>CM024601.1:24464957-25664957 GCA_014182555.1 Eucalyptus erythrocorys | reverse complement strand
CTCATGGGATTTTGAGAAAGTTGTTCAGAACTAGTCCATGGGTCCAATATGATTTCGACACTAGCATTCATTAGTTGAACAATACTGTCATTTATATACTAAACGATTCTTTTAAGGAAGAAAGTAAAGAGCTGCAGAATTTGGGTTTCTGTCCACCCACACCTGGAATCGGCATATACAAATTAAAGTAACGACCATATTTTACTCGCAAAAAAAAAAAAAAAAAAAACTCCTAAGACACTCAGATTTTGCACATTCAATCAATCACACTGTACCTTTCCCCGGTTTCACCAATATTGAAAACATTAAACATCATCCAAAACATGATGACAACCCTCTTGGTGACGGTCGAGACGCATGCAATGATGCGATCAGAAAACGAAATGAAGTAAAGAGCCTTAGCAAACAGAGACGAACGCAGAAAACGAGCTTCGTCGAGTGCTTCCTCTGATTATATGCATCAGCAAACAAGAGAAAGCCACGGAGAGATTGTAGAACCAAAGCTCGAATTTGAGCGAAAACTCTCGCACGTGAAGAGTGATATGAGCAACTCAGTTTCGCCATGGCACGTGAGATCGACATATCAATCACTGCGAGTGAGAGATGCCTTGTTGAAAAAAGAGCATATTACCATTACTATTTGTTTCACGCAAAATAAATAACTTAAAAAATATTTTTAAAATAACCGCTTAAAATACTTAATCAATAAAAATTATGTTCATTATTAAGAATAATTTATATTTAAATATTTTCATAAACGATGAAATATTATTTATTTATTTATTTTTATAATTAATACAAATGATTATTTTTAAGAAAATATTTTTAAATTATTTAAAATTTCTCTCATCCAACTTATTTCTCTTTGTGGAAAAAATTCTTGAGGGAATGAAATATCGAGTTTTGAACATTATAAATATTTCTTATGTAGTAGAATAATAAACAATGTTTAGTCTTGATCTTCCATTTTCGAAATTTCTTCTGTTTTCTTGCTTTAATCTTCATATTTTTTTAGATCGGAAGAAACAAACTACGTAAATCCTGAAATGAGTTCGAGCTAAACAACCTACATATGCGTATGATGGCTTTTTTTTTTTTTTTTTGGCACTTCTTGAAGGAAGAAGTAAATTGTTGCATTCATGATAGGTGCCAAAAAAAAAAAAAGAAGGAAAATCTATATCCATATTAATATATCATAACAAAATCTTCATCAAGTGTCTCTCCACACAATTAGGACAAACATAGACGCACTAATTTGTCGCCCCTCGTTCTTTTCCTCTCTTTTCATTTTTACTATCTGAAATCTTTCCTACGTTAGTCGATAGAAACTTCTATTGTTTATACGCATTTCAGACATAGTATAATATTTATAATACATAATAATTTATTCTGTGTTTATGAATTTTTGTTTTAATACTACCTACATAGTTGTTCATATTTTGATAAATTAGTTTTTCGTGTACCTTTTACAATTAATGATACTTTAAAACAAGTCTGAATTTATGCTAAAATTTTTATGCTCCATGTTAATTATATTTTTTTGTGAGTATCCTTGCAACGTGTGTGACAAGCTCTTCTCTTAGTGAGTTTTGAGCTGTCCTCTTAGGGGGGACCCCATTCATTTCATAAATTACTACATGGCCGTCGTTACATCCTCTATAAGACCTTTTTTTTCTTAAGAAAGTCTGACAGGGGTTTCTCCGAATGAACCGTTACAAAAGAAGTGATCGCAAAAGCACGACGGGCAATGTCTTTCTCTCTAGTACTGGTCTATCGAGCCTCAATCCCCTTACGTAACTGTCATTACATCTGCTTACTTTTGCCACGTCATCTAACATATACTGTGTATTGTCATGTATTTATCTCGCCTTTGTATGTTTTAATCACATTCATGTCATGCTACATGCTTTGTCATATCACCATTATGATATATGACTTATCTTGTCCTCACTATGGTATATATATATAATTCATATGTCAAAATGCTACGTATCATTATTGTAACTCATTTATTTCTACATATCATCATTATGTCACATTGTCACCACATCAAATGTCCTATTATTTCATGCATCATCATGCATTTATTTTGAAAATAAACACGCATGCACTCTTGGCATCATGCCATTTCGTGAGAAATGGGGTTGATAATCAATGGTGGCACTAAATATTCAACTCGACGATGTGTCATTGTAAAATCCCCCAAAAAATCATGCATTGTGCTTGAAAAACTAAATAATAAGTGGAAATCAAGCTTATTTGACAGGATTATGATACCAAAAAAGCGTTGTGGGATGTTAACTTTTCCCTACAGAACCAAATCCCCGGACCTTTGATCCCTAGTTTATGCAATAGACCAATAGCCTAGGTAGAAACTTCCCGTGAAATAGAACAGCTGGAGAGAAGGAACAACTAAGAGCAGACATAGGCATCGATACATGGGAGGAAGTCACCACGTGACCCGAGTTCGCATAATCCCAAACCAGGGACATTGCGTTGTTATTCTGCAAATACAAGTTCCTGGACATCAAAATTGCACACTGGTAATCCACAATACAAGCCAAGAAGAGGCACCACATTCACAAGCGAGGTAAGATCTGAGGACGGTCCCACTCAGTCATGACATGGTCGCGGGTGATCTCCTTCAACGAGCGGCATCCACTCAATGCCATAGTCAGCTCAAACTCGTCACGAAGCATTTGAAGCACTTTCTTCACACCAGCTTCGCCCTCGGCTGCCAGTGAGAACAGGACAGGCCTTCCGATCTGTTAGACAAGGCGAGATCACCTCAGTTTCTCTGTTAGACATTGCTAATGATCAACAAATTCAGCTTCATTCTATATCTATCGAGTGTGGAATCCCCAGGACCATTAAAGCCTATATGTATTAGGACTGGAATTTCAGATTGATGAAAATATGACAATAAAGTTACTGTCCAACACGAATATTACTCCTCTTTTTTTCCCCCGCTTATCTTATGAGTAGATCCTATAGGAACATGAGTTCTCTCTCACTTTTTGCATGAATGTAGATTGTTGTGACAGTAAGTGCGGGCCATATAGCCTCAATCTATGGGCAAGAACTGATGCAATCAAGTCTGAGTACTCACAAATACCCCAGATGCTCCAAGAGCCAATGCCTTGAAGACATCAGTTCCGCGGCGAACCCCTCCATCCAGGAGAACTGGAATTTTTCCTTGTGCAGCTTTTACAACCTGCAAATCACATCAACCAATTCATTGCACTAGAAACCGTGATCGGAAAGGAAATTGGTTACTAGAAAGTGCATCCAGTTGATGGATCAAATGTAGCCTATGGTGACAACTGATAATATCAGTCAAGTCAGCCTGTTCAGTACTTACAATTTTCTAGGAATCGGAAACTTAATGACATTGAGAGAATCCTCTAGTTACATATTTTAGCTCAAAAGTTTTCAAGCTTCTCTATGAAAAATTAGTAGGAGCTTAATCAGAACATAACTTTCATATCAAGAACGAACCTCTTCCAGAGCCATGATGGTTGCGGGTACATAATCAAGTTGCCGAGCTCCATGATTGGACACTATGATTCCAGCAGCTCCTGCTTGAATAGCTAGCCTTGCTGCAATTTTAGCAAAAAGGCATGGTCAGGGATGAGAAACATAGGGGTCATAAAAGGGATGAAGGTTTTCTCCAAGTGGGCTAGGTATCCTCACTATCTTCAGCAGTTAGTACACCCTTCACCAGAATTGGCAGTGTTGTGATTGTTTGAAACCACTTAACATCCTGTACACCAAAAAGAAGCAGTTTTAAATATTGTCCAATTTATACAATTGTCTGGATGATAATATTTAGGGAATATCACCTTCCAGCTTAGAGATTGGTCCACCTGTTCAGCAGCGTAAGTGGTAAAACCTGAGTCATTTGTCTGCAAGATTAAGAGGTGAAGCATTTAGAAACACGCTGAGAGAGAGAGAGAGAGAGAGAGAGAGAGAGAGAGAGAGAGAGAGAGAGAGAGAGAGAGAGAGAGAGAGAGAGTACCTTATCCATCTTTCCAAGATCCAAACCCTCAAAATTCTTGAGTGAGAGATATGAAGGCAAAGCAAATCTGCAGAAGAATGCATCAGAACGGGAAGACTGATAACTTTCAATAAGGCACAACAGAATTTCAGCAATTCATCTTATGTTCACCTCATAATGGATTTAAGTCATTATTCCACCAACAACCACAGAAATTTGATGACTGCAAAAGGCAGTCCGAGTATCCTATTTATAATTCCTACAATCCATGTATGTGCTACTTTCATTTAGGATGGGTTATTCAATGAGTTCTCACCTATTCTTGATGTCAGCTTCTCTGCGACCAAGCCTCGGTGTGTCCACAGTAAGGACAATTGCTCTGAAACCAGCTCTTTCAGCTCTCCTCACAAGTTGTGCAACAACATTTCTGTCTTTTAACACCTAAATGCATGAGGCAGTTCATCATTGTTCAATTGATAAACAGGGTTTCTCAAAAATTTCATGAGAAAAATTTCGCTCTCAAGATGCCAACAGCTTTTCTGGGTTCGATCTGAAAAGTTCACACATGATAAAAAAGCTGGCAGGAAATTGAACAAAGAAAGCACGTTCAGAGCAGATAATGACCAAAAAAGAAAAAGACAACAGTTTCCGCAAGTAGATGACGTGCAGATACAGCATAAATAACATTTTACCTTCTTGATTAAGTTGTGCCTGAAGTAGATAGATTATATGTACACTTTATGTTAATAAAATTAAAAATGACAAGCGCGTGCAAAAGACTAAATGAATGGCCAACAGCAAAAAATAACAGTTAAACAGAGTGTAAGAGAAAGTGTGAGATTATCATCTGTTAAACTCACGTAAAGCTGGAAGAAGCGAATTCCAGGTCCTGTTGAAGCAACTTCTTCCGCATTTGATGTAGCCCATGAAGATAGTGTCTGCAATGACAATCGATAAAAAGGAGTGATGCGTACATACAAGGCACCAATTGTTGAAAGAATGACTCCTTAAGTGGATTACAGGTGGCACATTGCCTATGTAGTCTCAGTTGATATCAACACAATCAACAAAATGACAGAACATGAAAGAGGGTGAACCATAATCGTCCCTGCTGCTGACGCAGCTCTAGCTGTTGCATATTCTCCTACAGAGAAGAAGCACGCTATTAAATAATTACAGTAATTAGTCACGAAAGAGGTCAAATACGCCAAGAGTAAAAAGAACGAGTCAATGATCTTTAACTTCAAATTTCGTTGAGTAAGTGGTAATTCGAAGGTAGTTTTTTTTGTTTCCTTTTTCTTTTCTGGTCACGCACCACCATACATGCACCAGGTCGTTGAAGATGTTCTGCCAGATATTTCATAAGTAAAGATTATCGTGTCCTAATGAACCAACAGTCTTCACATCCATGTCATGGTCCTGTCTTGAAGGAAACTATCAGCAAATTTATTTTTATTTTTATTTTTATTTTTATTATTTTATTTTTTTGGGACCGGAGGAACTGCCTCACAGCGCGTTTGGGGTAAACCCCCAGGGAGCACTGGCACGGGGACCCACCTCCCATGGTGCTCCGCTTAAGTCGCGCTTTAATGCGCATGTGGTGACTCGAACCTTTCTCCTTCCACAATTAGAGGGGGAAAGGCCCAAACCAACGCGCTCACAGTGGGGTGTGTGCAAATTATTATTTTTTATGGCTATTCTGGGCAACATCTAACTGTATGTCCTTACTTTATATTAGGAGTTCTACCGGTCGGTGGGAAACAGTCGTCCCTTTTACCTTTCATGGGCTCAGTGATCATAGGGTGTACCATATTTTCCTTGTAATAAGCAAGAAGATGAGAAGGACATCACGCTATTCAAAACTGAAGCAAGGGAAACCATCCAGCGAAATCTTAACACATCAGAAATAGCCCATCCAACTTCCACGGGCAACAAGATGAAATGGACTTGCTCTAAGTAAATTTTACAGCAGTCACTAATTATTATCATAATTAGTTAATGGTATACTAGAAGTTCCTTGCTATGTAGATAATGGGGATTAGTCATGTCAATATAAATACAAACTGCAAACAACAGTTAACCATGTTGTAAGTGAAATTGTAACTATAAACCGCAACTGTGGTATTATGCATGATCCGGATATACTAGTGTAAAGCAGCCTTTGGAAGTTAAACACAAGCTCAGAATTTTTGGATATAACACAACAAATGGATAGTTAATCTAACATCTGTGGAAAATGTTAGTCGTTTGCATACTGTCGTCTACAGGCACACCCATATAGATTAATACACATACTAAGGGAACATCCAGATTTGTTGAGATATAACATTAATACAACAGTCACGAAGTCTCTTCCAATTGAAGGTGCGATCTATGGACACAGTGGCAGTAAGATCATGCAAATAAATAAATGTGCGCGGATACCCAACATAATTTTCATTTATCAAGCCCCAGCAGAGTAACAGAAGCATTTACGTACAGATGCAGAGCAACCTCAAAGAGAAAAAACTTGTATTGAAATGGTAAGCATGAATCTCCTCAGGGAGAAGAAAAGAAGCTAATGCAAGCATGGCTTTTTACCATCAGGATGAGCCATCTTTTGCATTGCTGTTGGAGCGATCATGATAGGCATCGATATTTTGAATCCCAAAACCGTTGTTGTCACGTCTATATGGCTTACATCTACAAGAATCTGAGGCCGAAACCTACATAGTTAAACACCAGTCAAGGAAAAAACATGTCAATATTTGTCTCGGGGTCTCAGAGAGGACAAGAGCCCATTACATCAATAATATCACCATAGACACCGGTTCATTAAATTTAAATGGACAGTGAAAGATAGAAATCAGGAATGATGTGAGCTCAAACAAACACAATAGTGAGAGACCCCCTTACAAAATCCTTGAAAACGCATTTCGGTTTTCCTTGAGAGTCCACTGGTCTTCTGCACCAGACGCATAGTAGTCATACACCATCTTGGGCAGCTTCTTCTTCGCAATTTCCTCATACTCCATCGCATTAGTGATCTCCATCTTCTCAACAGTACTTGCTCTGTTCTCATGAATTTTTGAGAAAGTAGTTCAGAAGTAGTCCATAGGTCCAATATGATTTTGACACTACCATTCATTAGTTGAACAAAACTGTCATTTAAATACTAGAAAGATTCATTTAGGAAAAAAGCATATAGATTCAGAATTTGGGTTTGTAATTGGCATATACAAATTAAAGGAACGACCATATTATACCCGCTGAAAAAAAAAAGAAGCTCGGTTCTCCCAGGACTCGGCTTTTGCACATTCAACCGATCACAGTGTACCTTTCCCGGTTTCACCAGTTTAAAAACTTTATACATCATCCAAATCATTATCACAACCCACTTGGTGACGATCGAGACGCATACAATGATGCGATCAAAGAACGAAATGAAGTGAGGAGCCTTAGCAAACAGAGACGAACACAAAAGACGAGCATCAACAAGTGCTCATTCAGATTATGAGTATCAGCAAACGTATAAGTAAACGAGAAAACGCCGCGGCTAAATTGCATAACCGAAGCCCGAATTCGAGCGAACGGTCCGGGGCTTGAGAAGGGTAACAGGAACAGCCCAGTTTCGCCATGGCAGGTAAGATCGAGCAAAATTGCAGAATCAAACTCCGGAAAAGAAAATAAAAAGGAAAGCGGAGCTAAGATCACTAGAGAGTTGGGATGTTGAACGGACCTGGAGTTTCTGAACTCAGGTGAAACCGTGAAAGGGAGCGACTGAGACTTCAGAGGAGCTCGGCGAATAATGGAGAGAGAGCGACAGACACGACTCTTTACGTAGTCGAAACAAATAAAAGGAAAGGAAGGCAGAGCGAGAGCCAATTCAGCAAAATAAAAGGAAAGGGGGCAGCTCGGGGAACAGTCCATTTATGTTACGACACGTGCCGTACCGGGCCATAAGTCAAAAACGCTTAAAACTCTTGCGGGCCCCACTCTCTCTCTCCACTCTTGTTGTCGGACGCCCCGTCCCTCTCCTTCATTTTCCTCTATTCTTCACCGTTATTCTTTTCCTTTTCTTTTTGCCTTCCAAGGCCATGGATGCTGCTCGATTGTAACGGCCAGCCATGGATGAACCACGCATGAACATGCTGATGTTCATCCATGGCCGTTGTTGCTTTTGTCGGATCCGGTGAGGGTGGCCCTCACTGATCCAACCAAAGTGACTCTCATTGGCCACAGACAAGGGTCATGACACCCTCGTCGACCCTTATCTATGGCCGATCGCCAGCCATAGGCCAAAGGAAAAGAAAGAGAAAAAAAAAAAAACGAAGGGATAAAGGAGAAGAAGAGAAAGAAATGAAGAAGAGAGAGGGGGGTTCAAATTTCCTTCATGTGGGGCATGTTCCCATGGAGTCAATTCTTGCAAAAGCCAATCATATCCTAAGATGATCATTTCTAAATTTTTGGCAGACAAATTGGACCTTTTACCCTTTAATATTTGTAGGCTAGTATTGAACATGGACTTTGAAGGTACCATACAAGGTAGTGAGGTCAATAAGTCACCAAACATGATGAAGAGAATTAGAAAAGGAGGAAATAGCCCGTTCACCATTTTAGAATGTTGACTTTGTCTGTCATCTCCATCAATATATTTGGAGTCGTATGTTCTCAAGTAGAGAGCACAAGGATATCGGGCCACTACTTGACGAGGCCAAGTTCTCTATCCTTGGTGTGGAATATACACCAAGGAGCCTACCTATCGCCATCTCCATCACCTTTATCTTTTTGCGCTTGGACCTTCTTTGCCAATCCCAAATTTTCGTAATATGAATTAAAAAGAGTTTTGAGCACTTCTAATTTGAACCTTGAAAGCAACACACGTATTGTCGAGAAGATTGTCCTTGTAATATTTGATGAACTTCGCCTTCATGACCACTACTCTTTCATTGAAAAAGGGATCACCCGTTGGCCAATTAAACAGCCGCCAGGTATAGAATATAAGGGCTTGATTGCTTGATAAATAATTGATGTCGCTACAAACACGTTGCATCGCTGAAAACCTGCAAGAAGCCCCTAATTCTTCAGCACCCTTTAATCTTGTTGTGTAAATGGTAAGCGGTTCCAAGTTCCGGTTCGGTTCCGTCTGGAACCTGGAACTTACCCTCGGGTACAGGTTCCAAATTTTTAGAACCTAGAATCTATTCGTCAGAATCAGGAACTTAAAACCTACCCCGTCACAAGTTCCAGGGTTGGTTCCAGGTTCCACAGGTTCCTTTTGTTTTGTTTTGTTTTGTTTTGTTTTGTTTTTTTTCATTTTCAGATTTGAACTATAACGTACGTGCATGCTCTACGGTAACTTCTCACATCTTAGCATTGCAGAAATCAAGACATGAAATCTCTGGAGATATTTATCCATGTGATTCAAATCTTTTGGTGAAAAAGGAAAGAAAAATTCTAGTGAAAAACCCAGTGATGAATATAAAAGAAATGTGGAGTAGTTTGAAGCAAGAATGATACCAAAATGAAACCATCATATTGAGAATACATCAATTAAAAAGGGTATTTGTTATGCAGAATGAAACCTTGGCATTATAAGCTGCTGCTTTGATGCTGAAGTCACACAAGAATTTGGCAATTGTCAAAGTTTCTTTCCTCGTAGGGACGTAAATAATAGTAGGTCCATGATCTAATGGCTCTTGCTGAAGCTTCAGCCTTTCCTCCAGTTCCCTTTGTGAATCAGACATCTCAAAAGGATATGTACCTGTAGATAATGTAATGAAGTATACATATTAGATGCAAAAATTCTTACACACAAAACAATTTAAAAGTAGAACTTGCTATAGTAGTATTATGTTGAATATGCCCTTAGTCTAAAAAAAGTACCTTAGGGGCTAAAATAAGGGGGATTGTCACACGAACCCATATGTGCAGAGAGACATAAAGCTTCTTAACAATTATTTTGAATCATTGCAGAATCTCCCACTATCTTGAAGTTAAGGACGAGGTCTTTTGTTCAATAATAGATTGCATTCTCACACATAATTTAGTACATCAAAGAACAATTCCCATATTCACATGCATAATTCAGCCACACATGCATGCATTAGTATAATATTTTGGTTCTCTTACTAAGGTCATCCTTTTTATTAAATCAACTGCTTGACTAGTGGTCAAAAAGTGGGGATTCACTGCCGAAGAACTTTCCGGAAGATAGGAGGGAAAAAAAAAATGATGGCAGCCATCAAGGTAGAAGCCAGCACATACTATCTCCCCCTCCCAAAAAGAAAAAAAAAATCATGCACACGCACTAAAGAAGCAAAAGAGAATATCACGAGACCACATTATTGTGTGAAAGAATGAAATATGAAAATAAAATGTGAAAGACAGCACAGAGGTCAATACTTACCCCACAAAAAAAACCACCAAAATGCAGTAGTAGCACAGAAAGTATAACCGACCCTAGTTCACCAGATACTATTGCCTGAACATGAGCAAATGTGGAGATATCACAGGCTAATGAAGCGCCAAGCAATGAAGACTTGAATCGGACCACATTTTATGAGAATACACTAGAGCCACCAGATATAAAATAGACGTGAGAGACATGCAACGTAAGAGCAATGATTCCAAATCAAACAACACGGATGAACTATGCCTGCATGCTAGTAGAGAAGATGCCAATACTGCAAAAGGTGATGCAAAAGGAGTCACAACCTTCACCGATCCAGGAAATGCACTTTGAAAGCAAGATCCTAAGAGAATTGGAGCAACTACCACCTACATAAGGAAATATACAGCAAAAGATTTAACCATCAATACTGAACTTGTCTTGTGGCATCTTCACAAGCTGATTGAAGACCATATTTACCTGCAAGGTGCTGATCGACAGTTTAATGGCATCAATAGGAACATAAGTTCCGCCCAATATCTTTGTCAGGAGAGGAGTCAGAAGTACTGCCCCAAGAGTGGTACAAATTGTCATCACGATAGATAGAGGAATATCCCCTTGGGCAATTAAAGTAACCTGAAATGCTACTTTAGAAAATGGAAACGAATGGAGATATCATTGAAAGGATGCATTTTCACTCAGGTTATGACATACTTTCTCACTGCATGGACCGTAAAAATTGAACCAAATAAAACATCATTGTCTACTTCACATTTACATCACAGAACACCATATTAAACTCAAATAGATTTAAACCATATTGACAACAAGATCCACTCCCTCAGTTCCCTCATTAAGTCTCATAAAAATACATATACCAGATAACTGACAATATAGCCACATAAGAACAAGATCTCAAATTTTCATCTACTCCATAGTGTGAACTCTACAACCTTTCCCCATGATTCCTTTGGCATAGCAAAACCCTCCAAAGACATGGATGAAAATCAGTCAAAATCCTAAGTAAAGACATAAAAAAAAAAAAATCAATATCGATAATACTCCATGAAGCTAGTAGATAAACCTTGCTTGACTTCCCAATCGCTAGACCCATTGCAGATGCGACACCACCAACTCTATTTATCGACGATAATCTCTGCAGTAAGACCAACCATATTTGAACACAAGAAGAAGAGATTAAATATTTACTTATTAGATATACAAAAAGAATTACAATATATAAGGATATAAACATTACTTACCCAACTCAAATTTTTCTGCGTTCTCGATGCACTCTTCAACATTAAGCGGTGCAAATTAAAGCTTCAACTACTTTGGGAGTTAAAGAACTTCGAAAGCCATCAAGCACACGACCAGATGTACTAAAAGTTGACTTTGAAGCAACGGTAGTTACAGGAATAGACAAAATATCTCGAGCCATCAAAAAAAGGATCTTATATTTTGAGCCATTAGTCTTCCACCAAATCAAAACGTCAAGATCAAGATCCATTTCATTTTTTTCTTGAAGATACTGATCAAGCTTGGACTTGCTGTCATTGCACCCTCGTTCATTCGAGTATAAAAACATTTTCTTCTAAGCTTGGCCTTGATACTTCTTTAATCCTTCATTACCACCTGTATTGGTATTAGAACTACTACTACTTGCACCCAAATTATGGCCACCAAAATTCTAATCACTTGAAATAAGAGAATATTGCTCATAAAATTCATACAAATGCTCAAATATATCCTTCACCTTGTAATGCATCTCTTTGATTTTTGATTCATCATCATAAATTTGTCCATGTAAGAAACTCACATAATTTAACTTGGCTCTAGGATTTAACACAACCACAATTAACACCTTCACATTCACTTTATCCAAGCTTCCATAATATTTGTCAAATTTTTCTTTCATTTTCAAGCCCATAGCTTGAATCTTAGGATCCGAATCATTGACCGCATCTTTCAAATATCTATACAAAAGAACTATCCCTTCAAAATAGTCATTTGAAGTAACATATGAACTCCCAGACATTTCATTGGTGGCATCATAGAATGCTTTTAGAATTTCCGAAAGAGTAATAGCATTTTCCCAATCATCATCTTTAGGAGTTTCATAATTAAGCTCACGTACAAAAATTTGGATCGTCTTCTTCTATCCTTTTGAAAGATTTCTAAACTTTATGGCGGTGTCTAACATGAGGTAATTGGAGTTCCATCTAGTGGCAATGTCAAGAATTACCGAACCCTTATAAGTGATCCGTTCTCTCTCAATGCAAGATTGAAATCCTTTGGCTTTCATGGGAGAACTCCTTACATACCTAACCATATTTTGGATACGTGCAATGGAGTCACGTACCATATTCAAGCCATCTCTCACAATCAAATTTAATATATGAGCTGTACACCTCATGTGCAAAACACTACCATCTAATATCAACAAACTTTCTTTTGAAAGATTTTCCCTTAAATAGCTAATTGCAACATTATTTGAGCTAGCATTATCCATGGTAATTGTGGACACCTTTTTTTTTTTTTTTTTTTTTTAATTCCCCACTCCTCAATGCATTTCTCCACCATTTTCCCAATCTCCCTACCCCTGTGACTATGCATCACCACAAAGTTGATGATTTTTTTATGCAACTTCCAATTTTCATTAATAAAATGTGCAGTGAGACACAAATAATTCAAATTTTGATTGGAAGTCCATGTATCAGTCGTGAGTGCAATCCTAGAATTAATCTTTCCAAAATAATCCTTCAAAGAAGTTTTTTTCACATAAATACAACTTTATGCAATCTTTTGCTACTGTGAAATGTGATAAATGTTTGAAGAGAGGTTGTAACTCAGTAACATATTTACGAAATCCAACACGCTTAACCAATGAAAAAGATTGCTCATCAAGGATGATGAACCGAGCAAGCATGTGCCTACAATGTTCTTGATTAAATGACCATGTCGATAAGACGCTACCAATACTAGAATCTCCTCTTGCCTTGCTAGCCATGTTGACGTTACATGGTACAAAGAATTTTCCCTCTTATCTATATTACAGGGAAACCTCTTGCATGTGGTTAAGTGCTTCCTCATTGCAGAAGTACCGGTAGCAACATGGTACTTAAGCATGGACCCACAATGGATGCACTTCACTTGATATATTTTTCCATCCTTATCACTGGTTCTCGAATAATGAGTCCAACATTCAGATGTATATTTCTTATCAGGAAGATGAGAACCAGGTACCTTATTTGTGGCACTCATGGTAGGGGTGCCTCTTACTCAATTTCATTGCCAGATAACTCCAATTTTGTAATCGAAGTTATCTCCTCACGTCCCTCCACCTCCATTGACGTGTTATCTTGATACATTAACTTCGCACTACACAACAATAATAGAATATAGTTAGAATATAAAACAAAGAGCAAACTAGAAATAAAACACCACTAGAACAAAAATGTCTAGCATAGAAATGGGACTCCCTTCATACCAACAAATCAAGGAAGATTGACTTCAAATGTGAAGAAATGATAAGTAAGGACTAGCTGTTCTATCTTTGAACTATTATCAATCATAATATGGAGCAAGTTTTTTGGGCTTTGCTCTTCTTTTTCTTTTGTTTGGGTGGTTGAAGGACAACTCTTATGGCTTGATCAAACACTGCCTTCACAATCTGCAGTCACAAAGCATGGCCATGTCAAGACATGATTGACAAAGGCATTGTAGAAAAAGATGCTAAGTTCTACTTTACATGCACAGCAGCACAAGTACCTGCTGTGTCTTTGAGTTGCATTCAATATAAGCAGGTGAACCAATTAGCTTTCTCAACTCCTCTCCCTTGAAGAAAGGATAAATTAATTATTAGGACTTTGAAAGGGGACAAAAGTTGGAAAAAGAAGTCACTTGTGAGAAAAAAATCTAGATGCTTGCCTCCGCTGCAGCTTCTTTTCTTTTGCAGTATCTCACTAGAGGATTGGTAAGATGTTTGCTCTTCAGCCTAGTCCTGTCAGGCATGAAAGAGAAGATCAATACACAATGACCGCATACAATAGATCACAAAGTACGCAGTACACTAAGGGCTAAAGTATTTTAGATAGCAAGATTACATATATAATAGATCGATCTTTGTCCTGTGTTCAAGCAATCTGAGATTCCATTACTAATTAATCGAGCAAAGGAAACATGAAATACAAATTGGATTTACTACTTGAAAGTGAAGTCAACAATAGTATGTCATGTAGTGATACTGATGCAGATCAAACTACACTTGCATCAACCCTGCCTATCGTACCATTTTAAACTTAGAAATTGAAGAAGCAGCGAAAACAGAAGGATTGAGAAAATCGATAAATCAAGCAACAAAAAAGAGATGAAATCAACACACCACAACTTCAATTTAACAAACACCAAAACACATAGATTTGCACTGTCGTAGAACATGCTTAAATATGGACTATATCTACTAATTATATGAGCCTGGTCTTCAAACTGTGTTTGGCAATGAAACTGAGTTGAATTCGTTTTCGTTAAAACGCGTGTCTGTTCTAGCTCATTATTCCAATATCTTACTAAACAGAGATATCAAGAAAGTGAAGCTCGGGGTCAATCTGACTTACCAATTCCAAACACTGATCTTGAAAGGATTGGACTTGTGGTAGGTGTAGGAAGTGAGGTGCTTGAGGGGAGGCTTGGCGAGTGGCATCGGGGTGACTGGGTGAGAGGTGTCGAGTTGCCCTGAGTGTGCAGCTGGGTGAGCAGCTTCGGAGGAGGCTCGGCCACCGGCGTTGGGACTTGAGGGTGAGTGGGTGAGCAGCATCAAGGGTTAGGGCGTTTGGAAGAACCGAACTGGAACCGGGAATTGACGTATCCCCCTTAGGCTTTGCGATAAACGAGTCTAGTGACTGGCGTCAAGCGGCGGCGGCGTGGCCTGCGGAGTTTGGTGGCGGCGTTAAGGGCGAGCGGCATTGGCGACGGGTAAAGGCAGAACACGGGAAAGGCTTAGAGATTTGGGCAACAATTGGCGTCGAGCGGCGAGGGTTCGGGTGAGCGGCGTCAACGACTGGCATCTAGCGGCGTCTGGCGACGGTAGCCTCAAAGGTGAGTGGCGTCCGGCGGCGAGACTCATAGTGGCGTCCAGCGGCGAGACTTAGAGTAATGTCCAACGGTGTGACTCACAGATTTGGGCAGCGATTGGCGTTGAGCAACGAGGGTTTAGGCGAGCGGCATCGGTGACTGGCGTCCAGCGGCGTCTGACGGCGGCGGCCTCGAGGGTGAGCGGCGTTCGGCGGCGAGACTTAGAGCGGCGTCCAACGGCGAGACTCAAAGTGGTGTCTAGCGGCGTGACTCAGAGATTGAGATTTGGGCAGCGCCTGGCGTCGAGCGGTGAGGGTTTGGGCGAGCGGTGTCAACGACTGGCATCCAGCGGGGTCCAGTGGCGGCGGCGGCCTCGAGGGCGAGCGGCGTCCAGTGGTGAGACTCAAAGCAGCGCGATTGTGTGAGTGTGAGGTTTGAAATCTGAATGAAGAGTGGTGAAGAATGAAGAATGAAGAATGAAGAATCGACTTTTGGTTTTGGAGCCCTAAACCGGTTTCGCAACTGGTCCCGGTCTCGGTTCCCAGGAAAAAGGAACTAGGAACCGAAACCGGTCCCTTGGAACCGGGAACCGAAATGAACCCTCTCAGATTCTCTGGTTCTCAGTTCTACTCGAGAACCGTGCTCACCCCTAGTGAATGGGGGGAGATCGGCACTTTTGGTATGATTGCAGGAGTAGCATTGGCATTACCATCTTCTTCAAATGTCTTTTTTAGCATCATGTATATTGAGTTTCATCTCATTGTTATATCTTAAATCAAGACCCCACACATTAAGCTTGAGTCTTCAACACCCATACGAAGATCCCCGGTTGTGGACAAGTCCCATATGGTCATGTCCAATCCTTCAGGCCTCGAACCTGGTCCATTGAGGTTGGTGTTGGGTTGGTAGCTAGGCTTAGGCGGATCCTAATACCCGAGCCTTCTATCCTTAGCAGCCGGGCATAGGACAATGGCTTCGATGCCTAGGTCCTAAAGGATGGACCCTAGTACACTGAGGCCGAGCTTGGAACAGGCTCAAGACCCTAACTTCAGTGTCTAAGTCCCCTAAGGATGAGCTCAGGTCTACCGGTGACACTTCCTAGGTTCCTGACAACCAAACTAGGGGATTGTTCCTGGTTCTTAAATGTATGTTTCGAATTTTTTTGTAACAAAATGTAGAAAATGACTTATATGTTATTTGTAAAATAAGACCAAACATAGGAAAATGAAACTATTTACATTTGAAGTTATTTTTTTTAGCAAATTCACTTTTTTAAGAAATAATTTTAGCAAAGTTCACTTTTTTAGTGAAATAAATGCAGCCTTGACAAAAAATTATGGGGGCATAGGTAGGTGAACATGTGGCTCTGGACAGATTCAAGCAGTTTACGTTTCTATTCTTGTGTGAATAAAAGTAAAGTTGTCAGATGAGGAGTTTGATTCCTATATTGAGTTTTGTAGACCACACATGGACAGTAATCACGGGACCATATGAAAGTGGCAAATGGATTTAAAACATTACGATAAATGTGACCTCATTTAATATTTTATGGCATATTCATTGTCATCTTCTAAGTATTCTATTTGTTCTGAACTATTATACATATTTTGAGGAAGGTTGGCTCAGCACTCTCTTCGCCCAACAAATTTTCGTGTATGTGGATGTCTGTACTTGTTGCAATCCAATGGGCTTAAAGCAAAAACGTGCGGGCCAAGAAATTTTGCCACGCACACTGCGTGCGCGCATAAATATTGTTATATGACTATGTTTACATACAGAGTGGAGTATAATTGAAATGTATCTTCGTGTGAAAATCCATCCAGCCTCTTAGCCTGGGTATACGAAACTGTATAGAGTCGTTATCAAATAAAAATAATAATTTGTTTAAAAGTGAGTTAAAAGATTGATATATAAAGCGATGTGATAGAATACAATCTTTTCAAGTAATTGGGCAATGTTCAATAGAAGCACGGCCCTCTTGCATCCACATGTCGAGGAAAAAGTATAGTACGCGTCTGTAAGACGGCTGTCATGGCGTGACTGATTAGTTAGGAAGTAGAATATCGAGTTTGGGACACCTGGAGTGCCATAACTTGGCACGGGGGACACTTAAGTGCCATAACTTTAAAACGGTATACTTAAGTGCCACTTTTTTTTTTTTTTTCAAATGGGACACTTAAGTGTCAATATCGGAGTTAAATGGAACACTTAAGTGCCACTCGGCGAAAATCCGCCAAACGGGCGACGTGGCAATTTTCCGGCGATGGAGGTCCAAAACGGCGTCGTTTTGCACGGCGATGTGGCGAAAAAAATGCAAAAACGACGCCGTTTCGCATCTGACGTGTAAAAATAATAAAAAATTAATTAAATTAAATTAAAACTTAATTTTAATTAAAAATATTCTAAAAATTTAAAAATTAAAAAAAATTAAAAATTAAAAAAAAAAAAAAGGGGACGAAGGGGGCAAGCGGGCGAGGGCCGAGCCCTCGCCGCCGCCGCCTCCTCGCCGTCGCCGATCCGTCGCCAGTGACCCTCCCCCTCCGTCATTTGGCCCTTCCGCGAGTCCTTTTTTTTTTTTTTTTTTTTTTTTTTAAATTTTTTAATTTTTTTTTAATTTTAGAATATTTTTAATTAAAATTAAGTTTTAATTTAATTTAATTAATTTTTATTATGCAAACGTCGTTTCTACCGAGTAGAGCCGACTCAGCTCTCCGGCGGCCACGCAAGCATTAAAAAATAATAAAAAGGTGCCACGTAGGAATTTCGGCAAGGGTCGCCGGAGGTGGCACTTAAGTGTCCCATTTGATAAAAAAGTGGCACTTAAGTATACCGTTTTAAAGTTATGGCACTTAAGTGTCCCCGGTATCAAGTTATGGCACTCCGGCTGTTCTTTACTCTAGAATATCGGACATATGTTTCTGTCCTATTTAGTTGTTTTTTAATAGTGTAGAGGCGTTGGTTGGTATAATTATTTTGTTCTATTATCATTTTCATGTGTAATCCTTTGGTCTCAGTTGTTCCACTGAAAGGAGTAACTATTGTTTCCCCATCTCAATGTTAGATTTTTATTCTTCTTAGTGGCAGATGATTAGATTATAAGGTCTGGCGTCATCTAGTTGATCTAAGATGCAGATTTCTTTTGTTTCTAGAAAGTGTTCTTTAAGCCAGTCAAAGAAAGATAGTTTTCATGTTCGTACATGTAATCATAGTATTTTTTCTTAATTTGTTTAACTTGACTAATAAAAGTGTTAAAGAACCACTGTTTAATTTCTTTATTTTCTTTTGAAGTAAATCTTGTTTTAAAAATGCTCTGTTTGATTTGAATTGTTTTTTTTTTCCATGAAATATTGAGTTTTGGATCTACTTTTTTTGAATAGGTAGATGAATAATGTGGGGAATCTGAAGTACTTGGGTTTTGTTGAGGTTGATCTTGTTGGTAAATTTGCCTAGAAATACTAGATCTATTGTCAAGACCACTTATACTAGTAGTTTGAAGATTGTTATCTTGGTTGGTAATAATTTCTGGATTGATAGTGCTCCCTTGGCTACTAGCTGGAAGGGTAATAATAGGAGGGAGTTTGTATGGAGATCAAGATCTTCTTGATGAGGACGAATGAAATGAGGAAATTGATCATAAGTCAAATGATCTTCTAGGAAATTGAATGGTAATCATAATTGTGCCTTTTGGATGTTGTATTTTGAACAACTTGTTGGAGAATTTAATTTTCTAATTCCATTTTTCTGGTAAAACCACTTGATTCCAATTGATTGATTTATTGATGATTGTATTGGCTCTAGAGATATTAGTATGAAGGAAGAGGGTCATAAATCCTATAGACAAAAGCGCGAAAGGAATATATTCATCCGCTATTTTATAATTATGTGTCTTAATCTAGAGTGTTAATGATTTAAGAATATTTTTATCTTTAAGTGACACTGAGAAATTGAGATAACAATCAATATAAATTGGACCATCGTAGAGACTTGTTTCTACAGTTCCTAAAATTGATTCTTTATAATTTAGGAAGCACGAATCTCTTAAGATTAGGAGGGCGGATGTGTATAGTCTTTCTTTAGTAAGGGGTTCAATACTTGAACTAATCCTATATGAATGTAATTGAATTTTTATTTATGTTTTTTGAGAGATTCGTGATTTAAAAGCTGAATTGATTCAAATGAATTTGTAAGAAGATACGTCTTTTCTGTTGTTATAATGTAATTGGATTTTTTGAAAATTTTATATTTTGATTGCTAATAAATTTGATTGAGCTGGACTTTAGGGATTTCCCAAATTTCGATGGGTTTGTCGAAATCTCTATGTTTATTACATCGCTATGTATAGGACCATGATCTAAAGACATTTGTGAAAAAGAACTAGCGGAAGACATTGATCTTCTTAATAAACTCATCCTAACAAGTTTGTTTTCACACTACCTAGGCTACCAATTAGAACTGATCAACGAACTCACTACCCCTATGGGCTTTACTGTCGGGATTACCACGACCAAGCACACCCCACCTAGGGTGACAGAGCTATTAAAACGTTTTTACTAAGATCATTAATATTTCCTTATTGGCTTTGATACCATAGACACTCGAGAATCTTAGGATCTATATAAAGAAAAGATCTCAACATAGAATAGATCTTATCAAGATTGATAAGACAAGATTTGATGGTGATATGCACAACAAAAATGAAAGTTCATAAACAAATGATTGTACTAAAAAAATATCTATGCTTAATTATTTCTAAATTCTACTCGACAATATTTTAATATCGAAAACATAAAAAAAAAAGAACTATATTTCTTGAAAAGTTATTTTCTTGACAAAACTAATTTTTATGGAAGTAAAATCTACAAATATATATATATATATATATATATATATATATAGCACCTTTTAATATACATAGGAATTTTGTATTTTTTTAATTAAACCCTGCACAAAAATAGAAATACTAAAAAAGGAAACTTAATAAATTTAAGGCCACCACTTTAAATTGTAATTGAATGATTAAGGATAATTTTGTCTTTTTAGTAAAATTTGGGTAGATTTAGCCATATAGGAGGTGGAAATAGTGCCATCCTATGTATTAGCAACAAAAGCAACGCATTCCATTGCATTCCCATCACGGCAAGCACCGTAATGACCTAATTTCAAATCTAAATAATCATTATGACAGCCTACTAACAGATTTGTTGTGATATTTTAGTGGCACAATGATCTATCATATAACCTGAGATCTAATTTTGGCATTATAATGGCCCAAGAACATGTGTTTTTGATGGAAAAATTATTCAATGTCCTTAATAGTAGCCTGTTGTAATGATTATTTTAATTTTGTTAGTGGCCCAAGAACATGTTTTCAATGAATATGTGCCTTGTATTGATGTCAATTGAGTTTTAAATATTTTAATTTTGTTAATTGAATCCTAAACCTTTATATAAATTTCTAATATTGTCTTTTCGGTCAATTTTTGCTTTAAAATTGTTGATGTGGTGATGTGCATTATAGGATAATTGGTGATGCCTAAACAATCATGTTAGCAATTTTAACAAAAAATTTATTGAAGACTACATCAAAATTTCATGTAAAGTTTAAAATTTGAGGGCTGAATTAATATCGATATAATAAATTTAAAATTGATTTGGTAATTTTTACTATTTCCAACTATTCAAACATGCAGTATAACAACGTATTCTATGCTTTCGAGTTTTTATTTGGACTATTCTATGTCATGTGTTGATATCAGCCAAGTCAATTAATCACTTAGAATTAAGTGATGAAAATATAGCTTCGAGGCACTCTGGGCTTTCCTCTATCGCATGGTAGTTTTCGCTCGATTTCTTTATGTTGACGCCCCCTTCAGCGTTTCTTCCGTTCCAATCCTCCCCATCAACCTCAGTCCTCCTCGATATGAAGATGCTCTCCCCAATTGACCCCAGTTCCTCTTTCCCTGGTCATCTCCCTCATATCTTCTAACCCTATTAACTCTTTTAACTTTCTCGAGCCAGTATTTCTATATTAATCCCACCCTCCAAACCCTAAATTCGTTTTGGGCTTTTTCCGCTTCTCCTCACCTACCACATCCTTCATCTCGTGCGTCCTTTTCAAAACTCTAAACTTCGGCCCCAAGTTATCCAACCCTCACAACAGGCCGAAACCCATCAACTAGCCCCTGCTCAATTTTTTTCCTTCACTTTCCCTAGCCACAGCCCAACCCCTTCCGCCTTTCCTCACACCTCTCCCTGCCCATGTTTTACCACCCCCTCCATGGATTTGTCTCGCCTTTCTTTACTTGGCTCGGCTTCCCCTGCAGAATAGCGGTAAGTATGATGAGAAAAATGGTCTGCTAGAGCTCCAGCCTTTCTCTACAATCAAGCATCAAGGTTCTACTCAATAATTTCAAATCTCACTGAGAGTTATCTTGGTATCGTTATGAAGTCTAGCCAAGTGCCTTCTATCCTGAGGAATTCTTTTCTCCATATCATCGCGCCTTCTTAAAGTAGGCCAGCCTTATGGCAGATCCTATTTCTGAAGCGAGCAGGTTAGAGGCGTTGTGTAAAAGCTTGGGTAACTTATGGTCTAAGGATGATGTTATAGATGTTACAGAGGGTATTTCCGATGAAAAGTTAACAGAATGCAAGCTAACATTGTTTGGCAAACTCTATTCTCGACCAAACGTCAATTTCCAGACTTTTCTTAGCACTATGAAATGGGCATGGAGGACGGAGAATGTTTCCTGTACCTTGTTAGAACCAGGCTTCTTCTCATTCTCTTTTAATTCATAAGCTGAGAAGCAGAAAGTCCTCAATGCCGAGCCATGGTCTTTTTCTAGCAACCCCCTAGTGCTCCAGCAATGTGATCCCGACATTCTTGATATTTGCTATGATTTCTCTCACTATCCCCTTTAGGTGCATTTGTTTGGCTTATCATTTGGCAGAGTTACAATGGAGGTAGTTAGAGAGATTGCCTCCAAGATTGGCGAAATTCTAGAGGTGAAACTGGAAGCAAAAGGAAACAACAATTATAAGGTCGGGAAAGCAAGAATCAAGCTGAATCTAGCTACACCTCTTGAAACAAGGATAATCGTCAACTTGGGAAGCAAAAAGTTATGGATCGAATTCAAATACGAGATGTTGCCACATTATTGCTACTCTTGTGGTAGAATTGACCATTATGCCACTGCTTGTAGAGAGATACCTTACGAAAATACAAGGTTGGAAGAAGACCTACCGGGTAACTTTGGGAATTGGTTATCACCTAAGGTTCGGGAACTCAGCCCGTATGGGAAAATTTTTTATGGCAAACAAACCCAACTCATTGAAGACGAAGAAATGGTGTTGGAATCTCCCCTGGCAGTGAATACCCACGATATAAGGCAAGCAAAGAACGCAGCAACGCAGCCCCTCTTGCCTCACCACGCCCAGCATCTCTTGGAGGAGGGGCCCAAATAGCAAGTTGATCATCTCCTCTCTTCCCGAGCTCTAACCATTATAGAAGGCAAAGCTCCATAGAAGCGAGATAGCAGTTACTTAGATGCAGATTCCATGTTGACGTTACACAATGAACAAATTAAAGAAGTCAAAAAAGAGAGACAATTCTATTTAGAGTCAGAAAGAGGCCCGGCTAGGGGTAAAGCTAGATCTACCAAGCTCCTTACATCAAAAAAAGGTAAGTGATTTTGCCCGTATGGAGCTCAATCCTCAAAGACAACATCCAATGACCACTTACAACTAGTGGAAATCCCAGTCATAGAGGAGGATAAATTAACTCAATGGGCTTTGGTGGCTAGTCCTAATAAGCCACCGATGCACCCATGAAACTACTAAGTTGGAATTGTCAAGGGTTGGGTTCTCCCCTGACAATTCAGGCTCTTAGAGTCCTAGTGACTCAGTAAAGGCCCAATCTTATATTTCTTATGGAAACTAAAAATCAAGAGCAGACAGTGCAAAGACTAAGAAGAAGGCTCAAGTTTTCTCATAGTTTTTTGGTGAATCCAGAAGGGTTATTGGGGGGTTTGGCTCTTTTTTAGGATGACCAGGTAACCATTTACACAGACTCGCATTCTGAATATCTTATCAACGTGCAATTCCTTCTCCATGATGGTAGACAGAATATGCAGATTACTTTTCTCCACACTCCTAACGTATTTCATGATAGAATTATAATCTGGTATGAAATACAAAGAGCAAGTGCCTTCAATCACCTTCCTTGGTTGTGTATTGGGGACTTTAATGAAATTTTATACCATTGGGAAAAAGTGAGAAAGGGGATGGCAGAATACTTTCGACTTACTGCATTTAGGGATTTCTTATATGCCTGCTCCTTAATGGATCTGGAAAGTAAGGGGTGCGCCTTTACCTAGACGAATAGAAGAAAAGGAGATGAAAATGTTAAAGAAAGGTTGGACAGAGCTCTTTGTACCATGGACTAGAGAACAACTTATCCAAATGCCAAAGTTACAACCCTGTCGGCTATTGGTTCTGACCACAGTCCTCTCATTCTGTCAACTTTACCCACTTTGACACGCAAGTGGCGAGAATTTAAATATGAGGCATATTGGGCGGAAGATGAAGATTGTAGGAGAATTGTCAAGCAAACATGGGAGGATTCCCATAGGAAGAATATGGTTGAGAAACTGCACATAATGGCTTTTCAACTAGTGGCGTGGAGTAAAAAACGATTCCCCAATGCTTATAAGAAAATCGAAGGACTGAAAAATGAGCTTCAGATTTGGATGAACAACCCCACATTGCAATATGATCATTACAAAATTCAGAATATCCACAAAGAGATTGAATCGCTATGGCGACAAGAAGAAATGTTCTGGGGCATGAGATCTAGAACTAAGTGGCTCAAATGGGGGGATATGAATACAAAATTTTTTAATGCCACCACTATACAACGGAGAAACAGAAATTGCATTTCCATGCTAATGAATGCCCAAGGCGACTAGGTGAGGACTAATGAAACTCTCAAGAACATGATGATGGATTTCTTCAAAAACTTATATACTTCAGTGGGTCCTCGGAATTTCCAACCTATTCTAAACCACATTCCATTGTCAGTCGATGCAGTTATGAACCTTAAACTCACTAAAGCCGTGACTATGGTAGAAGTTTATGCTGCTACTCACCAATTGGGTGCTACCAAAGCTCTTGGACCGGATGGATTGAATGACCTCTTTTTTTCAGCAGCATTAACAAGACATCGGCGTGGACATTCTTAGGGAAGTGCAGCTTTTCTTTAATTCTGGAACCCTCAACCTAGCCCTGAACAAACCCAAAATCACTCTCGTCCCCAAAAACCAAAACCCAGAAAAGTTAGAACAATTTCGGCCCATAAGCCTGTGTAACTTTGTTTACAAGATCATCTCAAAAATCCTCATGAACAGACTAAAACCTCTATTACCAGACATAATTGCTGTGGAGCAAAGTGCTTTCGTGGGGAGTCGGTAAATTCGAGATTTCAAGAAGTTCTCCACAGTTTAAGAACTCGAGACAGGAGGAAAAAATTTCAAGCCATTCTTAAACTCGACATGCAAAAAGCTTATGATTGAACAGAGTGGGACTTTCTACAGGAGTGTCTAAGCAAGATGGGCTTTAGCGACGAGGGTGAAGTAGGTTATGCAATACGTCACTACAGTGTCCTACAGCATCAAGTTTAATGGGGAGTCCTCACCCTACTTCAAGCCATCTTGGGATATTTGCCAGGGAGATCCACTATCCCCGTATCTATTTCTTATTGTAACTAATGTCTTATCCCATATGATGAAGCAAGCACTTGTAGAAGATACCATCCACGGCATTAAACTAAATAGAAATTGCCCAACTCTCTCCCACTTAATATTTGCAGACGATTCTATTTTTTTCCTAGATGGTACAGTTCTGGAATGCCAAAACCTGGCAACCATACTCCACTAATATTGTTATGCATCAGGTCAAGCTATAAATCTGAACAAATTAGGATTATTTTTTAGCAAAGGGTGTCCAAAGAGCCTTTGAAGAAATATGGTGTCGGTGCTGAGAGTTCCCAAAATTTCGAAAATAGGGAAATATTTAGAAATCCCTTCGGGCTAAAGATATGTTTGTCTGGATACTTGCCAAGGTAAACTCGAATCTGGAGAGTTGGAAAGAAAACCTACTTTCGCGAGCTGGTAAAGAAATTCTTCTCAAATCAGTACTTCAGGCAATACCTCAATATGCAATGTCAATTTTCAAAATCCCAGTTTCCATTATCAAAGCCATTGAGAAGAAAATTGCTAACTTATGGTGGAGAAATACCAACAAGACAGCTGGTTTGCACTGGAGAAAATGGGATCTCCTAAAGCTTCGTAAGGAGGAAGGCAGTCTTGGCTTTAAGGACCTACTTGCTTTTAACACTACTATGCTAGGAAAACAAGCCTGGAGGATTTCTCAGCATCCAAACACACTTTGGAGCCAACTCATGAAAGGACTTTACTTCCCAAATTGTGACTTTTGGCGACCAGGTAAAGGTTCACGTTCATCGTGGGGTTATCAAAGCTTATTAGCAGGAAGAGATGTAATTGCTCCCCAAGTTATGTGGGCAGTGGGTAATGGACAAAAAATTTCAATTCGAGAGGATAAGTGGCTGAAGAAAGGACCGATTGGAGGACTTGTGAGACCGAATGAACCAAGAAAAGTCGCCGACTTGATTGATCTTGCAGCTACAACCTGCAAGGAAGACCTCTTGCGGTCCCTGTTCAATGACTCCCTTGTGATAGGAATCGGAGCAATCTCTATTGGCCTCCTAACTACAGAAGATAAACTGGTTTGGGCAAATAACAAATCGGGAACCTATACGGTGAAGAGTGGTTACTTTTCAACCAAAAAACCTATTACTCATTGAGAGTCAATACCAACAACATCACACCAGTTTGATCCAGACATATGCAAAGCTTATTTGGAACTCCATCATACAACCTAAAATAATTTTTTTCCTTTATAATGCCTGCCAAAATGCATTGCCTATTTTGGATAATC
Organism: Eucalyptus erythrocorys; assembly: GCA_014182555.1. Lineage (NCBI taxonomy): Eukaryota > Viridiplantae > Streptophyta > Magnoliopsida > Myrtales > Myrtaceae > Eucalyptus > Eucalyptus erythrocorys. The sequence goes on along the minus strand of CM024601.1, from coordinate 25,638,507 downwards.
TCTATAGGAGGAAGATTGTGCCTATACCAATGTGCCCAATATTTAATCTGGAATCGGAGACGATCGAGCACACTTTGCTGCTTTGCCCTTGGACGGCACAACTATGGAATGAGCCAACCCTACAAGTCCACATAGATCGAGTGGGTCTAACACGATTTTTGGTGACTGGTTGTGTAAATATTATGCAGGATCAAGGAACTCACATAATTTTGAACTGGTTGCCACAGTCTTATGGTGCATATGGAAGGATCGTAACCACTTCATCTTCAAAGAACATCCCCTCAACCCATACCAAACCCTGTTCAAAGCTACAATGTCATAGGAGAGCTTCGCATCTTGGAATAAAAAATCACAAAATGGGAAGCAAGGCCAAGATCTATTTGACAAGTGGCAACCCCTACCCCTAGGAGTACTCAAAATAAAAATTGATGCTTCATTCGAATGTGCCTGTACAGCCAGCAATTTGTTTGATGTATCTCAAGAGGAGGTGGTGCGTAACAATGAAACTATTACATATCCTGCCTTGGCTTCAATCTCCAATTGCGACATTACTCGGCCAACCAAAGTGCTTTCCCAATCTCTAGTCCAGCTTCGACTGCAGACATAGCTGAGAGAAACTTTGATATATCGCACAACCCGAAGGTAAACAGCACTACCCGGAAGGATAAAATGCATAGAGCTATGTCGCCCCGAGCTGAATTGAGAAGTATAGTCTAGGCCCAATGCTTACTTGGTCTAGATAGAGAGGCGAGCTGAGAAATACCCATCCCAAGTCAAAGGCACACCCGCAAAGGCATGCCCGAGATGCCCAGTAGATGTTGAGTGCAAGATTACAGGAAGCATCCCCTGGGTAGCAACCCCAACGATGCCTGCCCTATACCACCTACAGAGCCCTATCACAAATTCAGATTTGCTAATGCTAATTACAGAGCATAACTTTGGAATCGGAGGTCCAACCAAATGGCCCTCCCTGATAAGAATACTAGATTGACAAAGCTAGATAGGGGCAGCCCTCACCTAAACAACAGTGACAATGAGGATGGGTTCGACCCACTAGAGATGCCCAACTTGATCCGGATCTGTAATAGAGCACGCCCGCATGAGCTGCACAGCAGAGGTGTAGTGAAAGATCGTGGCAAGCTTCCACTGATCGGCGGCACCATAGATGAAGAATCTACCGCTTCTATAGCACTTGCACATGATCTCAGATCTGCTGGCTTTGACTCTCTAGCATAGCAGCAGGACAAAAGGTGCACCAACGACGCCCTCCATGTAAGGATCTACAGATTGGAAGAGAGGAATGGGGATAGGACCCACTTGTGCAGCAAAGACGCCGAGGAAGGACCCACCTCTCCTCTTGGCCCTGATCTAACCAAACAACGTGTTGAAAAAAGGCCCGATTCGGCATCGCGCCCCGCCACGACCAGAGAGATGAATAGGGGATTCTTCGGTACTTAGTAGAGAAGACCATTCTCTCCGGCTGCTGTTGCTTGCATCTATAGAGATTCATTTGGCCATATAAGAGATGGGTTTGCAAAAAATATCGAGGTGAGTTTAGTTGAATAAGTGGAGGCTGTAACTTTGATTGAAACCCTAGATTTTATATCCTCTAAGCTCACCTCGAATTCCCCAGAAAAAGAAATAGTACTTTTGTCTGATTGTCATATGCTGGTGGAGAGTGTTCTCTCCTCACCTACTACCTACTTTAAGCTGGTCAATGTAGCCTATCGTCGACTGGGCCAAGCACAAACTGGAGACTATTTGGGACAAATTTCCGCCACTGTAGCTATAATACCAATAGAGTGGCCGATTGGTTAGCTAAAGTCCAACGTATGGGTTGTCTTACTAGAAACTAGGTTGTTAGCCCTCCCCCTGCTCTTTTGGATTTACAATATACTGATGTACATGGTGTATTTGCTCAGACTCTTAGCTAGTAATGATATCTCGCTTATTTGTTAAAAAAAAAAAGAAAAAAGCAAACAAACAATTAGCATAACCGTACTATACTTTATATGAATATAAGTAGACTTAATGATGTCCAGGTCATTGATTTTCGAGACGTAGACACGTTCTCAAGATCTCTTCCATAATATCATGTGCATTTTCTCAATTTAACAAAGAAATTCAACTTTCTTGGCTGGACTGACCATCGGCGTATTAAATTCAAAATATGACTTCATCTCTTGTTAGTCAATGGAGGGCTTTTCCGCGACCAACAGAAGCAAATTTCAACAAAAAAAACTAAGGGGCTGAATTGAATATTCCATCCAAATAATCACGTTAGGCCTAAGAACTCTCTCTCTCTCTCTCTCATATGCTGAATTGAATATTGTCCGCCAAATGAGATTTGCTTTATATTCCTCAGTTTTCAGTGTTTTTAAAATTTTAGATGAGTTTAGATCCATTTATTTTGCGAAAAATATATTATTTTTGAAAATTATTTTTTAGAAAATTATTTTTCAAGAAATGACTTTATTTTTGGTATTTGGCTTAAACCTAAAAAACACCCAAAAATAATTTTCCATTATTTAGTAAGAAAAATTCGATGGGAAAATTATCAAAAAAAAAAATTCATATATATATTTTGATTGCATCTTCCTTGGCCAGTCACCAGCCATGACAATGGCTAGCAATTGGCCATAAGCGAGCTCAAGCTTGCTAGATTTTGGCAAGCCGAGCTGTTCGGCACGCTCAAGCTGAGCCGAGCCAGATTAATGAGCTTTTAGCTTGCCACCGGCTGGCAATGCTATGTTGGGATATAATACGCGGAAACGACAGGATCTTGTAATTTACGTCAACGAGAAATCACCAGAAAAATAAACGAGAAAAATAAGGACACTAGAAATTTACGTGGTTCGGTCCGAGTATTGGTTCCTACATCCACGGGGAGAGCCAGCAGCAAATAATCCACTATAATCGGAGTATCAGAGTTTACAATCGCTTAATCGCTCAAGTGTTTCTCACACCTAGATTTAACCCCAAACCCAAAGTGTTTATAAATAAACAACTTAACTGGGATATAAACTCATGGCGCAAGATTAACGCACGTTCAAGCTCCGGTACAATACGCGCTACGTATGGCTTTGCGTATCTCTTCAGGCTTCGCGCGACTTGTGGCTTCAAGAATCACGGACGCACGGCTACGTAGGGATTTCTTTCGCAAGACTTCAACGGCTTCTCTTCTTACGTAGGCTTGGGCGACTACTTTTATGTAGGGTCTTCAGTGTGTAGCACCCTTCCGTCGAAAACCAAGAAGAAAAACCCTCTGCTTCTTTTTTTTTTTTTTTACTATTCCTTTTATGCATGTGCCCAAGGTCAAAGTTTTGACCTTGGGCCCACCATATACGAATCCTCACGTGCAGGACATGTTTCCTCTTTTATCTCACGTGGCTTCTTCCTTCGGACGTGGGTGTGCAGGGACTCCTTCACGCTTTGGACTCTACGTGCACGGGCTGAAGCTTCAGCAAAGTCACTCCAATGAAGAATATTCTGATTTTATCATTCTTTCTTTATTCCCTATTTTGTAAATCCTTCGCGAGTCTAGCGAATCGCATAACTGTAAATACTCAAACTCGAGTCATAATTTAACAATTCTCCACCTGGCTCGATGTTTAAAGCCAAGTTATAGTGCTTACCATCCATGCTGCTCTCCAACGCCCCGACGGGCGCTCACTCTCCACAGATACCGATAGAACTCAAGCAGAGCTTGAGCTTCGCCAAATGAACAGACTTAGTCATCATATCTGCCGAGTTATCTGTTAGAGCAATCTTTTTAATAGTAACAATACCCTTAGCTAAGACATCTCGGATGAAGTGGTACCTGACGTTGATATGCTTCGTTCGCTCGTGATAAACTGGATTATACGCCAAATATATTGCACCTTGGTTATCACAGTGTATATCCACACTTTTCTGTTCTAACCCAAAGTCCAGGAGCAAACTTTTTAACTATATCGCCTCATTCGCTACAAAGGTTAGTGCCATGTACTCTGCCTAAGTCGAAGACAAGGCAATGTGATCCTGTAAGGACGCTTTCCAACTAACTGCACCACCTGCTAGCATAAATATGTACCCTGCTAAAGATCTGCGATCATCCAAGTCACCGGCGTGATTCGAATCCACAAAACCAGTGGTTTCACTGCCATTGCTGTTCCTCCGGTATATTATACCTACGTCTGTTGTCCCCTTCAAATATCTGATGATCCACTTCACAACTTCCCAATGAGCTTTACCAGGACGCTTCATATAGCGACTAACCATGCTCACAGCTTATGAAATATCAGGCCTAGTGCACATCATAGCATACATAATACTACCCATGGCACTAGAATAAGGAACACGGGACATATGCTCCTCCTCCTCCTCAGTCTGCGGTGATAATTTATCTGAAAGTTAAAAGTGCTTCGCTAAAGGTGTACTAACAGATTTTTCCGACTGCATATTAAAACGTGCTACGATTTTCTCAATATATTTCTTTTGAGATAGACGTAAAACTCCTGCAACCCTGTCACGCAAAATCTCCATACCCAAAATTTTCTTTGCAGCACCTAAATCTTTCATATCAAATTCACAATTTAATCGCCTCTTCAGCACATCAATATCAGACATATTCTTAGCTGCTATCAGCATATCATCAACATATACGAGTAGATAAATCAAAGAACCATCCTCCAATCTCCTAAAGTAAATGCAGCTATCCATCTGACTTTTTGTATAGTCTTGACTAGCCATGAATGCATCAAAACGTTTATACCACTGCCTAGGAGATTGTTTCAGCCCATACAAAGATTTCTTTAACAAGCAGACATGATCTTCCTTACCCGAAATAGCAAATCCCTCTGGTTGCCTCATGTAAATCTGCTCCTCTAACTCACCGTGAAGAAACGCAGTTTTCACATCTAATTGCTCTAACTCGAGATCCTGCGAAGCAACTAAGGCAAGTAAAACACGAATATAAGTATGTCTTATCACAGGAGAGAACACCTCATTGTAGTCAATGCCCTCACGCTGTGTATATCCCTTCGCCACAAGTCTCGCCTTATACGTTGCTACCTTGACACCAGGAATGCTCTCTTTCCGTTTGAAGACCCATTTACTTCTGACAATCTTTTGGCTCTTGGGTACTTTGACCAGCTCCCATGTCTGATTTCGATGGAGTGATTCCATCTCTTCACTCATAGCCCCTAGCCACTGCGGCGATTTCAAACTAGCCATCGCCTCAGAGTAAGACGAAGGCTCGTCTGTCTCCACCTCATCACCTACAGTCAATGCATAAGCAATATCTATATAACCATAATGTACCAGTGATTTAATTTTCCTTCTCTGTCTATCTACGGCTATAGTCTGCGGCAGCTTTGCTGGTTGTTCACTATCACCGACTTCAAGACCTGCGGCTTCATCTGCAGTCTCAACCTCTGTTACCTTCGAGGTCTCCGGAGTCTCCACCTGAAGCTTCACCTCACTTGTGACACCCTGATCTGTCTTCTCTGCTGATTGTGTCTCAGAACTCCTCTGTTGAAGCATTGCAGTCTCGTCGAAGATCACATCTCTACTGATTAGAAAACCGGGTGATCTAGGATCGGTGCACCACAGTCGGTAGCCTTTCACCCCTTATGCATAACCCAGAAATATGCACTTCTTTGCCCTCGGCTCAAGCTTACCATCACTCGCATGAGCATACGCAAGACATCCGAATATACGTAATCCGGAGTAATCAACAGGTTTCCCGACCATAATTCCTCAGGAGTCTTCCATTCGATAGCAGACGATGGAGATCTATTGACCAGGTAACACGACATGTTAACTGCTTCGGCCCAAAATTCCTTGCCAAATCTTACATGCGAAAGCATGCATCGAGCTCGCTCAAGCAAAATTCTGTTCTTCCGTTTTGCCACGCCATTCTGTTGTGGTGTCCCAGGTACCGTGTGGTGTCTCACAATACCTTCTTTCTCATAGAACTTGGTAAAATCTTTACCACAGAACTCCATGCCATTATCGGTTCTCAGGCACTTGATCTGTTTATCTGACTGCTTCTCAATCAATGCCTTAAATTTCTTGAACCAATCAAACACTTCATATTTGTGCTTCAAAAAGTAAACCCATACCTTCCTCGAATAATCGTCGATAAAAGTCAGCATATATCGGGCACCTCCTTTCGAAGGAACTGAAGACGGGCCCTAGACGTCTGAATGAGTATATTCAACTGGTCATTTGGTCGAATGGATAGCTATTGTAAACTTAACTCGGTGCTACTTCCCATAGATGCAGTGCTCACATAAGTCCAGCTTTCCTGTCTTTTAACCATTCAACAACTCCCTTTCACTCAGCATCGTCATACATGTCTCACTCATGTGCCCCAAATGCATATGCCATAACTGAGTCAAGTACGACAAATATTTTTTAAAGATGCCTAGTATAGGTCAACAAAGTGCTTTGGCGTACGACAAGTACGTGACCCGTGCCCAGTCATGCCACGGCGATGACAAATACTTTCATTAATCACATTCTTTGGCTTCTTTTCTTTGCCATGATTCAGGTCAAAGTTTGATTTCATAGGGCGGTTAAATTTCCTGTCATTCCTTCTAGGATTATGATCTTGCCTGCACTTATAGCCCTTAAAATGGCCAGTATTTTTCTCAAAGTTAGCATGTGTTTCAAGTAATGCTTTTGAGCTAGCAGGTCTAAGATCATGATTTTTGAGCAACAATTCATTAGTTTGCTCAGTAGTGAGAAGTACAGAAATTAATTCAGAATATCTGGCAAACTGACATTGTCAGTATTGTTATTGCAATACAATATTCGAAGCATGGAAGGTGGAGAAATTTTTCTCTAACAATTAAGCATTAGCAAGTTTGATACCGCATAACTCAAGCCGATAAATAATATCAAATAAAGCGGAATTATATTTAGACACTGATTTAAAATCTCGCAATATGAGATTTTGCTAGTCATATTGTGCTTGAGGGAAGATAATGATCTTGGTATGATCATACCTATCTTTCAACCTCCTCCACAAGATTTGAGGGTCTCAAACGAATAAATATTGAGTTTGCAGGCTCTCATGCAAATAACGGCGGATAAAAATCAACGCATTTGCTTTATCCTTTTCATTTGAGGTTCCATCCTCTGTAATTGCATTAGTGAGACCTTGCCCTTGGAGGTGCATTTCCATGTTAAGGCACCAGGATAGATAATACTTTCCACTCACTTCCTGAATGTGGAATTTCTGCTTTTCAATATTTGCCATAATCCTTGCAAAAATAAATCCTTATTAATTAAAAGGATTTCCAAATATCCACCACCACTTCAGGAGTAGAATGATATTTTTAGATTTGAAATTTGGCTTCAGGCCAATAAAAATGAAGAATTGATAGAAGAAGATGAAGTATAAGTTGATTAATAAAAAGAATACCCACCTTGCAAAAATTACTTACTCAGTTGGTAGATTCTTGTGCTTGCATAAATTACTTACTCAGTCGGTAGATCCTCGTGCTGATAATGTACTGTAAAATATTGCGTTGCGAATATATAATAGAGAAGAGATTGAGAAGAGAAAGCAAGTGAACACCGAAGATAGTAGAGAAAGCCAGAGGAGAGAGCTTTATTTCCAGTATCTCACTATTGTTTTGTGTTGTTCTTTTGTACATCAAAACTAAACTCTTATTTATAAGAGAACAAGAATGTACTTATCATTAATATCAATGTATCGAATGATACATGTATTGGATAAGGGAGATAAACATTTATTATATAAGGAGATGTACTTAGAATGTATGATACAAATGTATCATAATTACATTAGATAAGATGAATATAATGAATATTCGTTCATGCATTTCATTCATTCATGTATTTCATAACAATTATTTCATTATGTTCATATTTTGACTTCATTCCTTTTTACGACATTTGATCTAGAAATCATCCAAATTCGTTCATTCGAACAATTTCGAGATTTGACGAGTGTAGATGAAAATTTGCCATTTTTTGCCCTAACTGGGGCCTCGAGTCGATTTTTCATGACTTGCATGTCAACACCTCAATTTAATTCATTTTGTTCAATTGAATCTATATCCAAGATCAATTTTGGCAAATTCACTTGGGAACTCTTCAATTAGATGGATTTGGCTGACTTGAACGAGAGAAATCCAAGCTAATGAGCTTGAATTAGCATAATTCAAGTTGATTCATTTTAGACTAAGGTTACTTTGATGGACTGAAATTCAATTTCGACATTGGCTCTTAATTTAACTTTGACATAAATGTCATATCATCATTTTAGTGTTAATTTGGATGCAATAGGTCATTATGGACATGGGTAATTGGACCAATTAATATCTCGTAATATTAATTAGGTTTGACCAATTTGCATTTTGAAATAGGAAATTGCACTTTTTGTCCCCTAATTGAAAAAAATTCTTTGCAATTAAGTCCCTATTTCGTATGAATTTACAAATTTGTCCACCTTGGTTTGTGAAATTACAAAAATACCCTCAATTAAGCCTTAATCGCGAAATTTATCACGACTGTCCAATCATGATGTATCACAGTCCTTAACATTGGCATGCGCTTATTTCTTAATCTTGCTTAAAAGGTTGAGAAAGTCTATTAAGTTAGGACTATTAAGTTAGGAAGATATCAATTCCTAGCTTTTGGATAAGATTGGCTCTTACAAAGAGATATAAATGGATTTTTCCTTCCAAAATTGAGGCTAGAATTCATATCTGAATTCTTTCTCTTTCCTCCCCCCCCCTCTCTCAGCCTCCCTCACTTAACCACCCAAATCGTCGCTCACTGAAGCTTCATTGACAACAGGCCACCCCTCTTGGTCACCGCCACCTCTTCACGAGCCAAGTCGTTGCCGTCCTTTACCCTAAGAGCCACTGGAGCCCCCGTCTGGTCCTGTTTCCAATAAGGTCTCGATACCGGTGTCCCTATCGATATTCTTCTTCCCGAGCTATCGAACGATCAATTGGTAGCCATCCAGTGGTCTTCTACCTTCTAATCACCCTCTAGAATCTATAGGTGAGTTCTAGACCTACTGGTGACCTGAGCTTCGTCGAGCGGGCTGCTGGTAACCTCCTTAATCCAGCCAGTACATCCGTTCTTCCTGGGTGATCCAATGCTCGATCCTTGTCCAACGGCTTATCAACGCCATTCTGGCACTATTCGACAACATATGGCAATCCTCAGCCTCTCACGGATCCTCCTCAACATGCCTTAAATTCTGGTGTGGCCCGATCCAAGCTCAGTTGAGCTTGCATGTGCGATAATCCTTAAGGTAGACCTTCTAACACTTGAGCTCCATGAGAGGATATTGCCTTAGACAATTGAGGCTAGAGTTCAACCTAAGATGATAAGCTATGCTTTCTTAAATGAGTTTCTTGACTTTAGGATGATCATAAATGGTAAAGAATAGGCTATGATAATCTATATTTGGATATTACTTGGATGTTACATGATGTGCAATTCGGATGACAGGAATGACCTGATTGCATATATGTCTTGGAACGAGCTGCTAAATGTGCTTGTTAGATTTTGATGTCTTTATGAGAATTGTAGCGACTTCACAAGCTTTCCAACGACATATAACAGGTGTCGATCGGACCTCGTTTGCCTATTAATTGCTTGGTTGGAATTTTACGTTGTTCAGTTGAAGCTGCTGTTTTTGTAGCCAAATGACCTATTTTGCTTTACAATTTCGTATAATTTTTTACATTCTGAATTTGGGATGAGTGTCTTCGCGAGATTTAACCCTAACATCTAGTTCTATTTACATAAAAAAAAAATTTGCGAATTTTTTTTGTCATCTAGTTAGGGTTAAGTGCATTTGAGTCTGCCATGTCCTATTTGTTCTGATATTAAGCAGACCTTTTAGAGGATTATCTTCATTTGAGCTTGTTAAAAGTATTCCATTGTTGTTGATGCCTTTAAACATATGTAAGAGACATCCTAAACTTTAAAATGACATATCGCATGCTTGAATTGGTCACCGTTTGCTATGTTAAAACCCATTTCAAAGTCAATGCTTTGTTTTGCAATATGCCGTGCTTGTATCATGCTTATGGCTGATCGATCTATTTGGTTTCATGAATTTTATGATTTTTTGTGCATTGATCTAAGATTAGGTGTCTTCATCAACTTTGCCCACAACATCAAATCCTAGAACATACTAAAATCTCATAAAATTTTTGCATCATTTAGTTAGATTAATGGCCTAAGAATCACACACAAATTGCAATGCTTCTGTCTAGTTTAGACCACTTATATGAACATCTTCATTCGAGCTTTAAGATGACCTTAATTGAACTTCTCACCTTCTGAGAACTTGTAAAAGACATATCAAGATTTCCAATGACATCAAGATTGCATGATTTGACCACCATTTATCATGTTTAACATTGTTGCTAAATCAAACTTGAATTTGGAAATTGTGTTGAGCTGAAATTGTTTATCATGCTTCTTTGAATCTGACTATTTGCCATTTTTGTATGATTTTTGAGGTGCTAATTTTGGGATTGAGTCCTAATGGAAGTTGTCTATAACAGTCATGTCTACAACATATAAAAATTCGAAAATGTTTTAATAACAATTGATAGGGTCGATTGGCTATAAATCATACGTCGTGCCTGCTGCCTTATTTTGTTCCTAACAGATCTATTATTGTTGTCGGATTTTTAGAAATTCATGTATAAGGAATCTCGAGATGCCTCCTCATGAAAGTTGCTCCTCACATGCTGATTTACTTGTCATAAAAATCCAAGGTTGAGATGATCACCGATTCTGCTTCTGTTGGACAGACATTCATTACCTTATTTCTGTGATTGTTGATTTAGCTGATCGACATACATGTTTTCTATCATTTTTTAGAAAATCATGTATGCTGAATTAGACTTTGATGTCTCTTGGGAATTGTTTGACACATGCTGAATTTCATTGTTACAAATTTTCATAAAAATAAAAACACGTTTTGGTATTTTCATCGACCCTTCAAAAGTTGCTAGTCAGTTGGGAATTTTGACTTCTTGAACTGACTTTGTTTGAATTGAAGTTTTTATTAATTCAACAAAGTTGTTTGGCATCACAAAACTTTCTTCAACAAAGTTGTTTGACATTCTTCAAATATTGTTTTGATGTCAACTTTATCAGGTTGGATGATCATTTGATGGTTCATGAAGTTCGATTAATGTGCCGACCTCATCCGCATTCGGACTTTGGATTTGTATTCCAAGAATATCAAACTCAAACAAATCCTATAAAATTGTCATCTCTTATACCAATTTATATTTAATACCCGTTTTATTAAGATTTGACATTCTTTAATAATTCATGAAGTCTGATTAGTGTGCCAACCTTATCCGCACTCGGACTTTGGATTTATGTTCCTAAAACATCAAACGTGTTCCAATCTTTATATAATTGGTATCCTTGCTTCCCAAACAATTGAAATTTGCAAATTTTCCTTCCTTTTAGGGCTTATTTGTAAAAATGTGAAGTCGAAGTCTCCCTTTTCACTTTCATTCATTTTGAGTCTTTATTTGCATATTGTTCTAAATCCTTTTTGACATCACATGAATAGTGTTTTGATTGCAGTTTACTCATCATGACTATGCATTATATACTTTGCATGTGAATTATAGATGAATAACCTAGGTGTGATGCATGACTATGTGGGTTATTTTGGGATGTCACTTAGAACCCGACTTAGAGATTTCATAGCATTGGTCACCTATTGTGAATGCAAGTGACAGCTAATGACTATGAATCATTTAAAATAAATTGGGGGAGGTGTCTTAAGGAGGTCATTTTATGAATCTCAAAGGCCGACCTCAAGGCCATTTATGAATGCTCGATTATTTTTTCTTTTTAGTTTTTCTTGATTGCTTTGACATGAATTATTGTGATTGCTTGATTGTCTTTTCATATGTTATATGTTGGTATACCAACATAAAAGGTGAGGTGATGACATCTTGTTGGGGAGAGGTACATTGAGTGAACTTTCATAGTTAAATACCATTAAACTTTACCTTTATGCCGCTTTGTCAAAAAATAGTGTCAAGGTCAAGTCACGACAAATCCCACTATCACATGAGGTACGAGTTTGGGAGAGCTCGCGACGATGATCAAGCGAACTCAAATGGGTGATCCTCGAGTTGATATATCTTTTGGAGTTACAAACCATTGAGGGAGCTCTCATAGTCAAGTATCTCTAACTCCAATCTGTACATCGCATTTTGAAATGGACCGAGGCACTGAGGTCGGGTCGCGACAGTTACCACCCGAGTCAACTTAAACAGGATTAAGCAAATTTCCTCTACCAATAGGTACAACCTCACAGGTCTGAGTTGCACCAATAGCTTCATCCTTTTGTAACATCCTCGTCAGTGGTTGTTGCCACCTACCCCTTGAGAGGGAGAGGAAAATGTTTAGAGGTATTGCCAAATTCAAACGATTCTTATAATCCCATACCTTGCATGACGTTGAAAGTTCTTTCATTCAATTACTCCTACGTGAATTTCTATGTAAGGAATTGCTACTAGCCTATTTAGATCGACTAGAAATCAAATGAGATATGGGAAAACATCTCACTTTTTGCACAATTTGAGATAATGGGAATAGGGACTTAGTTACATTAGTCCTAAGAATAGTGACTTTTCAGTATCTAAACTTGATTACATGCTAATGAAAATGCTAGAGTAGCCTATCAAAAACTTTTAAATTTCATCCTAGCCAATCTAAAAGTGAAGATAACACTCAAGATATTAAGCTATGCAACCAAATGTAACTGAAGTAAACAAACAAACAACGTAACATTGTCTCTAAAAAAAATGAAAAAAAAAAAAAAAAAAGGCATCTAAAAATCCTTGTTGTTAAGCCCTAAAAGCTTATTCAATTTCAAGTTTCAATTATTAAGGATTTTCCTTGAAGACTTAATTTTTAAAGCTTTTTCCAAGGATTTATAATTTTTTGAGTTGATTTAAAAAATTTTATTTTTTTTATTTTCTATTTTTTTATGAAATCGAAATGTTCTGAATTTTATTTATTAATTTGCAGAATTTTCTGAATTTTTTTATGATTTTTATGATTTTGTAAATTTTTTTATTTCTTAAACTTTTTCTAATTTTTTTATTAAGAAAAGGAAATTGAGACCATAACAAGAGGCTTGGCTCGATTGAGCTGACCTAGATTCTATCGATCCGAGTTGGGTCAAAATTCAGGCTAGCCCTAGGGCCCATTATGAATTAACCAAATTGGCCAATGAAGTTTTTTGAAGCCCACTCATAGTTATTTCCCTTTTTTCTCGGCCCACTGTCTTTCTTATGCTCGACCCATTCAATGAATCTTCAGCCCAATCTTTCATCTCTTAACCCGGTCGGTAATATTCTAAGCCTTTCTTCCGTTAAAATTTGATTAGTCCATTTGATCCCAGCCCATGAACACCACCTAGTCCAGTCTCATCCTACTTAGTCCATAACTCTCAGCCCAGCCTTTTCTTCTTATTTTTATTATTTCTTTATTTCTTTTATTTTTTTATTTTATTTCTTTTTCTCTTCCTTGCATCTTCTTCTTCGAGACTTTCTAGAGAGCATCTTTACCAAGCCATGTCTTCCTCTCCGAATGAGGTGATTCTCTACAAAATCATCAATGACAAGCTCAACTAAGACTTCACGAAACAAATTGACGTCCGAATCCCTCCTAGTCCAATGTCGATACCTGATGTCGTGACCATCACTAAACTATTCTCCGTCGACCACTACTCCAGCCATTACCAAGCTATTTTGACAAGGAAATTCCAAGCTTGAAAATTGCACAAAACAGTATATGAATCAAACTTTGTTATTCTTTCCTTTCTTTGCTCTTGATGGCATCAATTATAGCAGCACTACTACTTTTCATTGTAGTCTTGACATCTCCCGGCAAATTGGGCAGGGGTGAGTAGCCAATGCCCAATTTGATGCGAAGAGAAGAGTGTGTGAGTCGGGATAATGGTTTTGTAAAAATATCAGCAATTTGATGACTGCTTGGAACATATCTAACACACAAAGACACAGAAGCAACTTTTTCTCGAACGAAGTGAAAGTCGACCTCAATATGTTTAGTATGAGCATGAAGAATGGGATTGGCTGTAAGTGATATTGCAGATTGATTATCACAGAATAACAAAGTTGGAGAGTGCAGAGGTAAACCAATATCACGTAGAATAAAAGTAATCCAAGTGAGATCAGCTGTAGCAGAAGCAAGGGCTCTATATTCTGCTTTAGTGGAAGAGCGAGAGACAGTTGATTGTTTCTTGGCTGCCCATGAGATGAGATTAGAGCCAAGATAGGTATAGAAGCCTATGGTGGATCGTCTGATTTGAACACAACTAGCCCAATCTGCATTAGAGAAACCATATAAGCTTAGAGAGCTGTGAGAATGAAGATAGATCCCAAGTTGAATTGTTCCTTTCACATAACGAAGTACCCTTTTCAATTTAAGAAAATCACCAACAGTTGGTTGTTGCATTTTCTGACATAAGAGATTTGTTGCAAAGGCAAGATCAGGATGAGTGATAGTTAGATATTGCAAGCCACCAACTAAGCTTCTATATTCCACTGGATTGGAAAGAAGAACATCATCTGTTGCCAGTGTGACTGGTTTAAGAGACAGAGGTATAGAGATGGATTTGCAATCAGACATATGTGCTCGGGTAAGTAAGTCAAGAGCATATTTGGTTTGACACAAAAATAGCTCAATAGATGTGCGTGTAGCTTCAATTCCGAGAAAATAATGAAGATGGCCAAGGTCTTTCATATGGAACTAAAAACTGACAGAATGAATAAGAGTTTGAAGCAACTTATTTGAGCTGCCAGTCAAGATTATATCGTCAACATATAGTAACAGTAGCACTGTCTCTTGGCCCTTATGAAGTATAAATAGAGAAGGATCAGTTGTGCTACAGAAAAAACCAGCTTCGAGCAAAAAATTGCTAAACTTGTCATACCAGGCACGCGGTGCTTGACGAAGACCATAAAGTGACTTCTGAAAAAGAGAGACATACTGGGATTGCTGTGGATGTACAAAGCCAGGAGGTTGCTCCATGTATACTGTCTCATTCAAGGTGCCATGTAGAAAGGCATTCTTGACATCGAGCTAATGTATTGACTAGTGCTTTATCATTGCCACAGAAAGTACAATTCGAATAGTGGCACGTTTGATAACAAGACTGAAAGTTTCTGTAAAATCCACTCATTCTTCCTGATGAAACCCCTTAGCTACTAGTGAGCCTTCACTCGATCAAGGCTTCCATCTAGTGCAAGTTTTGTCTTAAACACCCATTTACAGCCTATAACATTCATGTCATTGGTTCGAGGAACTAATAGCCAAGTCTGGTTTTGATGCAAGGCATCCATTTCATCTTGCATTGCTTGATACCAACCTTGGTCTGCTAAAGCAGATTTGACTGACTTTAGTTCTGAAGGTACTCGATATTCAGCAAGACAAGCATATCGAGAACTGGTTTTGATAATGCTAGATTTAGATCTAGTTTGCATAGGATGAGTAGATAGTGTACCTTGTGAAATATTCTAATCATTAGAAGTAGCTTGATCAATAGCTGGTTTAGCTATTGTCTCAGTCATGGAAATAGATACTTCTGGTTCTTGTGAAATGTTCTGAGAATTAGAAGAAGTTTGATCCATAGCTAATTCAGTTGTTTGCTCAGCTATAGAGACAAAGACTGCTGGTTCTGCAGAACTAAGAGGTTGCAAATATAAAGAAGATGCAGAACTAGAAGAGTCTATTGGTTCAGTTGTGATGAATCTAGGATCTTGTATATAACCCGTATGATGAGGAGAGGAAGATTTCATGTGATCTATCCTAGGAGAATCTAAGAATTTCACCTCCTCTGTCCATAGTTTATACAGATGTGTATAAGGAAGATAAGTTGTTGCCAATTTTTGAGAGAAAGGAAAGAATGTCTCATCAAATATGACATGACGACTGATGTAGATATGACTAGTGGTTGGGACAAGACATCGATATCCCTTATGGCGATCACTGTATCCTAGAAAAACACAGGTAAGAGATCGTGGATCAAGCTTGTGCTGTGCATAAGGTTGAAGACAGTGATAGCAAGCACATCCAAAGACTCTGAGATGGTCATATCTTGGCTTGTGTTGATACAGTTTGCTAAAAGGAGACTGCATCTTTAATTTTGGAGTGGGAAGAATGTTAACAAAGTAATCGGCTGTCACAAACGCATCAACCCAAAATTTTAATGGAAGTTTTGCATGATAAAGCATAGCTAGGCCAAGTTCAACTATATGGCGATGTTTTCTTTCAGATATTCCATTCTGTTCAGGTGTATATGGACATGAGACATGCTATTGAATACCACAGCTCTGTAAGTGAGTTCTAAATTTGTGACTAATAAACTCTCCTCCACCATCACATTGGAAAATCTTGATCTTACAATCAAACTGATTTTCTACTAGTCTCTAAAACATGAGAAAGATACTGTAGAAATCTGACTTTAGCTTTAGTGGATAAATCCAACTAAACCAAGAGAAGTTGTCAACAAAAATGACATAATACTTGAAGTTCTGAAAGGAATTAACTGGAGAAGGCCCCCAGATGTCACAATGAATTTGTTCTAGAGGCTTAGCAGCTGTAGAATTCAACATTGAAAAAGGTAGAGCAGTACTCTTAGCTAGTTGACAACTTCTACATATAGAATGTGGTTCTATATTGCACTGAATTAGCTTTTGATTCTTCATATACTTCAAGGTATTCTGGTTTGTGTGAGCTAGGCGTTGATGCTAGACATTTTCTCCAACAGTTCTTTGTCTTTGAGTAAAAAAGACTTCTACAGTATGAGGATCCACTCTGTAAAGCCCTTTAACCTTCCTTTCGAGCATCATGGTTGTGTTGGAGATGCTGTCCTTTATATACACCCCAGTTTTGTCAAAGACAAATGAACATGGATAATCATCTATTAATTTCGAAACCGACAAAAGATTTTTCTTAATTTCTAGAACAATCAACACATCATTTAGAGGTAAAGCATCAACTGCAGTATTTAGCAATGCATCACCAATGTATGTAATAGGCAAACACAAGCCACTGCCAATCATAACTGTATCAGTACCAGCATTTGGATACCACTCACTGCCATTTGTTTCCTCAATATGCATTGCTGCTGATGTTGTTGGTATCTCCTTAGCTTGATAGGAGTTGTCGAATCGATACCAATAGTGCAGTGCAACATGTCTTGGCCTTTTGCAAATTTGACACTCCAGTTGAGTGTTATCTATTGCTTTCTCTACCTACACATTTTTGTGAAGGGTTAAATTTGAAGAAAGATACGACTTGGTGTCTGAATACCTTTGTGATGAACCAGCGTATGGTCTAAATCCCTGACCAGAACCCATGCCAGAGAAGGTATTAAACTACTTGAACTACTAACCTCCCTGTTCATAATTCGAATTATTATTTCTGTAACTCATGTTTCTTCTAGGGTATCCATAGTTCCTATATCTATTGTTGAAGGAACGTCCTCTTCCATAATTTCTTCCTCCATGATTATTCCCTCTTGATCCTCCAGAACCAACATTCTATTGTGCAAACTCTTTGTTAAACTCTTCTTTATGCAGGGTTTCAATTTTCCTTTGGCCATAGTAGGCTAGATTAGGACTGAATTGATTCGAAGAATAGTTTTGTAACCTTGCTTCAAATCTTTCTAAATTTGAGATCACCTTATCATACTCTGGTTGAGGCTTCAGACAGTAAATCGTGGTTTTAAAGCTCTCATACTTAGATCCTAAGCCTTCCAAGACTCCAAACAACTTTGTTATCTCATCTATTGGTTTCCTTATTGTATTCAGTTGATCACATATCGATTTATACTCTCTGAGGTATATTGATAGTGCTCGATCATGCTTTTGACAAGCCCGCAGCTTTCCTCTTAACTCAAACTCTCTAGCCACAGATTTTTGCGTAAACCAATTAAGTCTGCCAAACCTCATATGCAGTGTTTTAAGCCGATTATCAAACTGAGTATGTTTTCTGAAACAGCACCACTAATCTAAGAGGACACAAGTTGATCTGTCTTGATCCAATCGTTGTAGTCGGGATTAGTAACCTCAGTAGCCTGTCTTTCTACTTCGACCTGCAATGTTTTAGCAGGTGGTGGAACTTCTCCATTGACAAAACCAAATAGTTCTTGACTTCTCAAGAACCTATGAAACTGAGCTTGCCAAAGGAGAAAATTATCCTCGGCTAATTTTATGGTAACAAAATTAGAGATGTTGACGTGAATAGGAAATGGGTATTTCAGACTTCTTGTTGCCATTCTACCCTTCCGGATCCTTGAAAATACTCAACTACAGACACTATCTCTGCTAGTTTTGCAGTATGATGCTATGAATATATCACTAATAATGAGGATTTAGATCTTCGATGAGGAACACCAACTTACAGATCTGTCGAAAGGCATAGATGATTCATAGATCAATGAAGCTTTGAATATGACTTCAATTTGCTGTAGATTCAGCAATTTTATGCAGCGTACAGAGATGATTGCTCAGGGTGCATGCTTTGATACCATAAAGAAGTTCACGAACAGAAAGAGATAGAGAGAAAGAATGAGAGAATGACGAGAGAAACAAAGTCGAATGCTTTCTGTTATTTTCCATGATGAATTTACATCAGGAGAGCTTGCCTTTTTATATCTACATTTGCTCTCTTTGGATCCATTTATACAGGTGTCGAACAACTGAAAGAAGAAACTAACTAACTAAAGAAAACTAACTACCTAACAAAATGTAAAAAAAAAAGCTTTTGACTTTACAAGCTTAAAATAGAATACTTGTTCTTCAATGTACATATACTATTCGTGGTGTAACCCTTGTCTTCATCTTCTTTCCTTTCTCTATTTTCGACAATAACTTTTCTTCCCTTGTTCTTCTCAGCAGCCTTCACATACTATGATTCTTCTTCACAAGCTTTCCTTCCCCTGTTCTTGATGGCATCAGTAATACCTTCTTTCCTTTTTCTGTTCTTGATGGTATCAGTAATAGCGGCATTGCTGCTTTTCATTGTAGTCTTGACAGCCAATAGGAACAACGAGCAACGGTGAGCTTACAGTGCTCCGGAGACTGTGATCTACGTCGACTGATTGTGGTTCCCAGACTTGGTGTGGAGCTTCAATGGCGATCGACCTTCTCTCCCCAGTAGGAGAAGAACACGCCGTTTTTGAATGAACAGCACTCGCTCTCCTCTCCCCACCCCCCGCCCCTCTCTCTCCCTAACCTCTGTCACTCCTTTCCTCTCGATTCCAGCCAAGCCCCTTTTTCTTCTCCCCCTCCTCTCCTGTTCTATTCCTCTCCAGTTCTCACTCTTTGGTTCTCACCTCTCTTCCCCCTCCCTCTCTCCAGAATGAGCTTCCTCCTCTGTATCATTAGTTTTCTTTTCTGTTAAAACGTAACCAACCTTGCTAGCTCACAGGATTCTAGAGTGTCTTGGATCCGCTTTAATCACTCGCTCATCTCCCCTCCTGCACTCATGGACGTTCGTTCCAGACTTTGTTCCGTTTACACTCCACGTCACGTACGCGTCCTTACGGTCACAGGCATGAGCATGTGAGGAGAGAAGGTGGCCTGGCCCTTGCTGCTTCCGATGGGCCAATGGTGATAAAACTAAAATTAAGGGAATGGGCTGGGTTTGATAAAAAAGAAAAAAATTGGGTCCTAAAGGAAATAAATAATTGGATTGAGGGAATTAAAGCCCGGGCTGGACGCAAGTGCTTATTCGGCCCAAAACTTGCTGAAAAAATTGGGCTAGCTAAAACTAGGTCCCCATCGATTTGTTATTATTTTTTGTTATATTTTTCTTTTTATTATATATTTGTTGTTTTTACATTCTTTTTATTTTCACACTTTTGGAAAGATAAATTGACACCTAAATGGTCTACAAAATTTTCAGGTGTTAGCAATGGTGGGGGTGATACAATTGGTCCTATGGCACCAAAAGTAATTTGAGCAGCAGTATATAGAGAACCATACCTAGAAAATACAGGATTATTAGGACTCGCCTATATTTGACTTGAATGACTCAATGTTCCCAGACTGTTCATGACTTCATGGAAGGTATTGACAATAATTGGCTTGATCATGTTAACGAGATATTTCATCATGTAGTTAGTTAATTCTGTGATAAAGGAATCAAAAATTAGTTTTGAGGAAGGCGGGTGTGTTGGGATAAGTAAAGACAAGTATCAATCATTGACTAGAAAGAGATGTAACAATATCTATCTGCTTGATGTTGATCTTAACATTATTTAGTTGTTAGTATCTATAAAGGGTAAGCTAGAGATGGAGTGTTAAAAATTGAGTCAAAGCATGAAATAGATTTCGAAATTAGCATATAAAGATTTTGTGCGAGGCTTACCAAATATCAAGTATGAGAAGACTGGACTGTGCAAGGCATGCTTCCTTGGGTAAGCAAATAAAGTGTTCTTTCAAATCCATAAACACTCTCACTTCTAACAAAGCCTTGCCCTTTCTTTACATAAGACCTATTTGGACCAATAAGAATTACAAGCCTTGGTAGAACAAGGTATTTGGTAATTCTGGACGACTACTCAAGATTCACATGGACAAGGTTATTACTTATTAGCTAACAAGAATGATGCATTCCACTCATTTGTTGCACGAAAGGTTCAATATGAGAAAGTAGACAACATCTCATATGTTCAAACAAATTACTGAGGAGATTGCAAGTGCACAAGCGTAATAGTAGCTGTTGCATCTTGATAGTGAGGTTTATCGATCGAAAAGAATGAGATTTACTTATTGTAACTTGCTCTGAAGATTACTAATGAAATCTAGTCTGTACTGAGGCTGTTATATGAAGAGTAAACATAAGTTTTGAGACAAAGTCGAACCACTATATATTGATGTGTGTTTTACATCTTCTTATTGTTATCATCGTCAACATTTGCTCACTAGCACACTTTCACATAGTATTTGTTATCCATACCTTCAGCACATTACTATCATAATCTGCTCCTAGTGCGGTTACCTTAAATTTAACAAAAGTTTGTCCCAATCCATGCACAACCTACTCAACCTCCATTTGTATTGTTAGTGCCAACAATTTCTCTAATTTTAGACTTAAGAAGGGTTGTATGTTTAGAGATGAAAAATAAGTTAAACGTTAGCAATGGAAACGAGGGTAAAGAACTATAGAGAGAAGATAACTCTCTGTAAAGAAAAACAGACACTTAGAATGAAAAAGGAAAGTGATGCAAGGTCTATTGTGATGGAAGAAAAAAATAAAGTTTAGGTGTGTTTGATTATTTACTCAATTTTCTAGAGGGTATTATTACTTTTTGAGAGTCTTCATAGGATTTTGAATGAATTGTTAAGGCAATTATTCTAATAAAAGTATAGAATAAAATAAATTATTTGAATGAAGAAGAATTCTCAATGAAATTATCACATCATTTAGGCTATGTCTGTTTAGTAGAAAATGAATGATTTGAAAAATGTTTTCTTAAAAATAGTCGCTTGTATTGGTAGAACTACTTGGTCAACGAAAAATATTTTCATTATTATCGATAATTTAGATCTCAATATTTTCATGGATGGCAAAAATATTTTCTGTTTGTTCATTCAAATGATCATTCTTAGGGAAATTGTTTTCAAATTATTTATTTTTCACTAAACAAATGTAGTAAGAAAAATAGATAAGTAAAATTTTTCTTTTGTTGTCAGAGATGGAACAATAGGCCAAGCATAAGAGAAAGCTCGAGGTTTTTTTGTATTTCTGTATATGTGATTTACATTGTATGAGGCTCTGTTTATAGTACATTAAATGTCTAACTAAGGAAAAGAAAAAAGAATATTCATCAAATCCAATCCAATCATAGATTAACATAATTAAATAATCACAATCTCCTGTAATCTTGGATTGATTGATTACAAATCCTTAGCTCGATCTTCGCATATCTCCAACACTCCCCCTCAAGCTGGCAGCTGGTATATGTCCAAGACGCCAAGCTTGCTCAGTAGATATGCGTGTTGTCTTTGACATAATGGTTTGGTAAAAATATCAGCAGGCTGTTCCGCAGTTCCAATTCCATTTGTCTTGATTACCCCTTCTTGGATTTTGTCTCAAGTATAGAGTGACAGTCAACTTCAATGTGCTTTGTTCTTTCGTGAAAAATGGGATTTGCTGCAAGTTTGAGCATTGCTTCATTGTCGCAATATAGGTTTGCTGGCCCTCTGACTTGTATCCTAAGATCTGAAAGTAAGCCTCGTGCCCAAACTATTTCACAAACGGTTTTAGCCATAGCTCTATACCCAGCTCCAACAGATGAAAGTGATACAGTGGATTGCTTCTTCGTTTTCCATGCAAGTAATGACTTTCCCAACTTGATGCAAAAACCAATGACTGATCTCCGACTCATAGGACATGTAGCATAATCTGCGTCACAATAAGCTGCCATCTCGAGATTGCAATCTTGTGAAAGGAGTAATTCAAGCCCTAGACATTTCTTCAAATACTTTGCAACCTTCAAGGCAGCATTCATGTGAGATTCTTTCGGGCTATGCACTAGCGGGATGGATCTTTGAGCGGAGGATCGTCAATCTTAGATGATGATCCAGCATCATAGTCAACAATAGTCAACTTGATGTTCTGATCGATAGGAATGACAGCCGGTTTACATCTTGATAAGCCTGCTTCTGATATGATCTCTAACACAAATTTCCGTTGACTAAGAGCGATTCCTAGCTCTGATCGAGCAATTGGGAGATCCCAAATCTTTAATACGAAAGCTAGAATGCAAATATTCCTTAAGTCTCTTGATATCCAATTCATCATTTCCCATAATAAGTATGTCATCAACATATATCATCAGGTGGATTGAAGACATACCTTTAGTCCAAGAAAATTGGGCATAATCATGCTTGGATTGCTTGAAACCAATGGCTGTAAGAGTTGAGGTGAACTTTGCATACCATTGACAAGAAGCTTGCTTGAGTCCATAAAGGGACTTACGGAGACAACATACTCCAGACTCCCCTTGTTGCCGTAATCCCGATGGAAGATCCATGTATATTTCTTCATCAAGATCTCCATGAAGCATTGTGGACATCCATTTGATGTAACTCTCAGTCCCAGAAAGCAGCAACAGAAAGGAAGGAACGAACAGTGACATCTTTGGCAACTAGAGAGAATGTTTCGTGATAGTCAAAACCTTCACGTTGTGTAAAGCCCTTTGCCACTAAGCGAGCCTTATAGCGTTCCACTAAACCATCAGCCTTGTACTTGATCTTGTATACCCACTTGCAGCCAATTGGCTTACGACCAACTGGTAGTGGTATTATATCCCATGTATGATTCTCTACCAAGGCATGTAACTCAGCTTCTATAGCCCTTTGCCAGCGCGGATCACGGACGGCCACATCATAAGATGACGGTTCTATTTCTTCAAAGATACAACTAATGCAACACATATGCTCCATAGATAGACAATCAAGCGAGACATAAGATGAGATAGGGTATGGAGTACCTGATTAGTTAAGGGATGCACAAACATAATCCTTTGTCCAAGTTGGAGGACGAGTTGTTCGTCCTGACCGTCTCGGAGAAATATGATCAGGTGTAGGAGATGATTCCTCATAAATAGATTGAGAAGATAATTCTTCTGAATTAGATGTCTTTACAATCGATGCTGTAGAGTCTGGAGCTGAGTATTCTGAGGTAAGTAAAGATGCTGCATTTGTTTCGATCGCAAGAGAAGAAGTCGGAACACATATATAGTGTGAATTGAGTGATAAATCTTCCTCAAATAGAAAATTTCGATTTTGCTGATTTGAGCTTGAAGATTCATTGGAAGATACTTCATCCTGAAAAGGGAACACATCCTCATGGAAAACCACGTCTCTACTTACGAAGAAATCACCTGTTGATGGCTCAAAAACATGGTATCCCTTTTGGAAGGTTGGATAACCCATAAAAATGCATCGTCTGGCTCGGGGACTCATCTTGTCACGAGGACCTAGGGCAGTAGCATAACATAAGCAGCCAAAAACCCTCAAATGATCTACTTTAGATTTCTTTCCAAATAAAATCTCAGATGGGTAATGTCCATTAAGAACCCTAGTTTGCATGCGATTGATCAGGTAAGCTGCTGTGAGCACACAATCTCCCCAGAAAGTTTTTGAAATTTAAGTGCACGTGCTACTTCTAGAAGATGGTAGTGTTTTGCTCAACAACCCCATTTTCTTGAGGTGTATAAGTACACGTACTTTCATGTAAAATTCCATGCGAGGAAAATAAGGATTGACAATCATGACTAGAGAATTCTTTCCCGTTATCTGTTCGAATGCGTTGAACAGATTTTCCAAATTGATTTTTTGTCAGAGTGAAAAAATCTCTCAAATGAGAAAGAGCTTGACTCTTTGACTGCATAAGGAAGACTCATGTAGCATGAGAATGAACGTCAACAATAGTGAGAAAAAAATGAGACCCATCATGATATGGTGTATGATAGGATCCCCAAATGTCTAAATGAATCAAAGAGAAATTTTCTGTAGTCTAGGATTTACTTGTGGAAAAAGGGGCACGTGATTGCTTTGCGAGAGGACAGATATCACATTCAGGATGTGGAAAGAAAGCACTGTGACCAAAACATCGATGAGAAATAATAGCTTTATCATTGGTAGCAACGTTACACAATGATTCCTTATTCATAGAGAAACATGATAAATCAATATTTTTGGGAAAATCTGTCCAATAATGCAACCCTTGTGAAAGACTACCTAAGCCCCATCAGTTTGCCAGTCGAAAGGGCCTGAAAAAGACAGGTGTCAAAATTGAAGAGGATTCAACATGAATTATCCTCATAGGCTTTTGACACTGAGATGAGATTGAATTCAAATTGGGGAATATAAAGCACATTCTTAAGAGTAATGGATGAGCTAAGATGTACTGTCCCTATTTTTGTGAAATTTGTGATATTCCCATTCGGAAGTTTCACAGTGACTGGGAAAATATATGTATGAGTATGAGAAAAGAAACTCTCGTCACAGATAATGTGGTCAGTGACTTGATTAACTGAAGATTCCTTCTTCCCTTTATCCCCAGGTTTACTTTGTAATTTCCAACAGGTTTCCACCGTGTGATGAGGTCGTTTGCAATAGTTGCAATACAATTTGCCTTTTCCTCTAATATTTTCTTTTGAGCCTCCCTGGTGTGAAATTTTTTGGACTGTAGGATCCTTTAAAGGAGCCGTTGGATTCAACTAAGGTACTAGCTGAATAATGACTGTCAGATCTAAAGAACTTATCTGGGCCATCCATCCGCTTGGCTGAATAATAACTGTCGGACCTAAAGAACTAATCTGGGTCATCCATCCGCAAATTAGGGTTCCCTTCCTCTCCCTTCTTTCTTTCATTCGCTCGAGAGAAACTCTCTCCATGGAACCCGAAAGATTGCTCCGTCGGAGAGGGGGCGTACGAGGAGTTGTCGGCCGGCGTGAGGCCAGATCCAGGAACAGTGAACACGAGTGAGGGATTTCGGGTTGTCGACGGGCCAGATTTGAGAGCAGCGAATGCCGCTCTTCTCTAGTTCACGTGAGCCCAGCCGCTGCCATCCTCTGGCTTTCTTCTTGAACTGCCAACCGGTAGATCCACCGGAGCGATGATGGCGGCTCCATTGCGAGCACTTGCAACCTGAAATGTGAGTAAGTTTCATTTAAGATCAGCAAAAATCGAGTCAATTTTTCTCTTTCTCGTATAGCCCTATACTGTTTTAGGGTTTCCTCTGGTCCCTCGAGTTTCTCCTCAGCAGCCTCGAGTTCGTTCCAGAGAGCAGAGAGCCGGTTGAAACACGTTGTGACGGACTGGTTTCCTTATTTCAGGTCCGACACAGCTTGGGTGAGCGAGAAGAGCTTGGTGTCCCAAATCGTCTTCGAGTCTTCGGTTGGTGGAAGTCTGGCGGCCACCTTAGGAGCCAAACAATTTCCAATCCACGTCGGCACGAGTTGATTGCACCTATGCCAATGTTGCTGCGAGTGTTCGTCGATTGGGAAGGGCACGCTTCCATCAATGAAGCCTTCTTTCTCTTTGGTCACCAGCGCCCGATGGAGATCTCAAGCTCAGGTAGTGTAGTTTTCAAGTCCCGTAAGCTACAAGGAAATGAGCCGTAGCTCGGGGCCGTCGCCCGACGACATGTAGAATGGGTTGCCGGTATCCGGCTGGCCGCTGGTGGCTGGAAAGATGAACGGCAAGTAGCCGGGTCTTGCATTCGGGTAGGGATTCCCTCCCTGACCCGTCGAAGATGTTTCGGGTCCCGGGCCTGTGCCTGTTTGGCTTGTGCCAGAGCTCGAAAAGCCTTCTCCAGATGTGCCGTATGGAACCCATGACTGAGTTGGCCCAATTCCCCACAGGCCCTAAAAGGGAAACCACGGAACTGGTGGCCATTGGGCTGTGCTGGAAACACATGCTGGAACAAGTGTCGGGTTGGTAGTATGCTGTGCCGTCGAATGCACATCCTCAGATGGGTCGACTAAGCCTGGATTTCTGCTTTGAGGTGAATTTGGACTTTCCTCAACTGAAATTTCACCTTGAGTGTTCTTGGCCATGACAAATTCCTCTACTTCTTTGTAGAATCTAATTTGTAAGAAAGGGAACAGAGGCAAATCGAAAAATTTTGCGAAAGCTAGGTTGAAGGACAAAGCTCAAATACCATGTCAGAGATGGAACAGTAGGCCAAGCATAAGAGAAAGCTCGAGGTTTTTTTTGTATTTCTATATATGTGATTTGCATTGTATGAGGCTCTGTTTATAGTATATTAAATGTCTAACTAAGGAAAATAAAAAAGAATATTCATCAAATCAAATCCAATCACAGATTGACATAATTAAATAATCACAATCTCTTGTAATCTTGGATTGATTGATTACAAATCTTCAGCTCGATCTTCGCATATCTCCAACATTTGTTCAGTGGGAAATTGGAAAAGATCCAGAGTCAAAGGGATTTTTAAATACAGATCTATAATCAATCATGCCAATGTGTTGATTGACTCAAGTACAGAAGCCGCCATAAGAATAAGCAAGAGAATTTATCGGTGGTGAAGGCAAATATCCCTCTTGAATTATTCGTCAAACGCGATGAGATCATTCAAGCATCAGATTTCAATTGAGATCCTCACGTACGGTCACAAAACGACGAGAACAAAACCACAGTAAATCAAACCCCCACGATCCAAGGAATTCATTCCCTATTAAAAAACATTGATCCCACGACACGAAATCCATCCCTTTACTCAGCTGTCTTTGGAGTGTTCCTCTCGTCACTACAAACTACTATTGATAACCAACATGATTATTTGCTCAATAATCTTACAAACGATTCGATCACGCAAGCGACAACGGGAAAACCAATCAGGGAGAGACACCTTCTTTCGATAATCCTCCACCCCACGAGTCCTTGCTTCCTAAGTTCGATTTGAAAAAGAAAAAAAAAAAAATTCTAAACCCTCGCAAGCAATAATTTTGTCCGCCCAGGCAAGCTAAAGTACAAAAATCATGGGATGATGATTCATTATTTAACTATAGTCAACAAAAAAATATCCTGACAATTGAGATTAGCATTAAATCGCCCTGATTGTCTCGCAATCTAAATGTCCCCATCTCAAGGCTGTCGTACACGTGGTGGATAACAAGTCGACTTGGACCCACAACTTGGCGGCTGGTCAAGAAAGACCGAGTATCGTGGGTCCAATGTCCAAACGCCATTTGTTACAAGTGTAAGAGCATGAAACATAAAAGAAAATTGAGAAGCCATTAAGAGTACACATAATTCTATTTCCTATTTTTCTATTTCCCGAAACAAATTTGAAATAGAAATCTATTAAGTAACACAATTTAATTTTTCTCATATTTCAGAAATAGATTTTAAACAAAAATCAAAAGTTAAAATTTTTAACTTTTCTATTTTTGGAACATAAATAAAAAATCAAAACTAACATAAATAAAAAATCAAAACTTTTCTTATCGTTCATTTTTGTCACCGTCCATCACCCATCCGTTGCCCCATGGGACACTGGATGCTCGTCATCGGTCGCCAGCCGCCCCCACCAACCTCGGCCGTCAGCTGCCAATTGCCGGCCACTGGACGCAAACTATCGACTAACGGACTACAGTTTCCTGTCACCAACCACATGGTTGCCGGATGTTAAATGCTTGCCAGTCGTTGGCCACTCATCGCCAACTATTGGATGCCCGCCGGAGGCCCACCGTCGACCATCAAATGTTCGTTGCCAAGCGCCCGCTCGCCATCGATTGCCGAATGTCGGTTGCTCGCCACCCGCCGTCAGACTTTAGTCGCTGGCCACTTGCTGTCGGTCATCGGACTTCAAATGTTGGATGTTGGCCACCGGTCGTAGGATGCCGAACTTCAGATGTCAGACATCAGATGTTGGCCGCCGGTCGCCAAACGCTGGATGCCGGACGCCAGACGCCAGATGCCGGACGTCGATCACCGGACATCGGACTCCAGCCACTAGACATCGGCCATTGCCACTCTTAGAAATAGAAATTTTATTGGCAAACGAATTCTTATTTAAAAATAGAAATTTTGAATCATTATCAAGCGCTTTTCTTTATTCGAATCTCGTCTATGAAATAGTTTCTCAATTTCGACCAAAAATTAATTTCTATTTCAGAAATTTTGTCATGCATGCCATTAGCTTACCATGTTTAGTAAAAGCTTAATGATTTAAAAAACATTTTTTAAAAAATAATTATTTATACTTTTGAAATAATGAGTTAGCAAAAGATAATTTCATTATTTATGATAATTTATATCTATATATATTTGTAGATAATGAAAATATTTTATATTTATTATTTTGATTAATGATATAAGCGATTATTTTAAAAAAATATTTTGAAATTTTTTATTGTTCGTACGAATTGACCTTTAATTTTAAAAGGAAAAGGCCTCGATGATTATTACCCCCAGAAGTTTCCTTAATGATAGCACGGAGGGCGAAACCAATCTCAGCCACTAGTTTTGTATTTACTTTGAGATCCATAGCTACCCCGGCAGAGTAGAGAAGCAGGCACGGTTTACCAGATAAAGATGAGCTGGAGAGCTTCATTAACATCCCGTTCTGGCCACAAATCATTCATTTCACAAGAAACTACATGTCGTTTTCGAATTGCCCTAACACGTGTCGCGCGAATTGCTTAATCACGTATTACTGACCTATGCCGAACTTACATAACATGGCCACCTTACGTGGACGTGTATCTCAGCCCTCAATGCAGAGTCTTCTTCCTCCTAATAATTTGGTGTATATGCTGTGCTGCCTGGGGATTGCTTAAACTTGTAGGCTCCAAAATCATTAGAAAATTGACTTCGCGTCCTTTGTTTAGGGCTCTGAAGATCACTTAAAATTACTCAATTTGCAAGTTGGCATGATGTGTGACCACGCCTGAAATTGCCACCTGTATCGATCGGTAGAAAAGAAGGAAAAAAAGAAAGGAAAACAATCGAACCATTTTTCCGTACTGGATTTGTGTCGGTCATCTTCGACTCCATTGACTTGAGAGAAAGAGTAATTACATCCACATAAAATCATAAATGACAATTATTTAATAAAATGAATCAAATAGTGAGTTTTAGAAATTACCGATGAGTTTATTTACTCATGTTATAAGTTCTGACAATTTTGGAAACAAAGTGTTCTTTAATTAGCCAATTATGTCCATCGTAACACAAATATCCCAAACTTTTTATACGTATCACTTAAAGCCTTCAATTTGTCAACCGTGACACAAATGCACCAACTTTTTTGTGTTGTTCTAAAAAATCCACATTTACACATGTGTGACATATATATAATTTATTTTAGTTCCATCTAAGTTATATTTGTTACACTAATATAAGTTCGAAGTTTTTTACAACGTAAAAAGAGTTTAGGGTATTTTATGTCATAATGGATAAATTTAAGATTTTTAGTGATACAAAAAATTTGGTGAATTTGTGCCATTGTGGGTATAATTTGGAGTTTTTTGTGTTATTAACCCTAACAAACAAAGTGATTTCTTGACTTAAATGAAAGTAATAAGTAATTATGATTGTCACACGTTCTTAATTAGATAAGTGCTAAGTATATTAAACTTTGGCACTTAATAGGCTTTACTGTCGACTCTGAAACTTTGCTTGTTGATCATCATCCTTCTTATATTCGATCATTGTCCTTTCTATTGTGAAGAAAAGCAAGTTAGAGCATTTTATTATCTGTTATATTACTTTGATGTCAATTAGGTGAAAAAGTGAGTCCATTATTTAATTGAGTACATAAAATTTCTCATTGCTTTAAATTCGTAGGCTCTTTCTTAACTCATTCGTGGCATTGGGCTTCTTTTAGGGTTGTTTTGGATTCAATTAACCTTTCAATTTATGATATTGAAGATAATTTCTTCAAACAGCTGAAATAATGCTTCCATAATCAATCGTTGTCATCTTTATATAAGAAGCAAAAGGTGGCAAGGGCACACCAGAAAATCCAAACCCCAAGTCAAGACCAAAACTGTAAATTTATAATGCCTCAATTATTATTTGCCACCTTCCTCACACAAATGATCAACCCCCGCTATATATATGTATGGACTCCTTCCTTAACAAGTCCTTCCACCTGAACCCAAAATCAATCTCGAAACCCCCGCTTTCTGTCTGTACTCCTTCCCTAACAAGTTCTTCCACTTGAACTCAAATCAATCTCGAAACACCCGCTCTATCTCTTCAGGGGCCAAAAAAAAAAAAAAGATAGAACAAAGAAAATTGAAGCCCCTGAAAAATGGCAGAACCCACACTAGATTTGGTCCAAAACCCACAAAAGTTATACAAATCCAAAGACCATAAACGTAGGGCGAAGGGAATGTCGTTCTTGGCATTCGTCTTCTCGGTCTTCTTCTACATCTCAGTCTTCTACATCTTCAACCTATCTCCATCCCAAAACTTCAAGAACAGCAAGTTCTGGTTCTTCATCTCCAACACCCTCATCCTCATCATCGCGGCAGACTACGGAGCTTTCTCCTCATCAAGCAGGGAGAGGCACGATATCCTCTCGGAGGAGTACCTCGCGCGCACTAGCCTCGCAAAGAACAATAGCGTTGGGGGGTTCGTTCCGGTGCTTCGGCATGACCCAGAAACCGTCGAGGAAAATGTCTCGGGAGAAGAGAAGCGTGTTGTCTTGGAGGAAACGAAAGCAGCGGCTGAGATAGAGCCAGAAAGAGAGGCTGACTCGAAGCAGAGCCAAGAGGAAGAAGAAGAAGTGGCGAAGAATTGTCCTCAAGATGATGAAGCAGAGAAGCAAGTGGAGGTTAACAGCGAAGCAGAGAAGGAGATTGTGGCGAATGAAGTACCAGAGAGCCAGACTGAGAACGTTATAGAGGGGACGATTACCGAAGAGAACGATGAGTTCTCGAGGATGTCGGATGAAGAGTTGAACCGAAGGGTTGAGGAGTTCATTCGGAAACTCAAAAGGCAGATTCAGCTTCAAGGGGTTTGAAGAAGAGGGGAAAAAAGAAGGGAAAGAAAATCGAACTCTTTAGCGTAGCGGTTTATGCCGCTGCTTGTCATCCCGCCGCAGAATCTGGGACCAATCAAGCGTTCGTGCTCGTTTGAACCTGCAACACCGTCGATTCAGGCCCGTGATGATACCGCGATAAAACAAGATTTTGTATTACGCCTAGTGGAGAGACTTCCCGATAGGACGAGACCTATGGAGAGTAGGACTGAGCCAGAGACTTCTTTTTCTTTCGTTATATATTTTTGTCACTTTTTTGTGGTTATTAGGGGTATAGTAGTGATTAGTGATCATCTAGTGAAGGCACTTTTTAGAATTCTTGTGTAAAGCTCTCTGTTTACAATAAATAGTTATTATAATATGGATTAATACCATTAAAAATTTCAAACTGATATACGTGTGACAAATTTACTCAAAACTAATTTTTTGACCACAAAAAACCCCAAATTGATATACTTGTGACAAATTTACCCACAATTAATTTGTTCGACCGTCAAAAATCCCAAACCGTTATATATGTAACAAATATATCATCCATTAAATTAGATTAATACTGCAAAAAACTATAAAAATTGTATAACTGTGACAAATGGAGAGTAAAGTCTTAAACTGGTATACTAGTCAACTATTAGGTGTTATCCAACTTATTAATTGTTGGAGAAAACTCCCTTAGTGTTTTGAAGTTAACAAAACATCTTCGTCAGTCTAGTCTGAAGAGTTCAAGACCCAAATGTTTAAGTATGAAGATCTCTAAACTCAATCATCAAAGTCTTAAGATCTCTAGACTCTATTATCAAAGTCTGAAGATAATTAGACTCAAATTTCAGAGTCTGCCCAAGTTGACAGCTTTTCAATCCAATGGTTTAGGATTTTTACAGATTGGATAATATCTTCAATGATTCACTCTATTTTATGGAAGATCTCTAGCTGGACTTAGCTCGAAAATTATTTGGTTATTCTTATCAAGATCTATCTCGATTTGAATATCCGTTGAAAAACAAGCAAAATTTGGAAGGTTTTACTTATGGAAACTCAAGATCGTGATTGTATGGGCGAGCAGGATCGACGAGCTATCTTCCATATTCATTTGACAGCTTGAAGATTATCTTAATTGATTCATTCCAATGCAGAGATTGGATGAACTCCTTTGGCCGCTAATGGCTATGAAGGCACGAGGGAGTATTTAAAGGTGAAGTCATTGTTGTTTGAAGTGTGCGCTGATAGAAAAATTTCAAAATCTGAATCTCTGAAGCTCCTTGTTCTCACAATTCTTTTAGCTATAGTTGTGTCCAAAGGAGAGAAACATACAGTGGGGATTTGTGTGTGTAATAGCTGAGACTCTCTACTAACGGTTAGTAATCGCTGGGATGACGTCATCCAACGATCAGTAACCGCTGGGGTGACGTCATCAATGATGTCATCGCCGAAGGCGGTTGGTCGGCCGATCACCAGCCGGCGACCTGACCTGAATCCGACCCGACCGTTGACCGGTCAACGGCCAGACCAATTAACCGGACCGGCGATCAAACTGGTCGGACCGGTCGCCGGTTGGACCGGTCAAACCGATGGCCGGTCGGACCGGTCTTCAGTTGGACCGACCAAGAGCCATTTGGCTTATTGGCGCGTGCCCCACACGCCGTGCATTCAGGCGGCGCATGTGGGCGCATGGAAGCTTCGATTGGAGCGTGGTCGGCGGCTTTTTTTTTTTTTTTTTTTTGGTCAGTCCTACTCTATACCTAGTCTACACTCACTCTCAGACTTTTGCCCTGTCTCTTGGGGGCATGGGCATCGAAACCCACTCCCGAAACTTGCGCGTCCCCACCCCATCCCTCCCTGAGAAGGTGGGGGTTTGAACCCCTCACCTCCCCCTTCCATGTTGAAAGGGTGGCCATTGGGGCGAATCCCAGTGGTTGTGGTCGGCGGCATTTAGTTTGTATGGATGTGCTCTATACTGTGGTATATTTAGTTTTTTATTTTTGAGTTTTTAAATATATGAAAATGTGTAGAAAACCCTAAGTACTCGTATTTTTGGGGGTTTAATGCATTGTATTTCATTTTTTAGCTTGTATTTTCTTATGTTTTAGGAAATACAGTAGCTAGCCTATATGAAAATGTTGTCATATATGCTGTGTAGAGCTTGGTTCGATGGTAGCATGTATATAATTTAATATACTTGCAATTTTCTAGTTCCAAGAAAATTCAAACAATGGTAGGAAATTTATGTTTTTCTGTTACAAGTTGAATTGCGGTTTGGATTGTAATTGTTGCATGATTGTATTTTTATACGTTGGTTCACATCATGCTATGCTTTTGTGTTAATGAAAAATATATAAATTACATGAGATCATGTAATTATTTTTCCTAGTGGGAGTTCGTAGACTGGTAGAATTCGAAGGAGTTCTTACCTAGAACTTAAAGTTTGTGCCAATTAAACTAATTAATGATAATAAAACAATTGTATGTGGGAGCTGATTGGGAACATAGTAAACTTTCGTTTTCGTGTCTTTTGTTGAATTATCATTAATTTAGTTTGTCTTTACTACAAATTAAATATGTGTGTTACTCTTACAAGTGTGCTAGCAATTGATTCCACATTTATTATGTCAATGTGTTATAGCAATTGATTATGGTTTCGGCATCCAAAACCATTGTGGCTGACCTCAATAAGGGTGAGAAGCTAAACAGTGACAATTATGATATATGGTACCGAAAGGTTCAGTACATCCTTGAGGAGCAAGAGATTTTGGAAACCCTCAACCACACTATGGATGAACTTGAGTATGGAACTTCAGCTCAACACAAGAGAGATCTAGAAGCTTATCAAGCTTGAAAAAAGAAAAATAGCATTGCTCGCATCACGTTACTAAGCTGTTAGCAAGATGACATCATGCGTGAGTTTGAAAGTTATGATAAAGCTCAAGCTATATGAGTTGCCTTGAAAGATAAGTTTAGGGGTACATCTGCCACTAAGCTAATGAAACTCACCATCAAGTTTGACACATACTGAAAGCGCTCAAATGTGACAATGAGACAGCATCTTCAGGAGATGTCAAACATGATTCATAAGCTGAAGTTGGCAGGTCACTCCCTTACTGATGAACAGCAAATTCAGGCTGTTATAAGGTCTCTTCCTAACAATTGGGAGCATATGAAGATCAATATGATGCATAATGAGAATATTGTTACTTTTGATGATATTGCATGTCATTTGGAATTAGAGGATGAGCGCCTAGAGGTTGCGAGATCCTCTACCCATGCTTATGTTGCTGAATCAAGTTCGCGAAAAGTTTCGGGCTTTAAACGCAAAAGGAATCATCAATTCAACAATAAAGGGAAGAAGACTAATCAGGCACCTAAGAGGGCTAAGACCTTTCGACGCAAGAAGCGTGGTGGGAAGAAAGACAAGGCCAAGATGGAGTGCTACAATTGTGGCAAAATGGGTCACTTTGCTTGTAAATGCATTGAGCTGAAACAAGTACCCTATTACTATATTACTTTAAGTAATGCTTTTATTTCCAGCACTATAATGCTTGCTGAATCTCATCCAATGTGGATTGTAAACTCAAGAGTAACCAGACCACATAGCTAGAGACTGAGAAGCATTTGTGGAGTATCGTCGAATACAGCCTAAAAGAAAATGGATATATGTTGGGAATAACTCAAGAATTAAAGTGAAGGGTATCGGCACATGTAAATTAATTTTACGTGATGGTCGAAACCTATTCTTACATGATGTCTTTTATGCTCCGTATATTCGACAAAACTTGGTCTCCGTAGTTATTCTTCTTAGCTTAGGTTATGTATTGAATTTTCATGGTAATTGTGTTGACATTTTGTTTGGAATAGTTTATTATGGTTCAAGTCATATATCGAATGGTTTTAAGGTGTTAGACATTGACTATGATCAGTACAATGTTAATGTTGATAGTTGTTTTTCTTTAATTACGTCTTCTAGTAATGTTGAGATTGATGCAAGCACTTGGCATGCTAGATTAGGTCACATTGGGTTGCAAAAAATGCAAAGGTTAGCTAGAGAAGACCTTTTAGGTTCACTCACTAATGTTGATCTACCTGTATGTGAACATTGTCTAGCAGGAAAAGCAACTAGAAAACCATTCAGTAAAGGGACTAGAGCCGAACTTCCATTGTAACTCATACATTCTGACATTTGCGATCCTTTGAACGTGAGGGCGAGGCATGAAGCCTCATATTTCATCACTTTCATAAATGATTTTATGTATTTCGGTTATGTCTTTCTGATCTCCCATAAGTTAGAAGCATTGGACTGCTTTAGACAATATATAGCGATGGTAGAGAATCAATTGAACAAAACAATAAATGCATTGAAAACTGGTCACAGACATGAGTATCTATCGGAGCAATTCAAGGCTTTATATGATGAAAAAGGAATTGTGCGACAATTGACTATTCCTAGTACTCCACAACAAAATGAGATAGCTGAGAGAAAGAATAGAACTCTATTGGAAATGGTTAGGTTTATTATGGCACAAGCAAATTTACCTATCTCCTATTGAGGAGATGCGTTATTGACTACTGCCTATATACTTAACCAAATGCCCTCAAAATCGGTCACTTCCACCCCTTATGAATTATGGACTGATAGGAAACCAAACTTAAGTAGTCTACATCCATGGAGATGTGCTGCTTATGTTCATGATTCTTCCTATAAGTATGGCAAATTAGGCCTTAGAGGGAAGAAATGTATATTTATAAGATATTCATAATACTCCAAAGGGTACGTGTTCATAAGTAAACAAGCTGATGGAAGTGTGACCGAAATGGAGTCACAAGATGTCACGTTCTTGGTGAATGATTTTCCTAGTAGAGATGAGATTGATAAGAACTTCCAATTATATGAGACGGAAGATCCTAATAACACACCCACTAATGTTGTAGAGGAAAATGAATATTTACCTCAACATGCAAGACCTAGTAGGAGTGTTGCATCGCCTGGCGAACCAAATTCAAGAGAAATTCAGTTGCGTAAAAGTAATCGTAAAAGTAATTCTCGTCGTCATTTTGAGATTAAAGGGGAAGCATTTATAATTGCTCAGAAAGACGATGCCGAGCAAAGTTTTGGAAGATGAGATAGAGTCAATAAGGGCAAATCACGTTTGGGACTTGGTTGATCTACCACCTAATCACAAGGCCATTGGAAACAAATGGGTCTTTAAGATTAAGCGAAGGGCTGATGGATCTATTGAAAAGTATAAGGCTCATTTTGTGGCGAAAGGTTATACTCAACAAAAGGGTATAGACTATGAGGAAACCTTTTTACCAGTTGTAAGGTTTGCCTCAATACGCCTTATTCTAGCCATCATTGCACATTTGAACCTTGAATTACATCAAATGGATGTAAAGACGGCATTTTTCAATGGAGAACTAGATGAGAAAATCTATATGAAGCAGCCAAGAGGTTTTATAGCTAAAGTCAAGAGCATAAAGTTTGCAAACTTCATCGCTCTATATATGGCCTTAAGCAATCATCTAGACAGTGGTATCTTCGTTTTCATCGAGCTACAACAACTTTTGGCTTCACGATGATTGAAGAAGATCACTGTGTATGCAGTCTGAAGATAAATTTGTGATTTTATCACTTTATGTGGACGATATTCTGTTGGCTGGAAATGACAAAGTTTTGGTTATTACCATAAAAGAATGATTGTTCTCCAATTTTGAAATGAAGGACATGGAAGAAGCTGCTTATATATTAAGAGTTAAGATTGAAAGAGATCGATCAAGGAAACTTCTTACTTTTTCACAAGAGTATTATATATTGAAGATTCTTGAACGTTTCAATATGCAGTACTATATCCTATTGATACCCCGGTCATGCAAGGTGAAAGCCTAAATACTGAGATGTGTCCTAAGACTCCAGAAGAAATTAAAATGATGGAAACTGTTCCTTACGCTAGTGCGGTCGGGAGTTTGATGTATGCTATGATGTGTACTCGACCTGACATATGTTATGCCGTGGGATTGGCGAGCCAATATCAATCAAATCCCAGTCAAGCACACTGGAAAGCAGTGAAGAAGATCTTAAGATACTTAAAGGGCATCATGGACTATCGACTTTGTTACCAAGGGAGTGATTTACGCCTATTAGGCTATTCATATGCTAATTGGGGTGGAGACCTCGATAAGCGTAAATTGACTTCTGGATATGCGTTATTGCTCAATGAAGGTGCAATTTCTTAGAATAGGAAAAAACAGACATGCACGTCATTGTCTATGATGGAGGCGGAATTTATTGCATGTTCTACCGTAGTGCAAGAAGCAGTATGGCTAAAATGTTTCTTGGAAGATTTAGCAACTGTCACTGAGGTTCAAGACTGGTGATAGTTTATTGCGATACTCAAGCTGCCATTGCCTATGTGAAGAATCCCAAGTATCATGGAAGGACGAAGCACATTGACATAAAGAACAACTTTATAAGAGATATAATAGCGCAGAAATAAGTGATACTACAATGCATTTCAACCAATAAAATGATTGATGATCCATTTACGAATGCTATTTCTAGAGACATATTCTTGACCCACAAGATGTCACTAGGATTGCGTAGAATGTGATATGTGTTATTATAGAGAATCATTGGTTTATGTATATATAGAAATATGTATTATACTTGTTTATTTATTGATGACTTGATGTTTTATCAATAAGTACAAATCCATTATTAGACTAGCACAAGCACACATATATTATTGGAAAGCATGTCAACAGGCAACGATTAGCTCACTCACACGAGCAATCGCCTCAAGTGCTATAGTTAACACGTTGAGATGAGACGTTATGTACAAATAAATGCTGAAGAGCAAGTTTAGTACATAAAATAATACGTCGTCTTGATTGGAGTCAAGATGAGGTCTGTGATTTGTTTATAATAAGATCGAACATGATAGTCCCACAATCATGTATGCTTGAAATATGCCAGATGCGAATACTTAATTGGGCGCTATAGAAAGCGAGTTGATATAGCACTCAAGCTAAACATGAGTATGTGAGAAGTATGTGACTATGTTTAGGCTAAAATCCGTATAGTGGATATATTTAATAAATGACATACGCTCTTATAGAAAGAGAAATCCACTATAGCATATAATTCATACTACATGTGCATTGTACGACCGACAAGGGAAGGTGAGTGAAATAATCCTTATTTACTCATCATGTGAACCCTTGAGGTAATTTATAATTTACCTCATTTTGTGCCCTATGTTACTTCTGACTATGTTCTCAAAGTGAAAGATCAATGTTACTACTTTAGCATGTTACCGGCGGTCGTGAATAGATATAGCCTTATGGGACGTAACTAGGAAAGTAGTTGTTCAGAAATGAAGAGAGACATGAGTGTGAAGGAAGACTATTGTTGTTATACATCCATCGCATGTATTTACTGGTCGACCAATTATATCGCCCTTTTGTGGTTACGGATATAATTGTAAATATATGGTATTTTGAAAATAGTCAAGTATAGTCTTTAAGGGATAGGTATACTTGGACTGATGTAACAAAATATGTCTAGGGCACTATGAGACATCGATTGTTTATTTCTTTTCGGGGTTGTAACCATTATGTCATCCCTAACAGGTGCATAATTTGAGCTCCCAAGTGCAGGTGTACTCACTGGTCACACGGCTTACTTGCCAGTATGAATTGTTTTGTAAAGTTAATGAATGTTGAACGCCTTACATTCTTGATAGAACACTATCAAGCCTATCATGTCCGAATGGGAGATGATGTAATTAAAGGGTTCATCTATGATAGGGTACGATTGAAACGCACTATTTCGACTTGAAACGCTACGATGGAAAGACACCCTTTTGAAGGGGTATAAGGGAGTCATATAAAAGTCTTTTGGAGACAACCGTTGGTACGGTTGGCTGAATATATGCTCAGGAATTCCTCTCACTTTCCATCAAAGAAAATAAGCGTTCCATTTCACTTTTACAAGAACAATTTGTATTTATGCCGTGGAAATCGGGTGTTTTCCTCGTGATTACATTCAGACCAACGTGAGGTAATATTGTTCATGATTCATCCGCAATTCAATGATCATTCCTAGAGTAAATTGTTGTTTGCGCATCGGATAAAGATAAGTCGTCTTCCGCCGACTTGAATTCCATCAATCTTTTACCATCTTTCAAATTTCCATTTTTTGCAGATGCGCATGCAATGCGTGTTCCCATTTGCTAATATATAATAAAACAAACTCAAAGAAATTTTCTCATTAAGTTCGATCAAAAGCCTATGGTGACATTATAATGACATAATATTAATAGAGGGACAAAACTATAATTTAAACATAAATTGAATCTCTAACATTCTTGGTTCCTTAATTTTTAACACTTTAGTAGGGGTTGCCCGCCAACGCTTAAGAGAAATATGGTTAATAAGTTGAGAGGGTTCCTATTATAGAGAAAACTAGCAAAAACCTGAGCATTCATCAAATTGAGGACAAATGAAGAAATAGCTGTTTGCATGGATCCTTGCTAGGGTAAACATGAAGATGGAGGGATGGAAAGATAAATTATTGTCCAAAGCAAGGAAGAAGATCTTATTAAAAACCATCATGCAATCCTTACCTCAGTACACAATGTCTATTTCCAAGATCCCCATTTCAGTTTGCACAGATATTGAATAGAGAGTAGCTTCCTTCTGGTTGAAATAAAACTCCTCTAAATCTAGAATTCATTGAAAAAAAATGAGACGTTCTTAAAACATGGAAAGGCAATGGCGGATTGGGCTTCAAGGACCTTATTACATTCAACAAAGCCATATTAGGCAAACAACATGGAGATTGGCACAATCCCCAATGACTTTATGGAGTTTACTTTTGAAAGGGATTTACCTTGTGAATGATGATTTTGGGAATGCTAGGAAAGGTTTGCATCCATCCTAGGGTTGGCAAAGTATATTGATGGGAAGAGAGGCGATTGGTGCAAACACTCATTGGGCAGCTAGAAAGGGGAGTAGATCCTGAAGGATAAGTGGCGAACGATAGGAGCAATTGGTGGCCAAGCAAAACAAAATGAACCACTAATAGTCGAGGGAATACTGATCAAGAAAGAAATGAATGGAAAGAACACTTGCCCAATGAGCTATTCGAGGAATGTGTTGTGCAAGAAATCCTAACCATCCTGATCATTAGTAAACAATAGCGGCTAAGCTAGTGTGATCGGGTAACAAGTTAGGTTCCTATACAATTAAGAGCCTATTTGCTAACATGCCAAACAATACCTAATTCTATTTTTTTGTTCCTCGGAATTAAAAAAGAACAAAAATCCATTTCGTAACATTTTTGTTTTCAAGAATATCAAGAAGTAAAAAAATATTGCTTCTTTGTTCCTAGTAACAATTCTAGAATCAAGCTTTCATTTTTCATTTTTCTTTTCCTCTTCTTCCTCTTTTGTTCTTTAGAGCAAAAAAAAGAATAAAAATCCGTTTTGTAACATTTTTGTTCCCGAGAATAAATTTGGAATAAAATCAAGAAGTTACAAAATGATTGCTTCTTTGTTCCTAGTAACAACTCTAGAATTAAGCCTTTTTTTTTTTCTTTTCCTCTTCTTCTTCTTTTGTTCTTCGGAACAAAAAAAGAACAAGAATCCATTTACTAACATTTTTGTTCCCGAGAATAGATTTGAAACAAAATCAAGAAGTAAAAAAAAAAAAAATGTTGCTTCTTTGTTCCTAGTGACAACTCTAGAATCAAACCTTTTTTTTTCCTTTTTTTCTTTTCCTCTTCTTCTTCCCTTCGCCCGGCCACTAGCGAGGTTTGACGAGGCTCGGCCTTACTAGGGGTTGGTGAGGCTCCCTTCAGGCTAGCGACCTACAAGAGGAAGAAGAAGAAGAAGAAGAAGACAAAAGCAAAAATGAAAAAAAAAATGAAAATGCAATAACATTATTTAAAAATTAAAAATTTATAATTTATAAAAAAAATTGAAGATCAAATCAAACGTATTTCTTTTTAGGAATATAAATTTTTTAAAATTACCAAATACCTTTGAATGCTTAGAAACTTGTCTATGAAATAGAGTAAGAAAAAAAACCATTTTATGAGTAGAAACTATTTTTGCGAACAAAATTGTTATCAAACGCATCCTAAGAGTACATACAATCAAATGTTCTTAGTGAAATCACAACAAAACACAAACATTTTCATCCTACTAGCCTCTCTAGAATTATGGACCAAGATCTAGCAGCTAAACGTTCCCCCTAAGGTTCAATTCTTCA
Source organism: Eucalyptus erythrocorys (assembly GCA_014182555.1). NCBI lineage: Eukaryota > Viridiplantae > Streptophyta > Magnoliopsida > Myrtales > Myrtaceae > Eucalyptus > Eucalyptus erythrocorys. The sequence goes on along the minus strand of CM024601.1, from coordinate 25,596,657 downwards.
TGCCAACTGGCGAAAACCTGTACATAAGGAAGGTGTTACCTGACCCACTTTGTCCTGAGTGCCATAAAGCCCCAGAGACGCCCGAGCACCTGTTCCTCTTCTGTGAGTGGACTGGCACAATATGGTTAGACCCGCGGTTAAACTATAACGCTCCCCACAGCATTTAATGAGAATCTACAAGTGGGTTAACGACATAATGTCGTCTCATCTCAACTCACATTCACTAGAAGTGATTGGGGACTTATTGTGGAGGATATGGAAAGCACGAAACATGTTCTTCTTCTAATTGCGCCGGCCAAATCCAAGATTCTTAGTGGACGATGCACTGGGTTCAAGCAAGAACTTGCCCAATTGGAACCCAGTTTACTAAAACAGAGGATCTCAGGCATAATCGAACTCAGGCATAATCGAACGTGGTAGATGGCATCCACCGAAAAAGGAGGCTTGAAGTTGAACGTAGAACGGCTCGTGGTTGGAAGGATTGCTGGTGGGCTCAATTGACGGTGTCCTCTGCGACTTTAAGGGAACGCTCATCGCTTGCTTTGCGAAGTTTATCCATGCCGGATCCACCGTGGGCGTTGAAACCTTTACTTTGAAGGAAGGTATGCTGCTTCTGATCGGGGAAGGAAGTGTACTTCAACTAAACTCAAGAACTGCTCTGAAGATGTAGTTATTGAGCAATGGATAACCTACGTGTAAGTGCCTTGAAGGTATCTTATAAAAGCCCATGGGCCCTCCAAAGTTTATTCGTGGATTGCAAGAACCTTCATACCTGAGTAGAAAATGTCCTCATTCATTATTGTCCACAAGAAGTCAATCAAGTTTTTTTGACTAAATATAATGTCTCAATGGAACTTAAAATCATTTGTACTAAAGAAAATATTTCATTACATATTGTCAGCCAACCCGGCCGCCCCAAGAAGAATCTTTTGGATCCATCCGTACCTGGAAGTGCCTCGTGTCATACGTGACTTTTCTCTATAAATTTCCTTCATTTTTTAGTTTCTCAATTTTTTTCTTCTAATTTTATTTGTATTTTGAATTTGTTAACATTTATTACATAACACTTTAGTCTTAGACAAATAGATAGGCGTCAAAACTAGTTATGCATGTGGTGAACGTGGAAGGAGGTTGCAGACAAATGGCTAATATACACTCTTCTTAAAATGGCAAACATGCATCATTTTACGGAAAAGTTTTAGCATTTTGATGCTCAAATTTTCAGTCATTCAACCACCTTTCTCTTCCAACGTGGGAAGGGGGAGATGAGGGGTTTGAATCCCTATTTTCTCAAGGGAGGTTGGGGTGGGAACGAGTAAGTTTTAGGAGTGGGTTTCGACTCTCACGCCCCGCAGAGGCGGAACAAAAGTCTAAGAGTGAATGTTAGAGTAAGAATAGAATAGGACCGACAAAAAAAAAAAAAAAAAAAAAAAAAAACCATCTTTCTCTTTAATGGATGACTTCGTCCTTTTGAAGTTTATATTTTTGCTCGGTAGAATAATACTAGAAGTGCCAAAAATTGTATACGTTACTAATTTTAATGCCAAAAATTTTCGTCAGATCACTTAAGTGCCAAATTAGAGAAAAACGATTACTTAAGTACTAACGGTGAGAAATTCTAGCAAAAAAATAATATGTGGCTTTTATATAAAAATATTATATTATTTAAAAATCCAGTCCACGTGACATTTCCTCATAACGTGCTTGACATTGAAACGAACACTTTTTAACAACGATTAGCACTGAAATGATCACTCTAAATAAAAATTAACACTCAAATGTTCACTATTTACAATTTTTAGATGACTTTGTTTAGAGGTTATATGCTGACTAGGCACGTAGGGAGTCATGTGGGACTGAAAAATTAATAAAAATATGGCCATGTCGGAATTCCGGCTATCTAGATTGGAGTTGGCATTCAAGTGATCATTTTTTTTTTTTTTAAAGTCAAAGTTAAGTGATCTACAAAAAAATTTGATACTAAAGTGAGCTCTATATATAACTTTTGGCACTAATGGTGTCCTTCTCCCATTTTTTGTTCGACCTTCGGGAATAACTTTGGCTATGGCAATAATTATGCGTAATATAACTAAGAAAGAATTAGACAAGTGGCTAACATGCACTTTTTTATTTAGAGTGGCAAGCATGCATTATTCAAAGATAATTTTTAGGCACTCAAATCTTTTGCTATGTTTAGAAGAAAAATATTTATATCTTATCATCTTTTTAAATGTAAGTTTCTTCCACGCACGTGACATGTGTGCCCATTTTAAATAAATGATAAAACAAACTAAAATAACTTTTCTTAGTAAGTTCCAACAAAATTTTGTGATGGGCCTAATAGGAGTAAGCATGGTCCAGGTTGAGCCAATCCACCTCTTAACCCTATGACCAACCCACACAATGTTGGTTCTTAATTTTTAGGACTGAGGATCGACCCTATTGAGCTTGGGATCGAGGATCGGACTGACCCAATGGGTTCAGTCTGGTTTCAGGGTCAATCTGAGACGAATTGATAATTTTTTATTTCATTTTTTATACTCCTTAAAAAAGCGATTAAGGACCAGACTGATCCAATGGATTTGGTCTGATTTTAAAGTCAACCCAGGACTAACCAATAATTTTTTAGTTCATTTTTTATACTCATTGAAAGGGCAACCAAGGACTGTACCAACCCAATGGGTTCAATGATGAGCAAGGTTAGTTAAGAAAGGCAAGCAGTGAGGGTCAAGTGGAGTGAGTATCGAACAAAATGAACATCAAATGTCGGCGGGAAGTAACAAGCCAAGCGAACATCGAGTGGCGAGCGGCACAAATGATCCAAAGCAAGCGAGGCGAGTGTTGAGTGGTGAGTAGAGAAGTTGTTTTTTTTTTTTTTTTTTTCGATTTTAGCAAATTGAAGACTAAGAGAACAAATAATACAAAAGAGAACGAATATTAGAAGAGGATATCATAAGGTGTCTTTTTGGACGTCGTGATAACTCCTCACAAAAATATTTTCCTCATTCGTAAATTATGACTATTAACGCTATAAAAGACATTAAAAATCTAAATTATAAAAGAATAATATAAAATTACTTGAACTCCTCATTAAAGAGCTGTTTAATGTTTTAATGCCTATTATTTTAAGGTTTTCTCTATATAAAAAAATTGTAAATAACATATTTGAGATATATATATATATATATGGTTGGTCTGGGTTGGACCGACCCGGAATTCTCAAGATCAAGGACCAACCCGCACAGTGCTAGTATAAAAATTCTAGAACCAAGGACCGATCCAGTCTTATTGAGAACCGGACCAGGACCGGCAAGGTTGGGCCAGTCTAGGGTTGACCTTAGACCGATGCTCACCTCTAGGGCCTAATTCCAAAAAAAAAAAAAACCATCAACTTTAGGTTAAGTGACAATTTCGGCCTAAAATTTTTTTGTCTAAAAAAAATCACCAACTTTTACTTAAATCCCAAATCTGACCCCCTTGAATTGTCCTCAACAATAAATCCATATGCACTTGTTGGTTGGATTTAAAGCCCTATTCATTGTCTTCTTTGTTGAGCCATAGCTTGGAGAGTGACAGTGAAGTTGTTTATCACTTCGTACACTTCATTGACAAGTCAAAAAGATCTCCAGATTGAATTTCTCTAATCAGACTTTGCTATTTTATCGTGATTTGAAGTTGTAGACCATTGCCCATTGAGAAACACAATGGACGAGATTCACCAAGCTCACATCTAAAACCATTTTTCCCAAAACAAATTCATTCTTCAGATAGAAAGTTGACAGATTTGGAAGAATGGTGAAAATTTGTGATTTTTTACGAGATAATAAAAAATTGAAGCCAGAATTGTCACTCAACCTAAAGTTGGTATTTTTTATGAAATACAAAAAGATTGGGACCAGGATTGTTATTCAACCTAAAATTGGTACTTTTTTTTTTGGAACTAGCCCCAGTATAATGGCATAACATTAATATAGGGACAAAATTGTAATCCGAACAAAGACTGAATCCCTAACATTCATGATTCCTTAAATTAGTAGCACTTTCCAATCTTACTTGAAAATTTTTATTTTGCCTTATATGTTGGATAATTCGTTATTTCAAAATAATTACAATTCACCTTTTCAAATAGATCAAATCTTAAACAAATTTTCTCCAAATTCTTGAAATATGCAATCACTTGGATTAAAGAAAAGGTTTTCATTATATATTTTTCGTCAATTCGGCCACCTCATGAAGTTTCTTTGAGTCCATCCTTACTTTCTTTTTTCAATTTCAGTTTCTCTATTTTTTTTCGTTTTAATTAACTATAATTAAACCTTGAAACTAGTTATGCATGTGGAGAAAGTGGAAGAAGTTTGCAAACAAATGGCTAACATGTACTCTTTTTAAAATGGCAACCTTGCATTATTTTAGCATCTCTGTTCTCTAATTTCCAGTAATACGTCAACTGCCTTTCTCCTTTTATCAATAAATTTTTCATTTTTGAAGTTTACATATACATTTGGTTGTCGAGAATAACGTTGGCTATGACAATAATTACGCATGATATGACTATGAAAGAATGAACAAGTGGCAAACATGCCCTTTTTTATTAGAATAGTGATAAGCATGCATTATTAAAAGAAATATTTTAATCTCTCAAATCTTTTGCCATGGAAAAAACATTTATCTTTTACCATCTTTTAAATGTTGGCTTTTTGTAAATATGCAACGTGTGTGTGGCAAACCACTGGGATTCGCCCCAGTGGCCACCCTTCCAACATGGAAGGAGGAGGTGAAGGGTTCAAACCCCCACCTTCTTAGGGAGGGATTGGGTGGGGATGCGCAAGTTTCAGAAGTGGGTTTCGACGCCCACGCTTTGCAAGAGGCAGGGCAAAAGTCTGAGAATGAATGTAGCATAAGTCTAGAGTAGGAATGACCAAAAAAAAAAAAAACGTGTGTGTGTGGCTAGTTGCTAATATATAGTAAAACAAATTCAAATAACTTTTCTCAATAAGTTCCATCAAAAGCCTATGGTGACGCTATAATAGCATAACATTAATAGATGGAAAATCATAATCCAAACATTAACCGAATCTCTAACATTTATGATTTCCTAAATTTTTAGCACTTTTCAAACTTACTCGGACATTTTTATCTTTCTTTATAAGATAAATAATTTGATATTTCGCATGAATTATAATTCACTTGTTCAAATAGATCAAATCTTTAAAAATAATTCTAAATGCTTGAAATCTATAATCATTTATATTAGGGAAAAGTGTTTCATTATATATTGTCATCCAATGAGGCTGCCCTTAGAAGTTTCTTTTGAATCCATCCCAACTTGGGAATACCTTTCGTCATATATAACTTTTCTCACTCTCTTCTTTCAATTTCAGTTTCTCTATTTTTCCTTTAATTTCACTTGTATATTGAATTTGTAACATTTATTACATAACATTATAATCTCGGACAACAGATAGCCCTCGAAACTAGTTATGCAAATGGTGAAAGTGGGAGGCGTTTGCAAACAAATGGCTAGCATGTACTCCACTTATGGGAAAGTTTTAGCACCGAGATGCTCTAATTTCTAATAATGCCTCCACTGTCATTGTCTTTGATGAACAAATTTGTTGGTTTGAACTTTATATGTATATTTGATCGTGGAAAAAAAAACGCCGGCTCTAACTATAATTATATATGATATGACAATGAAGGAATGAGACAATTGGCGAACATGCACTTTTTGAGGATAGTGGCAAGCATATTTTATTCAAAGACAATTTTCAAAGTCTCAAATCTTTTGTCATGTTTTGAGTGAAAACATTAATCATTTACCATCTTTCAAATGTCATTTTGTTGAACACACTCGACATGTGTGGCCATTTGCTAGTATATAATATAATAGGATAGTGTCAAAAGTGGTGCTAGGGCTTTGGCCTAATATGTGATGATGTTCTTAAATTTTTAATTTGCTCAATGTGATTCTTTGATTTTTTTTTTTTTTTTGTAAATGTTCAATTCAGTCAAAAATTATATGAAAATTTATAATTTTATGCTTCCATTAATTCAAATTTAGAGACAACATTGAATATTTTCATATAATCCAAGGCTAAATTGACCTTATACTAAAAGTTTAGAGACCAAATTGAACAAATTTAAATTTAGGAAGGGAATTGCATATTAGGTTAAAGTTCAAGATCAGATTAAAGAAATTAAAAATTTAAAGATAACGTTACACATTGAGCCAAAGTTCAGGGATCATTTATGTCATTGTCCCATAAAACAAATTCAAAGTATTTTTTTCAATAAGTTCCATCGAAAGCCTATGCTAACTTTATAACAATAATAAAGGGACAGAATGGTAAATCAAATGTAAACCAAATCTTTAACATTCATGATACGTTAAATTTTTAGCACTTTCCAATCTTACTCGAATGATTTTATATTTCTTTTTAAGTTAAATAATTTTTTAATTCAAAAGAATTACAATTCACTTTCCCAAATAGATCAAATCATTAAAGAACTTTCGTCTAAATACTTGAAAATTGTAATTGTCTTGAAGAGTGTCGATTTAGGTATAAACTTGAGGAAAGGTATCGACTTCTAATTTTAGCCGACAAGTCGATAAAGGTAAAAAAAAACTCGAGATTAGAGTTTCCGATTGTGATGGGACCAATTTTCCGAACAAAAAGTGTACTTTTTTTTTCTTTTAGAATGTCATTTTTAGATAATTTCCTAGTAGTTTTTAACAAAAACCCGAAAAGTCAAATGGTTGATTTTCAGGTTGACTTTTGGTTAAAGAATTGACCAATAGTAAAACCCCCAAGTCGAAGATTGACATTTGGTGCAAAAATATTGCTTTTAGTCCCAATTTAAAATTAGCATAAATTTTTTTATGAAAATCAATTAAGAATCTCTTTTCTGAATTTTCGGTTTTAGGTTCAAAATTGGCCAAAAATAAAATTACTTTCATTCAAGTCATAATTAGGCTTCATTCCTTTTATGACATTTGATCAAAAGATCATTACCCATCCACTTGTTTAATCAATTTCGAGATTAGGCATGCCGAAATATGGATTATCATATTTAGCCTTGATTAAAGGGTTTGAATTGATTATACATGATTTGCAAACGAAGACTTTCATTCCACTTGTTTTTGTGAGATAAATCCAAATCAAAGGTCAATTTTGGGGAATTCATTCGGGAAACTTTCAATTTGAGGAATTTAGCTTACTTGAATATAAGAAAATCAAGCTAATGAACTCTAATTGATGAAATTCAAGTCGACCTGTTTAACACTAAGGTTTAATAAGCTCAATTTCACTATTAAATTTCAATTCAATTTTAGCATAAAAGTTGCACCACCAATTCAAGGTCAATTTGAATGCCATAATTTACCCTAGGCATGGACAAATAATTCAATAGGTGCCTTGTAATTTTAATTATCTAATTACATTTATATGGTTTAATCGGCCTAATTTCTTCAAAATTGGATAATTTCTCTTCAAATTAAACTATTTTTCCTCAAATTAGCAAAATTTCCTTTCAATTTGATCTTTGACGAACTAGGTTGCATAAAATTTAGGAAGACAAGGATTGAACTGACCCAAAGGGAGGCTAATCTTAGCCGAACTGGTTTGGATTGGTCTGATTGGTTACTGGCGAAGGAGGCCAATTCGACCCTCCTCTAGCTTGTTCTTAGTGACTAACGATCACCCCATGGCATCCTGTTGTGTGCATTTCTCCCCATGCCCTCCGATTTTTGTTACAAAAATACCCCTCTAATTAGGCCTTAGTTGCAAATTTGATCCAAATCGTTGATTTTGGCGCATCATCATCGTCTGAATAATCACATGTCTAATCTTCAAGCTTGCTTAACCCCTAAGCAAATTTGTTAGGCTTTGAGATTAAATTTTATTCATTGGATTAAACTAATGGTTAGGATTCAATCTTTGGGGGTAGTTTATATACCATTTTCCCTCCAAATATTAAGGGGGACATTTTTTTATCACATGTACAAAAAATTGCAGAATGCTCTCTCTCCCTCTCAATCAATTCTCTTCCTCTCCTCTCTTCTCACCAAACTGCCTCGCCAAACCCCTTCCATCGCGGCATCGATCACTGCTCGCCGAAGCCCTCATTGGTGGTGCACCACCATCCACGATCTCCCCCAGCCTCCTTCCTCCTCTGTCATCTCTGTTCGGTGTCCAAGGAGCCTTTAGAGCTTCCCATCCATCGCCCGACTCATAGCCGCATGATCCACGGCTAATTCCAGTGGTTCGATAGCCCTCCAGGTGGTCCAACCATCTTAATCCTCTCCGTAGATGAATCCTTGAGCTCGTGGTGGATGGGGCATGATTGGAAAGCCATCGGACAGGCTTTGGTGACCGTTCTTCCCCGGCGAGCCCAAACCCGGCCCAATCCTTGAAGCAGTGGTTGATTGGATCTATTATGACGCTGATCTATCCCCTTCGGCGACCTCGACATTTCTCGGAAGGCCCTTGATGTTCCTAGATTGTGTGGTGTTTGGTGATTGCTCAATTGAGCTAGAACTGTGCAATAACGCTAAAAGGTAATTATCCGAACTTAAGCTCAATGAACCGAGGACACAATAGGGGTCTAGGGCTAGAGCTCTTTTTAAGAAGATCATCTCTGCAAAAAATGATGTGTTAGGATGTTAGAATGGCCATAGCCTTGGATGAGTTTGATTGCATTGAATGCGCTTGATGAATTGATTTTGTCTATTATGCAAAAATCGTGTATCTCTGTGATAGATCTGAGAAATGCTATGATACGAGCTTGTTATTGTACTTTTTTGTGTTTGATGTCTACATGACATTCGTAGACAACTCAAAAACCTTTCCAACAAGCTATAGAATGTCTCGATCCGTTATCATTTGCTACTTGAAAACTACTTCGGAAGTCAATGCATAGTTCCTAAAAATTTGATGTGTTCTGGTGTGAAACGTGTTTCAGATGACTTTTGGTGCTTTTCGATTTTCCGTGGATTTTCGTACTTTGAATCTTGAATTATTGCCTCATGAAAGTTGCTCAAAACATGTTTATCTACAACATAGATTTTTTCCAGAATTTTTGGAAATCATTTGGGTGAGTCGATCCTCATAAAATCATTCCTAGTTCTGCACATTTTTTACTCCTTGATTTCTGACTATATGTTTGTCGATTTTTTGGTGATTTTTATGCTTAGATTTCAAGGTCGATGTCTCATAATTTTTGTTCATAATGACCTTGAATATAATATATATTTTTTCTAAATTTTTTGAAGTAGATTTAGTGAAGGAAATCTCTGATAAATCATCCTTAGGTTTTTCTGTCCTATTTGAGCCTGACGTGTTTGCCTAGTAAACGTATACTGTTGAATTTTCAGAGTACTTCATAAGCTTTCAAAAAGGTATAGATCATATCAAAAGGTTGCTGTTTTTTTTTTTTTTTTTTGTCAGGAAAAGAGGCTGAAATTAATACGGAAAGTTAGTACACCCAGCAGCTAGTGCATCCGCACAAATCAAGTTCAAAAGTGGAAAAGGAGGAAAAAGGGTCCAGTTACAAGCAAGCGGAGACCGCAAATGAGCCTTGCAGGCCCAGTCGGCCACCCTGTTAGCATCCCTTCGACAGAAGGCTAGGGTTGCCTGGGAGAATAGGGAGAACAAAAACGCCGCCTGCAACGATCGCGCGATCCGACCAAGGAGGAGACTGCTGATTGATCATCTGAACCAAAGAAAAGCAGTCAGATTCCACCAGAATCGGAGCGTGCTGGAAGCCTTGATCGAGGAGATGTCGAAGGGCAAAGGAGAGGGCTTGTGTCTCGGCTTGCAACGCGGATGATGCCTCCACAGTCTTGGTAAACCCATCGGTGAGTTTCCCTGTGTGATCCCTGCAAATACAAGCAATAGAACTCTCCTTGCTGCCAGATCTATAGGAGCCATCTATGTTTATCTTAAGAACGCCTGGGTCGGGGGGGTTCCAAAGAAAGTCCCAACTTTTGATCGAGCCTTTCTTGATTGAACAGGTAGGGGTCATTAGCAGATTCACCGATGCTGGGCGAGAGCAGACTCGGCAACACGGTGCGGATCCAGAGAGGTTCCGCGAAATAAAAACCCATTTCGAGCTCGCCACATGTGCCACAACACGGTCGCAATTAGCCCTAGCCGAGGTAAGGCATTCTGTTTTCCAATTGCAATTACAATCCAAGAGTCTAGCCGCCGAAGGTGAGTAGGAGAGATGATGATATTGATATGAGGATTAGACCAAATCTGTTTAGCTAGGTCAATTGCTGGCACAAAATCAGTTTTGGTTGCTGCAATCTATGATGTTGGATATTTTGCTCTATCTTCCTATTTACATATAGATTTTTGTAAGCTTTGATGCCTTCACGAGAAATGATTATGACATTTCAATCTATATGCATGAATTTTCATAGGTTTTTATCATGTCATTAGGTTAGGGTAAATTGCCTCTATTTTGTGCAATTCCTACTATAATTACGACTGATTTGCGTCTCTGTGAAGATGTCTTCAATTGAACTCCTCAAGAACATAATTGGGTGCATGATGCCTTCCAGACGTATTTAGAAGACGTCATGAGTTTTGAAACGGTGTATGTCACGTGTCATTTGAAGGTCATTTTCTATATGAAAACCACTTGCAAATTTGATACATCAATTCTGGAAATTTCATGTATTCTGCCATGTATGGTGTTTGGTGACCTATTTCATGAATTTTTATATTTTTTATGCATTGATTTAGGGTTAGGTGTCTCCATAACTTTTGTCCATCGCAATCAGCCTTAAGTCATGTCAAACTATCGTAATTTTTCATGCATTACTTAGGTGGTTTAACAAGCCTATTTTCATGCATTATGTTATGCTTCCCATGTCACTGATTTGCGCACTTCTACAATTGTCATCGTTTGAGCATGAAATTGACCTTAATTGAGCTTGTTATCTCTTTGAAAGTTTTAGGGACATCTTGAGCTTTCCAATGACACCAATATTGTCTTATTTTCCTGCTGTTTGACCCATTTTCCATTTTTGTGAACTTTGTTTGAAATATGTCAATTCAAAAATTCGGAATGCTTGTTCTGCCTTTATCAAGCCATACCTATTATCATTTTCGTGTGGATTTTTCCTTAAGGATTTTGAGGTCAGGTCCCTCATGGAATTTGATTGCCATTTATAGGACTATATCGTGGTAAATTTTGGTAATTTTAGATATCTTTTAGTAGGACAAATTGCTATTAACATGCATGAACATCCTGCCGCCCTTCACGGTTCTGGATGCGTTGTATTGTGTTCTTAGATTTTTAACAATTCATGTGTTGTTTATATTAGAAAACTTCCTCCTTGAAAGTTGTCCCATATTTTGAGTTTGATGTGCCGTAATTTTTTTAGGGCCAATTATTTATTAATCATACTTCAATTGCTTGAATCTTTTATGCCTTGTCTTGACATATATGACTTGTCTCTGTTGTATCATTTTTAGGAAATTATGCATGCTCAACTAGCTTTCGATGCCTTTATGAGTTTTGATCCTCATATTCCGAACTTCATACAAAAAATTTCTTAAAAAATGAAAAAGCATTTTGACATACTTTTCGAACCCCATCAAATGTTGCAAAACAATATGAAATTTCACATTTTAATTGGCCCAAATCCAATTTTCATTCTTGTGATGCCTATAGGAATTTTTTTTTGCATTCTTTGCACTTCAATTTGACATGATTTTATTGAATTCTTGATTCATGTTTATAATGTTTGTGATACTTGATCAGTTGTGCCCTCGATGCACTCGAGCTCACGTTAACTACTAGGCGTGATTCTTGATATAATCATGTCATCGTCTAACACTTTCCTTAAAAATCTTAATTTGACATAAAATTTGTCAAAGTTTGAATCATCTTTAGAATGTCTGCAACGCTTAATCAGTTGTGCCATTCGATGCGCCCAAGCTAGCTTTGATGGCTAAATGTGCTCCATAGCATTGATGAATTATGTCTTTTTTACTGAATCTTTTTGAAATAATGCATTTTCTTGTCAATTGTTCATGAAATCTTTTTGGGTGTAACATGAGTCATATATTGATCATTTCACTTGCAATGAAATGCATGTGGATGTGTTTGATGCATGATGGCTGAATAAGTGATCCAGTGTCGGTTCACTAATTTGTTTGATTGATTGAGAATCAATGTCCAATGGCTTGCTTACATGCTTACTTTTAAACTATGCATATGATTTTTAGATATATGCATAGGTGCAATGCATGTATTTGTGCGGTACTTTGGGTGACACTTAAAACGCGAATTAGGGGTTTGTTAGTATTTGTCACCGCTTGTGAACACAAGTGATAGCTACTTATTACAAACCATTAAATTGATTGGATGGGAGTCTTAGTGTGGCTCGTTACATGAACAATCAAAGGTCGACCCCGAGACCATTCTTGATTATTTGATTATTTTTCCTTGAATGTTTGACATGAAATGACATGCTTGTTGATTGTCATGAATTACCTGTTTGATTGCCATGAGTGACTCTGAAGTCATTTTTAATTGGTACTTTAGTTTAGTCATAGAATAGAATTAGAATAGGCCCATGGAAGTGGTTGTCCCGAAGACCCGAAGACAATGAATGGTTGATGTCCAATCCGACCCTATCTTTGTATTATTCATTTCCCAATATATGTTTATGGTTGTTTTTGCATTGGATAAATGCCCGACGAGTTGTGGGCTCTTCTTTGCTTTGCTTTCCTTACTTATTTTAGGATTGTATGCTAGATTTACTACTTTTCTTAAATTGTCTTTGTTGTTTACTTACCGCACTGTCCTTTAAATTCCCATTGTTTGCTTTCTTTCCCTTCTTTTAAGTAGTAGAGTGGCATGAAATCGACCATTCGCTCATGATCATCTTGTTAACTTCTTATTACACTAAAAAGTAAAAAGACACGCATAGACACCTTGGGAAACACAACGACTATTAGGTATCAAAAGGGCATTAATAGAATATTAATGTAACTCAAGTCCCTGAATTTTAGAATCTTTGATTGCACGGATATCGAGGGATTATCACCAATTCTTGATTAGGTTTTCTTACTGACTCCCAAAAAGCTAGTGACAACTCCTAAAATTATATTTTAGGTTGTCTAATACAATTAACAATAAAATGAATCTGTCATGCTAGGTATTCATTGTGGTTTAGCAGACTTGATGTGGAAATCGTCCTAAAGGATGAAGTGATGCTATCCTTTTGAGCGAAACTACTATCGAGAGGGCTACTATGGTAAGAGTACTCCTAAATTCACCTTTCACACCCAATCCCCTTTTTTAAGGTGTATTGTACATGTGGAAGCAAATCATGATACTTCTCTACGACGTAGGATATGGGTTTGGGAAAACCCTCGTTTATATAGGCCTTAAACGCAATGGGCTAAAACAGAAGGCGAGGTGATGACGTCTTTGATGGACATGACCCTAAGTGCAAACATGCGAGCAAATACCCCTAAACACCATCCCTCCTCGACAAAGCCCATGGAGGGTGGGTCGTGACAAAGAGAAAACATCTCATTCTAGCTTAAATTCAGTAACAATTCATAAAGTCTACCTTAGGTTGAACATACTCAGACTTTTGACATTACTCTAAAGACAGATGGAGAGAAGCACTCTCTTCCCATCTTGACATGGTTTAGAATGAAGCTATTTCAAAACGTGGATATAGTTGAGACCTTAGCTAATTCGGAACGTAGCATGCATCCATAAGGAACTAGGTTTGGAAGGAAACCAGTATATAATTTATAATGGCTAGAATCTAGTTTGGATTTTACACCAAGATAGAAGGTTGATTCAATCTAATTGATTGACAAATCAATCTTGAAGACAAGCTCTTTCTAAACGAAGAAGTTTTACGTATGGAAACTAAGATTTTGGTTGTTTTTACGACTAGAATCAAGTGGGGCTTCGACTTTTGTCACTCAACGGTCATCCAATCTTCTTGATATAGTTATGTTCAATGGGTGGATTGGAAGACGATCTTTTAGAGGCTATCCAACAGGCAATTTCGAAGTGGAGTATATGAGGAGATCAAGGTGTCGAGGAGCAAGTAAGAGATGAGGCACGGAATTTGAAATTCCAAAGTATGAGCATACTTTGACAATACACTTTTATTTTGTGAGTTTATGATCGCGAGAGATATATAAAAAGAGTGACTGAGTGAAATATTGTGATATACCATTGAATATTTGTATTCAAAGTTGTAATCTCTTATTGATAATTTAGTGGAATCCAGTTAGTACAGGCTATTAGTATGGAAGAGTGGACGTAGACTTGATCGAAACCAAACCACTATAAATTTTGTGTGCAATTTCTTTCAACCATAAACTCTTATTGTTTATTGTTTTAGTTCATTGCACACTTGTTGGGTGCTTCCAAAGTCTGTTCTATTGCATAATATATTCCAAACCTTGTGCAGACTTTGATCATTACTTGTTCTATTCCGCATTAATTTGTCGAGATCTTATAAAATCACTTATTGACCTCTCTAGGTGATACCTACTAGCTATATCAGCAATAATTTGAATTAAAGAAAAGTTTTTCATTATATATTACCAACCAACTTGGTCATCCCAAGAAGTTTCTTTTGGATCCATTTGTACTTGAAGGTGCCTTGAGTCATATACAACTCTTCTCAACTTTCTTCTTTCAATTACAATTTCTCTTTTTCTTGTTATTTTCATTTTGCATTTTGAATTTGTAACATGTATTATATGACACTTTAGTCCTGGACAATAGATAGGCCTCAAAACTATTATGCACATGGTGAATGTGGAAGGAGTTTGCAAGCAAATGGCTAACATGAACTCTTTTTTAAAATGCCAACCATGCCTTATTTTACAGAAAAGGTTTAGCATTTCAATACTCTAATTTCCAATCACACCTCAACTGCCTTTCTCCTTAATTAATAAATTTGTCATCCTGAAGTTTATATGTATAGTCGGGAATAACATCAGTTAGGGCAATAATTATGCTTGATATGACCATGACAAAATGAGACAAGCGGCAAACATACATTCTTTTAGGATAGTGGCAAGCATGCATTATTCAAAGACAATTTCTAGTCACTCAAATCTTTTGCCATGTTTGGAATAGAAACATTTATCTTTTGCCATCTCTCCAATATTAGTTTTTTACATACGCAATGTGTGTACTCGTTCACTGATATATAATAAAACAAACTCAAGGAACTTTTTTTTAGTAAGCTCCATCATAAGTCTATGGCGAGATAATAATGACATAACACTTACAGAGAGACAAAATCATACTTCAAATGTAAGCTGAATCTCTAAAGTTCATAATTCATTAAACTTTTAGCACTTTCCATACTTACTCAAATATTTTTATTCTTCTTTGCAAGTTAAATAACAAATTAATCTTTAAAAACATTTTCTCTAAATTCTTGAAATCTTTAATCATTTGATTAAAGGAAAGTTTTTCATTATATGTTATCCTCTCCCAACCCCCTTACTCCCTCCCTCTTTCTCCCTCTCTGAACCTTTCTTATTCTCTTCCACTTTTGGAGGGGAGGGATTTGACCTAGATCTTTCCCCTAGTTATTTTTCCTTTGTGTTATTTTCCTTACTCTCCTTATCTAGTTTTACATCTGGGAGTTTTACTCTCTCAACCTTATATCTGGAAGCTTTTCTCTTCAATCCAATTCTTGATTTTGGAATTTTAATAAATAAGTACTTTGTCTCTAATTTCAATGGTGTTCAAAACTACTGTAGTGTCAAATCTAAGCTCATTCAATGTGTTTTAGCTTAAAGCTTTGGCACTTCGCATTGGCTACATGGCTCATTCTCACAAGTGTTAGATCTGAGTTTTTTCAACATGTTTGTTTTGTCTCCATACAATGATGGTGTTGAGGACACCAAACTTAAGTGCATACCACCGAAAGGTGAAGCTTTAACCACAAATAGAAATCTTCGCGTGTTCTTATCATTGATGATGCTATGTGACTTGGTGATCGTTTTCTCTCGGATTTGTTTTTGAAGGACAAGCTGGTGATTATCTCTGACAATCATGCCCTAATGATATACCTTGATTTATGATTTTTTTGTTATGCTCTGGAGCTCTAATGTGCATTGTTGTTGACTTTTGAGATTTCCTATCATATATTATTTCGGTAATAAATGAAATTTTTTTGACCCAAAAAAAAAAAAGAAAAAAACTTGGCTGCCCCAAGAATTGTCTTGTGTCATATATAGCATTTCTTTCTACTTTCTTCTTTCAAATTCTAGTTTTTCTATTTTTTTTTTACTTAATTTCATTTGTATTTTGAATTTGTAATATTTATTACATAACACTTTAGTCTTGGACAATAGGCATCCGAACTAGTTATGCATGTGGTGAAAGTTGAACGAGTTTGCCAACAGATGGCTAACATGTACTCCTTTTAAAATGGCAACCATGCATCATTTTATTGGAAAAGATTTAGCATCTCGATGCTCTAATTTTCAGTAATTCCTCCGCTGCCTTTCTCTTTAATGAATTAATTTATTGGTTTGAAATTTATTGTATATTCATTTGTAGAGAAAAAAAGTTGCCTCTACCCATGATTATGCATGATATGACCATGAAATGAGACAATTGGCAAATATGCACTTTTTTAGACAGTAGCAAGGATGCATTATTTAAAGACAAAATTTTCAGTCTCTCAAATCTTTTGCCATGTTTGGAATGAAAACATTTATCTTTAACCATCTTTCAAATGTCAGTTTCACAATTCAGTTGAGAATAGGCCACATTTATCTCAACTTTAAGCTCCTTCTCTTTCTTTAGGGTAAATCTTTTACTTGTAGAGATTGGCTCATTAAACCATCCAGCTATCAACCCTGTCTCAATCTGTTCACCCACTAGGATGAGTTGATTAAAGTTCCCAACATACTTGCTAGCCATTCGATTACAGAACTCAAATGGGAGGGACTTGACAAACAACTTCATTAACTCTTTGTCAATAGGCTCGGGAGTGATTTGAGTTGCCAAATTTCGCTATCTTGTGGCATTCTCCTTAAATGACTCACTCTTTTTTTCTCCATTTGCTCAAGATCCTCTTGGGAAGGTGCAATGTCCACATTGAACTTATACTGCTCAAGAAATGCATATGCCACCTCATTTCAAGTGTCAATGAGGTTTATGTTCTTCATAATGTACCAGTTCAATGCGGGTTCAATCAAATTCGCATGGAACGATTGGATCATGAGGGGCTTATTTTTGACATGTTGGGCCATCCGCACGTGGTACATCTGCAAGTGAGCTTTCAGGCAAGAAATACCATCATATTTCTCAAACTCTGACATTTTGAACTTGTTCAACATGTTAACCTTCTCATAAATAGACAAGTTGATCAAGAGTGAGCTCATGATTCCTGCAATTGTTCCATTTTCTCATCAAGCTTTGCAAAGCGTTCATCTTGCTCTATCTTAGGAGCACTGTCAGACATGGCCTCCTCAATAATGACTGGCCATGGGTCATTCTCTAGCTTATGGATGTCATCATCAATCATTTAGGCCATATTTGCCTGCTTCAAGATTACTAACTCAGGGAGAGCAGGTGGAGGAATCAAATTTACTCAAAGGGATTCAATTGAGGCTATCATAAGTTGCATAAAGGTGAGCAACTATTTGAACTGATCTTTCACATTGGTAATACGATCACGCATCTCAATTTAGTCGACTATCTTAGCTCTTGATCG
This sequence comes from Eucalyptus erythrocorys, assembly GCA_014182555.1. Lineage (NCBI taxonomy): Eukaryota > Viridiplantae > Streptophyta > Magnoliopsida > Myrtales > Myrtaceae > Eucalyptus > Eucalyptus erythrocorys. The sequence continues at coordinate 25,578,920 of CM024601.1, read as the reverse complement.
TGTAATAATGGGTGAACATGGACAATCTATTATCACCTAATCCAAAGAATAACAACATGTAATCATAAAGAGTAAAGAAAGAACCAGCCCATGACAATGATATAAGCCTTTTTTATTTTTATTTTTTATATTTATGACTGAAAAATCAATACATGAACGGAATTTCCTAAAAATAAACTAGGAAAATGAAGACATAGGCACCTTAATAAAAAATAATAAAAAAAAAGACCTGAATTGAAAAAAAAAATCTCCAAAGTTTTTTCTTGTTTTTTTAAATGATTCATTTCATGGCAATTTCCTTATTTCATTTCTAATTACAAAGGAATTAAATCAATGACTGACCTAAATTGTTATGGACCGACCAAAAGTGCAGTAAATTGCAAAGCAAAAGATAGATTACTTACTTCACCAGCATGATGATGGCAAACACATAGACATGCATATGGAATGTATGGTTCGATTTCTAACTAAGAAGACTTAGCAAAGTGGAGTTAATAGACCGACCAAAAAAAAAAAAAAAAAAAGTGGAGTTAATAGGGTGGGATGACTAGTCGCAACCTCACATATTAAGTCAAGAATGATAACCCAATGCGAGCAGCCTTGCAAGCAAAGGTTGCGACAAATAAGCTTTTAGGGTTGAGTTGGACAACCTCTACTATGCGACCTCACAGTCGAAGTCGTATCCAACTCAATACCATCCTAAGTATCCTGATGTGACCAAGGTCTAACGGTAGATTGTGTGTGCTATAGTATAGTGCTAAAACAATAAACATGCATAGCAGTTTATAAGCAAACAACACTTCGATGTTTAAAATTAAAAACATACAACCTAAACACCTTTCTACAAAATAAAGGATTAGCAAAGACTACTCCCCTTATACCTCTTATCTGTAAGAACATTTAACACCTTAAATTTTAGGGACTTACCTGGAGTCTTCACTGCCCAACAAAAATATTTTTTTCAAAAAAGAAATTCGATCTAAGTCCATTAAGGGGCTGTTTGTTTGTGTTCCTTATTTCTGTTTATGAACACAATTTGTGTTTTTTTTTGTTCCGAGAATAAAAAAAGAATAGAAACGTGTTTATTTGCATTTTTGTTTCAAATCTTTTTTTTTTTTCCCAAGAACAAATTTGGAACGAAAGCAAGAAACAAGAAAACTTGTTTCTTGTTCTGAAATAATTTTTAAGAACAAATTTTCTTTCTCCTTTCTTTTCTTCTCTTTTTTTTTTCTTCTTTTCTTCTTCTCTTTTCTTCCGGCCTCGGCCATGGTCGGTGACCGGCCGTCGAGGGCCAGCGACCTCACCATCAAGGGTCATCGGCCCGCGGTGAGACCAAGCCTTTCCGTGGCTGGGCAAAGCCGCCAGCCCTTGTCAGCCGATCGCCAACCATGGCCAAGGCCGACAACCGGCCAAAATGAAGAAAAAGGAAAAAGAAAAAAAAGGAAAAAGGAAAAGTAAGAAATAAAATAGGAAAAATAGAATAAAAATATTTAAAAATTAAAAGAAATAAAAAATTATACAAGTTTACCAAACGTGTTTCTATTCTTTTTCTATTTCTGGAATAAATTTACCAAACGCGTTCTACTGTTCAAAAATTATTCCCCAGAGCAAAAATAGTTTTTTCAATTTCTAGTCCTTGGAACAATTTTTAAACATAAACACAAACAAACGCACCCTAAGAGGTTAACTCAAGTCCCCAATTTAGTCGCCAAGTTTTCGTGACCTAATGTCAGGTGAACCACTTTGGGTTTGGCTAATTGATTACTATGTCTAAACTTAGCTCGAGTTTCCCAAGCCCATATTAATTCGCGAGTTATGTTCAATTTTTTAGCATATAAATGAATTTTATCTAAGAATCGCCACTAATGGATTTATGGTAAATCGATTAGACACCTAAGTAAAATAATGGGAGAATTATTTTACTCCAATGAGTCAGAGAAATTGAGTACAGTGACTTAGTTACTTTAAATTTCTTTAATGCCCTTTCAGTATTGTTCTTTTCATGAAAAAAAAAATATATATTTATTAGATAGCTTGAATTTATTTTATTACTCCATAACATATTAGGTGACCATGTGTGCGTGCAATCCACTAATTTGACACTCAATAAAATAATAAATTGCATGACTTACTTCATAACAACAAAAGCATCTATAGCTCAAAATTCACATTAACAGCCCTAGATATAATTTCTAATTAGCACGAAATCACTCAATCTTTTTTAGGATTTTCTCTTATTTAATAAAATCTAGTCTACATGCAATGCACTTCAATAAATTGGCCTAATTCTAATGACAAACAATTTTTAATTAAATGGATCTAGCAACAATCACTAAATAACGTGCATTTACTAACCTATCAAGCAATTACTAAATGACATACGTTTATGACGTGCCTTGGATTTTTTATTAAATTCGTAATTACAAATGAAGAAAATTAATTATCTAGAACAAAGATAATATCTAATTCAATTTAGGTATCTAACAATGTCAATTCCTAATTTAAATTAGACTCTGATCTTGAATATCATAGAACCTACTTAAACATACAATATGACCTAATTAACTTACATGATATGCCATGCAATCTTTTTATATTTTCAGAACAAGGAAAGTAATCAAAATATTCAAACCACTCAATCCACAAAGGTATCATCCAATCAATTCAAATACAGAAACAATGTATAATCATCGACTTGAAATTTCGCAATTAAAATAAATAAATTAATCTTAAACCTTAAAGATCAAAATATCAATTCTAAATATTCCAACAAAATCAATAATTTCATTGAAAACCTTGTAGATTGAATTAAAGATCATGTACAATTGCGAATTAGGAAATATATCCTAATTTAGGGATACCTATTGCACAAGATATGCAATTAGATTGCAATAAGCATAAATTTAATCAAATATTCAAAATAAATCGGTACCGTATAATATTACCTAAACCTGTGGATTACTTTCCTAATTGGATCGGACGAGGGATCAAGGACAACGGTGACTGGCGATGCTCACGACCGATAGTCGTCCTCGGGGAGGCTCGCAGTGGGAATTCCGCGAGATAAGGCAAGATTTTGTTGGTGTGCCCGAAGTCCTCACGTTCGTCCATGAGCTTTTTTCCGTGTAATGCTCTTCACGGCTGTCTCTTGTCCACTAAGACCCTCCGCTACCTCTTGTCCACAAACATGTGTCCGTGTGTTGCGGAATGCAAAAGTGGAGAAGACGTCAATACGGTGATGATCAGAATGTGGGATCATTCATGAGACCATGCTTAAATAAATAAATAAATAAGATATGGCGAGATTTTAATCAAAGAAGAAGTCAAGGCATGATATGCATATACCGTTTTGCATGTGTCCTCCTCGCGTCTCTGAGCTAAGCGGGGGCTCGTCAAGGCTTGGTCATGACGGCAGGAGGTCGGCACCAGATCAGCAGCTCATTGCGGTGGGGATCGGCAGTAGTAAGGGTAGTAGGCACAGCAGCGTGGATGATGACGAGGGTGGTGAGCAGCAGCAACAGAGGATGTCGGGCTTGAAGCAGTGGCTCAGTGTTGTCAGATCAGCAACTCATCATCGCAGGACCGCATGTTGCTTGAAGTAGCGTCATGGGCGGTAAGGCGCAACGACGGCGGAGGCGCGGGGGTAGGCGGCATGAGTCTCACGCGGCAAGGGAGTCGCAAATTGGCCGATAGAGGACTCTCCCTCTCCCTTCTCACCTGTGTCTCTCAATGTGTCTTCTTTTTTTTCTATTGACTCCCCTCGTGTGGCCATGTCTTTAGTATTTTGTTGACCCCTCTTTTGCTTGTTAATAGCTTGTCCTTCTATAGATAGGGATGGCTAGGCTTTTTCAAGGAAAGAAAATAATATCTCTCCACTTAGAATATATCATATGCATGAAGATCTCTTTTAATTCTGCTCGTAGCCGCATGAAGATGTATTGCCCGAAATACATGTCCCACTTCCAATATTCCGTTTATTTTCCAAGATTTTTCATCTGAAATGTTCCTTTCCGCAAAGATTTATCCCCAATCTTTCCTTTTATGCTTTTGAATTAATATTGGAAGAATAATAGGAATATTTTCCGAAGATAGCAAATCGTCATTCCTCATAAGTTAATTTTAAGTCTTCAGAGAATAACGGGCTTGGGCCAATTCGTTCTCTCCATTGACTTAGTCCAATTTGTCAAATTAAAGCTTAGAACCATTAATCCAATCACATTTGTCATCGGTCTAAAACAAATGCAATAATAAAAAAAATGCTCCTAAAACTATATGCTACTCAATTTAATTCTAGTTTTTTTGTTTAGGGGTTAAAAATAAATTCCTAATTTTCTATGCAATAAATAAATGATGAGGTCACCAAAATTTAGGTAGCAATCCCTTTAACAAACATCAATATCATACAACTCTTTTACTACTAGTCAAAAATCCTCATCGTCATAGATCTTCCATAAACAACTTGGTTGTGAACACTTAACTCACACATTTCCTTCGTATTTCTAATAAATTCAACATTCCCTTGTTCAATAATGGAGCTCTTAACAATAGCTTCTTCAAATTATTTTATCATCATCAAATTTCATACCTACACTGACAAAACACAACATGCAATTAGGAAAGAGTCTTACTTTTCCTTCTACACATAGGTACTTCATCATTTTCAAGCTCATTCTCAGAACTAGCACTCTCATCATTACCTCCACTTTCTTCAATTTAGTTTGATTACTATGAGCTAGAGTCCCTTCATCCCTATTTACTAGTTGAGATTTATGCAATTCTCTAGTGCAAATTTATTTCTCACAAATTCCCTCTATTTTGTCTTACTATGCAAATTCTTCATTATCACATCACTTGGGAAATTAACATTTGCTAAAGTTTCATCATCTGATTCACTTGATAGAGTAACTTTCCCATCTAATCCAATCTATTCTTCATCATCTATGTCTTCACCAAACACTCTAGTACATCTACCCATTTGCTGAACTCTCTCTATTGACTTGCCTTCCTGTCCTTCCCTTCCTATTGTCTTTCATCTAGAATAATTTCATCCCCAACTTGAGTATTAGGTTCAGTACCATCTTCTACTTCTTTTATTTGAGTGCTCTCATCATCTTCATCGTCACTATCATACTCAACATATACTTTAACTTCCTCACCATAAATATAATGGTAAATAATATCCTTAATGCTATTGTCATCATTGAAGTATCCCAAATCATCCTTCAAGCTCTTCCCGCGAACACAATAATACAATTTATATACTTTGCATCTTAAATAATGCGCTATATACCTCAAGAATTCAATATATGAGATGGCCTTATTACATCGAAAAAGATAGTACCTTCTTTTCTACCAACATATTCCTACTACTAAATGCCAATAACCAATTCCCCACCATAGCAAATAATGATAGCTAAATTGTCCCTTATGCCGACATTGCACTCGAGGAAAAAAAAAATAATTTGCTCTTGGGACCACAACATAGAAAAGACAACAAGTTCACATGGAGGTACCAATAATTGCAACTAATTAATTAAAGAATACTTAGCGGTTGTCATTTTAGTGGAAAGAAAGGAACCAAGCTAGCACCAAATTGATTAAACAAATTGAGGCCTCCACAATCACAATTTCACTTTTTCACAAATCCTTCTTTGGTAGTGCCGTCCGCATGGCTGCACCAAGAACCCTAATTTTTCTGTCAATTAAGCTAGTGGGAGAAGATGGCAAACCAAAATGACTGAAGGTTGTAGAGACAACACGCAAGCAATGGCAAGCGATGACAATGACCGAGCAAGCGACAATGAGTGAAAGACGAGGAGCTCGTGGGCCCAAACAACGTTGGCACCAGTACTATTTTGATCCTTCTCGTGCGATGTCGTTTTGCTTAATTGAGTCATGTAGGTTTGTGCGACATGACTTTAGATGTCCACGTGGACTGAATTTTTTAAGAAGTACGCTAAGTTCGATAAAAAAATTAATTATAAAAATTACGTAAACAATTTGGTTGAAATTTCTTATTAGGAATACTCAAATATTTTTTTTACGATTTGACATTTAACGAGCAGGTTTAGGCCGCGCATGACAAATTTTTTTATTAAAGAAATTGATTTTCGCCAAAAATCGAGAAATCAATTTCTATTCCCTGACAAATTTCTCGAACAAAGAAACCCGTTTAATAACAACTCAAAATTTCTATTTCGAAACAAATCCGTTTGATATAAAAAAAAAAAATTTCTATTTCTATGAATCATGCTGCCCCCATCCTTTTACCTCACTCTTCTTGATATTTGTCATGGTAATTTAATTCGATAAAAGTTGGTAAATCACTTTAATTTAGATTGGTAATTCGATAAAGTAGTTATGAACTTCAAAACATTAGCAATTTATGTAAATAAAAGCTAGTAATTAGTATAAAAAATGCTAATATGCAAACTATAAAAGATTTGGTATTTTCAAATGCTAATATGCAAATAGTGAATGTATTTATTCTCCTTATTCAAGATTTGTTACTTTTGCAACTTTTGACTTTTAAGTATCCCTCTGTGCCAACTTTTGGCACTCTAGGGGTTCGGGTGTTAATGTTGGACTAAATTGGTAAAATTTTGAACTTTGGCATCTAGATTTAAGATTTATTAGACAATTTCTCCAAATAGACTTTTGATTTACAAATTGTCGTGACCTCTTTTTTCGGCGCCCGCAGTTAGGTACGGGCGTCGGCGGAAACTAATGGTTCGACTAAATTTATTAGGCCCGGACTCTCCCAAGTCCACCAATTCACGACTTTAATAGTCTAAGTTTTTAACCTGTAAGTTAATTTTTAAAATGGAGTCGCCACTAACCAATTTGGGGTGGGTTGATTAGAAACCTATGCGAAGTATTGAGAGAAATACTCGCTCCGACGCAACTAGAGAAATTAGGATCGGGAACTTGATTACACTTAGTTAATCACTAATAGTTAATCACTAATGCCCTTTCGGTACCTAATCTTATTTAAACCCTAAGGTTTTTTCGATGTTTGAGGAATTTTCCATGCATTTTGAGGAAAAAAAAAAAAACATTTTTTGGGTTTTTTTCTATTTTTGAACACAAAAGGGACTTTTTGGATTTTTTTGGTATTTTTAAGAAAATACAAGTCTTTTTGGCTTTTTATGAATTTTTGACTTTTTATTTTTGAATTTTTTGGAAAATATAAATATTTTTTATTTTCTTTTTGGAAAATAAAATATTTTTTATTATTTTTAATTATTTTTCGAAAATAAATCATTTTTTTGATTTTTGAAAATAAATTATTTATTTATTTTTATTTATTAAAATATTAATTATAATAAAATAATATAAAAAATAGACTCGGAGTTTGAGGAGGGGAGAAATGGGAAAGGTGAGGAGATAGGGTCGACTAGGGTTTGTTTACTAAAGGAGTGGGTATGGGAAAGAAAACAATTTCTATTTCTCAAACGAAACAGAAAAACTACAATTTCTAACTTCGATTTCTCCTCCAAAACACTTTCGAAGAAGAAATTTGTTTTGTAAATAGAGAAATCATTTTGCGTTACTAAGATGCGCATGACAAAATTTCGAAATGTAAATTGATTTGGCTAGAAATTAATTTTTCAATTTCTATTTAGGACAAGTTTTCTTAGCAAAGAAACCTCGTTTGATAACGACTCAAAATTTCTATTTCGGGCAACTGTTTGATAACGAATAAAATTTCTATTTTTAGGAATAAAAATTGATTAAATAACAACATAAGAAATCATCAAATACAAAATAGTAGTCGAAATAATACTAATACATTACAAAAGTTGAAAATACAATTTCATGGAATTTCCGGCATATCATCAGCTTTGAAGATGGGAAAAATTTTCAACATTGCATTAGTAAAATTCTCCCCAACCATTGTCCATGCTGCCTTAAAGAACTGAGAAGGATAGAACTAGAGGTTCCCAAAAGCTTCCTATAAAAGCCTTCGCTACTACAGCCTTATGCCCAAGCTTTCTTCCATCTCCAGAGTATAGTAATCTAAGGGATCCCTTGGAATTTCTTGTTTTAACCATTCTATGAATGTATGTGCGTTTTTATCCCCCAACTGTTTGAAAAAGGCTTCTTCAAAGTTCTTGAATCTTCAAACTCAGTTCTAAGTTTAAATTAATGCTTCTATACTTATTCATCTGGAACTGGCCCACTTGAATTAATTTGTGCCTGCAAAGCTGTCAACTGTTCTTGCACTTGCTTCACTTGTGAAGATGAACAGAATGAATGGAAACTAAAGAATGAGCAAGAAGCTTTTAGATTTTCTTTTCTTTCTATGTATTCACAATACAAACTATTCATCTCAGAGCATCCATCAATGCTTGCTCTGTTTTTCTATACGTATTTCATGAGCTCGACAAAGAAGAGCTTCAAGAACTAAAGAATACAGAGAACCAGATTAAAACAGAAAGAAGAAAGTCGTTTTCAATATGTTACACAAGCAAAACTGAATAACAGTTTTTCATCATATGATCTTCTCTCTCTGAGTTGAGCACGTGTTGTTCGAGATCTTCATCACCAACTCACTTCGTGGCTATCACCAGCAGTAGAAAGGCATGGCAGCTTCTGCAAAGGAAAGGTTAAACTCAAATGAACTCTCAGATAAGCACAACCTCTTTTTGTAAGGAAATTGCCTTAATGACAGATTGATCTTCTTTCCAATCTAGAGAACGAGTGATGGTGTTTTTGTTTCCTAACTTAGCACAAAAATCTTTTATTTAGCGTTTTCATTTAGAAAAATCTCAATATAAAAATAAGTATCTGAGAAGAACCTGCAAAGATCGTGTGTAAGGTGAAGCTAGGTGAAGCTAGGTGAAGCTTAGTAATCATTTGGGGGAAATAACATACTGATCAAGCTTTGTATAACTCTCAGTTCCAGTATGATTCTGTTTATACTCTGCCCTTAAGACCACTCCGTCATTTGCAAGGCTTATCTATGCTGGTCTTGGAAAAGATATGGGGATGAAACAGCTATGCGCATCAATAGAGAGATGTATAAATGTTTTCTACCCACTGGATATTGTATCACAGTGTTGGGCAAGAATGCCTGTTTATTTTCCAATAAATATTAGCAATGGCTTGGGAGAAAATAATTACTGAAACAGGGCAGAGCACAAAAAATTTAGCAATTAATTGTCTTGAAATCAAATTTAATCATGGTGAGCCACACTTAATGAGAAAACTCATTTCATAACATCATATCTCTTGACAGATTCTTTTTTCCTTTTTCATTTTTCAGAAACTTCAAATAAAAGATGTTTTTAACAGTTCTGAAGTCCAAGACTGACTCTTTAGTCTTCTTTTCTATTTGGTGGGAATTATAGAGTACTTAAGTCATCCAATAAAATTACTTTAAGAACATTCTTGCATCATAAATCTCAAAACCCAGTTCTATTTGTATGAGATCTAAGAAGAGCCAATCAAGAGATCTATGATAGCAAGGGTAGCAGAAGTTAGGCTCTTTTGCCACAGTTGCTGCATAATTTGCCAATGTTCTGGCTGTCCACAGATTGGTTTTTGAGTTGGCCAATAAAATTCTTGTGAAAGAAAAGTTATCAAACTTTCCCTTCCTATTGGTTTTTGAGATGATTTTCTTACTATTCAACAAGAAAATCTGTAGTCATTAAACTCTTCAACACATCCAAATACTGCTCAATGGACAAACCCAACTCATGTTTATAGCACATAATAGCTAACTGACAAGTCTATGATGTTGGTATTGCACCGTCCCTTTTGAGAGAGAGAGAGAGAGAGAGAGAGAGAGAGAGAACAATTCAAATGCCAACATAAATTTTTTTTCAAATTAGCAAGTCTCAACATCTCGAGAAGGTTTAGCGAACAGCAGCACGTGCTAAGGTCCTTAACCCATCCTGTAATGAGTTTCAATGCACATAGCTTTTGTGGAGGGCCTACAATATTCATGATATTATTGACCGACTAGCAAAGTTCATTCAAATTCTTTCAAGAACAGAAAACCATTGATAATACTACTACTCACAGCATATTCTAAACTTACAATAAAATGATCCAATGCGCATTTGTCAAATTTTCCAAGCTATTACATCATTGAGGGAACTTAGCTGCATTGATTACTAATAAAATTCTAGTTCCTAAAGTGCTATCTGAAATGCTTGACTTAAGCATTCAAGGGCCAAATAATTAAAGGTGATCGTACTTAAAGCACTTTTAATCTAAGTAATTTTCTATAAGCTACTTATAATATTTCAGTAACTGCTCTAGAATAAATCACATCGCTCAAGAGACTTAGATTAAAGTAGCTCCCAAATTAAGAGGAAAGGGGCAGGCAGTTTAGCAAGCTAAATAAAACCTTTCAAATGATGCTGGGATTAACAAGAAAAATCAGGACAAGAGAAGCACAATCTGGCATAAAGAGAACAAAATGTCACTGTTACTCTGGTGCAAAAACAATACTCGGAATTTTTAAAACAACTATTGCATCCTATTATGAATGCCTAAAATCCTCAAGAAATAACAGCAAACTGATAAGGGAAGTTCAAACACTTCGCATATTAGCAGATGCAAAAAAATTGACTTTAGATAGACAAATCCTACTACCAGACCCACGAATAAATATACATAAGTACCCACTCACCATAGTAATCTACCTTCAATATGCCATTTTTTTTTCCATGTCGTAGTAAATCAAAGGCTAATTTAATAAGAACATACTGAATATTTTCATAAAACCGCACTAATCTCTCATTTATGGATGAGCAGTAGTTAAACTTTTCACTCTGAACTGATTCTACTTCTGTTTTAAAGTGGCTCCGTCAAGCTATAAGAAAAAGGCCATCAGCATGGAAACAGAACCGAGCACAAGTGCAGAACAACCAAGAAAGAGGCGAAATCCACCAGCAACTATTCTGGAAGAGGGACAAATGTAAGACAAAACACCGAGAAGATAGTATCCCCCATCTCTCTTCAACAAGTAATAGGGAAATCGAAATTGAATCTGCGAGACAAAAGCCGAAACATGATAAGAGAGGCGAGAAGGGAAGGATCGATCGAACCTCGTGAGGAATTGTGGGGGGAAGTTCCAGAGAAGCCGCGAACAGAGGAGGCGGGTCCGACGAGACGACTGGAGCAAATTAGATGGTCTGCGAACGGCGACGGCGAGATGAACGACGATCTGACCGGCAAGAGGACGGCGATGGCGACTGGAGTTGCAGAATCAAGAGCGGAAATGGGACGCGGACAGAGGAGGCGGGTCCGACGGGAGGATCGAAGGACAGTCTGAGGACGGCGACGGCAAGATGAGCGACGATCTAACCGGCAAGAGAACGGCAGCGGCATCGGAGTCGATGGCGACGGCGTCAGAGTCGATGGCGAGGATGGACAGCTTTTGGTTGAAGTGAGGAGAAGGAAGAAAAGCAAGGGTGAAGTGAGGAGCCGTAGAACGAAGAAGGATAAAAAAAAAGGAAATAATTTTATTTTTATTTTAGAAATTGAGAAGTTAAAATTTTTAACTTCTGATTTCTCTTCTAAATCAATTTCTGGAATAGAAATGTATTTCAAAAATAAAAAAAATTAAATTATATTATCAAATGAATTTCTGTTTCAAATCTGTTCCGGGGAATAAAAATCAGGAGAAATTAAAAAATAGAAATTTTACTATACGCAGTCTAAATAGATTTCTGTTTCAAATCTCTTGTCGGGAATAGAGAAATTGAAAAATTGAGAAACAGAAATTTTACCATGCGCAGTCTTAAAATTTTTTGAGATTTTTACTTTTCTCCCAATGTTCAGCTTTTTCCCCGGGAGCCTTGAATAGAATAAAAGTAGCCACGTGGACGGACTACCTTATCCCATGCCGGTTGAAAGCAAATTTTCAGTCGAAGCGGAGGAAGGGATGGTGATGAGGATGGTGTTGGGCTTTCAGGCGCAGATTGTTCCATTTCTCTCGGACATTTCTGCTATCATCACCTCCTCCTCCTCCTCCTCCTCCTCCGCCTCTTCTTCTTCTTCGACAGCGATTCCATGTCTGACGAGACGGAGAGCAACCATTATCCGTCCCCTAGTTGGAGTTGGAGTGTCCTCTTTGCTAAGTCTCTGCAGTTCCGATCTCCAGTATCCTTCGTGCCGTCCGGCATTGGCCGAGCAGAAGCCGAAGGACGACCTTCAGCAAGAAGAGGATCGCGTCGTCAGCATCTTTCAGGTTTAGGCTCGTCAATTCGTCGATTTCAATTACGAATTCCTGAATTTGCAATGCTCTGTCACCGTCGCTTCTCTGTTCTTTCTAAGCTTGACTGTGAAGTGTGATATGGGAAGGAAAGATTTTTGTTAACTACCTAGTGAAGTCAGCTACTTTGATAGGTTGATTATTGATTATAAAATTAATGTTCACCTGCATTCTAGGGACTTGTCTTTTGGGAAGAGCTAATTTTGGGTCTCGTGTAAAGTTAGCACGGTATCGGACCCAAAACATCATGTATTTGAATCTCCAAATGCCTTGAGTAAGTCTCTTTCTGAAACTAATCTCTGTGTATTTGGTCTTGTAGGAGACTTCACCCTCCGTCGTTTTCATTAAGGACTTGGAGATAGCTAAAAGCTCCAAGGGCTCTTCAGGCGAAGCCATGCCTATTGAGGATAAAGATGCTAAACTTGAGGGCACAGGTTCTGGCTTCATTTGGGATAACTTTGGTCACATTGTAGGTACTCTTTTCTTCTTTCTTAACTTCCTCTGTTTGGCTTCTCTTGATATACTGTTGCGAATCTCATTTCTTTTAAGTATAGATATATCTTAACCACGTAAATCAGAATGATCATCTTGGCTAGCTAGAATGCTGATGTCAATGCATGTTACTCATACCCAAGATATACCACACACATGGCGATATGAAAATGGGCATTTGGGAACACATTGTGATGGGAATTTGCATCTCTGTACTGCTCAGTCCCTTGATATCTTGTCCAACAGAGATCGTGCTTGTTGGGAAAAACAACTCTTGGAAAATTGTCCTCGCTGTTGCCAAATATTGGAATTGCAGTTTTCTCTTTTATTGAGTTAGTGCAGAATTTGTTGACAGCCTGGTCAGGGGACTCTTTAGATTGATTGGGCAAAGCTACGTTTGAAGTGTAGATCAATTAATGTAACAATATGGAAAGCTAGCTTGATTGCATCATATACCATACATGGGAATTGAGAGATAAGAAAATGATTGAAGGCAGTCTTCTTGACGTTGAAAAACTTGATTGCATTCTCTTTTTGTGTGTGCCCAAACGTGCTAGATATGGACTGACAAATCTGAAAAGAACAGTTGTCACTGTACAGCAGAAATTCATGACTTTTGTTTGAGCAATAATAGATAAACCATAGTGAATGATGAATAACTTCAGAGAGGGATGAATTGTTCTCCTCATAGATTGTAAGGCTCCTAAAGAATATATAAGATGATTTATGCACAATTGACAACCAAGACCTCATGTCAATTCGAGCTACAGCAATGTTATTTGAGAAGTTCCCAGCAGTAACTGTTACAAAATGCTTATGAAAGTTCAATCTGTGACTTTCTGAAGTGAGCTATTTTTTCATTCATGGCAGGTTACTAATTACCATGTCATCGCCAAGTTGGCCACAGACCAAAGTGGGTTACAGCGTTGTAAGGTTTCATCATACTCTCGTCTTCGAGTTTTTTTCTTGAGCTGTTAAATTAAGCTTTTCTTTAAATAGATAACATCTGGATGCTTTCCTAGTGTAGGTGTTCCTAGTAGATGCAACAGGCAATAGCTTTGTCCGAGAAGGCAAAATTGTTGGCTTTGATCCCGCAAATGATCTGGCTGTCTTGAAGGTTAGTTGAAGGAAATAGGTGCCTTTTGGACCGTCAGACAAAGTAGAAAAGCTATATGCTCTGTGGAGGCCAAATTATTAAATTGATAGATAATATGCTCATTGACATTTGACATAGGGTGTTTGCCAGTTCTGAACATTACACCAGTGTGAAGGATCTCTATCTGTCAAGTGAGCTTGAAGATAACCTTATTGGAGAAGAGAAAATAAAGGGAGTTGGAAAAGGATAAACCATACCTTTGATTTGCTCTCTTTATTTCATTCACAACTTAAAATCTCAATGAATTCTTCATCAGGAACTATAAGTTCTTCATTCTTAGGAGTTGTTTTGTATTTTGCTTTCTCGGATAGTTTTGGCTTCTGCAAGGATTGGGCGGAAGTGAAGGTTTCCATCACAAAACCTACTAACTGTGCAGGAAAAATCTCCCGCAATTCCTTTAATTATCTGGGAATCAGTTATAATCAACTGACTAAGCTGAGCCCCTTAGAGATAATTTAATTTGTGGCAAAAAGATTGTCGCAATCTGCTTGACCTTTCCCTTTTATCCAGGTCGACATTGATGGACATCAAGTAAAACCTGTTGTTCTTGGGACTTCCCGTGATCTTCGTGTAGGTCAGAGCTGCTTTGCAATTGGAAATCCATATGGATATGAAAACACTCTCACAACCGGGGTAATTCTTAACAGAAAATTAAGTTTAGCCCGACAGACAGTACCGTGTGAAGTATTAACCTGCTGTCAAGTCGGGTCGATGATTCTCTTCTCCTGATAGTCCCTTTGATCTTTGACACCCTTCTCAGTGCTTTTTACATTTCAAGATTTGATTAAATCATATAAAAAAGTTGTGCATCTGCCCGATGCTTTGATTGAAGCAGGTGGTTAGTGGATTGGGGAGGGAGATCCCCTCACCAAATGGAAGGGCTATTCGAGGAGCTATACAGACTGATGCAGCAATTAATTCTGGTGAAGTTTTAATCCCGTTTTATTAATTGCTTTTGTCAAGAAATAGCAAAAGCTATTTGGTGTACACATGATAATGATTTTTTTTCATCATGTGTACGTTTATGTTTTCCTTGTGGTCTTCTTTGGGGAAACTTGATCTGTGATAATGCCAAAAACCTGTGATACAAACTAGATGGCCCAAAAAAAAAAAAAAAAAAAAAAAAAAAACTAGATGGCCATTTTTCCTCAGCTCCAATCTGTCTTGCTTGTGCAGGGAATTCAGGAGGGCCATTGATAGATTCGTATGGCCATGTGGTAGGAGTCAACACAGCAACTTTTACTCGCATAGGTGAAGTTCTGTTGCCCAGAGATCTGCCTTTTCCCATTGCCTGAATAAATTTAAGATAAACGGACACATAATACAGGGACAAACAGTCTTTAACATTCTAAAAAGTGTTTTTTCTCCCTCTTTTATGCAGGGACGGGGTTGTCCTCCGGCGTTAACTTCGCAATTCCAGTTGATACTGTGGTCCAAACAGTTCCTTACTTGATAGTTTACGGAACACCATATAGTAACAGATTCTGATCTCTAGTCTGTTGTAATTGTATCTACTGGTCATTTCTCAGTTCAAAGTGTTCACTGTAGCTGTTCTCAGAGTTATGGCAACTCATTAAAAAATTGTCATTTCTTAAGTAAAAGACGCTGAACTGCAGCGCTGTTAATCTAATGGATGCAGGACAAAGTGCAACCTTCTTTGCCCGGCTTGAGACCTGTCCTATTTAGCATATTGAGGGCACATGTTTCTTATGGTCAAAGATCAAATTCCTCATGGTGGTACCCTTATAGGATGGAGACGTACCCATATAAAGTGACCGTGATATTGTTAACCAATTTGATTCTCCAGAAAAATTCAGTTGAATGCGCTTTTAAATCGAGCAATCACCGATAAAACAGGACCGCTCGGAGCGCTATGTTCACTACCTTTGTCGCATTCTCATTGCTTGGCTATCTAATCCTAGCTGTATCTACTTCTAACCATTTAGTTCAATGACAACGAACTTTGGCAAAACAGCTCTCATATATCTCCACTCTCTACTGATTAAACATAAACATGCAGTTTTCCGATGAGACACAGCAAGTTCATTTAAGGAAGAGAACTTTGATGGCCGTTTCCTATTACACTTAGCAAATGCTCCCACAAATAGATTAGACCTACCTAAGAAGTCTTACAAAATATGTTTCTTAGGCTCATTTGTTTAGCGGACTATAAATGATTTGGAAAATATTTTTTTGTAAAATGATCATTTACATTGCTTGAAAAAATTATTCAAAGATTAAAAGTATTTTATGTCTAAATATTTTTTTAGACGATAAAAAAATATTTTTTATGTATTGATATTTCATAAATTATACAAGTTATGGATTTTTTAGAAACTATTTTTTAAATTATTTATTTTCTACGAAATACACGCATGATCGTAGTATAGAAAATGAAACCACACTTCACCCCACTGACGCTTGGTCAACTATCGAATGAAAAACTGACATAACCTGCCTCAAAAAGAAAACCAATTCATCAGAAAATTTCTTTTCTGAACAAAAATAGGAAGAAAAACGGTGAGTGTCAAACTAAATGGACATGAATCTTGAGCAAGGGTTCAGGGGATTGCAAAAGCGATTGTAAGATGACTAAGATAAGTAAGATCCCGTCCTCAAGATTCCATTCTGATGCTACGACAGATCCTTCCATCCCATTGGTTAACTCCAAAGGAATCCATAGATACATTTCACTCCGTCCATTCACGAGCACCAAACAAAGAAAAGCGGGCCGAACCCTCAATCTTCCACGGCAATACTCTCATCATTGTCTTAAAATAACAGTTATATCGCTATGCTTTTCTTTACCGAGCCATGGTGCTTAACAACTATTGGGTCACATAGGAGGCAGGATACCTTCATAAGGAAAATCACTAAGAGGCAACCTAACTCCAAGCTTGTGAGCAATATCAACTTGAACATATTTTTATTCAAAAGTTTAAGTCAATAAATTATGAAGCAACTTGGATGTATTATCTATTTCACACACACACCACATCCCGACGTGGGACTTCTCTTGCCTAACACCGTTTCACGTGCACCTAATAAATCTTCCCTCATTTGTAAGCCACTTGCATTACGCCTGCTCTCCAATATTATCTCAACTCAAGAATGTTCACTTTAGCCAAGCCAAAGTTTAGCGGGAGCAACATCTACCCTTTGTACTCCCCTTTTATCAACTGGCCCAGTTAAGCTTGGCAGGAAGCCGAGGACACCATCTACCACCTTCTAAGGAGTCGGATTCAAGATTTTCCTTTTTTGAGATATTCATGTGACTAAAAATGCATATTGGAAGTATGCCACTAGCAATTGTTGAGAAAGACACAATACACAATCAAAGAATGCTGAAGTTCAAAAGCTAGTCGATTCAATAGAACGAGTTCCACCCTACGAGTGAAGCTAGTTCTCACTAAGCAGTGCCTAAAAAATTCTCTAGGGTTTTTGGTTTGTAAGAACAACAACAACCACAGCTTTCTGCTAGCTTTTTGTCTTCTTCTAGTGTTAACTCCTAAATTTTGGCGACCCATTTAGATATTTAAGGTGTGTTTGTTTCACGGAAAACATAACGTTTTTGGAAAATATTTTCCGGGAAATCATTTTCCAAGAAAATGGTTAGTTTTCCTTTGTTTGGTGATACATGATTGAAAATATTTTCTGGTGTTTAGATTGCATTTGAAAAATGATTAAAGGTGTAGAAGACGCCGACGAAGAGGAAGTGGAGGGAGCGAAGCTAACGAGAGCGCAAGAGGGGCTAGGGTTGGAGGAGGCAGCAGTGATGAAGGAGAGAGGAGAGGAGAAGTTAGGATTTACGTTCACAAGCAAAGAAAGAAAAGAGAAAACAAGAAAAAAAGAAGGAAAAAAACAAAGAAGAAAGAAAATAAAAGATATAATAATAATAAATTCAAAATTTTTAATTAGAAATTCTTTTTTTTTTTACCGACAAAAAAAAAAAATTAGAAATTTTTTCATTAAGCAAGGACCTTAAAACATTTTGGAAAACATTTTCCGGTTCTTTTAAAGGGGAAATCGTTTTCCTAAATTTAAACTTTGAAAGAAAAATATTTTCAGAAAACATTTTCCGTTGACTAGGAAAACATTTTCCGTTAACTCATTTCCTAAATGAACCAAACGTTGAAAAATGAGGAAAACGTTTTCCTGGAAATTGTTTTTCGCAAAACAAATGCACCCTTAGTAAATGATCGAATCCAACCTGAGATGAAAGAAGATGGAGGGGAAGAAGTCGAGAGAAAGAACGAGAGAATTTTCTTTGTATTCTCTGTATATGTTTCAATGTACAATGACCACTATTGTTATAATACAAAATGTGTATAAGAAAAGCAACTAAATATTTTACAATTTGGATCCGATTAGATTCGATACTAATTGATCATGATTGATCCTTGAATGGCATCGAGAATCTTCTCGCGTATCTTCCAACACTCCCCCTCAAGCTGATGGCTTGTAGATATCCAAGACACCTAGCTTGATTAGGAGATACGTGTGTTGGCTTTGACACAAAGGTTTGGTGAAGATGTCCGCTGGTTGTTCTTCTGTTCGAATCCCCAGTGTCTCGATTATCCCTTACTGAATCCTTTCTCGTGTGAAATGGCAGTCCACTTCTATGTATTCCTTTCTTTCATGAACGATTGGATTTGAGGCAAGTTTGAGGGCTGCATCATTGTCGCAAAACAATTTCTTTGGCCCTTCAACTTGTACTCCAAGGTATTGAAGTAATCCACATAGCCACACTATCTCACATGTGGTTTTTGTCATGGCTCGATATTCTACTTCTGTTGAGGATAATGAAACAGTCGGTTGCTTCTTTGTTTTCCATGAAAATAAAGAATCCCCTAACTTGATACAGAAACCAGTTATGGACCTTCTGCTCATCGGACAGGTCGCATAATCCGCATCATAATATGCAGTCATCCGCATATCACATTTCTTGGAGAGGAGAATCCCCAGTCCAAGACATTTTTTCAAATACTTTACCACTTTGAGTGCAGCATTCATGTGGGACTGCTTTGGACTGTGCATGAACTAACTGAGGGTTTGCACGGCATAACTAATGTCTGGCCTGGTCATAGTTAAATATATGAGCTTCTCAACAAGTTTCTGATAATTCATTGGATCTCTCAGTATAGGATTGGCTTCTTGAGAGATTCCAGCATCATAATCTGCTGTGGTTAGTTTGATATTTTGCTCAATTGGAATTGCAGCGGGCTTACATCATGACAATCCTGTTTCTGATATGATTTCCAAGGCAAATTTCCTCTAGCTGAGGGATATTCCTTGGTCTGATTGAGCAATTTCTATTCCAAGAAAATACTTTGACGACCCTAGATCTTTTATATGGAAAGTAGAGTGCAAGTATTACTTGAAACCTTTGATAGCTATCTCATCATTGCCCATAATCAGTATATCATCTACATATATCATCAAGAATATATATGACGTACCTTTGGTGCATGTGAAAACAACATAATCAAATTTGGACTATTGAAAACCAGTAGCTATCAGACTTAGAAAATTTTGCGTACCATTATCTAGACACTTACTTAAGCCCATATAGGGATTTGCGGAGACGACATACTTTATTCTCCCCCTATCTCCATAAACCTTATGGTATGTCCATATAAATCTCTTCATCTAGATCTCCATGGAGGAAGACATTATGAACATCCATCTGATGTAACGGCCGGTCCTAATGAGCTGCTACAAAGAGGAATGAGCAGACTGTAACATCTTTGGCTACAAGAGAGAAGGTTTCATGATAATCAAAAGATTCCTTTTGTGTAAAACCTTTTGCTACCAATCGGGCTTTATACTGTTCAATTGAACCATCAGCGCGATATTTGATCTTGTAGACTCATCATCCAATTGGCTTATGATGTGGAGGCAGACTGACAAGTTCCCATGTCTAATTATCCACCAGTGCTTGTAATTCTGCTTCCATAGCCTTCTGTCATCACAGATCAGTGCTTGCCTCATCATAGCTTGAAGGCTCTCACTCTTCAGAAATGTGGGTAATGCAACATCTATGCTCTTCATATAATCGGTCGAAGGAAACATAAGAAGAAATAGGAAAAAGAATACCTGGTGGATTTCTTACTCCACATATGTAATCTTTGGTCCAAGTTGGGGGACATGTGGCTCGTCCCGAACGTCTTGGCTGGATGTCTTCAAAAGATGATTAAGTTGCTGTAGGCTCCACAGGAGATGACTCTAATGCAATTCCTTCATCCAGGTTTTGTATGTGTCTGCTACTAAAGGTGTTAGAGCCGTAGTAGGTGAAGAATCGGTACCTGTATTATCTGAATATGGAAACAAAACATATCCCGGATCATGAATGGACTCTTTGGTACAATGAGTATGAGAATATTCCAGTCTATCTGTGCTTGATTCATAGGTAGCAAAAGGGAAAAAATCTTCTTGGAATTGAACATCCCTACTAATGAAGAATTCACTTGTAGAGGGATCAAATATTCAGTACCTCTTCTTTAAGGTAGGATACCCCATAAATATGCAACGGCGAGCTCATGGACCCATCTTATCCTTAGGTCCTACTATAGAAGCCTAGCATAGACACCCAAAAATCCTCAGATGATTAAGATCCGGTTTCTTCCCAAAAAGGAGTTCGAAGGGGTTTTGATCGTTAAGAATCTTGGTCGGCATATGGTTGATCAAATATGCTGCAGTCAAAACACAATCTCCCCAAAAAATATCCGGAATAGAAGCCTAGAATTTTAAAGCCTGGGCAACTTCCAACAAGTGACGGTGCTTCCATTCCACTATTCCATTTTGTTGTGGTGTGTACGTACATGAACTCTCATGTAAGATCCCTCGAGATGATAATAAAGTCGTACACTCATAATTGAAAAATTCTTTCCCATTGTCTATCCGAATTTTTTGGACAGTTTTCCCAAATTGAGTTGTTGACAGAGAAAGAAAGGTTCATAAATGTGACACGACCTGACTATTAGACTGCATGAGGAAGATCCATGTGGCCCTTGAATGATCATCCACAATGGCGAGGAAGAACTGAGAACTATCATGATTTAGTGTATGGTATGGTCCCCAGACATCAATGTGAAGTAAAAAAAAAATCAGCTGCACGACTTTTGCTCAATGGAAAGGGGGTACGTGATTGCTTTGCAAGGGGACAAATATGACATTGAGAATAGGGAAATAAAGAAATATGACCCAATCTGGAATGGAAAATGAAATTTTTATCATTGGTAGTGAAATTACACAATGAATGTTTATCACAAGGAAATCGATCTAGATTCTTGGGCAAACTTCTCCAGAAAAATAATCCTTCAAATAGATTACCCCATCCCATCAGTTTCCCAGTCGAAATGGCCTGAAATTGACAACTATCAACGTCGAAGGAAACTTGACATGAATTTTCATTACAGACTCTAGACACAGATATAAGATTGAATTGGAATTCAGAAATATAGAGGACATTTGTGAGAATAATTTGAGAACTAAGATTAACTGTCCTAGTTATAGTGACATGAGCAACGTTCCCATTTGGTAATTGTACTATAATAGGACTATCTAGTTCTTCATTAATGGTGGTAAATAATTTCTTCTCACATGCAATATGATCACTGGCTCCACAATCAACAATCCAAGTATTTCTCGATATATTGTTTATGAGACAATGAGAAAAACCTGTAAAGCTACTCCCCCTCTTTTGAACTTCTAATTTTTGTAGTGCTTGCATCAATTGCTCATATTCATCATGAGTAATGGGTTGATGTGCATTTGCTTGTCCTGTGAGTTGGTATGCTGCTGCTAATATTTCCTTGCTCTTTTTTTCTCCAGGTCTGCCATGCAACTTCTAACAATTTTCAATCATGTGATGGGGTCATTTGCAAAAATCACAATACAATTTCCCTTTGTTTTTTGAATTCGACCCATAGGAATTAGGCCCATAGGAGTTTGGCCCATAAGAATTTGGCCCATAGGAATTAGGCCCATAAGGATTTGACCTGTAATTCTTCGAAAATTGTCCGTTGTTGGATCCTTTAATGACAGAATCATCTCCACCATCCAGATCTCCAAAGTTGTAGGCCCCTCTCGAGCCGTCTTATCGTGGCGCGCGATCGTGACCGTCCGAACTATACCCTTTAAAAGGCTTATGCTCTGCAAACCCTAGGCTCGCATCACGCCTCTTCTCTAGGGTTCACAAGCCCCTTTCGCTTCTCATGGCCAATGCTAGGGTTTCAGCCCTTTTCCCTTCCATCGAGGCAAGCCTTTGGCTTTCCTCTTGCACGGCAAGCTAGAATATACGGCCGATCGAAGGTGCAGGCTCCATAGCGAGAATCTGTGACCTGAAATGGAGGTAAGATTCGTTAAGAATAAGCAAGAAACATGTTGCCTTCTCTTTGTCTTTTATCGCCTTGTATTGTTGGAGGGCGGCTTCAGGTCCATCGAGCTTCTCCTCCACTGCTTCCAGCTCTTTCCAAAGAGTTGAGAGCTTGTTGAAGCACGTTGTCACAGACGTGTTTCCTTGCTTCAGTTCGGAAAGGGCCTGATGTACCAAGAAGATTCTTGCCCGATCCAGTTTTCCATACATCTCTCATATATTATCCCAAAAATTTTTTGAATCCTTTGTGGGAGGCAAATCGACAGCTATTTCTGGGCTGATGCAGTTTCCTATCCATGTTTTGACCAACCAGTTGCATTTTTTCCATTGTCGCCCTAATTTTTCATCAATTGGGATCGGAATCCCTCCTTATATTTGGTTACGAGGGCTCAACAGAATTCGCACGCCCAATTTGAGTAATTCTCCGATCCTGTGAAGGGGTGGCTGATAAGCTGCAACTCAAGTCCGTCGGTGTTAGAGATCTACAGCGCGTTGTCAGGTTCTGGGCAACCCATGGCGGCCGCAAAGGGAAAAGATAAAAACCCTGTTGGGAATCCTGGATTGTTTGTAGTCTAACTCGGATTGAAAACGCTCGCATTCGAATTTCTTGATCTGCCCATCTGCTCGGGTTCGATGGTTGAGCCTGCCCCAGTGTTGGTTGATAGGCCTCCATCGGTCTACATGCTCTGGTAGCCCGACTGTGATGTGTCTGGGTTTGATCCATGGATCCATGGGTATGGCATCCACTAATAAGGATAGCCCAAGAAAGGCAACCCTGGATTGAACTAAGCCAGAAAATGTTGCCATTGCATGTGTTATGCGTGAATTTGGCTTTGACCGGATTGCTGTTTAGCCATAGAAGTGACGATGGATGAATCTGGATTGGGCGAAGCTTGTGGCGTCGTATTCCATGATGAGGAATTTTTAAAAAAATTTGTAGCAACTCTGTTCTGCAGATTGGGTTTTCTTTGGCAAAGAACAAAGGCTCAAGGAAGAATTTCTGCCGGAGGCTGTTTTGTTTTGCAAGTGTCGCAACAACAAAAAATAGAAAAGACCGAAAGCCATTCGGAGAGAAATGCGGAAGCCATGCCAGGATTAGAAGACACTCTGATACCATGAAAGAAGATGGAGGGGAAGAAGTCGAGAGAAAGAACAAGAGAATTTTCTTTGTATTCTCTGTATATGTTTCAATGTACAATGACCACTATTGTTATAATACAAAACGTGTGTAAGAAAAACAACTAAATATTTTATAATTTGGATCCGATTAGATCCGATACTATTTGATTATGATTGATCCTTGAATGGTGTCGAGAATCTTCTCGCGTATCTTCCAACATGGGACAAAATAGTAATTAAACTTGTATGTCAATTTTAGGAGCATTGACAGTATTAGGCTTATATAATTGTACTTGCATTGAACCAATGATAGATAGACTTAAGCAGATGGTTTTGAGATTAATTGAACTAAGTTCATTAAACCCGCGGTGGCCAAAATTTAAGTTTTATATTATCAAGATTTTTTGTCACGTAGCAAAGAAAGCAATCGGCATGGATTCGTAAATATGAAGGAAGAGCAAGGCGAGGGCAGAATTGCGAGATTATTGGCGCACTCTTATTTGTATTTCCAATTCTGTTACGCAAGGAAAATGAGAAGCATAATGCGAGATGCACATGCACTCGTAAGCAGGAGAGTAAAAAGATAATGGAGGAATTATGGGAATTTATTGATTTTTTTAATTCAGATATCCTCTTTTGCCGTACCAAGAAGGCACTATAAAAGGTGGTTTTCACACTCACGAGTGGAGATTCGACCAAAAAAAAAAAAAAATCACTCACGAGTGGAGGGGCCTGGCGATCGAGAGATACACAGCCACATTGAAAGAGAAAAAACGAGAGGACTATCGAGGTCGAAGCCCCCTCACGGCCGCGACTTTGCCGAGCCCGCAGTTTAGCTTCTATACATTTGGCTTCGCATGATGCAAATAGGGGGAAATGAAATTCTTTTTTCTGTAGAAAATAATGGAATCCTCGACTGTTCCAAGTTCAAAAAAATCTCGTGAGTCCAACCTAACCCTTATTAAAATAAAATATAAAGATGGCTTCTTCTTTTTTCCAGCCTTTATTAATCTTTAAATTTCATATATTAGTTGTTGAAGTATATCTTTCTTTGGATGCATTTCATATTGTCATTTTTATGTAATATTCTAATATTATTAGTTCTTGCCATCGAAATGCATGGTCAACATAAATCATTTTTTTTCAATATCTTACATTCCATTTAATAATATCATCTTTAGTTTCAGTTTACTACAATTTTAACCAAATCTTAAATCTTGAATTTAAATTTTCCATAACTTCGTCACAAAATTAGTAAAAGTTTGATGGAAAAATTAGGATTCTAGGACTTTCAATAACTCTAGTTAACCAACAAAACGAACAAGATTATAGCGATATATATATATATATATATATATATATATATATATATATATTAAAAGTCATGACATAAATATTTTCGGAAATTGAAGAATCATAATATAAATCTTTCAAATCATACAATAGCGAAGAAGGATCTTCTCAGCGCACTGTAGTGGAGATACCAATGAAGATGATTATAATGGAATTAATCTCACAAAACAATAGGACAACACATCATATACAAAAACTGTAGTAAGGGCCGACATACTATAGCATGAGTATACATATATATAAGCATACATAAAAAGCACGAGCCATTGTGGCTAGAACGACAGAGCGGTCATGGTAGTATTAGGCTTTGACGGCCATTGTGGCCACAAAGACCATGGCAGCCATAGTGGTTGTAGAAGCCATCTTGGCCTCGAGCTTCCTTGCTCAAAAAGATCTCGTGACCATTGTCATATTTAGAATTTTCAATACTAATAGTTATAATCTAAGATGCAAAAATTATTGTGGAAATCAATTAAAATAAATAGAGTGAGGAAATTAAATTCAACACTATTATGAAGTTTCTCGATTTTGGGCTAATAATCACCTTGGTGATTTTCTTCCTAAATTAATCCATGTACTATCGAATTTTTTTTGGTCGAAATGTACTATTGAATTCATTCCCTATCTTTTGCAAGTTAAATAGAGTACATGGTTGCGACAAAAATAAAATGAAAAATGGTACTCTGTAGATCTTGGAAAATAGTCTAAAACTTAAAAGCAAGAATCAGGGAAAGACTATTATCCGCAGCGGAGCGCGGGCATAAAGCCTCTCGTTAAAATCTCGAAACAAAGGATAGCCTGCCCGTACGGTGGTCTTCCGGTTTCTTCAGCTAGGGTTTTTCAATCACTCTCTTCCATCTCCCCCTTGGCACCTCTTCTTCTTCTTCGCCTTCAAGATCGCCACATCCCGGCGACCCAGAATCCGAAGTGCGCTCCAAATCGCAATCGCAGGACAACGAGCGATTCGGGGGAGACCCTCGTTCGAATTGGGCTGCAGTTTTTCGTCGCTAATAATGGGCGAGACCGGCAAGCGATCCCGCTTCCAAAGAGACTACGAGGGCGAGAACAAGAACCAGAAGAGACGGGCTATGGACAGAGACGAGAAGGGCGGGGATGAAGTGGTTGTCTACAGAATACTCTGCCCCGATGGGGTCATTGGGAGTGTGATCGGCAAGAGTGGGAAGGTGATCAACACCATAAGGCAGGAGAGCAGGGCAAAGGTTAAGGTGGTCGACCCATTTCCCGGTGCTAAGGATCGGGTCATCCTCGTCTATTGCTATGTCAAGGACAAGAAGGACGTGGACGTAGACGACGATTTCGATGATGACAAGCCTCTGTGCGCTGCGCAAGACGCGCTCGTTAGAGTCCACACTGCCATTGTCAGGTCTCTTGCGGCTTTCGCGGAGTCCGAGAAGAAGCGACCCGACAGGGACGAATGCCGGATTCTGGTCCCTTCGAGTCAGTCGGCGAACATCATCGGTAAGGCCGGAGCTACTATTAAGAGGCTGAGGAGCAAGACCAGGGCGAATGTCAAGGTTACCGCGAAGGATGCGTCTGATCCGACTCACTCGTGTGCCTTGGAGTTCGACAACTTCGTTACGGTTAGCTCACTTCTGAACCAAGTTGATGCTTGTTTCTCTTGTATCCATTTTGCTATGATTCCATATACTGCTGCTAGCGTTAATCTAGCGTTAATCAATATGTAGAAAATGGACATTAGTTAATTCGAAACCTTATTCTCATGCCGAGTCAGCAGGAGTTTATCCCTTCTTCGCTGACTGCATGCCCGGCTGGCTGTTGAATGGTTGCCACAACTTTTTGTCAATTATAATAATGCGGGGGCTTGTGGCTTGATTCTGGCTGAAAAGGAAATCACCTATCTTTTGAAAAGAAGAAGAAGATAAACTGAACTACGTACTACAATGTCTGTAAATACACGCATGCATATACATCTCTTTGAAGGCCTGCTGCATGGTAAATGACTGAACTCCTAAGGATAATATTCTAGGATATGACACATAAATTTACGTGCATTAGTTGTTAGGTAGTTTTTTACGTCTAGAATCATTATGTTCCTGCAGGAACAGAAAAGAGATGATCAAAATTTTCCAAAAATTCTTAGTTACATAGTTATCATCAATGAGAAATGTAAGAAATGTGTAGAAAAGGATTGGTCGTTGGAGCAAGATCCTACTGAACTCGCTCTTATATAGCATCAATGCCTTGATTTAGGTACTGGGCTCTTGTGAAATCTGATATTGCAGTCTTTATTAGATGTCTATTTTTTTTTTCAATGATTGATTTCGAACTGACTTCTATGGTTGATAAACTTCTTTAATACTGGGGCTTAAATATGTGATGTAGGCTCTCGTCAAATTTCCTAAATTAATAACAGGTCCATATTTAGATTGATATGCGTTGAAGAACCTCATTCACTGACAAAAATTCATAATGACTAAAAGAATTCAAGTTTATAGTTGTTAATATGGATACTACATTTATGCCCACTTAAGCTGAGATGTTGATTGATTTTCTGCCTATGATTTGAACAGGATCTTACCAATTTATATGTGAGTATCTGGCATATCAATCTTAAGCATGTTCTGCCTTTGGTGTTCATGGCAGATGACGTGCCATGAGCATAATCTTTCCTTTATCTACTGCACATAGTGAATGTCCTGGAGAATAAAGTATCTGTAATGTGGATGCTCAGTGCTATATTCTAAAGATTAAGCATTGTGCATTGCTCCTTTCTGTTTTTGGCGGTGGTAAACTGTTGAGGTTCAGCAGTTTTAAATCCCAGAAATATCATGAAGACCTCCTTTGATCCTTCTGGCTCTGGATTATTGACAGATGGCATGGTTTTAGGTTGCTGTCACTTGAAACTTGTGAAACTTGTCCTCGACATGCGTTTTAAGACGCACTAAGCAATTAATGGAGAGCTGCAATGCCTGAATCACAGAGGTGACAGGGCAGCACCTATTGAGTGTAGACAGATGAAATAATCTGTTATAGTATCGCAATAAATTCTGGAAACATCCATGCATTTATATTTTTTCTTTTATCTCAAGGAAATATCCGTATGTTATGGTCTAGAATATTCTACAGGGTTGGCAATGGAAAATACGTATGCTGCTGCAGCATAGACTCAATAATGGCTGAACATGAAAAGTTGAAAACCAGCAAAGCATCCTGGTGGACATGAATATATTTATTGCAAATATTTCATTATAGTAGGAGTTTGTCTACATCATTACTTTCTGGGAACTGCTCAAGATGTATCTGGGGATTATGGGTATGCAAATTCAGAGAGTCAAATGAGAACTAATTTAAAGCTTAGTCATGGATATATTTGGAACCATGTAAAATCTTTTCAATGTAGTTCCAATTGGCGGTTTGTCTTCTGTTGTTGAGAAGTCATACTATGAGGAGGGCAGCTTAAGTTCTTTCTTGATTGTTATTTAATTCTAACTTTAAGTTGATTTGACTTGGAAGAAGCTTTTCAGAAGAAGCCTTTTTTTTTCTCTGCATAGTTATCATTACAAGGTCAGGCCTTTTGTTTTGAGGTTTATATCTTTTGTTAGAACCTTTTGGGATGTTTTCATAATATCTTGAAGCTTGCTTGATTACAATCCAACTATATCTAGTTTCTGATTTGTCTTCTGGTACTTTTAATGTTTTAGACATTATTTCTGGCACCTTTAATGGGTAAGACATTATTTATTTTCAATAGATAACTGGGGAATCAGACTCAGTGAAGAAAGCATTGTATGCGATATCTGCAATCATGTACAAGTTCACTCCTAAGGAGGAGATTCCTCTTGATACATCTGTGCCTGAAGCCCCTCCAAGCATAATTATCCCTTCAGATATTCCCATCTTTCCCCCCAGTGGATATGGGAGCACTGATCCTATTATTCCAGGATCAGTTCCCCCAATCTTGGGTGCTGCACATTTGTCAGAACTTCAAGGTTATGGGGATCCAGGAAGCACATGGCCGGCCTATTCATCTTCTCTCCCAGTGGTTTCTTTTGGTGGTGGCTCCCTGTCTGAGGAACTGATTATCAGAGTTTTATGCCCCTTTGACAAAATTGGACGTGTTATCGGCAAGGGAGGAGGCACAATTAAAAGCATAAGACAGGCAAGTGGTGCTCGTATTGAGGTTGATGATTCTAAGGGTGACTGTGATGAGTGCATAATCACTGTTATAGCAACTGAGGTACCTCCTTCCTTCTTTTACTTGTGGAATTGCCTGATATTTTTTCGCAGATTTATGATGCCTAGTTTCTCATGCCTTTTGTTCCATATACAGGAAATTTAGAAAGCTCCATCAAATATTAATAAATGTTATAATCTTTTAAAATGCTCAGATGGTTAGGATGCTTGGGAACTAACTATTTTCTCTTGATTTCACTACAAAGTTGTTAAATGATGCTCTTTTTAGAGCTACTTGAATAAATTGGTGTGTTTCTGCCTTGCTGGATGAATAATGAATGCTTATGTCCTCAATACTCATGATAAATGTTTCTTGACTTGGTCTGAAATCTGAATTTTTTTCATCAGTTTTCTGCGATTTTCATTTTGGTGATTCATATTTTCTTGATTTCAGAATGCTTGCTAGTTCCTATGCTTTGCAAGGTTTTAACTTCCCCCTGTTATAACCATTGTATATTTTCTTGTAGTCACCTGATGATCTGAAATCCATGGCTGTTGAAGCTACTCTATTGCTTCAAGGGAAGATCAATGATGAAGATGATGATACTGTTACCATGCGACTCCTTGTTTCATCAAAAGTGATTGGATGTATAATAGGAAAAAGTGGATCAATTATAAATGAAATTCGGAAGAGAACTAAAGCAGAAATCCGAATCTCGAAAGGCCAAAAACCAAAAAGTGCTGATTCAAGTGAGGAACTTGTTGAGGTTTGCATCTAGTCTGTGCGTACTCTTTCTAATCAATTTCTTAGTAAATGTTCCGTATTCATCCTTTTTGACTTCATAGGTATCGGGGGAAGTAGTTAAGGTGAGAGATGCACTTATCCAAATTGTGTTAAGGTTGCGGGATGATGCACTCAAAGAAAAAGACGGAGGTCATAACCATTCTGTGGCCGCTGACTCTCTTGGTAGCGGTCACTCAGTGTCTTCTGCCTTGCCTTCAGTTCGTCCTGTTCCTTCATTGAGTTATGATCAAAAGGCTGATATTGGAAGTGGCTTGGGCATGCTCTCTTCAAGTAGCCTTTATGGATATGGATCTTTGTCGGTATGTGTTGGCATTTTTGTTATGTATGGAATAATTATTGCTAATTATTATGCTCAATTTTCCACTTCTGAAACTATTAGTGATTTTTTTTTTTTTGAGGAACTTACTAGGGTATTAAGAATTAGTTGAGTGATGCAAGTCATTATATGCACTGCATCACATTTCTTCAAGTTCGAGAATAGATTTGCATGGCCTCTTATCAGGCGTCTTGGGTACAATTCTTTACTCTGTGTATGATAGTCTGTTTGAGGCGTTAAGATGTTCTTAGAGAACAACAGAGTTTCTTTTGCTTCTCTTGAATAATATAAAGTCCTCGTCATAGGGTTTAATTGGGATGGAAACTATCCTACCTATGAGATAGAGGATATTGTCTTTGTTCCTTGGATTGTTTCCTTGTGATGGTAAAAAAGTTCGCTGTTCTCTGCTAGAGAAATTTGGAGCTTCTAATAGTAGGAGTGGTTATGTTGGATATGATACATTTCTTTCCAATATTAACTTCTAGTTGTGAGAGCAGCTAGTTTATTCTCTAAAAGCTGATGGATCTCTACGTTTCCAGTCTTAATGAGCTTCTTAATTGTTTCTGTTTATAGATGAATGAAAGTGGCTATGGATCCTTATCCTCCTATTCATCAAAGCTGTATGGCGGGTAAGAATTCTGTCCTTTCATCTTTCATTTGAGAATTACATCTTATCAGCTTTTACATTTATTTCTGCGTGCCTTGTAGATTACCTCCTCCGTCAACTCTCGAAATAATTGTCCCTGCAAATGCCGTGGGTAAGGTGATGGGAAAAGGAGGAGCCAATATAGCCAATATTCGTAAGGTAAGTGATTGAGTTTGTGATGTTGCCATGCTTATGTTTGATTTTATTCTCTCTCTCTCTCCCTCTCTTTTTTTGGTTGGTGACTATATGATTTTACTTTGTTAAAGGGGACTGTGTGATGCTGCTTATAGAAAAGCCTATGTCCATGGCACTACCCTTCTAAAAATGAGTTATATCCACTTCATCTTCATTAGATTTAGTTCTGTCCTTTGCTTAGTATGTCTGAAAATGTCATGCAAGATGTATACATGTCATTCTTATTCTTATATGGATGGCGTGCTTCTTCTGCATGGCCTTTCTGTTGAAGGCCGGACCTACAGAGTGAAATTAGTATTAGGGTACAATTTAAGATCTTCCTAATGGAATCTCTCTTTTTGTTCTAGATATCCGGAGCAATGGTAGAAATCTCTGAACCCAAATCATCTCGTGGTGATCGCATTGCTCATATATCTGGAACACCAGACCAGAGGCGCACTGCTGAAAACCTGATTCAAGCATTTATAATGGCCACTTGATGTGGAAGCTCTTCTTGGTATCTTTTAGTGATGGGAGTTTCCTTCTGTGAATGTTTTCTTCGTTAGTTCCCTTAGGTGGTTCATGCAGAGGATTAGTCTATCTCCTCAATGCTCTTCTCCTGTTACTTCCTAGCTCTGCCCAATATCCTGTGGGAAGAAAATGTAGCTTGCTCTATATTTAGAGGATATAGGTTCTTCGGTGCTGTTTTAATCTACTTGGCAGCCATGGTTTCGGGCTACTTATCAGGATCTTCCTTTCCATTTCTTTTGAGTTTGTCTGGTCTTGTCGGTAACTTGTTGACTTCGCATCTTTTTCCAGTGTTTAGTACTCTGCTAACTGATTCCAATCCAAGGGTCATTTATAGATATATTCATCACTGTTCTGGTTACCATCTTCTTACTCTTAGCTGCTTTCAAGGAAGGATATTTTCTTCTCCATCTGTGATCCACGGTGCTGTTGATATTCATATAGATGTTTGTTATAATTCTATCCATAGCTCCTTGATGGAAGGATATTCTCTATTGACATGATGAGGAGAGGTGCCGCTGTATGAAGAGTTCTCAGAGGAGAGGAATCATCTCGGCTGCAAAAGTCTCTAAAAGCATTAACTTTCTCTCACTTATTGATTCTGGACTGGTGTCTTAAAAAATTTAGTTCATATCCTTATTCTGTCCATCTAAAAAATGAGATTTGGTTGTCAAATCCATGTTTCATGATTCATTAAACAAAATTCTTCATGTGATCTCCCTTCTAGACACTTTTTAGGCTGCGAAAGTCTATAGATTGTATTTCCTGGACCATGTTCATCCTTGTCCTTTTGTCATTGTCTTTGCTAGATGCGGTTGTCTGTCCATCCAAAAGCTTATCAACCATTGCACCTGTATGCTTAATTATCATTATCACATTGTACTCCTCCTGCCTGCTTTCTTTTGGAAAGCTATTTTGTATATATTGTCCTTTATATCTTCAAACAAAACTGATTAATGGTTACAACTCTTGGATGTGCTCTTCAACGAGTATTTTCATGGTCTATGCATTCAGTTTACATCCTATCCTTTGGTAAGCAGAAAACCTTTTCAGTGATCGAGTTATAGCAAATGCAGCTTGAGGTTCATCATGATGAGTTCCACAGAAGGGATAAATGGATTAAGGAAAAATATTTTTCTTTTTCAAGACATCTTTCTTTTATAATGAATTCTTTTATGCATTTTCTCGAGAAATTTTTCGTCCTTTGTAATCTTCTTAGGAATAACAAAATTCTCTCCACTGATGAAGTTTATGGAGTATGACATGTATGGTGTTTTTGATGAAAAGTAGCTTGTCACAGTCTAGTATTGACCTTGCAGCTTTAGATCTTCCTTCAATAAGTCTTCCTTTCTCTGGAGGATTATGAACTTTCCCAATTACCTGATTTTGTGACTTATTTTTTAAGAAAATTTTTAGCATACCTCGAATAAGAATTGTTCCATGAATCGCTAGGTTTTTTGTCTCCATGTTTGGATTTGGTTAACCCAAAAAAAATAGGCATCTTTTGAAGTTGGTGGCTTCACTAAGCTTCATGATGGTAAACCATTTTTTCTTGTGCCAGAGTGCTTGAGGCACCAGTGCAAGAACATGCTAAGCTGATGCTGCTAAGCTGATGCTGACCCAGTTCAACATCAGTTTTGAGGAGACTCTTGGTTCCCAGATGATCACAGAGATATATGGGACCACTTGAAATTATAACATCCATCAAACATGAGTTAAACCAATCTCCTTACAATTTCAACTTTAGTACCTAGTTAATTCTTTGAAGCACCTGAGGAGCAGTGCTTTGGTTTGTTTCATTGGTCTGTCTTTCAGCGTGGTCAATTTTCTTCCATGGATTCATTCTACCCAATTTCTGTTTTATTGATTGCTTGTACTCACTTCTCCACAAGAAAACTACTCCTATCTGTTCTTTCACTGAGTACAATCAGCTATACGTTACGTAGTCTTATACTGTCATGCTCTTCTTACTGCGAGTGGGGTCAGCTATGGAAAGTCTTTTATCCTGTCTTTCTTGCTTAGTCCTCAGTTTGTTGTATATCTAAACTCAGCATCTTTCTTCGCAAAATTCTGCCCATGTGGCCCAATCAGCTGAAGGTCATCATTTATTTAGTTCAAAACACCTAAATACTAATTCCTCTCACGTGTCCAAACCTCCAACTTTTCCCTGAATAATGCTTTTCTAATTTGATCTTGTCTTGAGTGCTTACTCTTCTACCTGAGTATGCTAATCTCCATTACACTTATTATACTCGTGTGACATTTCATGTTGTAAAGCATCCTGGTCTCATTGTTGTCCTACAGAAGTTCAATGAATGTCATTTTTCCAATTACCATTAGATATGTTTGTCCTTTCAGCTTCTGTTCTTTTAGCGATATCTCCACCCATTTTTCTAGCCTTTTTAAAATGAATTTTAGCTGTCAGAATTTCTTTGGTACCACTAGGTCTCATTGTTTTATCGGGTAGTATAAATCTCTTCTTTGACTGAATTTGGATTCCAGGTACTTTGTTTTAGGTTAATTAAAACAAGAGCAATTGGATTTCAAAGTATTCGCTTTCAATCAAATCTAATCATTTTTCAAACGCTTAAATGTTTGTATTGAAGGAATTGGGAAAATCATTACCAAGAAAAATATTTCCCCCATTTGGATGATTTAACATAAGAGTAAGTAGAAAGAAATGGGGAGAGTTATTTTTGTTTGGGCACTATTAATTTCTTTCCAACAGTGGAAGGCTTGGGAGGCAAATTAACTTTCAGAGATTTCTTTTTTTTTTTTTTTTTTTTTTTTTTTTTTTTTTTTTTTTTTTTCTGCCGAAAGTTGTCCTTTACTTTGTTTTCAAAACAAATAAAGAGAGGAGGTTACTTCATAGATTCAATTAAATTTGTTTCCCTCTACATCTATGTTTCAATTCATATCAAAACAAGTGAGGGAAATTACAATTTTTTTCTGCTCCTTTCCATTTTACTTTCCTTCCCAGATTTGGACATTGAAGAAATGGTTACCTTGAAAAAAAAAAAAAAAGATCTCACTTGTTTGGATGATTTAACGAAAGAGGAAAGAGAAGGAAATGGGGAGAATTATTTCTCTTTGGCTACCATTAATTTTCTTACAACACTGGAAGACTTGGAGGCAAATTAACTATTAGATATGTTTTTCCTGGCTAAATTTTGTCCTTTATTTTGTTCTCAACACAAATAGGAGAGAGGTTACTTTAAAGATTCCCTCCATGTCTTCCTTTCAATGCATATCCAAACAAATGAGGAAAATTTCTATCTTCTCTTCTTTCTATTTCCTTTATTTTCCTTCCTGTTCGCCTGCCCACTCACTTAGGTTGAATTTGTGAATAGTTGTATAAATCAATAATGTTAGTTAATATTCTGGACAGAGGAGTTGAATTGAAAGGCAGTATAAGAAGACGTTTATTCTACTGCTTAAACATGCTCTTTCAACAAGGGAATAGATGAGCATGCTTGTCCTTTGGGCTTTATAACAAGTTATAGATGAGCATGCTTGTCCTTTGGGCTTTATAACAAGTTTTCACATTCTTTTTGTTCATTACATGTGCTGGAGTTTTCTGGTCATCTATCGCACATCTTTTGTCAAGTCTGATTGCAGATTCGGACATTGAAGGATTCCTTTTAGGAAAAATGTCATGTTCATTTGTCTACATGTACTAAGTTTAGCAAACATAGGCTGTTGAACTTGGAGAAATGCCTTACCTTTTCCCTTTCAAGAGTATTGTTTCTTAGTTACATTGTTAACTCAGCAACTTTCTATTTTGAGTTTGTGCCAGATATGCGTCATTTGAGCATTGCTCACCGTCTGGTTTTGCATTTATTATCATCCTCAAGTATAATCTGATGCCCCGGCATATTTAGGGTTCTTCTAGTCATGCTCCGGACTAATTTGTATCTCTACATAAAACTCTGTTCAAACTGCAAACTCTTTGGTTTTCCTTTCTAACGTGGCTAGTTGTCTTTACTCTCTTCTAGCATTTGTTCGATGGTTAATCTTCTCATGTGCATCTAAGTGTTCTTCGTTGGATTCGGTGAATCTCTCTCTCTCTCTCTCTCTCTCTCTCTCCGGGTTCATTTGTGTCTTCTTGCCCCTATTCTGGAATTGTTTGTGGAGGGTGGTGAGCATGGGGTGGAGGAGGACAGCCTGCTGGAAGATGTGGAGCAGCAATAGCAGTTGATGGACTCAGTGATGGTTTTAAGGAGAAGATATTCTAGATTATTATTTGCAATGTTTCTTCGAGAAATATGAGGTGTGGAATATGTTCTGCATAATTCTTGGTCCTTGCTTGTTGCTGTCAGATCTGAGATGTAAGTGTTATGCATCTGGCATGTGGAACTAGCCTTTGTATGTTTCTTTTCTTGGAGCAGTGACAAAATAGGGTTGGTTAGGTTTCGACAAGTGGTGATCTTATTTTTAATGTTATAAACAGATGCTCATTTTTTGCTTAGCTGGTGGTGTTCTTCTATCTTACACCTTTTCTGTCTCATTATAAGCATTCTTAGGAGACGGGGTGGTCAGTTGAAACTTGAAACTGTGCCATTTTATGTCTGCGAGAGAGATAAGAGGCCTAGTTGTTGAAGGAAGAACATTCTTATGTATTGTCAGTGGGTTGTTTGTTGCTGGTTTCATTCAAGTTAAGAATATTATGCGCACGGTACTCACACCAAATCTCTCTTTCTCTAGACATTTGTCCTAGATGATTTTTTCATTTTTAGACTTGGTTGTGTGCTTATAGGGATATAATTGGGATGTCTGTTGTAGCATGGCTTTTCATGTTTCTTATACCGGCAGGGACTCTCTGCTTGAGAACATCAGTGATACAAGTTTGCATTCTCATGCGGTGGTGCTTTGCCATGGACAACCCTACATAGGAAAAAGGGAATATACCTTTCTTCAACCTAAACTTGGGATTTTTATGCTTATTTCTCCTGGTTCCATTTTGATTTTGTGAATGAATCAACCCGTTGAACTTCATGGTTTGCTGAAAGTTTTCGGAAACTTAATGGAATGACAAGTAGACATGCCTCGTGAACCATTTCTGAGATGTGGGTGTAGTCATCTCAAGGGATGATCTGCCGTTGTTACGGGAAAATATTTTTATTTTTGTTTGATGTGGGTGCCGGTGCCAGGGCCGTCGTCTGCCGGGGTGTAGGAGAATGATTGGGAACATGACATAGCAATCGGAGAAGGGTTTGGTGGCAAATTCCACCTTGCCGTGGTCTATATTCATATTCTTGAAAATCGTTGTATTGATATTACGACTAGACAACGTTTAAGCATATAGTGGTCTACTCGTTCCGACAAGACTGTAGTTCGAGAAAAAAGAACTCGTTGACATTTACAAATTCGAATGCTACACAAGTTGACATAAGTTAAAATTAAGATTTAATTATTTAGTGTCTCAAGATGTTTATAAAATAGTTAGTTAAAGAAATGTTGCAGTTTATATAATTCATTGCTTTTTCTAGTGTCCTGTGTGATCCGTGTATTGAACATGATACGTTGTTAAAGGGTCCTTCAAAATATTTACGTTCTTTTACCATGCAGAACAAACGGCACAATATAAATTCTCAGCTCCGAAACTCAAAACCAAAGGCGGCAGAGTCAATTGGTTAGGGGTTATATACGTTCGAGGATGAGACTCTTTGGGTTAATATTCGAGCGAATTTCACCCATTGAGCAAGAATCTTTTGAATTTTCATCTGTTTAAATTATTTAGAAAAATAAGTGCGACGGTTATCTCCTTGAAATACATCAAAATCATATGGAGGGTTTTAAGATATATTGATGTAATGTAACATTTCATTTTCACAACTTTTGTTGCATTTTGTTATATTATTTAGATTCTATTTATTTGGTGAAAATAGAATTATTTAAAAAATATTTTTCGAAAAAATACTCGCTAGCTAAGTAATTAATCTAGAAAGAATGTTTTCATTATTAATAAAACTTTATATCTAAATAGTTTCGTAAATTATAAAAATATTTTTCTTTCTTTCGTTGTAACGTTTAAGCCGCTCGTTTCTTTTCCCCTAGCCACCTCACCCTCCCCATGGACTCGACGCGAGTATAACCCTGCCTTTTCTGTCGATTGCTGCTTCGAAAGTCTCTCTCTACCATCGCGACCGTCCCCGTAAATCTGAGCTGCCTTTCGAATCCGAAGTATTGATTGCGAGGTGGGTACTCGTCTTTTGCGCTTGTGTTTCAGTTTCGGGGTTGCGTTAGGAGTCTGAATCTCTCTCTCTCTCTCTCTCTCGATGCAAAGCAAAGAATCGTTCACGGGACTCAAAACTTCTGTGGTTGATTGACCTGCTTTTGCTGCTAACGCATGAGGGGATAATTTCGAATTTCGTTCTTTTGTTTCTGTAGCGTTCGAATGTGTTTCTCCCCTTTACAGAGTTCTTTTATTTATTGGGCGATTTACTAATTTGTAATTGAATTAAAGCATCATCATTCATACAATTAGTGCAATCTATGATCTGGGTTCTGAATGTTGGTTTAGGAAAGGGAGCTACACGTGGTGGACAGTGAGAAACTATGGGTTTAGTAGTTTTTATCCTTGTCTGATTTGTATGATTGATCGAGCTTCAAAGTGCTTTGAACTCGTCCCGTTAAGAAACTATATGGGTTGAGTCAATACTGGGTATGTTGATTCCAGCCGAGCTCAAGCGCAGAGTCTGGCTCAGCATTAGAGGTCTTGTCAAACTACCAAGTCTCGAGTTCATGAGACTTATCCTGTTGAGATTTCAACCATATTAGCTCGACTTGACTGGACTCAGTTGCTGACAGCCTGAACTCTTGCAAAGCATGTAATTTATGGTTGCGGCAAAACCGTTTCACTCCATGGAAATATTGAGAGGAATAGTTTATTTGCTTTGTGGGGTTCATTGTCACCATCCTCTGTTTCTTTTCTTTTGATGAATTGATGTCACTGAGATCCTCTGGTGCCTTACTGCGAAGATCATTGTGCAATTTAGTGCCTTTTAGTGCCAGTTACTTCAGATAAGGAATTGCCTGTTCTTGTTTCCCTGGTAGGTTATGTATTTTATTGAAACACTTCAATGATTGGTTCGGGAGTATTTAGATATCAGATGAAAAAGCAGTTTAAGCAGTAAGCATGATGATCCGCCTTTTTAGGGCAGACTCCTGAGTACTGCGCATAAGTGCTTATGTTGTGCTCTGTTATTATTCTCTAGTTAATTGCTGAGAAAAGGACATTAGCATGGAGGAGCAGAGGGTTGAAGCACCAGTATCAGAAGGAAACCTAGATGGATCTGATATTAACTCCTCTGGCTCAGATTATGTGTCCCGGGTGAGGAATTTGTTATTTCGTCGAATGCTGGTGGGGATAAAAGACGGCCGGTTTTTCTTAGGTGCATTCCACTGCATTGACAAGCAAGGGAACATTATTCTTCAAGATGCAGTTGAGTATCGCAGCACCCGACGCTCCTCTCCTTCTCCAATGGAACAGCGTTGCCTGGGTTTAATTCTCATACCTTCATCTTGCCGTACCTCTTGCCATGTGGATTGCTTTATAGAAGAACAATTGTCGCTGCTTTCACTAAATCAATAGAGACCAGTTTATATGGAAGCAGAGGTGCTTGTGCTTGTAGATAAAGGAGAACAGGAGTTGTTGCTCATTGTAGTTTAGCAAAGACAAGCGTAGATGTAACCGTTTTTTGAAGAAGGCATGGTGGTCAAACTCTATTGAAGGCAGAGGTTTCACAGTTGCTCTGCT
The DNA here is from genome assembly GCA_014182555.1 of Eucalyptus erythrocorys. NCBI lineage: Eukaryota > Viridiplantae > Streptophyta > Magnoliopsida > Myrtales > Myrtaceae > Eucalyptus > Eucalyptus erythrocorys. The sequence continues at coordinate 25,539,811 of CM024601.1, read as the reverse complement.
CCCGCTCCCTTTTCCTTATAGGGTAGGTGTAGGTGAACAGACTTGGTGAAATATGGCCTGGACATTCTGTTGTCGAAATGAGGGGAAAAATGTCATGGTTTCCTACTGATTTTGTTGAGAAAGAGGATTTCTTTTCGCTTTCATTTCTTTTGATGATTTCATTTGCTTTACCTCTCAGGCTTGGCATGGCATCTTGATTTTTATCATTTGATAATCAACCAATTTGCCAAAATTATCAGTGGGGTGGTCCTGCTTTTTCATTTTTATGGCCAATAAAAATTTTAATGACAGCACATATCGCCTGAACAAATGGCGACTAAGATGTTTTAGGCTTCTGCCAGAATGGTTTCTGAATACCACACGGGGAAGTGACTTTGTCCGTCCAAAGCTTTTAGTACTGGTACTCAATTCTGTGAACTCTGGGTTGTCAGTGGTTCTTTCTCATTGGACTATCCTTATTTTGGAGTCCTTTCTTTAGCATCAGGTAATCGAATCATCTGGGTCGGTCAGCATTTAGTTCCTGGTAACAGTGAATGATTTCTCATGCTCCTTGTGGTTTGGTGAACATGGTATACAAATAGATGGGTAAGTTACTGATGACCTAAGAACATTGGGCTATACTATTCATCTCACTTGGAGCCGCATTCTGTCTTGAGTAAATGGCTGTCTTTCGTTGCATTTAACTTCTTTTTCTCTCCCATACCCTGAACTTAAGTTTTAGGCACAATGAAGCAAAAGTGAATGGCGCACATGTTCATAAGAAAGAGAGAATTCTGTAGCTTCTGCAGTAATCGTCCATGCATCTAGAATGCTAAAACTTACCTCTACCGCTGTTTCCTTAAAGAGCTTTTCCTCTCTGTCATTGGATGCCTACACATTTTAAGATACACATGTTTAAGACAAGTACTACAAAGAATATAGGTTGAAGACCTCCATGAATAATTATCTAGCGAAAGGATGTCTCAAAAAACAAAAACAAAATAGCTTAATGGAACAATTCATAACCATCAAAGTTGTTGACTGGTGGTAAAGAAGTCACTTGTCTTTCATGAGGTCACAAACTCGATTCATGTCGTGAATGAACCTCTAAATAGCTCATGTTGTGTTTTTAGCTTGGCCTACATTTCATGGAAAGATTCTAGGGCCGGCAACATTTTAGTGGGGCTGCAGTGATTGGCTCGTTAACTTGGATGCTTGGATTACGATGTGGTATAATGTGATTATGACTCAAATCGAGTATTTCATAACAAGTGTTGGAGTCTAATGTTAACATCGCCCCTTTTCACCTTTTTACTTATAGAAAGCATAGCATGTTTGATAAATTGATTCGGTCTTTCAAATCAGTCAAGCAGGTCCCTAAATTTACTAAACCTGTCCCGTGACACTACGGAGGATGGTAACTGGACTTGGTAGTTACACTGGCCTGTTGTATATATGCTTTTGGTTCTAGGCCAAGCCTATGGGCAATTTCTACTGGTCAGAGAAGAAGTTGAGATATCGCAATATCATCTTAGAAATGGATTCTTGGAGTGTGATGGACATAATCTTGAAGGATGGAAATCTTCTCAGAGATGCAGATTTACTGACTCAAAAGATTGCAGATCTACTCTTACAGCGGCAACAAAATCCAACATATAGATTCAGGGAAGGAAATGGGAGGTCGGCCTTGTTCCCATAACTGTGCACTTTAGAAATTCGTTCAACGTCCTCCTGAAGTTCGACTTTTGCTTTCGGAAGACAAGATGAATGTAGTTTTCCTTGAGGGGAAAATTACCTAAAAAGTTCTAAACCTATTGCAATTATTCCAATTCAGTCCTAAACTTTGTTTTTTTTGCCAATTTAGTCATAAACCTTTTACAATTGTGTCAATTCGTCATCGGCCAAAATTGGCCGGTGGAGCTGACATGGACCTTGGCCTAGACAGTGGCCTAGGCAAGCAACTTTTTAATTTTTTTAATTTTTTAAATTTTTTTTTTCATCTTCTTCTTCCTCTGGCTGGCTCCAGCGTCGGCTGGCCATAGGCGAGAGCCAGCGAGGTCAACCTCGCCGGCCTGCGGCGGCGAGCCTCGCCCAACAACGGCAAGGCCGCCGTCGCCCAGTCGAGGCGAGGCTCGGCCTCGCCTAACCATGGCGAGGTCAAGCCTCGCCAAATCGGCCACGACGGCCTCGCCGTCGCCTAGGCCGAGGCGAGGCTTGCCTTCGCCGGTGGCAGCAGGGCAAGCCTCGCCCGGCGACGGCGACCTCGCCGTCGCCCAACCCAAGCAAGGCTCGGCCTCGCCTAGCCATGGCAAGGTCAAGCCTCACCGAGATCCGGCCACGGCGCCATCGCCTAGCCAAGGCGAGGCTCGACCTCGCCCGGCTATGGCAAGGTCGAGCCTCGCCAAATTTGGCGACGGCAGCCTCGCCGATTTGGCAATGGCGACCTTGCCGTCGCCCGGCCGAGGCGAGGCTCACCTTCGCCGGTGGCCGGCGAGGACAACCTCACCCGAGACGGTAAGGGTTGACCTCACCGGTGGTGGCGAGGCTCGACCTTGCCATGGCCGGGCGAGGCCGAGCCTCGCCTAGGCCGGGCGACGACGGCCTCGCCGCCGCCGGGCAAGGCTCGCCCGCGGCCACTAGCGAAGGCAAGCCTCGCCTCGTCGAGGCCACCATCGCCGGATCTGGCAAGGCTCGCCCCCGCCGGCCACTAGCGAAGGCAAGCCTCGCCTCAGCTGGTGACAGCGAGGCCACCATCGCCAGATCTGGCAAGGCTCGACCTCGCCATGGCTAGGCGAGGCCTCACCTCACCTCGGCTAGGTGACGGTGGCCTCGCCGTCATTGGGTGAGGCTCGCCTTCACCGGTGTGGCGAGTCCGGCCGGCCGGCGGCACGGAGTCGCCCAGAGGAAGAAGAAGATGAAAAAAAAAATTCAAAAAAATTCAAAAAATTATTAAAAAATTGCTTGCCGACCAGCTGTCCTCGCCTTGGCGTCCACGCGCCTCCGACCGGTCAATTTTGGACGGATGGATTGAATTGGCACAATTGTAAAAAGTTTAGAACTAAATTGATTAAAAAAAAAGTTTATGACTGAATTGGAATAAATGCGATAGGTTTAAGACTTTTTAAGTAATTTTCCCTTCCTTGAGTTCATAGAGTTTTTACTTAATTTGGTACTTTATTTCCTTAGTATACCAAAAAAGTAAGATAGAAACGATGAATACAACGTCCGTGGTCATTTCTCAAGACCCTAGAGCTTAATTGAAATCTACTAATCCTCGGTGTTGACAAACCATGTACTCCTAGGCTTCTGGTAGTGTCTTTACACAGCTTGGTTTTTTCCTGAGGTGCTAGAGCTTTTCTTCCAGAACTTGAACTGCAATACCCTGTGCTCCAACATCTTCTCCACCTCCTCAATCGGGAGCCCCTTTGTTTCCGGCACGTAAATCAGGACGAAGATCAACGCCACAACAGAGATCACGCCGAATATTAGGAACGTCCATGAGGTCCCGATTGCCTGTGTTAGAGACAGGAAGGACTGGGCCACGATGAGGTTCGAGATCCAGTTCGCCGTGGCCGCTATCCCTCCACAAACCCCACGGAACCTGAGAGGGTAGATCTCGGAGTTGACGAGCCAAGGCACAGTGCCCATCCCGGGAGAGAAGAATATGATGTACAAGGCTAGGCCGATAAGTGCAAGCCACCCATACTTGCTCGGGCAGCCCCTCGTGTACCACAGCCGGTCCTCTGCGTGGCACATATCCTTCACGGTGTCATTCGAGATTAGACATGCCCCCGGAAACATCTGCAGTAATGTGATGTAGGTGGTTCTGGTTAGCTGCTTCAATGCATAAGACCTCACAGACCGGAACTTCCTTTCAATTTTAACTACATCATGCACGTCTGATTGAAAGAAACTACCCTAGGCAATGTGCATGCACAAAACCGAGTTAGCAATAGGTGTTTTACCTTATTAGCAGGTGAAGCGCAAAACCCACAATCAGGAGAAGAGGCTTTCAAGCATTTCATGCAGTCCCAAGAAGCCGCATTCTTCGCTGAACCATAGTCCGGGCATGTATAGTTCGCAAAGTGAGAAGTTGCAGCCTGGCTAACCAGCGGCGAGTGAGAACTCGTCTCATGAAAAACTGCGGACAAAAGTCCCAGAGATATTATCACCCCGAACAGACTGATCACGAGGAGTTTTTTTCTCCCGGTTCTATCGATGAAGTATATGCTCACGATGGAACCAAATGCATTGAGTCCGGCTGTGACGAGTGAAAGTAGCAATGCGGTCTGGTTAGAGGCGAATCCGGCTAACTGAACAATCGTGGGGCTGTAATACATGACGGTGTTTATTCCCACGAATTGCTGGAAGACCTGAAGTCCAACCCCGGCGATTAGCCCCCTCCTCACTGTTTTCGTCTTCAGTAACTTAATTATGTTTATCTTCTCGGAAGATCCGGTTTCCTGGATCTCGGATTCAATGGATTCTTTGAGATCTTGTATCTCTCTGTCCACTTCATTTGCGGGGAAGATTTTCCTTAGTATGGCTTTGGCTTCTTCTTCTCTTCCCTTTATCGAAAGTAGAGAGAGTTGATCAGACATAACTGAAGATCAGATTACATAGTGAACTGGGTAACCAAAAAAAAAGGTGATTATCAAATAACCTTGCGGAAAAGCCAACGGGGGGATTCAGGGAGCAGAAGCATGAGGATGAACTGCAATAGGGCCGGAATTCCGGCAACTCCGAGCATCCACCGCCACGTTCCCGGAACCTGGATCGTCAAGATTCAACAGAAAGTTGGTTTAAAACGAAGACTTACTTTAGGCCTAAGTTTTCCCATCTTCCTCATTCTTTCCTGAAGTTGAAATTCATCGAAGAAGTACCCCTTATGCAATTCTCACCTTGGTAAAAGCCAAGTTGATCAGGTAAGACAGGAATTGGCCACCAGTGATGAGGAACCCGTTGGTGCTAACAAGGGCCCCGCGGATCTTTGCCGGAGACGTTTCGGAGATATAGAGTGGGGAAGTCATCGACGCCATGCCAACCCCGAGCCCGACGAATACTCGCCCAGTGATCAAGAGAGCCGGATTTGGAGCAGAAGCCATGATAACCGCTCCAATGAAGAAGAGGAAATCTGCGACCAGGATTGTGCTTCTCCGTCCGAACCGATCATTCATCCAGCCACCGGTCGCAGCCCCGATGATCGCACCGGCTACCGCCATGCTCACTATGCTTTCCTGTTATTCGTAACACCCCCGAGGTAGTGAAAAATAGCATATTTGTTAGTATGAAACTTAATTTCTGCTTTTGGAGGGATCATCATTTCTCTTCTCTGAGCTTGTGCAGTGTCAGTTCAATGCTAGTGCCATGACCAATGAATTAATATCATAAGGAGGCAAATTTGGTTGAGATTTTCCCTGCCTTAAGAGGGTCATGCCACAAGGTATATAAGCCAAACTTTGCAGTATTAATATTGCAAAATTCAAAGAAAAAAATTAGAAGAAAAGTATTAAAAAAAATGAAAAAGACAGCTATAAAAGTGCAATTCTCAAAACAACACTGGATTTAATCCATGAACACTCGATGTAATTACATACATGGAAACCCATTTTGGCTTTACATTTCAAACTTTGATCATGCATGAGAATAGATGCAGCAAAACTCAGCCACGACAAACTATCAAACTTGGACCCCACACTAATTTATTTTACCATAAAAAAAAAAAACTCAAATTGATAAACCTTTGACCAATTTATCTTTCATTAGTTTTCATTAAATTTTATCATCAAATTATTGAGTTAGATGATATGTAATGATTAACGGGTATACCGATTTAGGATTTTACCATCCATTTGTTACAATTATACTAATTTGTGATTTTTATTGGTATTAATCCAATTTAACAAAAACGAATTGAGCATAAATTTGTCAAATATAACTGGTATGGGTTTTTTGGTAGTAAAAATATAAAATTGAGATAAATTTATCATGGATGCACTGATTTGAATTTTTTAATGGTCAAAAAATTAATTAAAGGGAAATTTATTATAAATGTACTAATTTGAAAATTTTCATTATATCAACCCTCGCCAAAATATCAGTATTTTATATATGCCTACACAAGTGCGACGCTTTATTTTGCCGGAAAAGGATTTGCATATATGTTCTTATCCCCACAAAAGCCATTAAAAAGATTTTGGTACGCGGACAAAATCATCTTTACATGTGACGGCTACATTTGGTCCGACTTGCTAGCAAAAATGGCAGGGATAAGATAAAGAACAGGGGAAATTTGAGCGATCAACGCTAGACAGACGAAGATGGCTTTAACGTATATAATTAATTTAATACCTTTCCTCCTAGAAGACAGTATTTGCACATGGAGCCTTGAATACGACATGTAAACAGCAAAGATCATGTATATCACGATTCTTACGGCCTGATTTCCTAATAAAACCCCCAACTTTATATTCAATTTCAATTATATCCCGAATTTTCTTTTTTATCCAAAAAAATTCTTAACTTTCACTCGAATCAATCTGCTTATATATCCAAAAATCTAGAGCCAGTTAGTAATTTATTATCAAAACCTGTATTTCCATCGGCACTCTCACCTTCGTATGGAATAATATCATAAATTTTTTGAAGTATGGATGGATTTAGAACTAGAATAAAAGTCGTATATCTTTTTAAAATAAAGAAGAGTTCGAAGTAAAATTGATATTGAACTTAAAAGTTGAGAGTTTTGGAGATTTGAGTTCCGATTCATATCATATTGACAAAGATGAGCAGATTACGAGAGAAGAAGAATCATGATCCCGAGTTGAATATACCAGATATTATCTAAAAGAAAAAAAGATAATTAGTACGTATGATATTGGTATTTACCTGAAGCACGGTCTCCCTGTCCACAGACTTGAAATCATCTCTGATGTACAAAAGCGCCCCAGATATGACTCCTGTGCGATTTTTAACAGAGAAAACAGTGATTAATCTAATTTTAATCCTCATTTGGCCCACCCTACAGAGTTTGAACCTCAAAATGGTGTTGTTGGTTCTGGCTTAATATCCTTATTTTACGCCTTTTGTCACTTAATAAAATCATCTGAAATTCCTCATTTCTTAGAAATAAGTAGCGTGGAGAGAGAGGGAGAGAGATAGAGATCAGTGCCTTTTTTTTCTTCGTAAGGTTAAGTGAAGATGAAAGAGCGATAGAGATCAGACCAGTGTCATAGCCGAAAAGGAGGCCGCCGATTCCGGCAGAGAAAGCGAGGCGAAGAATATAAGGATTCTTCCATGCGAGAGAGAAGCACTCTCTGAAAGCCGTCGCGTCCGCTCCTTCTGGGTTAATCCCTCCTTCCATACTCTCTCTCGCAGGTGGGTTCTTCGACTGTCTTCGTGATGTGGATTCAAAGTGCCAGAATGAGCATATCAGGGCGAGTGACGGAGATGATGATTTTGAGATGGAGACGAGAGAGAATGCACGCTCTATATATTCATGAAGTCGGTCGAAGTTTTATCATCCTTGTCGTTTGTCGTGTGCCTATTCATCATAGACTAGCTCAAGCCAACCGGTCACTTTAGGTACTTCGACCCTCAACAAAATAAATAAATAAATAAATAAAATACTGAAAAAAATAAAGAAGACCCTTTTTTCTATGTCTGAAAATATGTCCACGTGTCCCCCCCAACACGACTTTAAAGTCACAATTCTTCTTGTTGATGATATGACAGGATGATCGTGACATGCGGTGATTATGATAAATAAATAGATGATTCTGGGCGTGATTAACTTGTATTCTTCAATTAGTTAGTCAACCTCACGATATTGACAAAAAAAAAAAAAAAAAAACCTGACGATGCATACCTTTAAAGTCATCAATATCATTATACTTTGGTAGGTCATTTAAGAATACTAATGTACAAAATTAGATAATTGTTTTTTTTCTTTTTTGTGACACAGAGAACTCCGCACGACCGGCTGGTGGCCAGAAATCACGGAGCCGACACGTCTAACCACCACATACGTGTCACCGGATAAGTCGTCAATGTCTCACGCCAACCTCCTTGTAACTTGCGTTGCAGGAGTTTTGAACTCCAAACATCCCACCAAAAGGAAGTCTGAAGCTTATCCAGCGAAACCATCACGGCGGGTGATTAGATAATTGTTCATAGAACAAGATTTGCAGGATACTTCAAACCAGTTAACTCAAAGAAGTTATTTGTCGTTGTGGTACTGATGGGACACCGTGAATTGTCACTAAATGAAAACTATGTCAAGGATATGCAATATAACTCATCCTCAACAGAGTCAATGAAAGTAAGGACAACTCTTGCAATTCTTTCTGAAGTAATGGCCGGATGAAGAATGCATCTTCCACGTGACCGAAGATCTAAGCAGGTTCAATGCATTATTTGAAAAAAAAATCAATGAAAAATAGTTATCCTGTTTTATTTTTTCTTCATGGAGATGGCTTTTGATTTTAGGTCCTTTTTTTCCTTCAAATTACTTCGTTTGAAAAGAATCAAAGAAGTCCTATATGGAAAAGATTTGGGTACATTATGAATCTTGTCATAACCAGTTGATGATTAATAGTAAATAAAATAAATGATTATAGTTATCATCTCTATCCCTCATCTTTGAGAGATATATATCGTTGATTACAATTAAATTAGAGCTTGATTAAAACCTAATTGTTGACAAGTCATGACCAAACAGACCATGTGCGAGAATCCTAATGAGGGACGTCTTATGCTTGAGGATGTCTTTGCTTTAACGTGGAACGGTCCAGAAGCAAAAACCGGACCGCAACCTTTTCCTTTTCTTGGACCAACCATTTTCACATGGCCAATTACACATCGGACCATGTAGAGATAGCACGTCGCATCGGGACTAGGCCTACCCATGATGATTAACTCCATATTAATATATCATTCTTTTGGTTAATATTATTAAAAATCTTAAACTGATATTGTGACGACCCAGACCCGGGACAGTACGGAGGGACGGACTAAGATCGCCTCGGCAGTACGCAGGCGAGGCTAAGGGCATTTCTCCTGTCCCACATCGCTTAGGGAGGGAGCCTTGGGAGCCTTTATAAGGCTTGGGTTCCTAAGTATGTGTGACGCGTTTAAAACCGTGAGGGAAAAGACCGTACGGGATGGCGGTTCGTCCGCGCGCCAGGGCGGGTGACCCAAAGCGAACAATATCACACAGTGGGGGCCCGAGTCCTTACAAATAGTATCAGAGCCGGCCCCACACGCTCCGAGTCCTTACAAATAGTATCAGAGCCGACTCCCGCAGCGTGTGGGGCCACAGCGAGGGCACTGTGCCTTAAGGTGGGGAGAATGTGACGACCCAAACTCGAGATAGTACGGAGGGACGGACTAAGATTGCCCCACAGCGAGGGCGTTGTGCCTTAAGGGGGGAGAATGTGACGACCCAGACCCACAGCGAGGGCACTGTGCCTTAAGGGGGGGAGAATGTGACGACCCAAACTCGAGATAGTATGGAGGGACGGACTAAGATTGCCCCACAGCGAGGGCGCTGTGCCTTAAGGGGGGGAGAATGTGACGACCTGCACCAGGGACAAGACGGAGGGACGGACTAAGATCGCCTCGGCAAGACGCGGGCGAGGCTAAGGGCATTTCTCCCTGTCCCACATCGCTTAGGGAGGGAGCCTTGGGAGCCTTTATAAGGCTTGGGTTCCTAAGTATGTGTGACGCGTTTTAAAACCGTGAGGGAAAAGACCATGGCGGGATGGCGGTTCGTCCGCGCGGTGGGCGGGTGACCTAAAGCGGACAATATCACGCGGTGGGGGCCCGAGTCCTTACAGATATACTCGTGACAAATTTATCTCAAACTATTTTTTAAATCACAAAATACCCAAACTTGTACACTTAGAATAAATTTAACATTTACAAGTTTCCATTAAATTTTACAGTCAAATGGTTAATTTAGATAATACGTGGTAGTTGACGAGTGTACCAGTTTGAGATTTCACCTTCCGTTTGTCATAGATGTATCAATTTGTAGTTTTTCGTGATATTGATAAAGTTTAATGGAAATTAATAAAGTACAAATTTGTCACAAATATATTAGTTTGTGATTTTTTATGATTAAAATATTAATTTAGTTTCAAAATATTAATTTCAAGTAAATGTATTATAAATGTACCAATTTGAGTTTTTCCACGACATTAACTCTTTTTTTGTCGTAGAAAATAGCAAAAGTAGTCATGGCCAACTCGTAGGAGGGGAGCATTTCGACAAGGAGACTCACATGTAATGTTCCACATTCCACTAAAGTTTGGGGACGACGGGCCCTCCGCAATTATTGGGATACCTTTGTCTGGTAAAATCTAAGCAACGGCCCTTTTTTTCATCGGTGTAGGTGCTTAGAAAGTTGTCTTTCGCTTCCTTTTTTAATTTCCAAATGTGTTTATATCAATAGTCTAAATTGGTGAGTTGAAGTAATTACTTGTTTCTTCCTTTGGTGGAATAAATGAATTTAATGAACGAGACATTATAGTGCTACCAACTCTGATCCGAGGCACATTGATAATGATGGTTAGATACAATCGATCCGGCGGCGAGAAACCTACAAATTTGTCGCCTTTGATTTACATCAGAATAACAATGATTATTTTTTTTCCGTCACCATTATGTACGCCAACGGCGACAAAAGTAAGTCTCCACCATTGACCATAATTTAAGGCAACAAATTATTCGATTCATCTACTTAGATTTATCCTAGGGATGTGCAGTGCAAAGACTCTTCATTAACCTTGCTTTGATGCAGACATAAAGAATGTGGAGTTTCCCAATTCTCATTAGATCGGAAGGGAAGTAGACATTATTTTTCACAAACCCTGTGATACACGAACATGAATACTTAAATCTATTTAACATTCCATATGCAGTGATACTTCATAATCGAGAAGCACGATTCATGTTAATGATCATTCCCGAATGTTATTAGAAGGGTTACACACTAGATAATGAATTTTCCTGTCGAGTTGTAATTGCTCTACATCATTCATGGTTCGAAAATTGAAGTGATTGAGTTGTCAATGTAGTTTCACTAAGATGTTAGGTAGTGCATTGGCCGGACATTTTCAATGTAACAGAAAGAGGATATGTGTCCGTGTATGTCACCATTTTCCAAACACGCGGATTTGGAGTGTCAAAGCTTCTCTCTTCGGTCAAAGCACATGGGTTGTATCCTTTATTTCACCATGAAAAAAAAAAGCCAAAAAAAGACGAATTAAAGACGTCTCTCTCCTCAAAACTTATATGAGCAATAAACCATACTCAATTTTGAAAAAAAAAAAAAAAAAAAAAGATAGCGATATTGGATATGTATGTTTATTTTATTTGTAAGGAATTTATTGCACAATTATGAAACTCCAACTAGTGGTAACGTCACCAGCTATGACAGTTAGGGGTGAGCACGGTTCTTAGATAGAACCGGGAACTAGAGAATTGGACTTGTGGGTCCGATTCGATTCTTGATTCCAAGGAGAGAGGTTCCGATTCCCGATTCTATTTTTCGGAACCGGAACGTTCCCCTAAAATGTAAAAACCATAATTTTCAATTTGTTTCTTGTTCTCCCTCTTCTCCCTATCCCTGACTCCCCTCTCTATTTCAGAGTTTTTATTTCACCCTCTTCTCCCTTCCCTAACTCCCCTTTCTATCACTCTGAAATCTCTGACGACGATTTGGCTCTCTGCTCTCAACAGCTCGACGCCGCTCGCCCCCCTTGACATCACTCGCCGCCCTCAACCACGAAGAAACTTGCCTCCTCGACCACCACCTCAATCACAGGTCCGATCTCTACGCCATCCTGTCATTTCTGCTCTTCACTATTAGATTAACATTTTAGCTACTTTATCTGGTTGATTTCTGAGACGTGGGAGTGTCATGCTTGTGTGCCCTAATCCAAGGATTGTAACTATTTACTTAGAAGCTCTGGAGAATATTCTGAAGGTTGGGCAAGCAGAGAAGGAACAGGGCAATACTAGGGATAATGTCTACGCCCAAATGATAGATGATGCCCGTTCAATGTCGGATATGCATTTATTGATTTTCCATATTTTCTAGTTGTGGATCCAGAGCTTGTGTTGATAGAATTAGTGATGGAATCGTTTACTTGCTCATTCGGGGGAAAAATGAAGAGCAAGTTCATATTTGATTTGAGCATGATGACTGTTCTTTCTTGACTAATTTGTTCAATTCATGGTGATGGCCCAAGCAATCGGGCATGCTTTTTGGGCTAAAATGTACAGAAGTTTAAAGGGCCCAAATGATATCTCGAGGGGAGACTAAGCTACATTTTTCGCCATTATCACAGAATCAATTGAAAAAGAACTGGGTTTAGAGGAAAGGTGAAGATATTATTCTTGGGAGAAGTTTGCTTGTGGATGATGAAGGCTTCGCATGAATTGGAAGTGACAATGGGCGGGTGCTATTCATGGCGGAAAAATGAGGCTTTAAAGGAGCAGGAGAGATAGACCCAGGTGTTGGGATGGAGAGCTTGATGGTTTTGCACTTGACTGTTACTGTCCCACGATCGCAGTCACTTGTTTTTCACTAGGGTCCTCGGTTTGGGCACAAATGTTTTCAGATCTAACAGTGCCAGATGGTGCCTTTTGTGCCTTTCTTTTTATGTTAATTTAGATGAACAAGTACATAGAAAAAAGTAGAAGAAAAATCCACCCTTAGTGGCACACAGATTGCTCTTGCATCTTGCTTAGTTCAAGGCTTTATACCACTGTACCTTCTTGTTAATGTTTGACATATCATTCCAAATTAAAATTTGACATATCATTCCAAATTCAAATGCACTAGTAATAGTTGGTTTTGCTATTTTATAAATGTTTGATCTTTATTTTGAAATTTCTAACTATATTCTATTATCATTTTGTAGTATGAAGTTAATATATCAAGATAACATATCAATGGAGGTGGAAGAATGTGAAGAGATGATTCCGATCATAGAATTGGAATTGTCTAGTGATGAAAATGAAAAAGAGCCATCCCTTATCATGAGTGCGTTCCTTGCCAAGAATTCCTTTTCTTATGTTTCATTTTATATTCTCTTTGATGTATGACAAGCTTGTTTATTATTATCTGTTCATTTCTCTTTTTTAACTAAAAATGAAATCAAAAAGAAAAAAAATTATTGGGACGTGGAACCGACCCTAGAACTTGTGACAGGGTAAATTCAGGTTATTGGCCCCGACGAGTAGATTCCAAGTTCCAGGCAAAACCTTCGAGAAACTTGGAATTGCTCACTCTTAATGGTAGTCGCAAGGTCGCTACTAGCACAACATGAAAGGAGAATGAGGACCAGAGATGGCCGGCAGGATGGGGATACGAGAGATCGTGGGTAACTCAAGTACAGGACAGAAAGGGACATGAGAAGACATGATGACCAAATCGGGATTTATAGGATCGGCTCCAGATTCTAGTCTACTCATTTTGAAATCAATCAATGTGGCTCAAAGACCCATTGCGATTGAGAAAAAGCATCGTTTATTTTGCGCATGAAGTAACATTGCCCTTGTCACATGAAGCCAACAATTCTGCTTTGAAATTTCACTGAATGTCCCATGTCTGAAGGATTTGTTTCTCTGCGTGAACGGTGCATAATTGATGTGCAAAACGTCGTTTATTAACTTAGTTTGCGTACTTAATAGTTAATTCGGACATGAACACCAAAGTCATCGAAAGGAAAGCAGAAAATAAACATAAAGAAACTTGAATTATTAAACAAGGCCAACGCAATTGATACTACTATGAAATCCGTTTTGCTCTTTCTTTGTCTGTGTTTTTTTTTTTGTTCTTTTTGCATACCTTTTGAAAAAAAAAAACGATTCTCCAGCAAGTTAAGATTTTGAACCATTTATAAGCTTAACTAAATTAAAAGAATATAATGTCCATAATGGCATTATAAATCACCAATCGGAAGTATGGTTGGAGGAATTTTTTTCAATAAAGGATGGACGAAAACTTGGCTATCAAAAAGACTTGGCATAAAGTTTTAAACAAGATCAATTAATCCTGATTAAGTATATTTATGGAGATTGGAGATTTTCTTCTTAGAAAATATTATTAGAGATATTATTAGATATTAAGCATATTATTCAATATTTCATGATTCTCTAAGATAGCTAATTTCCTTTCCTATGCATATTGTTTGGTATAAATACCCTCCTTTAATAATTTGTAAAGTCAAACCAATTGAGTAAAGATTTCTCTCTTCTTTTGAAGGTCCTATAATATTTACATAGTATCAGAGACACTAAGAGAGAATAAATTAAATCAAACCTTAGCTTTTTCTTCCTTCATGTTGTCTTTAGTCATCTCATCTTCAACAACTTATTCATTGTGGTACTCTTTTCTAACTATAAGCAATTCAACAAGCAAAGTCATCGTCAAATGTCCAAGTAGCTCTAAGCATTGGAGTCAAGCACACCTTCATGGGCAACTAAAGATGAGCACTGCGGGTGATGTCATCAAGTATCTAGATAGTTGTGAGCGTCGGAATCAAGCACACTTCATCAAGTAGCCCAAGATGAGCATTATGGGATGATGTGGTTTTTTTTTTGTTTTTTTGAGCAAAATGGGATGATGTGGTTTAGTTTGCCATAATTAAAATTGGGTTTCCACACAATTCCATTAAGGTTATATGAGAAAGATATGTCAACTTTTGAAGCATGGTTGCTTTAGCGCTTGTCAAATTCGATTTGTTTAATGTAAGCTGGACCGTACTAGTTGCTTGATCACAGACTTTCGAAGAAATTTGCATCAATTATATGCAAGCTAGATGCTCTAGCCCGAGGGGGAGTGATTAAGTATATTTATGGAGACTAGAGATTTTCTCATTAGAGAATATAATTAGAGATATTATTAAATATTATGGATATTATTTAGGGAAAAGACTACCAAAAAACTTAAACTTTGCTCAAAGTGATAAATTTACTCAAAAAAATTTTTGTGACGTGAAAATCTCCAAACTTTGCAAACCGTGACACATTTACCCTACTAAAGGCATTTTCATCTTATTTTTTCTATTTTTTCTTTTCATTTTTCTTCTTCTTCTTCTTCTCTCTTCCCTCTATCGGCCATGGCGAAGGGAAGCCAAAGTCAGGCAAGGGCCGCCCTCATAGGCATCGGGCGAGGGTAGCCTTTGGCTGGGTGAGGCGAGGGCCTCCCTCGCCCAACGCTAGCGAGGGCGGCCCTCGCCTGAGTCCGACGAGGGGTGCCCTCGCCAAGCCCTCGCCTAACCTAGCCGAGGGCTGTCCTCTCCCAACGTTGACAAGGGCGACCCTAGCTAGCCCAAGCGAGGGCGACCCTCACACAACGCTGGCAAGGGCAACTCTCACCTGACTCCGACTTCCCTCCACCATGGCCGGGGGAGGGAAGAGGAAGAAGAGAAGAAGAAGAAGAAGAAGAAGAAGAAGAAGAAGTAAAAGACCAAAGTGCCATGTAGTTTAAGGTAAATGTGTTACACTGATAGTAGTTTTTTATGTCACGAAAAAAAGTTTGGAGTAAATGTGTCATTATTGGCAAAGTTTTGGGTTTTTCATGTCACAAAAAAAAGTTTTAGGTAAATCTATTAGGGCGCGCATGAAATCATTTCTGTTCCAAAAATAGTTTCTGGAACAGAAATAAATTTTTCTATTTTTAGTTCTGGATGAGTTTCTAAGCAAAAATAACCCTTTGATAACAACACAAAATCTCTACTCTAAAAATAGAAATTCGTTTGATAACGACACAAAATTTCTTTCTTTCGGACGGCGGCGACCGTGGCGGCGCGGCGGCGGGCGGCCGGCGGTCGGCGGTCGGCGATCAGCGGCGGCCGGCGGTCGGCGATCAACGGCGGCGGCAACGGGCGGCGTCTGGCGGCGGGGCGGCCGGCGGTCGGCGGCGCAACCAGCGGCGATGGCGATAAACAATGAAAACTTTTTTTTTTTCTCATTTTTTCATTTGTTCCCGAGAAATAGAAAAATAGATATTTTCTATTTCGATTTCTATCCATATCTATTTCTGGAATAAGAATCTATTTCAGAAATAGAAAAGTGGAATAATTTTACCAAACGGATTTCTATTCCAGAATTGTTTTTTTTGGTAACGTTTTTTTTTTTTTTTTTTTTTTTTTTTTTGGTAACGTCTATTCCGTAATTGTTTTCGAAATAGAAAAATAATTTCTGGAACAGAAATTGTGGACAATCATGCGCGCCCTTACTTTGGGCAAAGTTTATGATTTTTGGTGATCTTTTCCCTATTATTTAATATTTCGTGATTCTCTAAGATAGTTAATTTCCTTTCTATATTGTTCCGTATAAATACCCTCCTAAAGTCAAGCCAATTGAGTAAAGATGTAGTTTTTAATGATTTTCTCTCCTCTTTTGAAGATCCTATAATATTCGCAAATCTATATAGATAAGGATCTAAAAGAAGCATGTCATTCTCTTGGCCACACCTGTCCTTATGAAGTTATCAAACAACGACTAGACGAGTCCAGAGGTTACTGATTTTCCACATAAAGCGAGAAATCAAGCCTATATCGGGGAATAAGGCAGCAAAGTCTGTTACTTTTTTCACGTGAAAGACACATCTGGTTCTTTAGATAAAAGGAAGATCATCTTTATTAGGGACGAAAAAAACTTTACATGTAGAGAATCAAACAGGGTTTGTGACGGAGTATGCAATGTTAAACAAATATCTTCTATCAATCGGCCTACTCCACTCTCCAGCTCTAACAACCCAAAATCAAGACTGGATCTGCTAGTGTAACCATCGAAGCCTATGACAGGTTACGGATGAAGCTACTCCCCACGAAGCACTTTAGCTTGCACTATAAGTACATACACTTCACTCCACGGTCAGGGCACTCTTTTCCAATGACCACTCGAACGCACTCAAAAAAATTACAATCAGAATCTCTTGGTTTCTCTCATAGAATAAGGAAGAGGAGTAAGAACAAGCTAGAAAGCATTTTTAATCATTCGGGCCACACTAACCCCATTTCGACGTATGCATATAGCCCTTTAAATTTGGTTGCACGTTGGGGTCTTCATAGGTTAAAGTAGCTATTGTAAAGACCATTCTTAACTCAAAACATTCACTTGGAGCTAATTAATTAATTTTTGCCCAAAATGAACCATACTACCTTCCTAACTTGTCTGATACTTTCTCTACTTGGCAAAAAAGGACAGACCCTTTGAGCTTCTCCCGAAATGTTTCTTCGTAGATTCTAAAGTAGAAAATTGACTCCAAGCCCAAATTTACATTGTCTTCGTTTTCAGGTTTGTCGGTGATCGTGCACTCCGTCTGTAGCGTGAATATATTTTATATTGCGATCCTTCCAAAATTCATCATTTTTTAAGTTTAAATATGTTCACTTGTTGTATTTAGTTTCTTCCAAGCATATCGATGTGCTTATTTTATCTAAGTTGTGCTCCTTCTATTTTGTCCATCCAAGTTCATTCACCATCTCACATCCTCGCTCGTTCTCCAAAATCCAAAGGTCCTTCTAACTCTTCCTCTAGTATCTTATTCTTCATTTGCAGATAAAGAAACTCTCCACTAGCACAAACGTCTTATTGTTAACATTATCTATGTATGAACTTAAATATGTAAAGAACATGTCATTTGCATACTCAAATATACAAATTTTCGTGAATAATATTTTATCATCTTCAAAATACATAAAAAGTTTTCCCGACAAATGGTGTTGGAACAGCAGGGGTAACATCACAAAACCTAACTTGATCATGTTAGTCGATTAGGAGATGAGAGTATAACTTAGGTTACTCATCACTTTATTCCACGCTCTAGGATTATTAAAAATGCTAATTGCATTCCAAAAACATTGACCTAAGTAGCAGGCGTCTATGTAAACTAAGTAAAATTACTGATAATTATCATGGTATTTTGTGAACAGATGGTGCGATTTATAAACTAAGTAAACTATGTAAACTAAGTAGTTTGGTGCGATTTATCATATTTGCGTGGGCAGGTATAAGGATGAACAGATGTTTGGGTTGTTTTCTGACTGATTATTAATATTGTAATGAAGTTCAGAGGAAATTAGGTTGTACCTGTCGTCTAAGTGGAGTATTCTATGGAACTACAACTCATTATCTCAGTTCATCATGGGCTTTGAGCAGGTGTAGCCTCCGCCTTTTTCACATGAAGAGTAATGAAATAACTTATTTCACATCAACCTAATAAAATTAATAATTTATAAGCTTTGAGCTGTCCACTCAAAATTTCAGTTATGTAGTGCAAAATAGACCAATTGAATTACGTAAATCTCTAGTGTAATTATCGTTCTTTGTTGATTTCTCATATAATTTCTTTTTCTCATATTAAATTTAAATTGTAAAATCCATTAATTTGTGTGTAATTTCACAGCATGAATATTCCTCATCCTTTCTATTTTTTTGCAAAAATTTTGTCCATAGGATGTGGCTTCATCCAATGCACCTAAGAAAGGTACTTCGTGACCTCCAATCAAATGACAACACATCACGAGGATTTATCTACATTTTCGTCTTAAGAAAAAATGCTCGATTTCCACATTAAGATAGTTGAATGGGAAATGCCTGCCATGGAAAGTTTATGTTTGCATTTACCACTTGATGTAGAAAGTTAGGTCAATGGTCCCAAGTTTTCGTACTGAAGATTCAAAGCACCTACAGCCACTACTTTCGAAAATATTCCTAACCCTCGTGATTCAAGTGGTCCATCCCTCAATTTAAACGTACGATATATTATATGTTAAAAAAGTCATACTTTTACGAAAAAGTTAGGATCCACATCTGTCGCTACATGATTGTAGCTTGACTTGATGTATATGGCATGATCCTTTTTGTATCGATTCAAGCTAACCACATTATTAAAAAAGAAATTTCATGCTCTCCAAAATTCTAGATGATTCTATTGAAAAACTAATGGAATATGTTCAGCAGAAGTCCTAAAACTTATCAAGAAAGTACAATTGAGTCCTAAAACTTACAAAAAGTGCGTCAGTCCTAAAAACATCAGTTGGTTCAATCGAGTCCAAAACTAACGCTTAGTTAGGAAAATTAACGGAAATTGCGACATTGTCGACGTCATATTTTAAATGAATTTTTATTTTATATATGAATTTTTAAAGTATTTTTTATTCAAAATCTTTAAAAATTAGATTAAAAATAAAAAGGAAAAATTAAATTTATTTAAAAACTGTTCAAAATAAAATTAAAAAAAAAAAAAAGGGGTCACGGGCCACGGTGGAGCTTCCGCCGCCGCCGCCCATCGCCGGTGGGGCCGGCAACGATTGCCGGAGGGGCTGGCGACGGTCGCCGGCCCTGGGCGAGTTGGCCGGCCCTCGCCCGAGCGAGGACTCGCCGCCCCAGGAGAGGGCCGGCCATCCCCGCCAGGTTGAGCGAGGACACGCCCAGATCTGGGCACGCCGGCCCTCGCGGGGGGCCGGCGACCATCGCCCGCCCCGGGCGAGGCCTCGCGGACCTCGCCCGGGGTCGGCAATGCTCGCCGGCCCTCGCCCGGGGTCGGCAATGCTCACCGGATACGGGCGAGCGGGCGGCGTCCGTCGAGGAGCCGGACGGACGAGGCCCCGTCGAGCGAGTCCTCCTCTTCCTTGGCCTCGCCATTCTCGTCGGCATCGTCGTTGGTGGCGGGGCGGCGTCGTCCTCGTCGGCAAAGCTAGCGGAGCGAGCGACGGCCTCGTCTAGATCCGGGTCGCTCCTCCCCTCGGACCGTCCGACGGGCGGACGACACCTACTCGCCCGGATCCGGGCGAGCATCGTCGACCCAGGTGAGGGCGGCGAAGCCTCGCCCGCCCGGGCGTTGGTCGCCGGCCCCCACGAGGGCCGGCGACCGTCGCCGACCCTCCGGCGATCGTCACCGCCCCTCCGGCGATGGGCGGCGGATGGCGGCTGCGGAAGCCCCGGTGGCTTTTTTTTTTTAACAGGTTTTGTTTTTTTAAAATAAATTTAGCTTTTTCTTTTTAGTTTTTAATATAATTTTTTAAGATTTTGAATAAAAAAATGATTTTAAAAAGCCATATATTAAATAAAAATTCATTTAAAATATGACGTCGCAATTTCCGTTAATTTTCCTAACGGCGTTAGTTTTAGGACTCGATTGAACCAACTTGACAAGTTTTAGGACTTGATTGCACTTTTTGTAAGTTTTAGGACTCAATTGCACTTTCTTGACAAGTTTTAGGACTTCTGCTGAACATATCCCAAAACTAATATACCGGGGTCATAGCCGACGGCCTTTCATTAATTCAAACTCTCCTAGGCTTATACCTCATGCGAAATCAGACGTTCAAACCTTTAATCGATTTAAACCTATGCAAATTTTTACGAAGAAGTCGCCACTAGCCTTTTTAGGGTTAGAAATCAAGTATGATACGAGAAGATGTTTTACTATTTGCACAACTAGCGATTCTAAATTTGAAAACTTGACTACATTAGCTCAAAGCTAATGCTCTTTTAGTATCTAATCTAATCATGTGCTAACTAAGGCTCATCCTAACCATTCTAAAACAAGAAAGTAACATCCAAATATTGAAAGACACAATTAATTATATTTATAAAGAAAGCACACAAATATCCTAATATCGTCCCTATAAATGAGAACAAAAAAATGCAAAACAATAAACCTTATTGTAAAGCCTTAAAGACTTGTCCAAGTTTAGATTTTAATTTATAAGGATTTTCTTCATCAAAAAATTTTTTTTTAAAAAATCATGTTTCAAATTTTTTAATTTTTAACTATTTTCTAAAAATTTATAATTTTTTATTAATTTTCAAATTTTCTAAAATTTTTATTATTTCCTAAACATTTCAAAAAAATTATCATTTTTTTGAATTTTGAATTTTTAAATTTATTATTATTATTATTATTATTATTATTATTATTATTATTATTATTATTATTAACTTATTCGAACCGGGTCAAGAGACCCAACTGAACTAAAACGACTCGAGCCCTATTGGATCGGGTTGGGCTAAAAGGCCAGGTTGACCCCAAAGCCTGTTCGAAATTAATTAAATAAGCCTATGAACACTTTTCTTCTTTTTAATTTTTTCTTTAGCCCAAATTCTAAAAGAACCAATTCCACAACAAAAGAGCCCCCTAGCCCACTCTTCATTTTTTTAGCATTTTCATTTTTCTCCGGTTTTTTTTCTCTTTCCCTTTCTTTTAGTCCTTTTTCTCTTTTGTCTTTTCTTTCTTTTCCTATTTTGTGCTTTTCTTCGATCGTTTTAACCTCAGCCCATCTCCTCCCTGAAGGTGTCTTCAACCTACAACTTAACCAAACTAGAGCTACTTGCGACACACCAACATACACACGTGGTCTGGCATACACATCACCGTTGGACAACCGCCAGCCACCGGTCACCTGCCCGACCGATGTCCACCAACTCCGGCCACTCATTCCGGCAACATCAAAATTTAACAAAGTAAAATTTTATGGATCCTAAGGATGCAAACAGTAACATTTCTATTCTGAAGAATAATTTCTTTTAAAAAATAGTTATTTTCTATGTTTACTCATCGAAATAATTTCTGAATAAGATAATGTGTTTTGTAATTATATAAAATTTATACTCTAAGAATAGAAAA
The DNA here is from genome assembly GCA_014182555.1 of Eucalyptus erythrocorys. Taxonomy (NCBI): domain Eukaryota; kingdom Viridiplantae; phylum Streptophyta; class Magnoliopsida; order Myrtales; family Myrtaceae; genus Eucalyptus; species Eucalyptus erythrocorys. The sequence continues at coordinate 25,518,180 of CM024601.1, read as the reverse complement.
ATAATAAGAATGCATTTAGTACGATTAACAAAAAGAATAGTAAAGCGTTCGATCGCCGCCACCATTAATTGCCACTAGGCAACGACAATTGACAGTGGCAGCAATGGTCAGTAGCAATCGACAATCGACAATCGACGATGGTGGCGAGTGGCGATTGGTAGTGGGTGGCAACACGCGGCTAGTGGCGACGATAGGCTGATGGCAAGCATTTGGCCAATAACAAGCGACGGATGGTGAGCAAGGGGTGACAGCAACCAATGAACAACAGCCCATAGGGAGCGACAAGGAAGAAGAAAAGAAAAGGAGAAAAAAAAGACTTATTTTTGAAAATGATTCACGAGAACGAGAAGTTACTTTTTTTTATTTCATGTTCCAAATTTATTTCCCAACTATTTTTCTATTCCGGGGATTAGAAAAATTAATTAACGTTACCAAATGAATTTCTTTTTTTTTTTTTTTTTATTCTGAAGTGTAAAAGAACAAAAGAATAGAGAAACAGAAAACATTCCATTAGCCACCTCGATTTCTAAAACCAACCTTCCATCAAACAAACGGCATGAAAATGTTAATATGAGGAAAGAATAGCCTAATTGGGGTGGTCTCGAACCACCGGCTTCGTTAGGGAGAGGTTTCTAACAGAGGGAATGGACATCCGGCGACGGTGTAGACTTGGTAACGACGGATAGTTTCCAACAAAGTCACTTAGTTTAGGGATGGGATCTTAGTCATCGTGCAGTCACTAGCAAAGCTTGACAGACATTGAACAGCTTTCTTTCACGTCCAGGGATGGGGTGTACGACTTCCACTCAATCATGGACAGAGTGATGATCGGTTGTCACGCAAGAGGTTCTCCAATGGCCGAAGCTTCCTCCTCTCGTTGAAGCTCTCCCCGCTCAAAGGAGACGCCACGAGCTTCCAGGAGTCTTCGCTACAAAGCCCTACGAACAGAGCGTGTCTAATATTCTTTGAGGATGAGGCTAGTGACGGCGATGAATGGTTAAGAGCAGATGGCATTTGGGAGGTGGCTGAATTTCAGAAGAGAGATCGTAGGTGAACGGGCAGAAGACCATCGGGAGGACTGTGAGGTGAGAAGAGATGAACGGGGAAGGTGAGATCGTGCTTCGTCTCCGGAGCGCTTCCTCTCGAGCCGGCCTTCGACCTCTCCTGCGCTAGCTCATCTTCTAGAACACCTAAGTTTTCTTACGTCACGCGCTGTTACTTTTCTTTGCGTCGCAGGCACTCCCTTAGTCCATCCCTCAGCATTCTGCTCTTCGTTCAGTCCTTTTCCTCGCGTCACAGCCACGTCTCCCCTTCTCCTCAAGCACGTTGGTTCTTATTGAAGCAGGATTAGAGGAATGGCTGGGCTGGGCTTTCGTCTCTTTTTAGTCTCTGATGGGCATCGAAAGGAAATAAAGGTGGGCCTGGAAACAAAGAAACAAAGCTAGGTAGGGAGAATGGGCTTAGGGGGCCGAATTTGCCAAGTGAGCTGAGCAGGGCCAGCCCACCCGATTTTATTTTGGTATCCCCTTTTTCTTTTTCTTCTTATTTTTATTAAAAAAATAAATTAAAATTTTCCTATCTCTCTCTTTTTCCTTTTTTCTTCTTTTCTTTATACATCTTTTTTTTGCATTTTTATATTTTTTCAAAAAAAAGGACACTCAAGTGGTCGATAAAATTTGGATGTTAACAACTAATGTCGTGAATCGTCTTTCTCATTGCTTTTTTGTAGATACTGCACATTGGAGATACTCTCCGTGTAATGAGCATAGCCTTGAAGGAGCCCTTTGGGTGAACTCTTTTGCACAAGTCCATAATTCACGATTCATTAATGAGAAAAAGTCACAAAACACTTCAAACTATACTTGCCATGACACATTTATCCCAAAAAAAAAAAAAAAAATCTAAATTTGTATAGTGTGACACATTTACCTTTTGTCAAAATTCCATCAACAAAATGCTACTAAAAATCTTATGAGGCTGCCTACTTGAATGATGGAAAGTAAACAATGTTGACGTGGCACTTACATGACAAAAATACGTCAACTCATTGTATGTTTTTCTTTTCTCATTTTCTTTTTCCTTTTTAAACTTCCTCCTTGGTTTTCGTTCTTGATTTAGCAACGATGAGGGACGATGGCAATGGCAAGGGCGGTAAAGATGAAGGGGGACGGAAAAAAGAAAAAAGGGAAAAAAGATCTCAACAATGGATAAATGTGTGGCACAAGTCTAAGTTTTGGGTTTCACAACAAATAAGTTTAAGTAAATATGTCACATGAATATAAGTGTAAGATTTTTGTGTCATGAAAAAATTAAGATAAATATGTCATATGAGTACAAATTTTGGGTAAATATATCACACATACACACAAGTTTGAGACCTCTTATATAACAAAAAAAATTATGGGTAAATGTGTATTGGTTGGCATAATTTATGACTTTTTTGTATGATTTTTACTATTTGTTAATTAGTATGAGGCCGTCCGAAGCCATTTCAAAGGTCAAGGGTGCGTTTGGTAGCATTTTTGTTTCTAAGAATAATTTCTATTTAGAAATATTTTTTTTCTTATTTCTATTTCCTAAATGAGTTTCTAAGCAGAAGAATGCATTTTATAATTACACAAAATTTTAATTTCTAGAATAACAATGTGTTTAGTATGACCCAAAATTTTTTCATTCCCTTTTTTATTTCATTTAATTATAAAAATATTAGTGAAGACTCAGTGCCTGTTTGGTAACGTGCCAAATAATGCATGATTCTATCCTTTTATTCCCCAAAATAATCCATTTGGTAACTTTTTTGTTCCTTTGTCCTTTAGAATAGATTTAGAACAAAATTAATAAGTAAAACAAAGTTGTTCCTTTATTTTCAAGAACAATTCTAAAAACGAGCCTTTTCTTTTTTTTCTTTTCATTTCCTTCTTATTCTTTCTTTAGATGGTCATCGGCCTCGCCGGTAAGACAAGGGCCAGTAACCTCACTGGCAATTCCCACCTCACGATGGCTTAGTGAGGTCGAGCCTCATTGTGATTGGGCAAGCTTGGTCTCATCGGAGGCCGATAACACTTCGGCAAGGTTGTTGGCTATGGCTAAGGTCGGAAGAAATTAAATGAAATTATTAAAAAATTAAATGAAATTCTAAGTCACAAAAAAATTTGAGAATTGTATCAAACGTATTTCTATTTGGGGAATATAAATTTTATATAGTTACTAAATGCTTCTAAATGCTTAGAAACTTGTTTAAAGAACATAATTAAAAAAAAAAAAAGTATTTCTTAATAGAAATTATTGCCAAAAATAAAATTCTTACCAAATGCATCCTTAACATTTCATGTTTGGATAAAGCTACACTTTTGTAAGAATAATTTATCAAGATATTTTAAGATGGCCTCAAAAAATCCAATGTAACAATAGTTAGTCAAAGATGAATGGCTATAAATAACAATAGAGAATCCCACTAAGTTATAATTCACAATATGAGGATAATTACAGTAAATCTTCGAGCATTATCCTAAACAAGTGCACAGGAAATATGAGCCTTTTTAGTTGAAAGAAGAAGAGCAAATATTGCTTGGTGGAATGGGCAAAGACGAGACAATTGAGCATGAAGGTAATCCTAAAGTTGGGATGCTTATCTGAGCAAACTCATCAAACTTCCAAACAAATGACATCAAAAATACTTGGAGCACATGCTTATTCAATTGTTATGAACAAAAGGCAAATAGTAATGCGAAAGACTTGCTCAAAGACTCAAAGTCATCTAATTTTCTATTAAAATATAATTGCAACCAATAAAAAATTGATGTCTTCAATATAATCTTAAGGGAAGAAAACCTCTTCTCACAATGGAGTTATCAAGCTCTCATAACCTACTATTGTCTCTAAAAACAATAGCATTCAAAAATCTATATTAAAAAGCCCCAAGAACTTATTTAATTTTGAATCCAATTTTTATCAAAAGATTTTCACTTGCAGTAGATTTTTCTTTTTAACCAATCAAAACCATTTCCCAAACTATACAAGCTTTTTCCAAAGCATACAACTTTTTGGATGTAAATGATCTAACAAAACTACTCAAAAACTATTTTTCTTCTTTTCTTTCCCTTTTAATTAGACTTTTGACCCGTGAATCACATCCTCGCGCATCCTCGACTGTGGCCAACAAGGGCCACGAGCCCCTTGCCTAAATTAAGTGAGAGTCTACCGATGACCTCATTTACCCAAAGTTGTAAACAAAAATAAATAAATAAATAATCATAAAAAAATTGTTCACGTTAATACTAGTGGTTCCACGTAAAATGGCCAGCATCCACATCAATAATTTAGATTAAAATTGTCCTGATGGACTATATTAGCAAATCTTCAAAAGGTTGATGACGCAATTGGTATAATTAGAATATTTAAAACTGAATTGACACAAGTGCAATAAATATATAATCTTTTAGTAATTTTCGCAACGAAATTACATCCACGGTTGCATCATATTAAGTTTTAGTTAATTTTGTAAATATCCTGTGATACTTGAAAATTGACATTATAAGTCCTTAGGAGATTTTCGTCCATGACACTTGTTTTGCATCAAACAAGGAACACGAGTCTTGCACATGATCAAGCTAAAGCTAAGTCACCCTTATCAAATGGTATGGTAGATCCAAAATTCATTTAACAGCCCCAAAAGTAAAAATATAAATCACGCTCCCATCACATATGTCTAAAAATAAATTACCTGGTGTTTACAACATAATTGACATAGACAACTCTAGCTTTGAATTCTTGCACAGAAGAAGGGAAAAAAAATGATGATTCTTGCACGTGACCTAATTAAACCAGAAAAATGTTGGCATTACATAGACAACCATCTCAGGATTTTGGTTTTGTGATTTTTTTCAGTAACTTAGGCTTGTACATTATATTAAGGTTCGTTTATTTCAACAAAAATGAATGATTTAGAAAATAATTTCCAAAAAATGATTACTTAATCACTTATAATGATGAATGAAAGAAAAAAATTTTCATTGTTCATGAAATTATCTAAACATAAGATGATATCAGTAATAGGAATATTATTCATTAGCTAATTATTTCAATCAATACAAGCAATAATTTTTTCAAAAGTATTTTTTAAATGATTCATTTTTCTTGAAATAAATGGAGTTAATCAAAATTATTGTTCAGAAAACTTTATGTAGTTCACTGCTGAATATTTTATCTGTTATTAGCTGGTGTAAGAAATAAAAAATGACAACACAACAAGTACGATTTACTAAGAAAAATGAGCAGTGGATAATGGGCCGTTTCTTGCATTGCTAAGAACGGACGCCATTTTATTTTCCTACAGAAATTGAATTTTAATGAGAGAGAAGTTATGTGTTTTATCGTGCATTTTCTAATGTTTATGTTGTATATTTCACTCATTGCTTACCATTTGCTTTGTTGTTACTTTTTATCTAATTAAAAATTATTATTTGGAGTACTGCAAAAGTTAATAAATCTGTTTATATATTAATTGGTATTATAATGAAATGCGAGGCACGGGTGCTTGGACAGGGTAATCACACTATTGATTATTTCTATTCTTTTTTTTTTTTTTTTTTTTCATTTTGATACTAGATAGTGAATATTATGATTTAGTATAGTTATATTTAAATGATAGAACGAAGTTATGAAAGGGAAAGAAAAAAGAATATCATAATTTTTGTTATTGGTACCTTGGCAATTAAATAGTAAACTCCTAAATTTTTTTCTAATCATATGACATGCGTCAATGTAAATTTTCTGATAATGATGATAAGATGATGATAGATAAGACAATCTATGATGGCCTTTGGAAGGTGCATGATATCTTTATTCATAGATTTTTTTTTTTTTGAAGAAATCCAAATTCAAGCTTATGAATATATTTAATTAGACTCATATTCATTTAAAAACTTAAATTAATGAATTTTACACTACCTAACATATATTATTCGTTTCACTTTGCACTACACCATGCCCATGATGTGATACTTTTTCTGCATAATATCCACAGAAAATTGAAAAATCACATTAGCATTTGATGAATTGTCGTTTTTCTTTAGGTAAGCCTCATCAAACATTCGTATAATTATTCATTTTTCTTTCTTAACTTTTGCTATTACTTTTTGATTACTTTTATGATTTCTCTTTATCGTTACGCTCTTTCTTACTTGTTCGAGTATCATTCAATTTCCAAATTCGTGACTAGGTTTTCTTTTTAAATTACCAAGTCTGCTTCTCTTCTTTGCGCAAATTTTCTTCCGCCGGGAGTCGCTCCTGTACCCATCCTAAACCCTGATAGCACCGCCGTGGTCGGCGCCCTAAAACCCTAACTTCGCCGCCGCCGCCGTCGCCGTCAAAGAGGATTAGAAATTGACCGTCTCTGCAGATATCTCTCCAATATTCCCAGTCTCTGAAGGTCGCGAATCGTGCTGCTATCATGAGCTTAATCGCGGGCTCTTACGAGAAGTTCATCTGGGGCTTCAAGCTCAAGCCCCTGAAGCACTCCTCCGATGGCGGTGTCCTAACCCTAACCAAGCTCTTCTGCTACCCCTCCCACCTCTCCCCCATCTCGTCCGTCGCCGCCGCCGGCCCCGTCGCGGCCTCCGGCGCCGGCGACGACACCATCCACCTCTACGACCTGGCGGCGGCCTCCTCCCTCGGCTCCCTCCACCACCATTCCGCTACGGTCACCGCCCTCTGCTTCTACACCCCTTCCAACCTCTCGTTCCCGCGCAACCTCCTCTCCGCCTCGGCGGACGGCTCGGTGTGCATCTTCGACGCCGATCCCTTCGTGCACCTGACGACGGTTAAGGTTCACAAGAAGGGCGGGGTCAATAGCCTCTCGGTGCATCCGTCGGGGAAGCTGGCGCTGACGGTGGGGAGGGACGAGTGCTTGGCGATGGTCAACTTGGTGAGGGGGAGGAGGAGCTTCTGTTGCCGGTTGGCGAAGGAGGCGAGTTTGGTGGGGTTTGATTTGAGTGGAGAGAGGTTCTTCATGGTTATGGGGGATAGAGTTGGAATTCATGAAGCCGAGGACGCTAGGTTGGTCTGGGAAATGGAGAGTGGGAAGAGGGTTCTCTGCGCTGCGCCCAGTGAGGTTGGTTTTGTTTCTCTTTGATCGTTTGCTTCTGTTTCAAGTTGGTTGGTGTTGTTTCATGGTTTGTTTGAATGGTCATTAGTCTGTTGTTATGTTCCGTATGCCTCTGTGTTGCGGATTTGCCGTGAGATTTGGCTTTTTGCTTGGTTGGAGAAGGAGATGCACAGGATGCACAGGAATTTACCATCTATCGATATGCATGGGTTGTTTTATCTTATACTCATACCGAACTGCTCATAATGGGGAGTGTTTATGAATATGCAGAGTTTGAAGTTCCATGTGTGAACTTATAGACCTACCATGAACATATCTAACAGTGAACAGCTGTTTCAAATGTTGGGATTCTCTTTTTGAACTAATATGAATGTAATCTATGTGTGGGCTTTTAGTTTTATATTGGTTAGACAGTATGTTGGTGCGATCATTCATAAGAATATACCATAAATGTTTTGAGAAATTGGATCTCTTTAACTACAATGTGGTCTTTGGTCTGGCCTAGTGTGCAAGTTGAAAATTTTATGGAAGCATCTTAGGTGTGAGATCAGGCATGTTTATTGGTACAACTCTGGAGTGCTCTGGTGTTTCTGCATTTGGCCGAGCATTGTTTTCTAGAGCTTCCGAGTTATTGCCTTGAGAGTTGATGTTGGGACTGTTCCAGGAGATGTTAGGTTCTGAAGATGAAAATCACGATGGATCCAGAGCTTTCAAAAATATAATCTATGAAAGATTTAATCTTGAAGTTCACTTTGTTTCTACATTAGTAAACCACTGTGTGTTTAATCTGTGCAAAGAAATCAGGTTATGACTTTCAGTTACATTAATATTTGTCATGGAAGATGTTAGAGAATGCCCTTAGGTCATTAATTGTTCTTTGGGAACCTGAACATTTCAAATTGAAGTAGGTGAGTTTTTTGAATGTGTTATTGCTCAATTTTCAACAATGGTGATTTGTGTTCGTAGTATTTTCCAATGGAAACCTTAGTGTGTGATATTCCCATCCTTTCTATGATCATCTCAAACTCACCCCTATTACTTAGCTGAAGTCGCTAGACCTTTTGAATCTATAAATGTCAGAAAATAATGAAAAGTAATACTCCTCAACTCAATCAATAATTACTGTGGTTAAAAACTAATAATAAGCCTCTGTTTGGAGCAGCAGTTACTGGAAATCTTAGAAGTCTAAGAAATCATGTGAACACACCAGCTATTGCTATCTTATACGTCAGAGAATTTTGTTCGTTTTTTAGATGTTATGTAGACTATCTTCTGCTCCAAAAGAAATCCCCTGCTCCAAAAGGTAAGAAAATCCTCCACCTGACTGCTTCATAAAAACTTTCTGTGCTCAAACAGCATGATCCTACCCATCCTTTGCTCCATGGAATAAGTTGATTATTTAAAGAGTTTCAGTCAGTGGTTAACTAATATTGGTACTCCTTGTAGGTCGAAACAGCATTTATTATTTATGTCCATATCTCACCATGCACAAACAGAGGCTCACAGTTGAATTTCAATATCCAATTATGCTTCAAATGTGTGCACATTTCCTTTAGTTCACCTGCTCTAAGTTGTCATTAGATTGAGGTAGTTGACCTATAACATTTATTGTTCAATAGGTAAAACTATTAAATGCTCATGAGCTTGGTCTTACTTCACCATCCAATACACATTAGTGACGAACAAGGCACTCACTTGCCCTGCGGTTTCTTTATTCTTTGGATGACCTAAAGTTATTGCTAAAAGCCAATCGTAATCAAGGATCTTTGATTCAAGTATAATGTTTTTGCGTGTCCTTATTTTTTCTCAATATTAGTTTTCTTTTCTTTAAGTGAATATCTTCTAGTTTTTTATTAAGAGAGGGCCTGAGTGGGTTTTTGACTAATAAAGAGTCAGAAATCTAGCAATTTGTTTTTGAGGCAAATTGTTGGAGGAGGAAAATTAGGGTATGCTAGGCTTTTGCATCTCTCTCTCTCTCTCTCTTTCTCTCTCTCTCTGCTACCCTCTTTTAAGTTCTGGTTTCAGTTTTCCCAGCATGAAAGGCCCTTAGTAGCCTTGCGCACTCATTGAGCCCCCCATTATTCCCTTGAACACATATGTTGTGCATTATCTGCGTTCTTTTTTCGTACTGCATTAGAGATTGGAGGATTGTTGTGGTAAATGTTTATTGATTTTGACAGAGTGGACTTCTATACACTGGTGGTGAAGACCGGAGTGTTACAGCATGGGACACAAAGACTGGGAAGATGGCTTACCAAATTGAGGATGCTCATTCCACCCGTGTCAAAGGTATTGTTGTACTCAGTAAGAGCAATGACACAAGTGGAGAAGATGATCCATATTTAGTGACGTCTGCATCGTCTGATGGGGTTATACGAGTTTGGGATGTTCGCATGGCTATGAAAGAAAGGCCTCTTCCCGTGGCTGAGGTTAACACAAAATCAAGGCTCACTTGTCTGGCCGGAACATCTCTGAAGTGTGAGTACTGGCTGTTTGACTTTTTCTTGGTGTTGTCTTTTTCTGTTGTTTCTTCCTCCTAGTCCTTTGATCTTAAATGAAGAATTTTGTTGGTGATTAGACTATGCATATAGTATAATTATAAAGATCAAGTTCTTGGATGCATGCTTCCTGATCTCCCCAGCAGAATGTGTGGGACAATTTGCATTGATCTCCGTGAAGATCTGATATATAAGATCGTGCATGAAATTGGTATCAAAACATAATTTTGTTCGTTATAAAGAGGAGATTCCTTGGAGGTTTCTATTTTTTTGAGTTCTCTCATTCTTCATGTTAGTTCTAACGGTTGTTTTTTCTATTCTTCTCAGCTCTAAGGAGGCCACAGTTTGGAGAAAAGGTTTCTAAGGAGGACACAATTGCAGATGGAGCATCATAATGCTGTCTATGGCTTGAGCTAGGTGGCAACTCGAAGATTTTCCCTCTTAGGTTCAGCGAGGCTGAGTATGTATTTAGTGAGGGAAATGGATCACTCGTTCAACATTTGAAGGCTCAGGAAAAATGGTGAGGGGAAAATAGGCCGGGAAAGCAGTATTGGGAGCTGAGCCATTTTCGCTAGGACATTTCCAATTGCCTGATATGACCGACAATTTTGACCTATCTGTTAATATAAACAGTTGGGCGTAAGTTGTAGAGACTCAATATCTGCTTTAATTATATGTAGCTTTGTAGCAGCGTTGCTTTAGAAGAATGAAGGAGACAAAATTGATTGAGTATGGTCTGTGGATTAGACTACTGACTGTTGCATACGAACCGAGTGAGAACTTTGTTATATATGTATGTGCTTATTGTGCCGATATACATGTGATTTATGCGTGTTTATTTTGTTGGAGGTGGAAAAGCGAAATGAAACCATGGTCTCGCGAGGGGTTCTCTTCTTTCTTGTTCGTTCTTTCCTTCCCGCCTCTGCGGTTTTACTCAACTGTAGATTCCGTCAATACCTAGGGGCCACCGCCGTCCACCTCCTAAGCCGCCACTTCTGTCTTGGCTTCTGTCCGCTGATCAAAACGGTGCTTCCTTTTATGGCCATCGAGTTTGAGTACTCGTGTTACACTGGGGCAGATTGGAATTGGAGATGTTCCCTCAGCGATTTGCTTCCTGCATTGAGTCATGCCTGTGGTGGATCTCTCTCTCTCTCTCTCTCTCTCATTGAGCAGGAAGGAGGAAGAAAGAAGAATAAAAAAAGAAAAAGGAAAATAGATTACCAAAGTTACAGGAGAGTTACAGTAAATCCACGACATAATTAAATTGTGAGTCTTTGGTGATGTAGTAGGCTAGCCTTCCACCCAACAGGCAAATTAGGTATTTTTAATCAATAATCTATTGATCTCTACTTGTATATTACTTGAGAAAATTTTAGCGCAAATTCCAAAAAGGGATCCAAAATTGTCATTTGTCATTTCTCCCTTTTTTTTTTTTTTTGTTCTTCTTCTTCCTCCGGCCACCAACGATGCCCACAAAGGGTTGGGTGAGAATTGCCCTTGCTGACGAAGGCCGCCAACATCGGCCATAGGCGAGGGATGGCCTCGCCTGGGCATGGCGACACTTGCCTAGGGGCCATCTGCGAGGTCGGCCCTCATCAGCCGCGGGCGATGTCGACTGGTCACCGACGAAGAAGAAGAAGAAGAACTAAAAAAAAAAAAAAAAAAAAAGAGGAAAGAAAAAAAAAACAGAATAAAGGAAGAAGTAAGGGGTAAGGCGGAAATGCCAAATGACGAAAATATTCTTGATTGGCTGGAAAATTTAGCCAGTTGGCAACCGACGAGGTCGGGTCTTTATTTGAAACAACTAAAACTATTTTAGGCTCTTATTTGAAACAATTAAGGCCACTTTAAATTTTTATTTGAAATAAAATCTACTTCGAATCCTTATTTGACAAAACAAAAGCATTTTAGGTCCTTTTTTGAATTTTTTCAAAAATTTTACAACACACTTTGCGTAAGATTATTGCTCGTTTCGGATTTTAAAAAGAGAATTAACATCTTTTTTTTTTTCCTAATATAATCAAGAATTAAATGTTTGAAATGATACAAATGACCTTGAAGAGGGATGAATTGGTTGTAATACTTGAAATTTTTTTCACGGGGGAAATACTTAATAGTGTGTAAAAGGTGCACCGGCGATTATATCGAATTTTTGAAATATTATTGAGGAGGCACCGCATCATCATCACAAAGAAGGTTTGACAGTCTACTTGTTTCTCAAACCAAAATGGACTGCAAAAGCGAGCTCGCCACAGGGAAGAGCACCAAAGGAAATGTACATAGATTCGAGGAAAGCTGCTAGCAAGGTCTTTGATGAACGAACCTCTAGCGCTGTATGTACCATTAAGACACCCTGCGGTCGCTGTTGCCCAAGGCTTGCCAGGCGACTACGGCCACCGCATAGTGGCCGACATCACTTGAGACATTGCGGCCATGGCCTTCGTGTCGTGGTGGTGGTCGGTTTCCATATATGAGGAGTGGATTTTGTGGGGGTGTGAGTAGGGGTGTGCATGGTCCGAGCAGGGAGTTCCCGACTTAGAACCGGGAACCGGCCGCTAAGGACCGGTTCCGAAAAATGAAAACCGGGATCCACCCGTTTGTTACATGGATCTACCCGGGAACCGGACCGCCGGTGCGGTCCGGTTCCCGGGTGGATCCATCTAACCGATCTTGACGCGAAAAAATTTTGGTTTTCAACATAGAACGACTATGTAACATGAAAGTAAGCCAAAGAAAGAAAAATCAAATTTAAGTATGTGGAAAAAAATATCATTTGTTGCAATTATAAATGTATCTCGTAAATAAAAAAAACACGAATAAATGGAATGCAGCATTCTCCCATTTTCTGCTTGCAAATAACCATATATGGTTAAATTTTCTTTGATCAAAAGTAAAGGTTCCTTAAAGAGTGAGATGAGATGTAGGGTTTCTTTTAATAATTTTTTTTTTAATATTAAAAAGGTTACGATCCGTTCCGGGTGGGCTGGCGGGCGGATCCACCCATGAAACCGGGAACCGGACCGGTATCCACCGGTTCCCATAAATTGGAACCGGGAACTGGACTGGTTCCTTTAAGAACCGCCAGTTCCGGGCAGTTCCGGTCCGGTTCCAGGCGGTCCAGGCGGATCCCGGATATTTTGCACACCCCTATATGTGAGTGTGTCAGTGTTGAGGCATTCTTAGGTGGATCAGGTTCATATCAGCCAGATGCATCTAAACCTAAATCGCGTGAGTTCTATGCAGGACCCGCCAATATAAAAAGTAAAACTTAAATTTATTGGGCTCATATTCACTGGTATAGGCAATTGTTTCTATGAGTGTTGGTTTGTGACCTAAAATTGGGAATCGAACATAAGTGAGGTTGAAAATGGAAATAGACCCGATGGAATCTAAGGTCGCATGGTAGCATTTCGGTTCTCATGAATTTATGTTCTTTTGTTTCTCGAAACAAAAAAAGAACAAAAAAGGAACAAAATTTCATTTGATAACGCCAAGTTATTTTTTGTTCCCTAAAATAAAAAGTTTACCCGGGAATAGTTTTGGAACATAAAGGAGAAGCAAAAAAAAGTTGCTTCTTACCACCCATGGTGGTGGCGTAGTTGGTTGGACGTAGGTTCGTCTCACGAAAGATCCTACCTTCGAACCACGGGGTTGTCTACCTTGCAAGAAAGGAACCCACGACTTACCCGGGTAGAAAGGGTGTACTACTCCTTAGGGTTTACTCTAATCGCAAAGCGACGTACGGAGTTCCCTAGGTTACCAAAAAAAAAAAAAAATTGCTTTTGATTTCCGAGAACAATTTCTAGAAATGTCAATTTTCTTTTTATTCTTTTTTTGTTCATATCTTTTGCCGCGGCTACCACCAACCTTTCGGAGCCATCGCCAACCGCCGGTAGCCGCCGCCCGACCGTTCTCGTTCGCCGATCGCCGATTGCCGCCGACCATTGTCGACTGGCCGACCGGACGGACGGCGGCCACGAGAGGTGGCGGCCAATGGGGCTGGCCGACGGCGGTCGGCGGTGACGGTCGGCTGCCAATGGTCGTGTGGTGGTGGCGGCGGGCGGCAGCGGCGGGCGGTCGGCGATCTGTGAGCAAGAATAAAAAACGAATAAATATAAAAAAGAAACTGTGTAGTTACCAAATACATTTTCATTTTTTTTATTTATTTTTGGAGTAGAAATTTTGTATAGTTATCAAACGAGTTCTTTTACTTGAAAATTGTTCTTCGAAATAGAAATAGAATAGAACTATTTCTAAAAAAAACTATTCCTCAGCAAAAAGCATTGTGATGTGTACTCTAAATAACCATTTTATATTTTGGAAACAAAACTAGATTTTTATAATGGAATACAAAATTTGCATTATTTCACTATACAACATTTGTTGGTCAAGTAATTACTTTATTTTTTGTTTATGTCGAAGATCATAGGTCAATAGTATCTTTTTTCTTTTTTCCTAGTGGAGACTTCAAAACTGATTTAAAATCATTTCATGTCGGAAGCCAGATCAGTCGAACTGATTTCTCGATGGAAATGACAGTTTCGGCCTTAGAGTCATAGGCGATTTCAAGCTCGCGGAATCAAGAATCGAATCGGGCGTGGCCTTACGACGGTAGTTGGGCGGCGACGGGTGAACATGCCTCTGCGACAGGCAGTCCTTTGGGACGTGGCCCATCATCACTTCCGCGTGAGATCAATGCTTGCGGGTAAGGCTGTGAGAGAGAAGATTCGACGAGCAAAATTGAAAATTAGGGAAAGAGAAAAAAGGGAAGAGGAGAAAATAAAAAGGAACAGAAAAATGGGAGACAATCTCGACCACACAATGGATCCAACGGTGAAGTGTGAACTTTTATACGCTTGTAAAAATCTTGCAAATAAATAATAGTTTTTTTTTTTTAAATAATAGGTATTTGCATGTATCATTTTTATGGTTCGAACTTTCTTTTGTAAACTTGCTATAAATAATAGTTATTTAGGAAAATCTATCTAGCATACCAAATTTTTTCTACGGAAAAGTTACCGAATCTGAGGCTTTGTAAATGATTCACTTGCCCTTTTTATTTCCATTCACGCCGATTCTCACTCATTTTCACCTCCCCATGGCAATAAAAATGCAGTGCAGCAATTTTCATTTTGACATTTCATTTATATTTTACTTCATTCGAATTTGCTGAATAGTATCAAGAAACTATGAATGGGACTTCCATTTTCTTTCATTCCAATGGCTTAGGCCGCGCATGGCAACATTTCTTGGCGGGGAACAATTTTTTTTTTCAGAAATAGTTCTTTTCTATTTCTTGGCCGGGGAACAATTTCGAGCAAAAAAACCCGTTTGATAACCGCACAAAATTTCTATTTCGGAACAAAAAAAGAACGAAACACGTTTAGAATCGCACAAAATTTCTATTCCAATTTTTTTAAAAAAAAATAAAAAAAAAAAAAGGAAAAAGGAATAAATTTAATATTACATAAAATTGACAAGATCAAAATATTATTAGATTAATAATACATCTGCTTAGGTGTCGAATATGCTTGTAACATAGATGGTATTGTAATGGAATGTGAGCTATTATTTTATATCTATATGTGAGGTTCTTCACTTATGTTTTATAGCATATTGAATTTATGTAGCGCTTTGTTAGAATCAATATTCACAAACCGATGTTTTAAATTATAATTCTCAATAATATATTTTCTTTTTGTGAATTTTAATGTTTGGTATAGCAAATATTGCGAAAAAAGCACACGTAATATTGTCAGCCAAATTAATTTATGCTCATTTCCTTGGGACTAAATTTTTACTCTTTAAAAAAAAAAAATTGTAATTCTAGTGCATGCGTGGCTTGGGGATTTTAGTCTCTTCTAATCTTAACATGGATGTCAGGTTAGGGTTGGAAATTTCAACTGTTGGAATGGTGCATGCATGGCGTGGCTTTGTTGTCATTATGCATTTAGTTCATAGCATGCCCCTTAAAGAAAAGTAAGAAACCGAAAAGAAAAATTTTGAGTGAAAACGACTATATATGGCCGTTCATATTCCCCCTCAACGGTAAAGAAAAGTTTAGGTGGAAACTTGACTCCACATGAGTACAACACTACTGGGTACCACCATGTTAACGAACATAGTAACTCTTTATGCCAATCGTAAGTTAGGGGTGAGTGAAAGTTCCACTGCTATGTT
The DNA here is from genome assembly GCA_014182555.1 of Eucalyptus erythrocorys. Classification (NCBI taxonomy): domain Eukaryota; kingdom Viridiplantae; phylum Streptophyta; class Magnoliopsida; order Myrtales; family Myrtaceae; genus Eucalyptus; species Eucalyptus erythrocorys. The sequence continues at coordinate 25,502,397 of CM024601.1, read as the reverse complement.
GGCATAGCTGTGCTCAAGCCATTCAAGCACCTCAACACAATATACCTAGTTGAAAGGTTGAGTTCGCAAGCTTCTAACACGTTGGTACCAAATAAAATTACCTTCTAATTACTCTTTCTTTCGCTTATAATTGTTCTTGTCAAAGGATTTGCAATTTGGAACCTGGAATCCAAGCTAAACCAACTATCTTCCCATGTAAACAGAGTGATCCAGGGGGCATCAATGCAAAAGTGGTATAAACACTGTCAATGACTCGAATCTTCTTCCTCATTGAAAACTATACGTAAATTTGACAAAACGAGAGTTCATACTCCACTAGAGGGAGTGACATATGTACAACTAAATGTTGCTTCGCTCTGCAGTTCCACCGTAAAAATGGTTTACAAGAGATAAAACAGTTCGCACCCAAAAAAGTAACAAAAAAAAAAAAAAGATAAAACTTTCACTCTGATGGAGGATTGGAGCACAGGAATTACCGAGATGAAGAACTAGTGAGATGATCTGTATTATAAATTGCCGGAGAACAATAGAGCATCAGAAAAGTTCCCAGTAAAATGATAAGCAGAACAACTTTCAAGGTTGATATCTTGCAGTTCAAATTCCTTGCTTGGATGGGTAAATAGAAAGCTTTCTTAACATCTTTGAAATATCTACTCCTTTGGAACCTTCTCTTAATTGTCTCGTCACTGCACCAAGAAGACAACAGTGAACATGTATCCTGGAATGAGTGAAAGACAACACAAATAAATAAACAACAAACACGGGTCAATGTTGATAAACCAACTTAAGCTGGAAGCTTCATAAGAGTTGTCAATCATTCAGAACACAAATTTCAACAAAGGTGAACATCATTTGAGAAGGTGAACTTCCGCACCAAGTCCTCATAATACCACAGGCATTCTCTCCCTATGATAGTGAGAATGCCTGCAAGACACCAATCAGTGACCATTTACTTCTTGCACAAATATTTTCCTCCATTACTTGATAAATGTACACTTGTACAAGTACCAACTATTATGTATATACAGCTTCTGAGCAAAATGCGATCCCTTTCCGAAACCTTACTTCTTGAATTCTTCAAAACATTCAAAGAGAAACTTAACGAGAGAAGCAATAGCAGAAACAAGGCAGAGGTCTGAAATATTTGATTTCGGTAGCATATTACACATACTAAATAGGAGATGAAAGAGAAAAAAACATTTTATATTCCAAATCAAGATGCTAGGAACCCCCAACATAAGCACAAGAATAAAGTGCTAACTGTGATGGAAAACTTAAGCAGGAGGCAGAACATAATCTGGATCGATGGAAATAGCACGCCATGGCAGTGTATGAGCACATGAGATTAGTCTGTTCTCTGTATGTAGGAACTGATGCTGCGAAACTGGAGGGTACACATTTTTCTCTTCCCTTAGCAAAGAAGAAACGGACGAATTGACAAGGTACACGCTACTTCAGATTTTGAAACAATCAAACAAATAAATTCCAATGTGTATTGCTGTCCTTTCTCAACCCAACAACCCCTTCCCAACCACCACAGGATATATATAATTGGCTACGTACACAACAACAATAAGGCAGCTTGATAATTAGACAATGATGAGCCATTATTAACTTAAAGGCATCGTACCTACCTTAATCTGTCATAATACTATCCTATGGCATTATTCAAACAATTTAACTTCTCCACCTTCCAAAAATGGATACGTCAAATGGTGTCCAGAAAATTAAATATCGAATGTGTAAGGATAACAAGGCTGGACAAGTTCTGAACCGATTTGCAGAATTCACATTTTTCCAACCCAAAAACAACTCCGATTGAGAATTTCAAACCGACAAGACATCGATTCCGGCAGTCCCGACAGTTTCCAATCTCGAAACGAAAATCAATCAAGGTCGTCTAAGTCTTCCGCCACATAGGGCAGTAAGCAAACCTACATCGTTGCTCAATCGATTGCAAAAGCTCCAACAACCAAACAGCCCACCAAACAAACTGATCTCAGCAAATGAAAAGAAGAAGACCAAGTCGCCGCCGGTAGGACAGCCCATCACGCAAAAGAAGGGGTCCAACGCCAATTCAACTCCCAAAACCACCAATGTGATCTCGACAGTGACTCGATAATGCTCGGCAAAACAGAGGGGTCGAGTTCATCGGCAAGAAGCAATTTTTTTAACACTACAAGCCTAGATGGAAATACCCACATGAGCCAGCACAAAGCAAAATGGATCGGCTGACACACACACAAAAACACCATCGAGAGAGAGAGAGAGAGAGAGAGAGAGAGAGAGAGAGAGAGAGGCTGACTTGGAGGAAGAAGAGAGTCGGTGCCTGGGCTCGATGGAGCCTGGGGAAGGTCCTCTCATCCTCCGACGGTTCAGTGGCGGCTCGGTGGAGGCACCACCTGCGTACCCACAGAACAAGAATCAGCCAAAAGGACAAAAGAGAGACAGAGAGAGAGCCCCTTAGAAAACAGTAAAAAAGAAGAAAGAAGGAAGAACAAATGCAAGAGAGATCATACAAAAACCGTTGCCTTCCTGCAATTCGAGGAAAGAGAGAGAGAGAGAGAGAGAGAGAGAGAGAGAGGGGTTGACACCCGATGACAAGCAAAGCGCCGCAGCGTACAGGACCTAGATTCTGCAATTACGACCAAAACCGACCGACGAAACGCGCGATTCCATTGATTCCATCGGAACGGATCCGACCGGAACGGCTCGAAACGCGATCTTTGAATGCGCGAATCACAGCAAAGTAAGAACGAGCAAGACAGAAGTGAAATCGCGGCGGCGGCGATGGAGGAGGAGGAGGAGGCGACGGGACTCACCGAAATATGGAGGCGGTTCCGGGCGGTGGAGTGGGTGACGACGGGATTGACGGCATCGAAGAGACGCGGAGGCGACGGGACTAGCTGCGATCCAAGTCGGAGAGAGGACCGGCGACGATGACAGGACCGGCGGCGACGGGACCGGCGAGGGGCGACTGGAGATGAGATCGGGGAGAGGCAAGCGGACGAAGGGAGAGGTGAAAAAGGAAGGGGGTGAACGTAAATTAGGGTTAGCCGATTCCACTTCTTCTTTTTCTTCTCGGGAATTCTTGGCCAGCTCGTTTCTATTCCAAAATCATTTCTTGGCTGAATTTTTAGTTTAACAAAAATAAAATATCCGTTATCAGGGTTTTTTTTTTTATTATTAGAAAACAAAAGAATAGAAATTCTTATTTTCGGGAATGTTGTCATGCAGACCCTTAATTTCTATTAATCAAATATGCCCTCAAGTCTTATCCAATGCCCAGTGAGAGACGGCTAATGGGGGCCCAGGTTTGTCCTCTACACAAAATTTTTTGCCATAGCACCATATGGTCATGTTACAATGATGCAGTAATGATTGTCGTCATTGATTCTTCTATTATGTGATGATTATTTCTAATCACTTTATATATACATATATATTATATGTACAAAAAGTTTCAATTATGAATAATTCAACCCCCAAATTTTTTTTTTTTTTTTTTTTTTGGCAAAGGTACCCCAAAAGTTTTTAGAATAAGGTAATATAAGTACTTTTTTTCCTCAAAACTACATAATAGTCTAGAAACGCATTTAATCAGGTCACATAATTCCATCCTACAACAACCACACACCGCTTACCTCCCTCCATCCCCACACGCAGCGTTTGACCCCACTCCCTTAAGTCACACAAGCCCCAACATCCTAAGACGTGCGCTATGATCAGCAGCTTGGAACCTTCGCTTGCATCTGATTATCGTGCGAGATTACATAATGGGCCTGTGTCGTCATAAAAGACTTCGAGAGTGTTCTGTCGATGGCTGTGACAAAGTCCTTCGCTTCTCTTTCTTTCTCTGTTGTCGGACCAGGATTTCGCCATTTTCTTTTCCTGGAAAATAGTGGAGGGGGGTCTTTGTTGTGGAAGTCGTTGTCTGGACTTTGCAAGTGTGTTGATCCGATGGCATCGACGGATCAGGGGTGTGGGGTACACTTCGGCACCTCTTCTAGGGAAAATAGCTTGCGGCTGCGATTGCGCAGAAAAGGGCAAAGTGGAGGACACAAGTCCAGTAGAATATCGTGTTCTTTTGCACCAGCACAATGGCTCTAGGACAGCGGAGAACTTAAATATGAAATGCTAAGAAGTCACAGTCTTCTTGAAACTGCACAAGGGTCAAAAATCTGGTTTTCTTGACTGTCTTGGTGGGATTTCTTGGATGTGGATGGACAATTCTTAGGGCATCCATTTCAAATGAGCATTGACAATTCACGCTATCAAGTTGGATTAATAGTGATAGTTTCTATACATGACACGAAAATCCTTTTCACTTTTCTTGAAAAATATATTTATCAAGTTTATGATGGCATTTTTCATTTCAAACATGTGCATGACTCTAAATATCATTATATATAAAGAAATTTGAATAAATTAGGACCACCTTCAAGAGACATGGGCTTTTCTTTAACTTTTGACAACCATTTGTTTCTTACCGGCATCTATTTGAATTCTCATGGTCAATTTTAGAATCGCTCTACATCCCTAGATAGACAAATTTTGTTCCCATAAAACGTTCCGAAGAAAACTATCACCGAGAAACCGTTTCGAGGCCATCGCTGTCCATGAATTGGTTGGCGACCATCAGGGCCGATGAGAAGATCCTAAACAAGGTCGGATCAGGCCCATACAATCGTTTTTATGGATTCAACGGTTGAACCCATGTGACCAGCCTTCAAGGAATTTTTGGGTCTCGACGCTAGAAAACTTATCACTAGATTAGTAACCTAATTCAGCTCAAACCCTAATTTCTATGTCCAACGTCACGGCATTAATAACGTTTTTTTTCCCCTTTATAAATTGGCTTCATTCCTCTTATTTTCACCGCTCCTTAAAGTTTGTAAATTTCATTTATCGTTTTCTCTTTGTCACGATTTAATTGCATTCTAAATATCGTAATAGAGAATCATGTCAGCAACAACATTTGAGTCCAATCATTATGGCTCAATTCAGACTTCGAACTGCAATTGATGAGGGACTTGTTTAGTGAGTTTTGTGATAATGACATATACATGCTAGCTTTGCCCTACAAGAAGCTGAATTTGACGATGATGAGACGCAACAACCCGATGATTGGGAGGAATTTTATGAACGTGGGAAGCTACTCCGGCCAAGACACTTCCCAAGACGATGACCCGAGCGCTGGCGAACATTTTTCTGGAAAAATTCTAGAAGTTGATAGAGAAGTCATCGTTTTGTTTTTACAAAGCTTTTTATTCCAGGAGTTTAAAAGAAATTTTAGGTAATATATATATATATATATATATATATATATATATATATACTTCTCTGGTAACAAAATGCAAACTTCCTCTTTCTATGGCATTTCCCTAGTTGAACAAGCCAGTTTCCCAGGGAAAAAAAATGCTTTTTATCTTCTTATAGAAGGCATGAACCACTCACATAAATAGATTAAGTTTCTTGGGAAATTTTTTTGAAGTACGAACAAAGGTTTGAACTGAACTCGCTTCTTTTTGGGGACGAAATCAAGGTACCATGCTGTCTTTCCAGCGCATCTCCAGAAATTCTTTAGAACGATGCCAAAATGAAAACTGAGAATGAGGTGACAATTTTTTTTTCTCTTCTGCGTGAAACAACTGGGGAAGCATGGATGGAGCTTTATTAACGTGTTCAAAATCTTTGGTGCATATTCAAATTTTAAGTACGTGATTAAATTTTTAGTAGGTACATATGAGACGATTAGCAAAGCATTTGATCTTGTCTAGATTCAATTTAACTATGAGCCAATTGAACCTTCGACAATCTAGAGTATCAAACCTAAGTAGATGCGCTTCATTGAGTTTTAGTATCTAGATTCGCCATACAATTTCATTTCCGTTCTTTTGGCAGAGCATATAAGAGCAGTAGAATGTTGGGAGCATGCGATAAAAATTCCATACCTATACGTGAGAAGCCTAAATCCAAAATTTTCAATATATTTATTTGGATCTACCTTTATCAAAATCTTAAATCAACAAGTCAAATGTCAAATTAGGTCTAATGCCACTTGTTGAATGTGAGCACAACAGAAGCCGTGACATAAGCATACATTGGCATGAGAAAATCACCAAGAGACCCTAAATCTGAGCCTGTCAATATATTTAATTAAACGCACATTGTCTCAAAAATTTAAATTAATGAATTATGAATTAACACCGAGATACGGTAACTGCACTACATATCATTTTTCCAATAAGAGATTTTTTTTTTTTTTTTTAAACAACTCGCACATGCATCTTGATGTAGAAATTCCCTCGAACAAATATTATGTCAGCAGGAAAAAACCATCTGAATTTGTTTTGCATAACAAATTAGCTCGTGAATAGTAAAAGAAAACAAGTGCCAGAAGAAGCACTAATATGCAAAAGATAAAAGAAGACAGGCGAGTTTTCTATGAAAAGAAAATAGCTATTTTTCAAAGCAAAATTATATCCATCCTAACGTACTTGTAGCACCTAATCAAAAACTCTACAAGCATACAAAAACTATAAATAGTTATGGTCTCATTTAGATTTCCCTTTGTTCGCAGATCCTTTCTTAGCAGATCCCTTCTTAAAGGGCTTTTTTTGTACCTTCTTCTGTGGTTTCAACTTGCTCGAGTTTGAAGAGTCGTCTCGCTTTTGTTTACTTCGTTTCTTCTCTTTCTTCACATTGTACATTGTAACAGCCTGCAAAACCAAATATCAATCAAATAAGACCAGTGTAAGCTCAACCAATTGTTCAGGCATTGACATATCCTTCTCCTGAAAAGAAGCGATAGACTGTACCTTATCAACATTGAGTATTTCATGTGAATTCTTGGCAAGGAGCTTGTTTAGAACTCTGTCCGTTTGCTCCTTCTCTTTGGAACCCTGGCCTTTTCCTTCTGCTACTGGAAGGAACTGAACAGAAGAGAGAAGAGACTTGAGCCAGTGAATCTTCAAGTATAAGAGAAATCATGGAAATTATATAGCTCCAGAAACCTTGCGATGTTTTTGCTCATGCTTTGGCTTCTTTTCTCCTGGAAGCTTCTTGTCAAACTTCCCACCACTGGCCGTGGCAGTAGCTGCTAATCCGGCAACATTCCCCAGTTCATCTTTACTCACTTTCTTTGGTGCAGCCTGGGTTCCTGTTATGGGCAATGCTGTGGCAGCTAGCTGAATATGGCTGCATAAATATAACTGCATCTCAGTATTTGCATGTGCGTGTGGGATTGGATAATGCAATATCAAAACACTAGAGAGTTCAGGCATTGGACAAGCGTTGGAGGCAATCGCTACAAGACATAGACAACATATTGTCTATCAGATGCAAAGGAAATATTTATTTTCAAAGGAAATTAACCAAAAATGAAGCATTTTTATCTCAAAAATATATATTGAAGAGTGAGGATCAGGATTGATTCTAAGAATAGTTGCTTAGGCACTATGTAAAGATAAAATTGTCACTATCATTATATAAGATGTTAAGGAGAAAAACCTTGGCATAGCATGAGCTTTTGCAACTTGTTTTAGGTTCTGCAGTCGGTTTTTGTTCTGCTTTTCAACACGCTTCTTCTTTTCAGCCCGTCTCTCAGCAAAAGGGTCACTTCCAACCTCTGCAAGCAACAACCATGTGAATAAATAACAAAAAGTTACAGTGTCGTAGACTAAGTTACACTGGTTACATATAATTCGAGCAAAAAAATATTAAAACCATCTACCGATGCAAAAACCAGTCAAGCTACTGTTGAGTGGGCTGAATGGGAGGATTAGAAACAAGTTGATGCCCCCAATAAGATAGCAATATATAGATACGATCTACTACAGTATCCCTTCAAGTATAAACTCATAGCAGTCATGCCCAGCTGAGATGGCAGAGAAGGCCTCTCCTGGTCTCTAGGGCTATCCATTTAAACATAATCCCGCAGCAATGCTCCTTGGGTGGAGATGAGAATTGTAGTTTTTCACAAACATAATTGCTTCTCACGTAATAAGCATAATTGACATCTGGAAAAGTGATTTGGCAGTAGGTACAATCTTATCTAAATAATTGAGGTGAAGTACCTGTCCCCTAAGTTTGGCAAAATGTCAATATTAGGCCAAATCCCAATTTTTGACCTGAACGGTTTTACGAAGAAAATGGAAATGGACCATGGAACAGCACTGGTGCAAATAGTTAAACCGGCTAGCGTTCTGGTGCTTTTAAACCGTTGCTTAATCAATATCTGCTATGCTCATCCATGAAAATCAAGCATATTTACATCTTAAAGCAAATATATGGTGATTAAGGATAACAAGTTATACGAAAAAGCCTATTCAATGAAAAAAGAAGAAAGAAGAAATATGCAACTAATAAAAGATTTGTCTGTATACCATCAGTGGCCTTGGCCTCGAGTATGGGTACATCTCGATCATCATTAACACGATCATATCCATAGCGGCGTTTCCAAGTACCAGTCTGCTCATCATAAACAACCTTGTCCTTTTTACGGTTCTTTATACCTGAAATTTATCATCAGAATAATGTTAACATACATAAATTAATCAAAATACGGATAATTGAGACCTAATACAAAAAGTTCATGATTAAACAAGAAATTTGTTGACCAAAGGCCTACATATCCTGCAATTGTTTAGAATCAACAATTCGCATCTTCAGAAAATTTTTCTTCTCTGGACAGCAAAAACAGATTTAAAAGACAGATATAGCCTACAATATTATGGCTCACCTTTTGCTTTGGCAAACAATTCCCATTTTGTAGGAGGTTTGGGCTTTGGCAACTGAAAAAACAATAAATATCTCACCATCAGCAAATAAACAGCAAAATCAACTCTTATTAAGTAATGCAGGCAAAGGCAAACCTTTTATTTTTGTAAGCAAAAGGTTACCATGAAGTAGCATCAGTGAAACAAAATAGGCAAATTTCTTAACAGCAACATTCATATCATAAAGGATACAATGCCTGTAATTGCCATATTATAATGTTATCAGACCAAACATGTACTCCAAAAATTCCTCCACCAAGTCATAATACTAGATAAACAACTCACTGATCTTCGAAAGAAGAGTCATTTTCCAAACATAGATGATCTAGAGGCCGGAGGCATAACATACCAAAGAATGTGTTTATGTACATTATATGTGTGTATTAGAATGGATTCCTATCCCGAATTGTTGTGCTTCTCCTCGGATACCCCCTCCCTCCAATATCTTTGTCTATGCTATACTCACACACTTCTTCCACAGTATGTATTAAGAAAATTAATAAATTCTCACAGATGACATGTATAGGTATCAAGAGATAATATGTAAAATTCAAAGTAAAATGAAGACGTCGCTCTTAAATTCCTTATTAATGGAAAAACATGTGTAAAGAAGAATTACTCTGATCACCTATCATAGCAGCCTCTCTACTTACGTAAGAGTGATCCACTGAAGTTCTTTACTAATGAAGAAAAAGATTCAAATGAGGACTGAGCTCAAGTGTTTACATGCTTTTCTCTGGGCAATTTTGTTGTTGGTGGCGGCAACTTGACAATAGGGCCATCCACATCTTCAGTGGAAGGTAGGTTGAAAAGGGCATCTGCGACTGCTTGAACAAGCTCAGTACCCTTCTCCAGACACTTCTCTACCAACTCCTCCCTTCATATTTCATAAGCATCCAAATAAGAACTCTAAAAAAAGATCAACATTCCTAATTCTGAAACAAAAAGTGGAACCATAATACGCGTCACGATTCAATATTTCTCAGTATTCACTACCCACAAATAACTGATACCATAACCAGCAAATTATGATGCACATGGTCACAAATGCACGATACTGCCAAACTTCGTAAAAGATCTTCCATGAACTAACTCCTGTCCCGTACAAAAGGCTTAAATTTTTTTCCTCTGGTGAGACATATACTTCATTCTTCCCCGTTTCTACATCAAACAAAACACGCGGAAGAGAGCTCATATCTCTTTCTCCACCTTTCGAATGGATGCAAACCACACGTCCACGATTACATAAAAGCAAATTCAAATTCGCGATTGCATTGGAACAGAAAACAAAATATCACGATCAGATTACGCAACAAGGACACCTCCCACGAAATTCTATGAACCGGAAAAAAAACCAAACACCGCAGACTCAGACGTGAAGTAGACAAGTGTGAACCTCGAAGAAGGTAGGGAAGGAAAGTGGTGACCAGGATCGAAGGCCATGAGATTCCCGAGGTCAACCTGCATAGTCCGAGCCTCCTCCATTGCTGTCTGACCCTGCGAAACACCATTATTCTCAGTCACAAAGTGCAGGTATATTAATCGGCTGAGTTAGGGCGCGAACAAGAGAAACAGAGACGGCGGCGGCGAGGGCGGCGAGGGCGGCGGCGAGGGTACCTGGGGTCGGACGACGACGGCAGGGGTTTGTACGGGGTCGGCGTGTGGTGTGGCGCGGCGCCGCTGCGAGCGACGGACGAGCGGCGGGGCTAAGCCGCTGCAAGCGACGGGGCGAATCTCAGCGTCGGCGAGCGACGGGGCGAGTCTGTGAAAGTAGGGCGGAGAGGAGGCGGGCGTTTGAGCCCTTGAAAGAGGTAACGGGAGAAGGAATGGGGCTAGGTTTCTGCGTCTTTTAAACAAAAAAAAAAAAAAAAAAAACAAAACAAAAACAAAAACACTAGTTTCTTCTTTCGTTTCGCTTACAATTTTTTGTTTTATCATATTTGCAGAACAAATATTTGTTACACTTAAAACCAAAAACAATGATATTTTCTCCCCTATAAAAGAATCTAAGGATTTAAAAATTATGCCAGCGAGTGAGCTAACCGACTCCCTAGAGATGCATGAATTTAAAAAAAAAAAATAACCTTATAAGATGAAGAATTGACTGAAAGTGTCTTTCAGTTTAAAATAAACATATGATCTCATATGTCTAAGAAAAGTGGAAGAGGTTGTGGAGCAATACAAGCGGAGGTGAAAACTCTCCGAAAGAAAAATGTAAACCTGGCAATAAACTACATGCCACTCTTCTAAAGAGGAAGATCTATCAACTCAATGTAAAATCAACATTTCTAAATAGGTATATCCAATAAGAAATTTACGTAGAACAAGCACTAGGCTTCATTGCCACAAGGCAAAGCAAAAAGGGTACTCAGGCTCAAGAAGGCCATATATGAGGTAAAACAAGCATTGCGAATGTTGTATTAGAGGATGGATGAAAAACCTCACTAAACAAAGATAAGTCTAGCACTCTTATTGTCTCCTTTTATATATATGATTTCATATATACGAGTAGTAATTAGGAAGTGATTAAAAAATTCAAAGAGCAAATGACGAAGACATTCGATATGATGGAAAGATAGCGATAAATAATCCATTAAAACATATGACAATTTATTGACATATACAAATTCTTATGGTTACCATTTTGTTGTTTTGTCATTGATGTGTTTCTTTCATTTTATTAACGCGAATGTGAAGAATACTTAAAAGATATTCCACAGCATAATTTTAAGGGTTAATACCATAAAAAATCATAAATTGATATATATATTTATGAGAAATTTATCATGAATTAATCTTTTATTACAAAAAACCCCAAACTAGTATACTTGTAACGAATTTATTTTCTATTGGTTTTTGTCGAATTTAAATGTTGAATTTGCTGACTTAAATGACATGTGGTGATGTAATATAGTGACATGGCAAGTTCACATGGAAATCCACAAGATAAATATCATGAAAAATTCCAAATTTGTATTACTTTAACCAATTTGACAACACTCCTATGATAAATTTAAGGTATACCTATGACAAATTTGGAATTTTTCGTGGCATTAACTTATGGATTTATGTGTGGACTTGCCACATCACTATAACATGTTGCTACGTGTCATCCACATTAGCAAATTTAACAAGTAAAATTTGACAAAAGTTAATATATGATAAATTTATTATAGATGTACTAGTTTGGAATTTTTGTGATCAAAAAATTAGTTTAGGTTAAATTTATTACGGGAATACTTTGGTTTAGAGTTTTTGACAATAAAAAACTTTAATTGGAATAAATTTATCATTAGTGTACTAGTTTGTAATTTTTGAAGGTCAAAAAATTAATTTGAGATAAACTTGTCATAAATATACAAGTTTAGGATTTTTAAGGTTATTTACCTTAAATTTAAAAGGCTTGTGGGGATAGGCCACCGATTTTCAAGTGTGGCCTTTTCTTTTTGGGGCTTTAAATAGAAATAAAGTAAATGATTTTACTATGTATAGGAACTTTAGGAGGCTTAATACCTTAAAAACCTTTCAACTTTAATTTTTGTCTCAATTTTACCGTTTGTTTTTTTATTTTTTTTTTTTGTCTTATAAAAAAATATCAACTTTAGATTCTATCGCAATTTTAACCTGAACTTTTTTTTTTTGTCCTATGAAAAACCTCCAACTTTAGATCTCATCTCAATTTTACCCTAATATTTTTACAGTCTTATGAAAAACCACAAACTTTTACTTGAGTTATAAAATAGCCCCATTAACCCTCCATCCAAAATTTATTATTAACAACTCAAATATGAAAAAGTCCCAAGCACGAGCTACTCGAGCGTCTTGAATGTGAGCTCTCCGATGGTGAGCAATGGAACATTTCCAATCATAGAAAATTGACAATCGAGTGTAAAATCACTAAAGGAGATTTTGATGGAAGGTTTAATGGAGAGCAAGTTTGAGACTCAAGAAAAGTTGGCAATATTTTATGAGACAAAAAAAAGATAGAGTGAAATTGAAATTGGATCTAAAGCTAATAACTTTTTATGAGGCAAAAAAAGTTTAGGGTAAACTTGGTTCTAGACCTAAAGTCGATGGTGTTTTATGAGACCAAAAAAGGTTTGGAATAGAAATGAGACTGGATTTAAAGTTAAAGTTTTTATGAGACAAAAAAAAAAAAATAGAGTAGAATCGAAACATAATCTGAATTAGAGATTTTTTATGAGATAAAATATAAAATTGGAACAAAGCTAAGGTTATAGGTTTTTTATAGTATTAAGCCACCTCCCAATATGAGATCATATGTTTATTTTACATTGAAAGACACTTTCAATTGATTCTTCATCTTCCAATCTGATTTTGAAGGGGGTTGATTAGGTGTGAGCATCAACCTTAGACTGACCTTGGACTAGCCCAAGTTCCCGAGGGATTTGATCAGTCTTGGTCCTGAGATCCCTATAATAATGCTAGTATGAATACCTAGTGTCATGCCCCGAACCCCGAGACACGTGAACAACCCGTCATGGTTGTGATAATGCGACATTCCCAGGTGGTGTCGCCGACCCAATTTAATTTTTTTTAATAAGCGCATGCGGAACGTATTAAAAATCCCCTGACAAATTAAACACGGGATAGAATAGCAGGAATAAAAATCGATTTAATACAAACCACATATAATCATAAAATCAAACAAGGTTTACATGTAGCCGAAATAGGTCGGAGTCATACATTAGGGATCGGCTCACCAAAAGAAAAAACAGTCCTATGACTACTAATCGATTCAATCCTCCATCTTTTGGCTCGCACTCCTTGCCCAACTTCACCGGTCCACCCGACTCCATTTGGAATCCTCATCTGCGGCCCCGAAATGTGTTTCCCACAACGGGGTGAGACATTGTCTCGGCAAGTTCACCCCTCCTAAGCCCCTATTAGAAAGAAAATACACCTCAGCATGACCTAACCACACATCAAGAAGACTTACCTCGCGACAGTCCGCGCCTGCAAGTTAGTACAATTTATATCATTCAATCACGTGCAAATATGACAATTAAATAAAGCACGGTACAATCACATCATCAATCAATCAACCACTTGGATCATCTCAGCGATCCATCGGCTCGGCCGATTACATGTCATTCTATCAAATCAATCAATCACTTTCCCAACCACGACCCTAAGGGTCGACTCAACAATCGGTGGTATCACGGCCCCACGTGGCACGACCTTCGAAAAGATGGTTCAACACTAGTGGCATCCCGGCCCCACTCGGCACGACCTTCAAAAAAGTGGTTATCACGGCCCCAAAGGCACGACCTCTAATAGGTGGTTCGGCCTCACAAGGCACGGCCTCTCATAGGCGGTTCAACAACTAGTGGCATCACAGCCCCACTCGGCACGGCCTTTCCTAGGCGGTTCATCACGACCTCAATAGGCACGGCCTCTAATAGGCGGTCAACCACGGCCAAATCCCCCTCAATTTCAACAATTGGAATTTCTACACATAACCCCTAATTTATGCAATCACACTCAATTCGCCACCAATCAAGTATCAAATTTAAATTCTGACATCATAGCAGCGATCAGCATGAAATTCTGAGCAACCTAGGGGCTAAAAATAAATTTTTCCGTTTTTTTTTTTTTTTAATTTTATTTTATTAATTTCGGAATATTTTAATATTATTTTAATAATCCGAATTTACAATCAATTAAATAATTCTAAATTAAAATCTAAATAAGTCACATCACAATTAACTTTAATTAATCTCTTTTAAACTTAATTAAACCCAATTAAGCTTAATCAATTTCCTTAATCCAACTTATATTAAAATAATCTAATCTAACCACCTAAATACACTTAATTCAAATTAAACACACGTAGGGCATAATTAATCGGCTAATCAAGGATTAGTGAGGTAACTCACCCGATTAACGCGCCGGACGGACCAAAACGACGAGCGCGACGAGGGGAACGATAAACTCCAAAGCGGGCCTAGCATCCGGGGCCGGGAAGCCGGCCAAATCGGCCCTTGAATGGGCTGGAAAACCCATTTTCGGGTTCCGAGCATGGTGGAAAGGGGGGCCGACGGCGCGGTTTGGGGCAAGGGGGCGGCGGAGGAACGGCGGGGAAGGAGGCGGAGGAGACGGTGGGAGGCGCTCGGCGGGGCCGAGCGCGGCGGTGGGAGGCTCGGGCGGGGCACGGCGGGGCGGGCACGGGGACGGCGGCGGTGCGACGGCGCGGGCGGCGGAGTGCGACGGAGGCGAACGGCGCGGCTAAGGGGCGGGCGGCGCGCGGCGGCGGCGTGGACGGCGGACGGGCGGTGGCGTCGACGGACCGGGGGTCGGTCGGCCGACCCTCTCTCTCTCCCCCTCTCTTCTTCTCCTCCTCCTTTTTCTTCTTCTTTCCCAAGGTTGAAGAAGAAGTGGTGGGCCCCACCACTTCTCTCTCTCTCCCACCATTTCTTTTCCTTTTTCTCTTTTTCTTTTAATCCCCAAGGTGGCCCACCACATGACCTCATCGATGAGGTCATACTCCACTAACTCAAACTCTCACAACCTCAATCCAATGGGTCCACTTGGTTTTCCGCCGGGGTCCAAAACTTGTACATCTTAATTCCTTCAATTTTCCTTCCAATTGAATCCAATTGAAGTCCACAAAAATTAATCCAATGTTCCCATAATTTAATTCACACCTTGGCTCGTCCATAGAACCAATTTAAATCCTAAAAAGTACGACCATAGGCGAACCTTATAATTTCTCTTAATTCAATTCAAATTGACTCCCATAAAATCAATTGATGTCTCACTTATCAAATTGATTATTTTTTTTATCCAAAAATTCCCTATATTCCTCAATTTCACAATCCCCGGCTTCAACTGAACGAACACGGCCCTATTTATCCAGTTGAATTTAGGACCCGAAAATCGGGATGTCACACCTAGAGAGGAGTGAATACATGTTTGAAAGAATTTTCGAAAAGTAAAATAAATTTCGAACAAACTTTAAGAACCTAATAGCACCGGACTTCTAATGAAAATTCAGAATCAGATAAGTAATGAAATAGAATTTTGCAATACTTAAAATGATGCAATATATTTAAATGAAAAGAGTTAAGGGAAGAGAAAATTGCATACAAGATTTATAGTAGTTCGGCTTAGATTAAGCATATGTTTATTCTTTCACGTTGGTAGCCTTTTGACTAAAATTTACTATAGTATCAATAGATAAGTACAATATTTCAAGTGCAACCTCTCAGTGGAAGATTTCTTTTCCCTCACTAGGTCACTCTTCTTGTGATATTCTCTTAAATACAATTTGTAAGAACTGTTGATGAAGAAGAAGTGGTTGGAAAGGCTTCGAGACTGGAATTTCAATTTTCACGTACTATCTTAAATAGATTGAATGACCTCCTTAAATACTCCTCGATGCCTCACTACCCATTATCATTTTTCAAAGAAATTTCTTCTAATCAATTAGTTGGATAGAATTGATTAAGGAAATCTTATAACTGTTTGAAGATTAAGATGAAAATCTGTTGATTCCAGTTGCCCATACAATCAAATTCTAGATTTCCATAAATAGATGCTTTTAAAAAAGGAATTTGTTTGCGCAAGATTGATTTCATCAATTTGTGATAAATTCTATCAATATATTTAGAAAATGCAAGTGAGATTCTTTGTCAAAGAGCTAGATATTTATTCTTAAATATCTTCTTCTCTCTGTCTCTTCCTCTCTCCTTGCTTGCTCTTCTCTACTAACAAAGCTTTTCAAACCTCTTAAGTGCTGCAAGTGTCATGGCATCATCAACTTCTTCATCATCCTCATCTTGTAGAATGATTTTTCTTCTTCTTTTCTCTGAAGCAGCCATGGGCTCTTTTCCTTTTCTTTTTGCAGTAGCAGTAGTAGATTCTTTCGTGGGAGTCTTCTCCTTCAATCCCTCCAAAGCCTTGTTCAGTTCCTTCAACTTCATTTCATTACCATCTTATAACCAACAAGCATGATAATAGAGTTGGTCAGGCAAAGGGGAGCAGGAATTTGGATTTTCAAGTGCTTGAACAACCTGGTGACTAGAGAGGAATAAGGCAATTGTCCCTTGTCCTTCACCACAGTCCTGTACATGTGGAACAGGATAGTGTGTGAAAGGGAGAAACTTCTTCCTTGATTCAAAGCGAACATGAGCTTTGCCTTTATCTTTGAGACATCAGTTTTCAACGTTGCCTTGGGCCTGAGACAATTGATGACAATCTTATGGAGAAAAACATTGGAAGAATTCATCTTAGTGTTGGATATTTTGCCTTCCAAGCTTCTATCTCGAACAATCTCCAAGGTAGCATGTTTTATAGACACCCTAATCAGTTGGAAACTTCCTCTTTCCACCCCGATTATATTAGCAAGAGTGTCGATATCCACAACATATTCCTTATTCATGAAAGTAAAGAACAGTCTATTTGCATCTAAAAAGGACAGATTTGAATAGAAGTAGGTTGTCAATTCAGGACGTCCGATTGTCAAATCGGTGCAGAAACTCTCAAGCTGTAAACGTGAAAACTTTTCTCTCAAATTTATCTTGATTGAATCAAGAAAATCAAAGTCTACACTTCTTGGATTCATAACCCCTTTCTTCAACAATTTCGAGTCAATTTGCTCTTGTTCCTTAGAGCGGAACAGGCTTCCCTCAGGATAGATAGTGTTAACTGTAACTCCCATCCTTGGTTGAAACTGTGGAAACAGTCTCTCGTCATTGTCCATAGGCTGATTTGCGGTTCCAAACCGCGGATCACTCGATATGTTTTCAAACATACTTTGCGCAAGTCCTTCCTTAACAACTCCCAGTTTCTCCATCTCATGCAAAAAGATGGTTTCATTCCGGTGACCTATCTCTTTCAGAAAACTATCAATCAAGTTTAACTCCGTTCCTCCATCATTCAACTTTTTGTAGAGCGAGTAAGCAAGCTTTGGTCTAAGTGTTCTTACCGATTCAGCCTCTTCAATAACTTCTTCTTCTGTGAGGTCCACTATGGTAGGACCATCGGATCTCATTTGTTGTCCCTTTCCGGCAAGCCTTGAAAATTTCCTTGAAGACCTGTTTAACTCGAGGGCGAAAAGGCAAGTTGTTCACAAAAAGTTTGGATTTTTATAGAGTAAACAAATGGAACAGAGACGCAAGTGGAGGTTTTTGAACTATTAGGGGTTCGAAAAAGAGTGAAAGAGGCGTCTTTTGAGAAGACAACGATTTAGGGGTATAAATAGTAGGAATAAAAAGATACTGAACCGTCGCAAAAAGAAAGTAAAAATTGCCAAAATTAAAGAAAATAAATTATTGCCTATTCTTGAAAAAGAAAACTACCATAAATGTGTCAAAATTCGTATAAAAGGAAGATTTCGAAAGTTCAAAAACAATTATAAATCTAATACGCAATAAAGGGAATTAATAAAAATAAATATGAAATAACACGCATTTAGACTTTACGTCAGAGTTTGAGTGTTTCAAGACTTTACCTCAAAGTCTGAATACTTTCAGACCTTATCTTTGAGTCTGAACATCTTAAGACTTTACCTTAGAGTCTGAACATCTTCAGAATTTACAATGTTCAGTCTTGAGCGAATAGATTCAAAGTGACTTTTCTCTAATGGCTTTGTAAATATGTCCGCCAGTTGGTTCTTTGAGTTAACGAACTGAATCACCACTTCACCATTTTGAACATGATCTCTAATTAAATGATGCTTGATTTCCATATGCTTTGCTCTTAAATGAAGTATTGGGTTATTTATAAGATTGATGGCGCTAGTGTTGTCGCATTTGATTTCTGTGCAAGATTCTTCAACTCTAAAATCTTTCAATTATTGTTGCATCCACAATATTTGAGAAGAGCAACTCCCAACGGCTATATACTCTGCTTCAGCTGTTGAAAGAGCTACGGTACTCTGTTTTCGTGAGAACCAAGATACCAACCTGTTTCCCAATAATTGACATGTACCTAAAGTGCTTTTCCCATCCACTTTACAACCAGCCAAGTCAACATCAGAATACCCAATGAGAGTAAAATCTCCTTTTTTGGAATACCATAGACCTAGCTTAGATGTAGTTGCAACATATTTAATAATGCGTTTCACAGTAGTCATGTGAGATTCTTTAGGATTAGATTGAAATCTAGCACAAATACAAACACTAAACAAAATATTAGGCCTAGATGCAGTAAGGTAAAGAAGTGAACCAATTATGCTCCTGTATAGCTTCTGGTCTACACTTTTTCCTTCTTTATCTTTGTCCAGCTTTAATGAATTTGACATAGGGGTTTCTGTCTTCTTGCAATTCTCCTTGCCATATTTCTTGATGAGATCTCTTGCATATTTTTCTTGGCGAATAAAGGTTCCTTGTTTTGATTGTTTGACTTGAAGTCCCAAACAGAAGTTTAACTCACCCATCATGCTCATTTCAAATTCATCCTTCATACATCTAGAAAATTTCTTGCAAAGATTTTCATTAGAAGAGCAAAAAATTTGTCATCAACATAAATTTGAACAAGTATAAAATTCTTTCCTTCTCTTTTAATGAATTTTACCAGATACATGAAAATAAGAGACAATAAGTTTATTTCCTTTGAACAATTCATAAGGAGTTTTCTCCAAAAAAGGTCTTAGAAAAACTCTGTTAATTATATAACCAGTTAAAGTTGCTCCAACCCAAAAACGAGGAGAAAGATTACTTTCAATCAAAAGAGTTCTTGCCATTTCTTGCAAAGAACGATTTTTCCTTTCCACAACTCCATTTTGTTGTAGAGTGTATGGAGATGAAAAATTATGCCGAATGCCAGAATCATCACAGAAATCAGCAAAATCTTGATTTTTGAATTCACCTCCGTGATCAGTACAAATACTTGTTATAGCATAACCTTTTTCATTTTGAACTTTCTTAGCAAACTTAGTGAAATAAGACAATGCTTCAGATTTGGTTAAAGAAAGAAATATCAAGTAAAACGAGAGTAGTCATTTACTATTACAAAACAATACATTTTTCCTCCAACACTTTGTGTTCTCGTTGGTTCGAACAAATTCCATGTGCAATAGCTGTAAAACACGTTTAGTAGATACTTGATTTATTGATTTGAAAGAGTTTCTAACCTATTTTCCAAGCACGCAGGGTGTGCATGGATCATGTTTTTGATACTTTAGGTTAGGTAGTCCTCGAACTAACTCCTTAGATGAAACTATCAGACTTTATATCCAGCAAGTAGATATTTCCATGTCTTCATCCAGTGAATGATTGTGAGAGATCTTTGCTTACCCCAGAAGATATATCTTCTTGAAATTTGATCTTCTATCCAGTGTCACAAAGCTGACTAATACCGAGAAGATTATAATTTAAACCTTCAACTAGAGAGACATTGTCGATTGTGAGATTTCCTATCTTTACGGTTCCACAACCAACAATTTTTCCTTTGTTGTTGCCACCAAATGAAACACTTCCTCCTTTCACTTGTAAGAGATTTGTGAAACAAGTTGAATCTCCAGTCATTTGTCTTGAGCAGTCACTATACAAATACCACTTGATTTTCTTCTTGATAGTGACTTGCAGTTAAATGAAGAAATCAAGTTTTCTTTGGTACCCATATTTTCTTGGCTTCAACATTGTTAATAGCATAAACAATCTTTGCCCATTTTCTCTTAACAGGTTTCCAAACTTTGGGACAATCCTTCTCAAAATATTCTAAATGTTACACTTTGAGCATGTAAGAGCACTTTCGCAACAGGTTTTACAAAAACCTTTTGAAAATGATTCTTGTAAAAAGAATTTGTAGGTCTATTTTTGATTCTTTCCTTTACCTTTGGAAAATCGATCAAGGGAATAGTTTTCGATGTCATTCCAAGGTCGGACTTATTGAAATATGGCCTTTGAATTGAAAGAGTTTTATCTAACTTTTTAGATCCCATTGAAAAGTTTTTAGTAACTCTCAAAATGTCTTCTTTCAATGAAGCATTTTCTTTTGAAAGAGTAGTTTCATTTTCTTTTGAATCAGCAAGACATTTGTCCAAGTTTTCAAATTTTTCAATCAAAATATTTTCCTGTCGCTTTAGTTTGGAATTCTCCTTTTTCAATTCAAAAATCCTTTTAAGATAAGCTTTAAGGCTAAGACAAAGTTCGTCTATATAATTCGAGACTTTGGTAGGAATTTTTAAATTTCTAACCTTGACATCACTGTATGAGTTTGATTCTGAGTCTACGTTGACTTCTCCATGAGATAGATGTTGGCATACTCTTCATCGCTCTCTTCACATTCTATGTCGCTCCATGTTTCAGTTTTGAGTGCATTCTTGAATCTTTCTGGATTTCCTTTCTTTATTTTCAGCAACGGACAGTTGGGTCTGATGGTGTCCCTTTTTCTTACATTCAAAGTAAATAACATCCTTGTTGGTTTCATCTTCTTTAGTTGATTTCTTTTGAAATGTTTGATTGGTTTGTCTCTTCCCATTGAACGTTCTTCCTTTTCTATTTAATTTTCTGAACTTTCTTACCAAGAGTGCTAACTCTTCATCATCCAATTCTTACCTTTGGTGTCAATGTCCTCATTTAATTGCTCGACGTCATATGATTGAAGTGTGCCAACCAATTCATCTATAGAAAAAGGCATATGATCCTTTGTGTTTCTCTTATGGAAGTCTTTATGTGATTCCATTCCTTGGAAAGTCCTCTCAGCAGCTTATTGAGTTTCATTGGTCCTGAGATAGGCTAACCCTGATATGCTAAGCCATTTACAGATTCTGTAAAACGATTAAACATGTTAGTTATGGATTCTCCTAGCTTCATCTTGAAGGCTTCATACTGTCCAAGAAGCGTATTCATCTTGGTTTCTTTAACTCAATCTATTCCTTCACAAGTGACATGCATCCTGTCCCAGACTTCTCTAACTGTTTCAGAAGATGAGATTTTATTATACTCAGTAGGAGATAAAGCACAATACAGAGAATAAATAGCTTTAGCATTAAGGGCTTATCTCTTGGTTGTTTTGGCTTGTGATAGTCCCACTCCATCTCCTATTTCTTTCCCTGTGGATAATGTAGCTTTAGGAATAATTTCTTTCTCTACCACATCTCATTCCAGAGGATCTTTTGATATTAGGAATGCTTTCATCTTGTTCTCCCAAATGTTATATTCCTTTCCATCGAAGTAAGGTGGTCTGGTGTTGCTTTGACCTTCAATCAAACCTGGAGCCAAAATACTAGCCATAGATCTTTAGTTTAGGAAGTAATAACACTTTCAACAAATAAGCACACAAGCTCTTATACCAATTAATAAAAGCTAGTAAACACACCTAGAGGGAGGTGAATAGGTGTTTATAAATTTCTTTTAAAACCTTTAACCCAAATCCCTCACCTTGAAATAAAATCAAAGTAAAAACACTTAAATAAATCAAATTCTACAGCAATAAAGTAAACAGAATAAGGTAAGAAGATTTGAACATAGAGGTTTATAGTGGTTCGGCTTAGTGTAAGCCTACATCCACTCTCCATGCTGACAGCCCACTGGCTGTATTCACTATGTAGCAAGTGAGATTTGTATAGCTTATTATATGGACTTATTCAGTAGAAAGTCTTTGCTATCGCTCTTGCAAATCCTCACTGTATGTATCTCTCCTTTGTACACAATTAAGGCTCAAGAAATTTGAGAACAAGGAGTTTCAGAGGTTCAGACTTCGGATTTTTCTATCAGCCAACACTCTTCAAACAACAATTACTCCACCTTAAATATTCCTCCTTGCCTCCATAGCCGTTAGCACTTTCCAAACGAGTTCATCCAATCTACCCATTGGAACAAATCAAATTATGGTGATATTCAAGCTGTCGAATATATGTGGAAGATAGCTCGTCAATCCTGTTCGTCCATTCAATCAGGATATTGAGTTTCCATAAGTGTAACCTTCCAAACCTTGCTTGTTCTTCAACGGATATTCTAATTGAGATAAATCCAAAATTTTTGAGCTTAGTTTCAGCCAGACATCTTCCACGAAATAGAACAGATCACAGAAGATATTATCCAATCTTCAAATTCCTAAACATTGGATTAAAATGCTGTTAGCTTGGCCAGACTTGTAAAATTGAGTTTAACAGTCTTCATACTTTGATAGATGAGTCTAGAGATCATCAGATCGAAACACTTGGGTTTTGAACTTTTCAAACTTAAGTAACTGAGTCTTGGATTCTTCAGACTTAACTGACGATGATGTTTTGTTAGCTTCAAAACACTTAAGGGATTTTTCTTCAATATGAAGATCAAGCAAAACTTGGAAATGTTCTACTTATGTAAACTCAAGATCCTGATTGTATAGGCGAGCAGGGTTGACGAGCTATCTTCCACATCCATTTGACAGCTTGAAGATCACCTTAATTGATTCATTCCAACAGATAGATTGGATGAAATCCTTTGGAAGGTGCCAACGGCTACGAAGGCATGAGGGAGTATTTAAAGGTGGAGTCATTGTTATTCGAAGTGTGCGCTGATAGAAAAATTTCAAAGTTTGAATCTTTGAAGTTTCTTGTTCTCTTATTTCTTTGAGCTAGAACTGTATAGAAAAGGGAGAAACATACAGTGAGGCTTTGTGTGTGTAATAGCTAAGACTCTTTGCTGAAGAAGTCCACATTACAAGCTGTACAAATCTCTTTTGATTCATAGTGAAATCCAGCTAGTGGGCTGTCAGCGTGGAGAGTGGACGTAGGCTAGGATTAAGTCGAACCACTATAAACCTTTATGTTCAATTCTTCCTACCTTAATCTCTTTACTTATATTGTTGCACGATTTAATTGTTTAATTGTTTTACTTCAAGCCCTTATACTCTGATTTATATTTCAAAGTTAATCGAATCTTCTTAAAGTTTTATAAAAAGAAAATTTTAAACACCTACTCACCCCTCCTTAGTTGTGTTTACTAGCCTTTTTCATCTCCTATATAACTGCCGTCCACCACCCCTTTCCTCACTATTTTTGTGTTGCTTGAGTTCAAGACATCAGCTGAAGGAGACCAGCAGCCCATCGCATGCCTAGAAGCCATCGTCACCACCGCCATCACCGGAAACTGCCGCTCCGCCTCCACCTGCACCAGGCCGCACCAACCATTGTCCAGCCACCATTGTTGCAGCTTTTGTTTGTGTGTTTGAGGGGATTGTCCAGACATTGAGAAAGGCTAAGGAAGCTCGCCGAGGCCGCCATTCAACTCGTTGAACCACCGCCTGCCCATCCCTGAGCCTTGCCACCACTTTAGCTTTGTTTTCTTTTCTTTTTGTTGCCAAAATAGAAGGTTTGGGATGGGTTTCACAGCAGCTTCCAAGGCCATTTTGAGGTGCTTGTGGGCCCCAGACCTTAGGCTTGCTTTGGAGAAAAACGTCCTCGCAACATTTCAAGATGAGCGGATTGTTAAACGAGTGAGTTTAGCTCACTAATCCTTGCTTAGTTTGCTAATGATGCTTAGGCATTGATTAGTGTTAATTAAGTATGATTAGGTGGTTAGATTAGTTTAGAATAATTAAATTTGTGACTTAACAATGCATGTTAGATGGTTAGACTTAGCCATTAGCAAGTAGAAAGGTTTTAGTAATTATTAAATGAACCTCGGGATTTTTCCCGTTCCGTTTTGGCATCCAATTAGGCATTACGGGCCTAAATTGGATTTATGGCTATTTAATAATCAATTTTTATAATTAATTAATTATTTATTTATTTTTTGAAAATTAGGCTAAGATAGTTGACAACTAGAATTTTATGCTTATTATCGTGGCACAATCTGTTTATTTATGTGAGTACTAAATTGTGGTGAATTGATTTAATTCTGATTTTAGGAAATTGTTTCTAAATTAAATAATTTTGGGTAATTGATTGGTAATTACCGGCGTCGGTTCACAGCATCAAAATAGGTTGATGGGCTGTTGAAAATGGTGGGAAATTCTAATGCAAAAATTTGATATTTTGGCTAAGGCCGACCGTTGATCCACATATGGCTAATGTTAAATTATGTCTCGATTTTGAGAGTTTACAAAAGCGCAATTCGTTGGACTCGCGAAGGATTACAAAATAGGAAATAAAGAAAGAATGATAAAAGAGGAATTTTCTTTATTTATTTGAATTTGTTGAAGCCTTACGTGAATCCGAATTGAAGGAGTCCTCTGCACGCACGCATGAGGAAATAAAAGGAGTCCGTGAAGCCTCTGGACGTGGATGATTAATGGTGGGGCCCAAGGTCAAAGGTTTGACCTTGGGCACACTCACACATACACACGTTTGGCGTGAAGTACTCCATGCGTAGCAATTCAAAAGTGGCGGTGGGTCTTTGACCTGCGCCCACATATGTATAAGAACATAATTTTTCTTTTTGTGGCGGCGTTGGACTGCTGAAAGAAACCCTACGAAGCCACACGTACAAGCGCCAAAGCCAATGTCGAAGAACCTGCTGCAACTTTACGAGAGAGAGGAGCCGCGTGTGTTCTTCCTTTGAGCTTGAAGATCGCGTGGTATTTTTGTGCTGTGAATTTATATTCCAAGTGAGTTGTTTATTTATAGACACTTTGGGTTTGGGGTTAAATCTAGGTGTGGAAACACTTGAGCGATTGTAAACTCTGATACTCCGATTATAGTGGATTATTTGTGTAACACCCTAGAACCCCCCTTAAGGTCGTTACGGTCATACTTACTGTCTCCTGAGAGCTGTAGATTTGTGGGCTCTCTCTCTGTTTTTTTTTTTTTTTTTTAAAACAAACGGTCCCAGTGCACATGATATGGCGGAAGCGGAGTCACGACTCTCCAATCCTCCCTCCAAACATAAGAGGGTCAATGCACACAACTAAACAATATAGGATAGTGGAAACCGGACTTCTTTATTTATATGTGTAAAGGATGGATACTTCTTTTCAGGGTAGACGTACATCCAAACGCCATATCATAGTCGTAGTGGCCCTTACTAAAAGAAAACATCAAAATTTTCTACCCTTCACAAAAGAAATCTCTCATACATGTCTTATCCATCCCTGGGTTCCGGTCTAGTAAAAAATTCTCCCACCTCCAGCTCTTGCTCTTGCTCCATGCCTACCTCCGTCCAGGTGCTCCAGGGGGCGGCGGCGGCGGCATCATGCCCCTCATGACTTTGTCTTGGCAGATGAAGACAGAGACAAATTCTTGAAACACCGGGCCGTCATCCAGACCCGCATCAAACCTCACTAGCACGCTCACACGAAAGAAGACCAACCCGGGACCGTGGGGGCTGTCGATGGGCATCACCCTCACCTCCAGATCGGAGGGTATGCCGTAGAAAGAGCCGGGAGCAACTGGGGATAGCGGCATGTCTAGGCTGAAATGTTAGTCCCCCAAAAGGGGTGTGTACAACAACTCAGCAGAAATATGATCTCTATGGCTACCCATACATCACACAACATACATGTATATCACATTATCACATAACAGCAATAATCAGCATCATGGCATCACATAACTTCAATAGGTATATCGTCATATGGCCACAACAACAAGCAACACAAGGTGAGATATTCACACACCAATATTCAGCCATAGACTTTCAGCCACTCATGCTTTCATATTAATCACAATCTAAGCATCCATCCAGCATTCGTGCCTATTGACGCTCAGACATACATATTTCATCATGTGCACATCACACAAACCAGCAATACTCATGTATATATATATTCCACCATAGGCACATCACACAAGTCAGCAATACCCATGCACATATATTCCACAATATGCACATCACCTATATCATCAATGTTCATGCATACATATCAAATTCTCGCATTCATAAATACAAATCCCGGTACACACCACCCGGGCTTTCGGCACTTACACTCCCTGGCCGGGCATCTCGCATTTCAACTGGCATCACGAGGAACCCACGACACACACCATCCGTGCTTCCGGCGTTTACACTCCCTGACCGGGCATTTCGCACCCCAACTGGCATCACGAGGAACCCACGGCACACACCATTCGTGCTTCCGGCATCCCCTATGCTTCGGGCATCTCAACTCCGAGGCCATCCAGATTTACGCTCATAGGGCTACTGGGCATCTGGCATTTTCACTCCCTGGCCGGGCATTCCGACACTCTCGGGGCATCATCGGCACACACCATCCGATGGCCTCTTTCATATGCATGATTTATAGCATATCACATAATACTCGGCATACATAACAGCATGCAATGTCACATGTCCCCACTCATATGGCATGAAATTCACATAACATGCTCCATTCAATTGATTTCCCACAATTCAGCATACACAGGTTTCTGAAATCATCTCAATTGAATACCAAATGCCTTTTCAAAATTGTGAAACACACACACGTGATAGTCAAGACAATATGGAACATTTTTCATGAAGGATGCATCTCCTAATTGTCAACACACGAAAAGATATCATTTAGTCGTTTTAACACAGAGATTTCCAAACATTACAGCTTGCGCGATCACAAAAGAAATCTAAATTGACCATCCAATTGGTCACTAAAAATTCTGAAATTTCCCCACATCACCATTGAGACATTAAAGCACAACTTTCATTAAGACACAATGTTCAAACGATCCTCATATAGAAAGATATAAACTCAGCAAAACAAATTAGAGTTTAGGACTTCCCAGTTTGCACAGTTTTCGAATTTCATGAAATTAAATACTTAAACGTCACTCAAAAATTACGAAATTTCAGTATATTATAGCCAAGATCCTACAGACCATTTCTCATGCAGACATAATCACCAAATTCATCCTACATAAATTGCTATAAAAATCACAATCTTCTGTATCAAATACCGAACTGTTTAGGATCAATAGGACTTTCCAGTTTACACTGCTTTCGAATTTCATTTATTTAAATATACAAATCTCATTCAAAAATTACAAAATTTCAGTATGTCATAGCCAAGAGTCTAAGGAACATTTCTCATGAAGACATAATCACGAAATTCGTACTACATAATTTACTATAACAATTACAAGATCCTGTTTCAATTCCCAAACCGTACAGGATCAACTATCAAAGAAATCTCCTCAATTGAGCAACTTAACTTCCTTATTTTTCCCTGATTTTTGGATATGTTATAGTTCAGCATGTTTTCTACAACTATTCTTTAGAGGTCGAAGCAAGATTCTCAAGGAAAAATCACCTTATGGCCCATGCAATCTACTGACGTTCCACAGAAAACACTCCAGAATTCATGTCCGTAAAAATCAAGCATTTCCCTAGGTTATACCGGTTAGATTTGCCTCAAATTTTAGTATGATGTTCATTAGGATGTCCTCAACATTTCATATGAAGAGGTCAAAGACAATTATCCAACCGAAGATCAAGTTCAGCAACCATCAAGCAACAAAGGTCAGCAAGTAACTCCGATATACACCCGGTTCCAAAGAAATTCGGTTTCACCCCACAAATCTCACTCAAATCACTTCAAATTCGACTATGTTATATTTCAAGATGTGCTCTACAACTTCCATGAAGGAATCAAAGTCAGATTCTAACCCTAAGAGCACCTACAAACGCATGTAAGCTACTGGCGCAACCTAGCTCTTCCCAAACCCGATTGCACCTATCTCAAATCCTCCTTAAAACTCCAATTTCCAGCCATCAAATTCACAATTTCGACTATCACACAACACCACAACATGCATAGATAGATGAGAGATCATTATTGCTGTTGGATTGAGCTAAATTGGTGAAGAAACGGCAGCAAGAAGAACACGGCACTTTCGGTTCTCCTCCTTTCTCCTTCTTCTTCTCTTCTTCCTCTCTCTCTCTCTCTCTCTCTCTCTCTCTCTCTCAAGTCGACGAAGAAGCCTCACAAACCGGTGGCTTCTCCTTTTATACTTCAATTAATCATCATTAGGCTTCAATGATTAGTTGACATGCAGCTTGACACATGGCAACTCCTTGGACAGCTTGGATTTTCCCTTGGCTTGCATGGGAAGCCTCGGCCGAGAGTCCCTCCTTGGGCTTTGCTTGGCCGGCCCATTTCCTCCTCCTCTTGGGCCCACATTCGGCCCAAGTCCATTCCTCTTGAGCCCACTTCACTTAGCTCAAGTCATTAAACCTTAATTCCAAGATTAAACTATTCATCCTAGCTTATACAAATCTAATTAAAATTACTAACCTAGCCACATAATATGGCTACAAAGTTAGTCAAAATAATTAAATTTTAGCTCAATAGTCCAATGATTAAAATCTCACAACACTTCTATTGATCGGCCACAGTCATCGCATCTTCAGGGGTTGTCAAAATTCTTGGATGCCACAATTTGCTGCTAGCTCTCCCCATGGATGTAGGTACCGATACTTGGACCGAACCACGTAAATTTCTGGTGTCCTTATTTTTCTCGTTTATTTTCTCTGACAATTTCTTGTTGACGTAAATTGCAAGATCCTGTCGTTTCCGCGTATTATATCCCAACAGTTAATTTATTGGGATGTATGTTTGAGATGGTATACTATATTCATCTAAGGGCGATATGTCAGCTTAGTAGAGAGTAGTATACTAGTATACTATATCAGCTCGAGGGCGATATGGTAGTTTGGTAGAAAGCAGTATACCTTATCAGCTTAGATTGAGTATCGTTAGTATACTATATCAGCCTGGGGGCGATATGGCAGCTTAGCAGAGAGCAGTATACCCTACCATCTCAAAAGCGAGCTATACTATTTATTACGAGATTAGCAATGGGCACTCCTGATATGAGAAGACTTAATAGATAGTATGAGATGAGTTGACCAAGAAATGGGTCGTGATGACATGTAATGGGCTAAGTCGATTGATTAATGCTTTGATCTAATGTCATGAATTGGTTGATTGATTGATTTATGTGATATGAGACATCTGTAATTAATCATGACTTGTAGGATGGAATTGAGGCCAAGGTATGTTCTCTGACTTGTGTTGTGCTTAGGCAACCCTAAGGTATATTGGTTTTCTAATCAAGTCTTAGGACGGTAGACCTCGCTGAGATATAATCTCATTGGTTATTGTATAACCAATTTCAGGCCCTTAGATGGCAGCACGGGTACCTCCACCTCCCTTTATACTTGAGCAGTTTGGTATCCCCGAGAGCATTTCGAAAGAGGCTACTCATTTCCATATCCACCTTGACCTAGAATGATTAGAGTACATTCTGATAAAATCTACATTTTGGGTTGACGTGGGTAGAGATGACCTGATGCCCCATGAGTATAGATTGTGGTATCGTTACTACCATGATGGGCGAAGAGAGGGTCTTATATTGGAAGATGATGTGGCCCAACTTGTCTTAGAGGAAACATTTGGAGAAGGGATTGTAGATCCCAAGGACAGAGCAGTAGATGATGCTAGGGATCTCGCGCTTGGGAATGAGCCAACTTCTTTGGTGAACATAGTTGAGGATGCCAACTGGAGTAAAGAACAAGGGGAGATAGTGGAGCAAAAAGAGGAGGGATCGGAAGAGGACGAGGAGCTTGAAGAAAATGAACTTAATGAAGAGGAATCTGAGGAGGATCTAGAGAATAATCTAGAGTACGACCCGGATGAGGACTGAGACTTCATCTCGTTTGCAAACCCTATGCATATGTGCATAGATGTTAGATTAGACCTTTGTGAATAGTATCGTTGATTGTGAGACCTTAAAACAAAAGGGTCTGCGATACGTCTTGGGATATCACTTTTAAAATCGACCAGTTGAAGGATGGGAATGTGATCGAGGATCGAGGCATGACACCATCCCCTGCAAATATCTATTCTTTCTTTTCACAACCCCATTTTGCTTTGGAATATATGGAGAAGAGAAAACATGCTGAAAACCATATTCATCACAGAATTTTGCAAAGTCTTGATTTTCAAACTCACCTCTATGGTTTGTCCATATGTTTGAAATAGGACATCCTTTTTCTTTCAGAACCCTTTTGGCAAATTTTAAAAAGTGAGAGAATGCTTCAGACATACTTATCAAGAAGTATAACCAAGTAAAACAAGAGTAATCATCCACAATTACTACGCAATATCTCTTTCCACCAATACTTTGAGTTCCGGTTGGTCCAAAGAGATCCATATGCAGAAGCTGCAAAACTCGATTAGTAGAAACTTTATTTATACATTTAAAAGAACTTCTAACATGTTTTACCAAAACAGATGGTGTTTATAATTTAGACTTTTGATAAATCTGGTTGGGCAGTCCACTAACAAGCTTCTTGGAAGAAATTCCGGCAATCTGTTTCATGTTAACATGGCTAAGCTTTCGATGTCAAATGTTTGCTTCATCTTGAATGGATATTAGATACTGAGAACTTTCTGGTTTTATATATGGAAGATAAATATTCTTATGTCTTCATCCAGTGAAAGATTGAGAGAAATATTTACTAGTTCCAGAACAAGTGCCTTTTTGGAAATTAATTTTAGATCCAGTGTCACATTCAAACCTTCTAACAAGGAGGCATTGTTGATTGTGAGACTTTCAATCTACACAGTTCCACATTTAACAATTCTTCCTTTGCTATTTCCACCAAAAGAAACTTTTTCACCATTTATTGGCACGATTTTTATAAAATAACTTGAATCTCCTATCATGTGTCTTGAGCAGCCACTATCTAAATATCATTTGATATTTTTCTTAATAGTGACCTGCAATCATAAAAAGAACTCAAGTTTTCTTTGGTACATACATTTTTTTGGGTCTAAGAGAGTGCAAAATGCAGTCTTTATCCAATCTTTCTTAACAGGTCTCCAAACCTTGAGACATTCTTTCTCAAAATGTTTTGTATTACACTTTGAACATTCGAGAACACCTCAGCCAACAGTTTTTACAAAAACTTTTTGAAAATGGTTCATGTAAAACGTTTTTGTAGGTCTTTGTTTGATTCTTTCCTTCACTTTTGGAAAATCAATTAAAGGAATGGTTTCTAATGTCATTCTCAAGCTAGATTTGTTCAAATAAGGTCTTTGTACTGAAAGAATTTTTTTTCAACTTTTCATATCCTAATGAAAATCTCTTCGTGATATTTGAAATGTCCTCTTTCAAAAAAGTATTTTTCTTCAAAAGAGTATTTTCCAATTTCTCAAATCCTAATGAAAGTCTCTTTGTCTTTACCAAAAAAATGAAAGTCTCTTTGTGATATTTGAAATGTCCTCCTTCAAAAAAGTATTTTTCTAGTGTCATTCCTAAACCAAATTTGTTGAAATAAGGTCTTTGTACTGAAAGAATCTTTTCGAACTTCTCAGATCCAAATGAAAATCTTTTTGTGATATTTGAAATGTCCTCATTCAAAAAAGTATTTTTCTACGAAAGAGAATCCATATTTTCTTTCAAATCAATGAAACTTTTGTCAAGATTTTCAAACTTTTCTTTCCAAGAAGTTTCCTATTACTTTAGTTTAGAATTCTCCTTGTAACACCCCAAACACCCTTAAGGTGATTACAGTTATGCTAACCATCACTTTCACTACTAAGAGAGCCGTGTCTTTTAAGCTCTCAATTTTTTTTTTTTTTAACTTAAGTATTCAACGGTCCCTGCGCATCACATATAGCGGAAGCAAAATTTAAAACTCTCTCACACAACATATGAGGGGCAATGCACACATACTAAACACAATTGTATACCAAGAAACCGGCTCTGATATTATTTACTACTTAATGGACAGTTCTTTTATCTTTTAGGGGTAGAGTACATCAAGATAATAACATCAAAAGGAGCTCTAACTGCTACCCTTTATCAAGATAAACAAAAATAGCCTATACACACGGCTAACCCAAAAACCATCCATTCTGTCAGCTCCGGCCTGGCCTAAAAATCCCGCCAACCTCCCCAGCTATATATCGTGTCTACTGCCAGCCAGGAGGGCTAGGTGGCGGAGGTAGCATGCTGCCCATCTCCCCGTCCTGACAGGGAAAGATGGAGATGTACTACTGGAAGACCGGGCCGCTACTCGGGCCCACCTCGAACCGTACCGGGACGGAGACTCGGAAGTATGTGCGTCAGGGGATCGCCGGACCGGGAAGCTGCACCACCCGCACCTCGAGGTCAGACGGAATCCCATAGAATCTACCCGGTGTAAGTGGAGGTACCGACATCGTCTAAGCTGAAAATGTTAGACCCCAAAGGGGTGAGTACAACCACTCAGCATAAAAGCAATCCTTAAAACTACCCATACAACACAATCAAACACAATTTCATATCACATAAAAACTAAGTCACATCAAAGATATTTCAATAACATCATATTATGTCCAATCCAGCCATACACCATAGCATTCATGTAGTCAGTCCTAGACTTAACTAGCATATACCACCATCCAACACACACTATCCATTTTGTACATCAATCAGCATATACATTACTTTCAAACGGCCATTACATATATGCCTATACAAATATATTTCACCACATACTTGTACTTTGCATATTGGCATCAAATGGAAATATCAGCACCTTATACAATTCCAGCAAGCATGAATGCGTGTGTTTCTTACTTTAAATATCACCCACACAACCATTCAATCGGTGCACACAATTTTAATGACCATCACATGCTTTTCCACATAATAACAATGCATCAGGCATATATGCACACATCAGGTATACACATGATCCGGCTTTCGGCAACCCCACTTTTCGGGCATCTCACACCCAACCTGGCATCGTGAGGAATTCACGGCACACACCATCCGTGCTTCCGGCATTTACACTCCCTGGCCGGGCATCTCGCACCCCAACTGGCATCACGAGGTAATCACGGCACACACACTCCGTGCTTCCGGCACCCCCAACTCTCCGGGCATCTCAACTCCGAGGCCATCCAGATTTACGCACACAGGGCTACTGGGCATCCGGCATTTTCACTCCCTGGCCGGGCATCTCGATACTCCCGAGGCATAATCAATGCATGTCATGCAACAATCTCTTTCCCATGCATGATTCACAAACATGTCTATGGAGTACACAAGCATGACAGCAAATGCATTCATTTACTCTCAATCATATGACACGATTCTTTATTCAACATGCTCAATCCATTGTTTCATCACTAACACAGCATGCATATCATGAAGAACTAGATGAATTCAAGATCAATTATCCATCTTTCAACCTCATGTGACATGTATATGTATATCTCAAGATGGTATCTAACCCAAACAGCATGTATAATATGAATTTGACATGCATAGCACACCCTAATAGATAACTCATCAATCGGCTTAGAACTTTTTCCATGAATTCCCATAAAATCAGCATATAAATCAATCAAAAACACTCTCAAAGCATCATGACATTGGCCATTCAACATGTTAATCCATGTACATGATTGAAATAAAAGGCAAAGATATCATTTACACTAGAGAAAACAAGTTTAGACTATGTATTTATCAAATACTTATTCTTGGCCATATTCGGCCTATGCCCAGAAATTTTCCAGATTGTGCTATTCATAAAATTCACGAAATTGAGGCACTGATTCACCTTCAAAAATTATCAAAAATTACTATGTTATATCCAAGAGGTAGAAGAACATTTCACTAGAAGAGATCATCTTCAAATTCAGCTCACAAAGCATAGTATAAAAATCACCAACTTCCAGCTTATTTTCAAAAACGCGCAGAATACATCATTTGCGAAACAATTCGAAATGACCCACTTCAGCTCACTCTTTTTCTCCCATTTTCGGATATGTTGTAGCTCAGTATATTTCCTACAACTCTCCTTCAGAAGTCGAAGTCAAATTATCAAGCAAAAGTTGGGTTATAAGCTCCACAAGTTACTGTCCTTAATTCGTTAAATTTCCAGAATGCAGGGCTAGAAAGAAAATTCGTTACACCAAGTAAATCTCAACGGAATTGGCTCAAATTTTAATATGAGATGCATCAAGATGTCCTTAACAATTCATCAGAAGAAATCGAGCAAGGATTCCAACTAAAAAGGCATGAACAAGAGCAAACAATCAACAAAGGTCTCTCGGCTAACTCCAAAACCCATCCGGTTTCAAGCTAAACCCTTTACACCCCTCAATTCTCATTCAAATTCGCTCAAATTCGACTATGTTGCAGTTCAAGATGTGTAAAACAACTTCACAGAAGACATCAAACTCAGAATCCATCTCTAAACCCATGAAAATGGCCCTACAAGATTCGGGTGTAACCCTGTTTTCTCTACCCGATTTTCACCCGGTTTGACCTTTCTCCATAATTAGCCAAATTCAGCCGTACAAATCATGATTTCTTGCTAAAATAGAACACTATACACGTATAGGAAGAGTTAAGGACAGCCCTTGCCTTTGGATTTGAAGAAAACGGCAAGAATCTCCTTGGTTGAAGCTGCGGTTTCCTCTCTCGGCCGAGTGCTTTTCTTCCCTCTTCGGTTTGCCCTTCTTTTCCTTCTCTTTCTCTCTCTCCTCGCCGACTCACTCACCTCACTCGACGGCACTCTCTCTCTCTCTCTCTCTCTCACACCTCACACGGCCACTCACCAAAGCTACTTCCTAGACTTCACACATGGACGCCATGTGTCAAAGAAGCAAGACTCCATGGTGCCACCTTGTCGGCCACCTCCTCCTCCTTGGACGTGCGAAATTGGGGCCTCATGGGCTGGGTCAATTCCTTAATTGGCCGGCCCATCTCCTTCTCCAATTAATCCTCACTTAGTTGGGCCAATTTGATCAAATTAAACACACCTCAATCCCTCCAAAACCGTGATAGCCATAGGTGATGATGTAGGGTTAACTCAACAAATTTAAATTGTTACCCGTGGCCGTGGGGTAAAATCACTAAGTCCATTATATTGAGCTAATTGAAATTCAAAAACTCAATGACTAAAGTCATATAAATTTTGTTAGCCACAATTGTCACATTTCCAAAAATGGTGTCCAATTTGAAAGTGCCATATCAACTAGCGAAAGAGTTGCAATCCCACAATTGGATCTTCCATAGTCCTCACATCTTCAATGATTTTCAAAATTTGAGGATGCCACACTCCCTCTTCAGCTCAAAAATTCTTTTAAGAGATGTTTTGAAACTAAGACAGAGTTCATCCATATACTTTGAGACTTTAGCAGGAATCTTAAAATTGCTTATGTTGACTTCTTCGTTTGAGTTTGAGTCTATTTCAGCGTCTAAGTCTAATTCATCACTTTCCTTGCATTTAGTATCACTCCATGTCTTTACTTTGAGACCATTTTTGAATTTCTCTGTTTTTCCTTTCTTTTATTTCAACAGAGGGCAGTTAGGTCTGATGTGACACTTTTTATTGCATTTGAAGCAGATCACATCTTCGTTGGTCTCATTGTCCTCAGTTGATTTCTTTTGAAATCTTTGATTGCCCAGCTTCTTCCAATAAACCTTCTTCCTTTCCTATTCAATTCTCTGAGCCTCCTTATCATAAGTGCTAGTTTTTCATCGTCCAAATCATCTTCTAAATATGTAAAATCAAAATCATCATTCATATGATTGAAGTGTGCCAACCAATTTGTCTATTGAAAGAGGCATGATCATCTAGGTTTCTCTTATTGAAGTCTTCATGTGATTTCAGTTTTTGGAGAGTCCACGCAGCAATTTATTGACATTCATTGGTCCTGAGATTGGCTGTCCTTAATATGCTAGACTGTTTACAATCTCTGTGAAATGACTGAACATTTTAGTGATGGATTCTCCTCACTTCATTTTTTAGGCTTCATATTGTCCGAGTAGGATATTGATTATTGTTTCTTTAACTCAATCAATTCCTTCATAGGTCATGTGCAACCTATCCCAGACTTCTTTTGCTGTTTCATAAAATGAAATTTTATTTCATTTTATTATACTCAGTAGGAGATAAAGCACAATACAATGAATAGATGGCTTTAGCATCAAGAGCTTGTCTCTTAGTTATCTCCGCTTGTGTCAGTTCTCCAGCATATGCAACTTCCTTCCCTAAGGTTGATGCAGCTTTAGGAATAATGCCTTTCTCTACCACATCCCATTCCAAGGGATCTTTCGATCTTAGGAATGCCTTCATTTTTATTTTTTATTTTTTCCAAACATTATATTCATTGCCATCAAAGTAAGCAGGTTTGGTCTTGCTTTGGCCTTCAACTAAATCTAGAGCTAAAACACTAGCCATAAAATCAGATGAAGGAATTTTCCTTGGCTACTCAATGACAAGTAAAGCTTTTAGAGTTTAAAACAAAAGGACTCAGACTGTGGAAGAATCCATGAATGTGAAATTTGAAGACTCAGTTTAAAATCAGACTCAATCTGAAGAGTATGAGTCTGGCCAAGCGTCTATAAATTCTCTTGAAGAAAATGAAATCTTAGACGCTCCACCTCAAATCAAATTAGTAGCTCCAACTGGAACAGAGTCTCATCAAAGTGACAAACCAATTACAAATTGGAAGCATATATCCAGTCACCCTGCAGACCTCATCATTTGTAACATTGATGAAGGAGTTCGTACAAGATCGAAAAGGTGTGAGGAATCTAGTGCTCTAGCACTTGTTTCTGAAATTGCACCAAAGACTGTAGAAGATGCATTGAAAGATGAAAGCTGGATTGAAGCTATGCAAGAGGAATTGAATCAATTCAAAATCAACCATGTGTGAGAACTCGTTCCCAAACCAAAAGGTGAATCAATTATTAGTACTAAATAGGCTTTCAGGAACAAGCTGGATAAATAAGGATAGGTGGTGAGGAATAAAGCAAGACTTGTGGCAAAAGGTTATACACAAGAAGAAGGAATCGACTATGATGAAACCTATGCTCCGGTAGCAAGATTAGAAGCCATAAGATTAGTTCTTGCTTTTGCTTGCTTTAAAGATTTCAGGTTTTTCCAAAAGGACGTGAAGAGTGCGTTTCTAAATGGAATTATCCTAAAAGAAGTCTATGTTGAACAACCGCCAAGATTTGAAGATTCAAGAAAACCAAACCTTGTTTTCAAGCTGAAGAAAGCTTTGTATGGTTTCAAACAGGCACCTCGAGCCAGGTATGAAAGGTTAAGTAATTTCTTAAT
Source organism: Eucalyptus erythrocorys (assembly GCA_014182555.1). Lineage (NCBI taxonomy): Eukaryota > Viridiplantae > Streptophyta > Magnoliopsida > Myrtales > Myrtaceae > Eucalyptus > Eucalyptus erythrocorys. The sequence goes on along the minus strand of CM024601.1, from coordinate 25,464,656 downwards.
TCAAAGTGGTTTTTCTAAAGGTAAAGTAGATACTACTTTATTTATCAAAAAGGAAGGCAAAGATTTCATACTTGTTCAAATTTATGTTGATGATATAATTTTTGATTCTTCTAATGAAAATCTTTGCAAGAATTTTTCAAGTTGTATGCAGAATGAATTTGAAATGAGCATGATGGGAGAATTAAACTTCTTTTTCGGACTTCAAGTCAAACAATCAAAGGAAGGAACTTTTATCCACCAAGAAAAGTATGCAAAAGACCTCATCAAGAAGTTTGGAATGGAGAATTGCAAGGTTATGTCAAGCTCATCAATGTTGGATAAAGATGAAGAAGGAAAGAGTGTAAACCAAAAACTATGTAGGAGCATAATTGGTTCACTTATTTACCTTACTGCATCTAGACCTGATATTTTATTTAGTATTTGCATTTGTGCTAGATTTCAATCTAATCCTAAAGAATCTCACATGACTGCTGTGAAGCGTATTATTAAATATGTTGCAACCACATCTAGGCTAGATCTGTGGTATTCCAAAGAAGGAGACTTTACTCTCCGATATTCTGATGCTGACCTTGCTGGCTGTAGATTGGACAAAAAAAGCATTACAGGTACATCTCAACTATTGGGAAATAGGTTGGTATCTTGGTTCTCAAGTAAACAAAGTACCGTAGCTCTTTCAACCGCAGAAACTGAATACATAGCTCTTGGGATTTGCTGTTCTCAAATACTATGGATGCAACAACAATTGAAAGATTTTAGAGTTGAAGAATCTTGTACAGAAATCAAAGGTGACAACACAAGCACAATCAACCTTACAAAGAATCCAATACTTTATTCAAGAGCAAAGCACATTGAAATCAAGCATCATTTCATTAGAGATCATGTTCAAAATGGTGAAGTTGTGATTCAGTTCATTGATTCAAAGAACCAATTGGCAGACATATTCACAAAGCCCCTAGAAAAGGCTCACTTTGAATCAATTCGCTCAAGACTGAATATCACAAGATTTGAAGAGGGTCAGACTCAAAACTAGAGTCTTGAAAAGTTTAGACTCAAAGTTAAGGTCTGAAGGTGCTCAGACTCAAAAGCAGGATCTGAAGATGTTCAGAGTCAAAGGTAAGGTTTGAAAGGGTTCAGACTCTGAGGTAAAGTCTGAACATTCTCAGACTCTAATTTAAACTCTGATTGCATATTTCGTTATTCTTTATTTTGTATTGAATTTATAATTGTATTTGAAATATAGAAATTTGCTCTTATTCGATTTCTGACACATTAATGGCAGTTTTTCTTTTTCGAAAATTGCAGTTTACTTTTTTAAAATTGGCAGTTTTCATTTTTTCCTTCTTGCGACTCCTTGTTATCTTTTCTTGCTATTTATACTTTCGAATCGTCATCTTCATCCACCACAACGTTTAAAATCCTAAAAAGCCTACACAACTCTCCATTATTGTCCCTGTTCGATTTCTTTTCTCAGCAAAATACAACCTTTTTTTGCGAACAAGTTGAGTTTTTGCTTGAGATTCAAGCATGTCTTCATGAAAATCTTTAAGACTTGCTGGAAAGGGACCATATAGATGACAAGAGGGTCCTACCAGGGTTGACCTGACAGGCGAAGAACATTCTCCACAAAAAGAGACATCGAGTCAACATTTTGAAGAGGAAGAAATTACCGAAGCTGCACCGGTAAGAATCCTAAGACCAAAGCTTGCGATTGCTCTGTATAAAAAGTTGAAGGATGGGGGTACAGACTTGAGAATGATAGATGATTTTCTGAAGGAGAGAGGATTTAAGAATGAATATATTTTCTTGGAAGAAATGGAAGATTTAGGTATTGTTGACGAAGGGCTCACTCAAAGCACTCGTGAAAATGTACCTAGTGATCCGAGGTTTGGAATTGCTAACCAGCCAATGGATGATGATGAGAGGCTATGCTCTCAATTCCAGCCACGGATGGGTGTGGTTGTGAACACTGTTTGCCCCAAGGAAGTCTTTTTTAGATCAAGAGAACATGATCGGATGTACTCTAAGTTGCTGAAAAGAGGAGTTGTGAATCCTAGAAGTGTGGATTTTGATTTCCTTGACTCAATCAAGGTAAATCTCAAAAAAAAATTCGCCAGGCTGCAACTGGAGAAGTTTTGTGCAAACTCAACAGGTGCTAACCCTGAATTGACGACATATTTTTACTCCAGCTTGTCGTTTCTAGATGCCAATAGGTTGTCCTTCACCTTCATGGATAAAGAGTTTGTTGTTGATGTTGACACTCTTGCTGATATAATTGGGGTGGAAAGAGGGTGTTTCCAACCAATTAAAATGTCCACAGTGTAGCATCCTTAATTTTATTCTGGCAACTTATCAAGATGGGAAGTAGTGATTAATTTAATTGTGGAATTCTAGCTATTTGTATTTTTAGTTGTAATTAAATTATTTTGGTGGACATAGTGGCTATGAGGTTTAAATTGATTAGAGTGTGGAATTGAGTGAATTCATGTGCATCTATATGACTTACGGCCAAAGAATTCCTTAGTGGACCAAAGTTTAATTTAATTAGGCATGTTGGGCTTGGTAATTAAATGGAATTGGACCCAATTAGGCCCAAGAAATTGCAACCTTCGGCCATGGAGGGGGAGGCGCACGGCAAGGAGGTGAGGTGGCAATTTACATTGCCATGTGTCCTCTTGCATGGACACCTAGACTTAGGCCACTTGATTATTCATTTGAAGAGAGGAAAACCGTGTGTTGCCGTACCTAAGCCCCTTTGCTCGACTGAAGAGAGAGAGAGAGAGAGTGAGAGAGAGAAGGAAGAAGCTTGGGCAAGAAGAAGAGGGAAGAGCCGAGAGTTCTTGAAGCCGTCGGACCGCCGTTTCTTCATCAATCTTGATCAAATCAAAGGCAAGATAAATTTCTAGTCCTCTCATGCTTCTTGTAATGATGTTTAGTTGTAGAAATCACGAATCTCTTGGCTGGAATGTTGAGTTTTTAAGAGGAAATCAAAACCGGAGTAAATCGGGCTCCAAGAACGGTTTTGCACAGTTTGCTTGCATGCGTTGGTAGAGGGTCTTAGAGGGGGAATTGGATTTTGATGTCTTCATGGAAGTTGTTGTACACCTCATGATCTGTGACATAGTCGAAAATGAGAGCATTTGAATGGGGTTTGAGGGGTGAAAACCAATTCCTTAGGAACCGAAGCATTCTCGGAATCGCTAGTAGACCTCTCAGTCTTGATGCTAGTGGTTTGTATAGTTCTGTGGGGAATTCTGATTCGACCTCTTCTTATGATTTGTTGACGACATTCTGGGCTATAACATACTAAAAATTGAGCTCATTTCGTTGAGTGTAGCTTGGTGAAATGCTTGAGTTTTCTGGTCGTTGTATTCTGGAAATTGCTGGATTGAACACAGAAACTTGCGTGACTATTTTGGTGATGTTTTCATGATTTTCTTAACTCGATTTCTTCATGAAAGTTGTGCATTACTTAATGGTCTATAACATATCCAAAAAAAATCAGAACAAAATAAGGTGGATAGATAGCTCAATTGAGGTCGCTTTGCTGTGATGTTCTGCTGGGCGTTGATGAACAGTATACCGAGGATAAGTGTGTTTTGTGGAAACTTATGGAGCATGAATTTGGTGATGTTTTCTTCATGGATTGTGTTCATTAGACTCTTGGCTGCAACATAGTTAAAAATGGTAATTTTTGAGTCACATTAAAGGCATTAAATTTCTAGACATATGAATACCGTGTATGCTTGAAATTGAGAATGTCAAAACTGATTTTGTACAATTCATATCTTCCTATGTGTGAATTATTTGGCGATGATTCCTTGATGAAAGATGTGTTACTAAGTGTGTATAATGCTATGGTTAAATGGTAGTAGATAATATGGCCAATTAAATGGTGAAAATATGGATTCTTTGAAGGCTGTGTATGCTGTTTTGTAAGGATATGGCGGTGATGACATGGCCGTGTGTCATTTTCTTTAGTATTTACCATTGGAGTGTACATATTGCATGAGGAATATTCCATGTGGCCAAAATTGTTATGCATACATGAATTCCATACTTTATCAAGGATATATGTGGTTTAAATGAGTTGTCTTTTCCATGAATGCATGCTGAATTATGGAGTATGGATATGATAAAAGAGCATGTGGAGTACAAATTCAAGTCATGTGAGTGAACATACATGGCATCACTTGCTATTTTAGCTCATGAATAGCATGGAACATGTGATTAGTCATGTGCATGGAAAAGATAGTTGCATGACATGTAGTGATCATTCCTCGGGAGTTTCAAGGTGCCGGCCGGGAGTGAAAATGCCGGATGCCCGAGTAGCCTATGTGCGTAAATCTGGATGGCCTCGGAGTAGAGATGCCCGGAGCGGTGGGGGTGCCGGAAGCACGGAGTGTGTGTGCCGTGGTTGCCTCGTGATGCCAGTTGGGGTGTGAGATGCCCGGCCAGGGAGTGTAAATGCCGGAAGCACGGAGTGTGTGTGCCGTGATGCCTCATGATGCCAGTTTGGGTGTGAGATGCCCGGAATGTGGGGGGGCCGGAAGCCGGTTGGTTCTTACCGGGATTTGCATGTGAATTTGCAAGAATTTGATATGAATGCATGAGCATTGTGAATTGGTGATATTGTGAAAACTGGACATGACATTACTAATATGCATGAGCATGAGCTGAGCTGGTGATGTGAGTCTTGTACATGAGTTGTGACATTGACATGTTCATACCTACAAATTATGCTAATGTGCGATGTGCATGGGTAATGAACTAGGTGAACATCATAAATGTTTTACATTCTGAGTACACAAGTTTGATAAGTATATGCTTTGCTTGAGTGCTGGATTTTGAAAGCATGTAACACCCCCAAAACACCCTGGAGGCTATTACAGTCATATTGAACATCCTTTAACTTTCTAAAAAGAGCTGTATCTCTTTCAATCACAACATTTTTTTTTTTTAAAACGGTCCCTGCGCATCACACAAAATTTCCCAGTTTACATAACCTTCGGTTTTTCACGAAATTAGGACAGTAATTTACCTTAAAAAATTCCCAAAAATTACCACATCATAACTAAGAAGTAGATAAACATTTCATTAGAAGAAATCATCTTCAAATTCGACCTACAAATGTAGTTTAAAAAAAATCAACAACTTCTGACTGTTATTCGGTTATGTACAGTTTACAGGGTTAACAAGATAAATTCGAAACACCCACTTACACTCACTCTTTTTATCTCATTTTTGGATATGTTATAGCCAGAACTATTTCCTACAATTTCTCTTTGAAGGTCGACATCAAATTCACCAAGGAAAATAAGGTTTACAAGCTCACAAGTTACTGACTTTTGTTTGGTAACATTCCCAGCACACAAGCACATAAAGAAAATTCGAAACCTCAAGCTACACACCTTGGTATGAGCTCAAATTTCACCACAAGGTACCTCATGAAGTCTTTAACAATCCATTAGAAGGAATCAAATTGAATTACCCCACAGAACCACGTGAATAAAACACATCAAGCCAACAGGGTTCATTGACACTCTATCCAGTAGCGTTCAGATTGCAACGACAGCAAGAAACATGAAATTCACCTAGCTATCCTAGACGAAATCAGTTCAAATTTTACTATGTGATTACCCAGGATGTCCACAACATTTCATTAGAAGAGGTCGACTTGTAATTCTCACTGTAACCACACGAACAATGAACAGCAATTCGAACCGATACACTGGTCCACCTGAGAGCACTTCCTCTCCGTAGGACTCGAATTTCACCCCTCAAATCAACTCCAAAAATTCTCATTTTCGACTATGTTGTAGCTCAGGAAGTGTACAACAACTTCTATGAAGAACTCGGGCCTCAATTCCCCCTCTAACACCCTCTACAAAGGCATGCAAGCAAACCGGGTAGTCTGGTTCATGGAGGTCCGAAATTGCCCAGTTTTGCTCTTCATCGAATTTCCACCAACCCAGCCGAAAAACCATACAATTTCTACCTCTAACTTGCAACACAAGATCATGAGAAAGCTACAAAACATTTATCTTGCCTTTGATTGTGTTGAATTTGGTGAAGAACACAGCAAAAATCCACAGCAAACCTTCGGCTTCTCCCTCCTTCTTGCGCGCGCACGCCCGACGTCTCTCTCTCTCTCTCTTGCTTTTCTTTCTTTTTCACTTAACCGACCCACTCCACTCACTTAATCCGGCCTCCTCTCTCTCTCTCTTGCACCTCCTTAGATTGGTGACACATAGTGCCACCTCAGCCCACAGCACACACACCACATTACACGTACACAATCACATTTGGCACTCACACACACTTAGTCCTCATACGGTCTCTCCTTGGCCGTGTCTTTTTCCACATAAGTTTAATTAGTCCATTTAATTTAACCACTAATGTAACTAAGTTAAGTCTTAATCCAATAATGCGACACTTGGCCATAATTTTTTTTATAATCACATACTCAAGTACAACAAATTTCACTAGCAAAATTAGTCACACAAATACCATAGCTACTATGGCCACTTAATAAATGTCATTGCAACACATAATCGCCAAATTGAGCAGATCATAACTCAATCACTAATTCCTTCCAGAATTTGAGGATGCCACAAAGCATGATGTGTCTATGACTTGGTAATTTAAATGCTTGCCTATGTTGTTTATGTGCTGTTGTGATTATGCTTGATTGTGAGGTATGGGTAGTCTAGAGATTATATCTTTGCCGAGTGGTTGTACTCACCCCTTTGGGGACTAACATTTTCAGCTTAGACGATGTCGGTTCCTCCACTTGTGCCGGGTAGATTCCGTCTGACCTCGAGGTGCGGGTGGTACAGTTTCCCAGTCCGGCGATCCCCGGACGCACATACTTCCGAGTCTCTGTCCTAGTGCGGTTCGAGGTGGGCCTGAGTAGCGGCCCGGTCTTCCAGGAGTACGTCTCCATCTTTCCCTGTGAGGACGGGGAGATAGGCAGCATGCTACCTCCGCCACCTAGCCCTCCTGGCTGGCGGTAGACACGATATATAGCTAGGGAGGTTGGTGGGATTTTTGAGCCAGGCCGGAGCGACGGAATGGATGGTTTTGGGTTAGCCGTGTGTATAGGCTATTTTTGTTTATCTTGATAAAGGGTAGTGGTTAGAGCTCATTTTGATGTTATTATCTTGATGTACTCTACCCCTAAAAGATAAAAGAACCGTCCATTCAGTAGTAAATAATATCAGAGCCGGTTTCTTGGTATATTATTGTGTTTAGTATGTGTGCATTGCCCCTCATATGTTGTGTGAGAGAGTTTTAAATTTTGCTTCCGCTATATGTGATGCGCAGGGACCATTGAATACTTAAGTTAAAAAAAAAAAAAAAAAATTTTGAGAGCTTAAAAGACACGGCTCTCTTAGTAGGTAAAGTGATGGTTAGCATAACTGTAATCACCTCAAGGGTGTCTGGGGTGTTACACATAGCATAGGAGTTTGGAAGGTAAAATATCCTACACTAGGATGAATGCCTCAAATTGTGCGAGATAGGAGTTTGAAGGCAAAATATCAATTGTCTTAGGTCGAAGACAACCTCCAAAACTGACGTCTCCCCCCATGTTATCCTACACTAGGGTGTTTTATAACTCATGTTTGCTCTTAACGAAGGCAGGCCCTTTTCACTCCCCCCATGTTATCCTATTCCAAATGTACCGGACTGTGCTTAAGGATAAGGGCCAATTGCCTTATTCGTCTCTCATCACGAAGTTGTTCAGGCACTTCAAGATACAAATTCCTGCACCTTTATGCCTGACCAACCTAACCTTGATGCTTGTGGGTTATAAAATGGTGATGAAGATGAAGCTCCAAGAGCTGAACTCTACTTTGGAAGGATTGAAGGAGAAGACTCCCTCCAAAGAGTTTGCTACTGCTGCTGTCAAGAGACAGGGCAAAGAGCCCATGGTTGTCACCGAGAAGAAGAGAAGAAAAGTTATCCTACAAGATGAGGATGATGAAGAAGAATTTGACGATGCCATGACTCTTTCTGTTCTCACAAAGCTGAGGAGCACAGTTAGTTTGAGAGCTGATAATGAAGAGAGGGCGAGAGAAGCAGAAGCAAAAGAAGAAGCTGAGAGGATGAGAAGAGAGGAAGAAAGAAGAGGAAAGGAAGAGAAAAGAAGAAGATGAAGAGAGACAGAGAAGAGAAGAAGAGGAAGCACGAAGAAGAGAAGAAGAAGAGGTGAGAAGAGAAGAGGAAGAGAGAAAAAGGAAAAATGAAGAGGAGAGCAAGGCTTAGGAGGATTTTGCTGAAATAATTGAGCCATCTTTTGCTCAAGAAGACTCTGGAAAGGAGGCCGAACTGCATTAAAGTGCTGAAGATGAATTGGCTTTTCGTGATGAATTCTCGACTCCACCCACTGGCAACAAAATAGGGGGAGTTGCTGCTGATCAAGGAACTATATCGGCACTGCATCACAGTGATGTGAGTAGGTCGCTGCGATCTTTGAAGACATTTATGCATCTCACTTCCCGGAGATTGAAGAATCCTCTCCATCAGAAAGGCAAAGGGCTGAAAAGGATGGACCGAGCTTTCAAACTCCAAGAACAGAATCTGTTGGTCCTAGTACAGGTAATGCTAATTCAATAGCATTCTCACTACCGTTGGATATTATGCTGGACATTAAAAAACAGGTTTTTGGAATGGATTATGAGCTGAGAGATCTCAAGAAGATAATGCTGGGTACTTCCATGTCCATGCAAGACCAAATCAATGCACTCAAACTTCAAGTGAAATCGAAAATGAAGGGTGCTGAATTAGATTCAGTGAAGGAAGCTCTCACAAGCCTTGAGAAGACAGTGCAATCGCTTAGCGGATACCAACTTGTTCGCATTTCAAAGGAGCCCTGATTTTTACCAACCATATTCTTGACCACTCTACCTCCTTTTGATGGGACAAACAGGGGGAAAGTTTGCAGATTTGAGTTTTTTGAACTTATTTGAACTTTTATTTTGTTTGTTTTTGATTTTAGACTGTTTATGTTTATGACTTTGAACTTTTTGGTTGTTGGATTGTTTATTTGAACTTCTATGACTTTATTTATGCACTGGTTTGATGATTGGTTATGTAGATTTATGGACTTGTAGGATTATTATATTTGTGAGGATAATTGTTATTGGACTAACATCTTTTATGTTTGCAGAAGCGTTCCTCAAAATATATATGAGTTTTCTTTGCAGGTTATAAGTTTACAAATCTGCCGAGGTGTTTTGTCACCATCAAAAGGGGGAGATTGTCGAAGAAAAGTCCCTTATAAGTTTTGAAGCTAACAAAACATCATCGTCAGTTAAGTCTGAAGAATCCAAGACTCAGTCGCTTAAGTCTGAAGAGTTCAAGACCCAAGCATTTCTGTCTGAAGATTACCAGATCTCTAAAACCAATCAGAGTCTGAAGACAGTCAGACCTAGTTTTTTTGCGATTTTGCCATGCTTTCAGCAGGTTATTCTTATGGATAAGGAAATTAAGTTTCGGATATTATCGTCCCTAATTTATCCATAAAATATTTTTGGTTGTGATTATGAGCTCGAAGGATTTACACTTTGGAATTTATCCATTGAAGATCAAGCAAGTTTTGGAAGGATCTAATTTTGGAAACTCAAGATTCTTATTGTATGGGCGAACAGGATCGACGAGCTATTTTCTTCTTATATATTCGACAACTTGAAGATCACTTAAATTGATTCATTCCAACGGTTAGATTGGATGAATTATTGGAAAGTGCTAACGGCTATGGAGGCACGAAGGAATATTTAAGGTGTATGGAAGTTGTTTGGAAATAAGCGAGAGCCGATAGAAAAATTTCGAAGTTAGGATCTCTAACTTGTTCTTAAAATTTCTTGTGCTCCAATTGTGTACTGAAGAGAGACACTTACAGTGTGAATTTGCAAGAAGCTGTAGAAGAGACTTTCTACTAAAGAAGTCTAAATTGTAGACTGTAAAGCTTTCATTTGCTACATAGTGATTACAACCAGTTGTGTCAAATTTCTCTTACCCTACTCTATTTATTTTTATAGCTGCGTGATTCATTTATCTCTGATGTGATTTTCATGCCAAAGGATATTCAGCTGTGGTTAAAGACTGTACTTGAGAGGAACCAAAAATTGAGAAAATTAGGGTAGTAAATGAGTTTCAAGATGTATTCCCTGAAGAATTACCTGGATTGCCACCAGATCGGGAGATTGAGTTTGAAATTGAATTGATGCCTGGAACAGCACCAATATCTAAAGCCCCTTATAGAATGGCACTGGTGGAGTTGAAAGAACCGAAGGTGCAGCTACAGGAGTTGCTTGATAAAGGATTCATTAGACCGAGTGCTTCACCATGGGTTGCGCCAGTGTTATTTGTGAAAAAGAAGGATGGATCGATGCGTTTGTGCATTGACTATAGGTGACTGAATCAGGTGACTATTAAGAATAAGTACCCTTTGCGTAGAATTGACGATCTTTTTTATTAACTCCAGGGAAGTTTAGTTTTCTCTAAGATTGACTTAAGGTCAGGATACCATCAGTTAAAAATTAGAGAAGAAGATATCCCTAAGACTCCGTTTAGGACTCGTTGTGGACACTGCGAGTTTCTTGTTATGCCATTTGGATTAACGAACGCACCGGCTGCATTTATGGATCTAATGAATAGGGTATTTAAGCCTTATTTGGACCAGTTTGTGATTGTTTTCATTGATGATATCTTGATATATTCTAAAGAGCCTAGAGAGCATGAACAACATTTAAGGATAGTTTTGCAGACTTTGAGAGATCATAAGTTGTATGCCAAGTTTAGCAAGTGCGAATTCTGGTTGGATCAGATAATATTTTTGGGACATGTGATATCAGGAGAAGGAATCGCAGTAGACCCGGCGAAAGTTAAGATGGTGATAAATTGGCCAAGACCGACTACACCTACTGAAATATGGAGTTTCTTAGGATTGGTTAGTTATTATCGGAGATTTATTGAAGGATTCTCACTGTTGGCAAGTCCTTTAACAAAATTGACTCAAAAGAGTGTGAAATTTGAATGGGATGGAGAATGTGAGAAAGAGTTTCCAGGAACTTAAGAGGAAATTGACTACAGCCCCAATCCTGACCTTACCGTCTGGATCTGATGGTTTTACAATATATAGCGATGCATCTCATAAAGGACTGGGATGTGTTTTGATGCAGCATGGTAAGGTCATAGCCTATGCATCTAGACAATTAAAACCTCATGAATTGAACTATCCAACGCATGATTTGGAGTTAGCAGCTATAGTGTTTGCCCTAAAGATATGGAGACACTATTTGTGTGGGGAAAAGTTTGAGATTTACATAGATCATAAGAGTTTGAAATACCTATTCTCACAAAAAGAATTGAACATGAGACAGAGGAGATGGATGGAATTATTGAAGGATTATGCTTGTGAGATAAGATATCATCTAGGAAAAGCAAACAAGGTAGCAGATGCTTTTAGTTGTAAGTCAGCTATGGAAATAGCTAGTCTAAGAATGGCTGAATGGAGCCTGTTAAAGTCTGTGACAGACTTAGAGTATAAATTAGAAGTGGATTGCCTTACTGGTGTGCTTAGTGCATTAAGGATTGAACCTGAAATCATTCAGAAGATTAAGATTTTGCAAAAGTCTGATCCGAAAATTTTAAAGATAAAGGACACTGTATCTTTAGGAAAAAGACCAGAATTTCCACTTTCTGAAGATGGAGTAGTGAGATGTCAAGGACGACTCTGTGTTCTCAATAATGAAGAGCTGAAAAGGGAAATCCTGTCAGAAGCACATAAAAGTAGCTACAGTATTCACCCTGGAAGTACAAAGATGTACAGGAATCGACATTGGCAATTTTGGTGGAATGGTATGAAAGCAGATATAGCCAAGTATGTATCTCAATGCTTGACATGTCAGCAGGTAAAGGCGGAACATCATAAACCTGCAGGACTTTTGAGACTGTTAGATATACCAGAGTGGAAGTGGGAACATATAACTATGGATTTTGTGCAAGGATTGCCAAGGACATCCACTGGTCATGACTCTATTTGGGTAATAGTAGATCGTTTGACTAAGTCTGCCCATTTCTTAGCAGTCCGTACAGATTATTCAATGAGCAAATATGCAGAGATATATGTGAGCCAAGTGATACGCTTGCATGGTGTTCCAGTGACTATTACCTCAGACCGAGATCCAAGGTTTACTTCGAATTTTTGGAAGAGTCTTCAGGATACCATGGGAACTAAGCTTCAACTTAGCACCGCTTTTCACCCTCAAACAGATGGACAAACAGAAAGAGTGATTCAAATATTAGAAGATATGTTGAGAGAGCTTGTGTATTGGATTTCAAAGGAAGTTGGGATGAGAGATTACATCTGGTAGAGTTTACTTACAATAATAGTTACCAGAAAAGTATAGGTATGGCTCCCTATGAAGCGTTGTATGGGAGGAGATGTAGGACTCCTGTTTGTTGGGACGAAGCAGGGGAGAAGAATTTGATAGGACCTGAACTGGTACAAGTTACTACTGAAGCTGTTGAGACCATTAGGAAAAGGCTTAAGATAGCTCAGAGTAGACAAAAAGATTACGCAGATAAACGTAGGATGTGGCATCCTCAAATTTTTGGTAACCCATCAAGATGTAAGGTTTGTAGCTAATTAAATTGTGGAATTTTAGCCATTGATTTATTGAATTACAATTGGATTATTTTAGTGGACATAGTAGTTATAATGTATGATTTGGTTAGTGATTGGAATTGAATGCACTTATGGGTGCACATATGTAACCTACGGCCAAGGGAATTATTTTGGAGGATCAAGGTTTAATTTAATTGGACTTAAGTGGGTCTAAGGAAATAAATTAATGGGCCAACCAAGCCCCAAAGGAAGGAGGAGATTCGGCCATGGCATTTCACGAGCAAGAGAGAGAGAGAGTGAGGTGGCAATTTGCTGCCATGTGTCATCTTGCATGGATAAGTAGACTTTAGGCTTGATGATTGATTTAATTGAGGTATAAAGAGAGAAACTTACCGTCCATCAGCCCATCTACTCGACCAAAAGAGAGAAAGTGAGAGAGTGAAAGAGAGGAAGAGAGGAAAAGCCGAGAAGAAGAAGAGGTGGACGCCGAGGGTTCTTGAAGCTTTTGGATTGCCGTTTCTTCACCATTTTTGTTCAAACCAAAGGCAAGATTTATCTCTGGTCTTCCCATGCTTCTTGTGGTGGTGTGTAGTGGTAGAAATCACGAAATTTATGGCTGGATTGTTGAGTTTTTGAAAGAAATCCAAAACCGGTGCAATCGGGTTTCTAGGAACAGTTTTGCGTCATTAACTTGCATGTGTTGGTAGACATTCTTAGAGTGGAAATTAGACTTTGATGTCTTCATGGAAGTTGTAGAACACCTCTTGAACTATGACATAGTCGAAAATGAAGGCATTTGAATGAGATTTGAGGGGTGAAAACCAATCTCTTTGGAACCGGATGGTTTTCGGAGTTGTTTGTAGACCTTTCACCATTGTTGCTCTCTGTTTGTGTGGTTTTGTTGGGAATTGTTATTCGACCCCTTCTTGTGATTTGTAAAGTACATCTTGGGTTACAACATACTAAACATTTAGCCAATTTTGTTCGGCCTAGCTTGGTGAATTGCTTGTTTTCTCTTACCGTTGGATTCTGGAATTTCTGGGTTAAACAGCAGAAACTTGCGTGGCAATTAGAGCGATGTTCCTGTGGTTTTCTTGTGTCGACTTCTTCATGAAAGTTGTGTATTACTTGTTGGTCTATAACATATCCAAAAATCAGAGAAAAATAAGGTGGATAGGTAGCTCATTCGAAGTTGTTTTGCTGAGGAGTGTTGCTGGACAGTGTGTGAACAGTATACCGAGGAATTGAATATGTTGTAGGAAATCATGGAGCACGAATTTGATGATGATGTCTACTTGGAATGTGTTCATTAGACTCTTGGCTACAACATAGTTAAAAATTGTGATTTTTGAGCAACATTAAGGCATTAAATTTCTTGAAATACGAATACAGTGCATGCTGGAAGATGTGAGTATCAAATCTTTTTTTGTGAAATTTATATTTTCCTATGTGTGAGCCATTTGAATATGATTCCTTAATGAAAGTTGTGTTATTATGTGTGAACATTGTTGTGGTTGAATGGTATGATGTGATATGGCCAATTAGATGGTTAAAATTTGGATTCTTTTAAGGCCGTACATGCTGTTTTGCATAGAAATTATTGTGACGACATGGCCGAGTGATATTTCCTTTGGTGTTCATCATTGGAGCATACATTTTACATGAGAGGCATTTTATGTGGTCATAATTATTATATATGTATGAGTTTCACACCTTATTAAGGATATATGAGGTTCAAATGAGATGTTCTCTCAATGGTTACATGCTGAATTGTGGTGTATTAATTTGATAAAGCATGTTGAGTGCAATTCATGTCATGTGAGTGAACATACATGGTATTGCTTGCTGTTTTTGCTCATGAATGGCATGGAACATGTGATGAATCATGGGTATGGAAAAGATAATTGCATGACACGTGTTGATTATGCCTCGGGAGTATCGAGATGCCCGGCCAGGGAGTGAAAATGCCGGATGCCCATAGCCCTGTGTGCGTAAATCTGGATGGCCTCGGAGTGGAGATGCCCGGAGCGTTGGGGGTGCCGGAAGCACGAGTGTGTGTGCCGTGGATGCCTCGTGATGCCAGTTGGGGTGCGAGATGCCCGGCCGGGGAGTGTAAATGCCGGAAGCACGGATGGTGTGTGCCGTGATTCCTCACGATGTCGATTTTGGGTGTGAGATGCCCGGAATGTGGGGGGGGCCGGAAGCCCGGGTGGTGTGTACCGGGATTTGCATTGTTAATTGCATTGAATACACATATGCATGGTCGTTGCCAATATATGATATATGTGCAAGGCATGTGTGATGGGATATACACACGTATACATGAGGATGCTGAATTATGATTGCATTCATCTTGTTAAGTCATGAAATGTGCACATGAGGAATATTTGATTTCATTGGCATAGCTGAACTTATGTTATGCGTATGTGCATGGAAGAAGGGCTGAGCTATGAAAGGTGTGCATGATGAGATGTGTATGCATTGTTAAGATGCTGATTTGTGAAAGCATGATGTGGCTGCAACTTGATGATTGAAATGCTTGTCTATGATGCTTACATGTTGTTGTGACGTGCTTGATTGCATGGTATGGGTAGTCTTAGAGATTATATCTTTGCTGAGTGGTTGTACTCACCCCTTTTGGGGACTAACATTTCAGCTTAAACGATGTCGATACCCCCGCTAGCACCAGGCACATTCTACGGGATTCCATCCAATTTAGAAGTGCGAGTGGCCCAATTCCCTAGCCCTGCGATCCCTGGACGTATGTATTTTCGGGTCTCCGTGTTGGTCCGGTTCGAAGTAGGCCTGAATAGTGGCCCGGTCTATCAAGAATATCTCTCCATCTTCACCTGCCAGGACGGGGAGATGGGCGGGATCCTACCACCGCCGCCACCAGGTGCCCCTGGCTGGAGGTAGATGAGTGGCCAAAGCTGGGGAGGTTGGAGGGTTTTTGGACAACACCGGAGCTGGTTAGATGGATAGCTTTTGAGTAGGCCCTATATAGGCTATTTTCTTACCTTGATGATGGGTAGTGTTATGAGCTTGTTTTGATGTATATACTCTGATGTATCATACCCTGAAAAGGCGAAGAAACTGTCCATTTAAAAGTAAATAAAACAGAGCCGGTTGCTTAGTATTCTATTGTGTTTAGTGTGTGTGCATTGCCCCTCATATGTGGTGTGGGAGAGTCTTGAGTTTTGCTTCCGCTATATGATGCGCTGGGACCGTTGTGCATTTCTTTTAAAAAAAAAAAAATTTATGATGAATGAGAGCTCAAGAGTCATAGCTCTCTCAGGAGATTAGGATTGGTAAGCATGACTGTAATAGCCTCAAGGGTGTTTGGGGTGTTACATAGGAGGCCTTTGGAGTTTAATGTTGGAGACCATGTATTCCTCAAAGTGTCCCCAGTCAAAGGAATATCTCGATTCGGAGTGAAAGGTAAGCTGAGCCCTAGATTTGTTGGACCTTTTAAGATAATTGAAAGGATAGGGGATGTGGCTTATCGTTTGGCGCTGCCTCCAAAGTTGGGAAATTTGCATGATGTATTCCATGTGTCGATGTTGAAAAAGTACCAACCAGATCCTAGTCAGCTACTGGATCATGAAACCATTGAAGTGAGTGAGAAAGTAAAGTATATTGAGGAGCCTGTGCAAATACTGGATCGAAAGGAACGAATTCTCAGGACCAAGAGGATTCCATTGGTCAAAGTCTTATGGCAACATCATGGTATGGAAGAAGCCACTTGGGAAAGTGAAGATGAGATGAGGAAAGGGTACCCTCACTTGTTTAAGGAATCATAGGTTTTGTTTAATTTCGAGGACGAAATTCTTTAAGGAGGGGAGAGTTGTGGCATCCCAAAATTTTGAGAACCCTTGAAGATGCGATGACTGTGGCCGATCAATGGAAATGTTTTGAGATTTTAGTCATTGGATTATGAAGCTACAATTGAATTATTTTGATTAACTTTGTAGCCATATTATGTGGCTAGGTTAGTAATTTTAATTGGATTTGTATAAGCTAGGATGAATAGTTTAATCTTGGAATTAAGGTTTAATGACTTGAGCTAAGTGAAGTGGGCTCAAGGGAATGGACTTGGGCCGAATGTGGGCCCAAGAGGAGGAGGAAATGGGCCGGCCAAGCCAAGCCCAAGAAGGACTCTCGGCCGAGGCTTCCCACGCAAGCCAAGGGGAAAAGCCAAGCTGTCCAAGGAGTTGCCATGTGTCAAGCCGCATGCCAACTAATCATTGAAGCCTAATGATGATTAATTGAGGTATAAAAGGAGAAGCCACCGGTTTGTGAGGCTCTTTCGTCGACTTGAGGGAGAGAGAGAGAGAGAGAAACCGAGGAAGAAGAGAAGAAGAAGGAGAAAGGAGGAAAACCGAGAGAGTGCTGTGTCCTTCTTGGTGCCGTTTCTTCATCAATTTAGCTCAAACCAAAGGCAAGAATGATCTCTCATCTACCTATCCATGTTGTGGTGTTGTGTGATGGTGGAAACTGTGAATTTGATGGCTGGAACTTGGAGTTTTGAGGAGGGTTTGAGATAGGTGCAATCGGGTTTGGGAAGAGCTAGGTTGCACCACTAGCTTGCATGCGTTTGTAGGTGCTATTAGAGTTAGAGTCTAACTTTGATTCTTGCATGGAAGTTGTAGAGCACGTCTTGAACTATGACATAGTCCAATTTGAAGTGATTTGAGTGAGATTTGAGGGGTGAAACCGAATTTCTTTGGAACCGGGTGTATATTGGAGTTGCTTGCTGACCTTTGATGCTTGTTGGCAGCTGAACGTGTCTTTTCGTTTGGAATTCTTGTTCGACTTCTTCTTATGAAATGTAGAGAACATCTTGATGAATGACATACTGAAAATTGAGCTGATTTCATTCGGTGTAGCCTAGTGAATTGTATGTTTTCTCACGGACTTGAATTCTGGACCATCTTGGTGGAACGTCAGTAGGTCGTATGGCATATAAAGTGATTTTTTCTTGAGAATCTTGCTTTGACCTCTAAAGGAAAGTTGTAGAAAACATGCTAAACTATAACATATCAAAAAATCAGGGAAAAAGAAGGAGGTTAAGTTGTTCAATTGAGGAAATTTTTTTGATAGATGATTCTGTACAGTTCGATAATTAAGACAGAAGCTTGTGATTTTTATAGTAAATCATGTGGGACGAATTTGATGATTTTGTCTTCATGAGAAATGTTCTGTAGGATCTTGGCTATAACATATTGAAATTTCATAATTTTTGAGTGATGTTTGAGTATTCATTTTAATGTATTTTTAAAACGGTGCATACTGGAAAACCGAAATTGAGACTTGTGTTGTCGAGTTGATAACTTTTTGTGTGAGGACTGTTTGGATGTGGTTTCTTAATAAAAGTGGTACTTCTATGTCTTAATATTAATGTGGTGAAAGTTCATAATTTTTAGAAGCCGATTTTTTTTTTTGGTCAGTCCTACTCTATACCTATTCTACAGTCACTCTCAAACTTTTGCCCTGCCTCTTGCAGGGCGTGGGCGTCGAAACCCACTCCTGAAACTTACGCGTCCCCACCCCATCATTCCCTGAGAAAGTGGGGATTTGAACCCCTCACCTCCCCCTTCCATGATGGAAGGGCGGCCACTGGGGCGAATCCTAGTGGTTAATTTTTAGAAGCCAATTGGATGGTTAATTTTGATATTTCCTACGATTGTGCAAGCTGTAATGTTTGGAAATCTCTGTATTACAATGGTTAAATGATATCTTTTCATGTGTTGACATTTAGGAGGTGCATCCATCATGAAAAATGTTCCATATTGTCTTGACTATCACGTGTGTGTATTTCACAATTTTTGAAAAGGCATTTGATATTTAATTGAGATGATTTCAGAAATCTGTGTATACTGAATTGTTGGGAATCAATTGAATGGAGCATGTTAAGTGAATTTCATGCCATATGAGTGGAAACATGTGACATTGCATGCTGTTATCTATGCTGAGCATTATGTGATATGCCATGGATCATGCATATGAAAGAGGCCATCGGATGGTGTGTGGCATCCTCAAATTTTGAAAATCATTGAAGATGTGAGGACCATGGAAGATCCAATTGTGGGATTGCAACTCTTTGGCTAGTTGATATGGCACTTTCAAATTGGACACCATTTTTGGAAATGTGACAATTGTGGCTAACAAAATTTATAAGACTTTAGTCATTGAGTTTTTGAACTACAATTAGCTCTATGTGATGGACTTAGTGATTTTACCACACGGCCACGAGTAACAATTGAAATTTATTGAATTAATGCCCACATCATCACCTACGGCTATCACGGTTTTGGAGGGATTGAGGTATGTTTAATCGGATCAATTTGGCCCAATTAAGTGAGGATTATTGGAGAAAATAATGGGCCGGCCAAATGGGAATTGAATCAACCCATGAAGCCCCCCATTTTCGCACGGTCTTGGAGGAGAGGAGGTGGCTGAATGAGTGGCACCATGAGGCCTTGTCCTCTTGCCACATGTCTCCTTGCATGGGAGTCTAGGAGTAGCCTTGCTGAATGGGAGTGTGAGCTGGGAGAGAGAGAGAGAACTTCCGTCGAGAGAGGTGAGGAAGTCGGCAAGAGAGAGAGAAGAAGGAAAACCAAAGAGAAAAAGAGGAGGAGAAGGAGCCGCTCGGCCGAGGGAGAAGTGCAGCCTAATCCAGGAGATTTCTTGCCGTTTTTCTGCAAATTCAAAGGCAAGAGCTGTCCTTCTTACTCCCTGTACGTGTGTGGTGTTCCATTATGACTGAAAATCGTGATTTACATGGTTAGATTTGTCTGTTTTTAGAGAAACATCAAACCGGGTTGAATCTTGTGTTGAAGGAACTGGGCTACACCCGAGTTTTGTAGAGCTGTTTTTATGGATTTAGAGATGGATTCTGAGCTTGAGGTCTTCTGTGAAGTTGTTGTACACATCTTAAGCTGTAACCTGGTCGATTTTGAGAGGATTTGAGTGAGAATTGAGGGGTGAAAAGGGTTTAGCAAGGAACCGGATGGGTATTGAAACTGGCCGAGGGACCTTGGATGCTTGTTTGCTTTATTTCATGTGTTTTTAGTTGGAATTTTTGCTCGATTTCTTCTGATGAATTGTTAAGGACATCTTGATGCATCTCATATTAAAATTTGAGCCAATTCCGTTGAGATTTACCTGGTGTATCGAATTTTCTTTCTAGCCCTGCATTCTGGAAATTTAACGAATTAAGGACAGTAACTTGTGGAGCTTATAACCCAACTTTTGCTTGATAATTTGACTTCGACTTCTGAAGGAGAGTTGAAATATACTGAGCTACAACATATCCAAAAATGGGAGAAAAAGAGTGAGTTTAGGTGGGTCATTTTGAATTGTTTCGCAAATGATGTATTCTACGCGTTTTTGAAAATAAGCTGGAAGTTGGTGATTTTTATACTATGCTTTGTGGGCCGAATTTGAAGATGATCTCTTCTAGTGAAATGTTCTTCTACCTCTTGGCTATAACATAGTAATTTTTGATAATTTTTGAAGGTGAATCAGTGCCTCAATTTCATGAATTTTATGGAAAGTGTAATCTGGAGAATTTCTGGGCATAGGCCGAATATGGCCGAGAATAAGTATTTTATAAATACATAGTCTAAACTTGTTTTCTTTAGTGTAAATGATATCTTTGCCTTTTATTTCAATCATGTACATGGATTAACATGTTTAATAGCCAATGTCATGGTGCTTTGAGAGTATTTTTGATTGACTTATATGCTGATTTTATGGGAATTCATTGAAAAAGTTCTAAGCCGATTGATGCGTTATTTATTTGAGTGTGCTATGCATGTCAAGTTCATAATATACATGCTGTATGGGTTAGATACCATCTTGAGGTATACATATATATGTCATATGAGATTGAAAGATGGATAATTAGTCTTATATTCACTTTGTTCCTCATGATATGCATGCTGTATCAGTGATGAAACAATGGACTGAGCATGTCGAATGAAAGATCATGTCATATGATTGAGAATAAATGAATGCATTTGCTGTCATGCTTGTGTGCTCCATGGACATGCTTGTGGATCATGCATGGGAAAGAGATTGTTGCATGACATGCATTGATTATGCCTCGGGAGTATCGAGATGCCCGGCCAGGGAGTGAAAATGCCGAATGCCCAGTAGCCCTGTGTGCGTGAATCTGGATGGCCTCGGAGTTGAGATGCCCGGAGAGTTGGGGGTGCCGGAAGCACGGAGTGTGTGAGCCGTGGTTACCTCGTGATGCCAGTTGGGGTGCGAGATGCCCGGCCAGGGAGTGTAAATGCCGGAAGCACGGATGGTGAGTGCCGTGAATTCCTCACGACGCCAGGTTGGGTGTGAGATGCCCGGGAAGTGGGGTTGCCGGAAGCCGGGTGATGTATACCGGAGTATACATCTAAAATTGCAAGTATTTGATGTGTGCATATGCCTGATGCATTGTTATTATGTGGAAAAGCATGTGATTGTCATTAAGGTATGTGTGCACCAACTGATGGTTTTGTGGGTGATATTTGAAGTAAGAGACACATGCATTCATGCTTGCTGGAATTGTATAAGGTGCTGATACTTCCATTTGATGCCGTTATGCAAGGTATAGGTATGTGGTGTGATATACCTGTATAGGCATATAGGAGGGCTGTTTGAAAGTAATGCATGTGATGATTTATGTACAAATGGATAGTGTTTGTTGGATGATGGTATATGCTAGTTAAATCTATGGCTGATTGCATGAGTGCAATAATGTATGTCTGGATTATTCATAGAATGATGATATGAAATTGTGTTTGATTGTGCGGTATGGGTAGTTTTAAGGACTGCTTTTATGTTGAGTGGTTGTACTCACCCCTTTGGGGATTAACATTTTCAGCTTAGACGATGTCGGTTCCTCCACTTGCACCGGGTATCTTTTATGGGATCCCTTGTGATCTCGAGGTACGAGTGGCGCAGTTTCCCAGTCCGGCGATCCCCGGACGCATATACTTCCGAGTCTCTGTCCTGGTGCGTTTTGAGGTGGGCTTGAGTAACGGCCCGGTTTTCCAGGAGTATGTCTCCATATTTCCCTGTCGGGGGCGGGAGATGGGCAGCATTCTACCCCCGCCACCTAGCGCTCCTGGCTGGCGGTAGACGCGATATGTAGCTGGGGGAGGTTGGTGGGATTTTTGGACAAGGCCGGAGCTGACAGAATGGATGGCTTTTGGGTTAGCCGTGTGTATAGGCTATTTTTGCTTATCTTGATAAAGGGTAGTGGTTAGAGCTCCTTTTGATGTTATTATCTTGATGTACTCTACCCCTAAAAGATAAAGGAGCTGTACATTCAATAGCAAATAATATCAGAGCCGGTTTCTTGGTATACTATTGTGTTTAGTGTGTGCATTGCCCCTCATATGTTGTGTGAGAGAGTTTTAAATTTTGCTTCCGCTATATGTGATGCGCAGGGACCGTTGAATACTTAAGTTAAAATAAAAATAAAAATTGGGAGCTTAAAAGACACGGCTCTCTTAGTAGTGAGAGTGATGGTTAGCATAACTGTAATCACCTAGGGTGTTTGGGGTGTTACATGGTGTGTGCCGATGATGCGCCGGAAGTGTCGGGATGCCCGGCCAGGGAGTGAAAATGCCGGATGCCCAGTAGTCTTGTGAGCGTAAATCTGGATGGCCTCGGAGTTGAGATGCCCGGAGCATAGGGGATGCCGGAAGCATGGATGGTGTGTGCCGTGGATTCCTCGTGATGCCAGTTGGGGTGTGAGATGCCCGGCTAGGGAGTGTAAATGCCGGAAGCACGGATGGTGTGTGCCGTGAATTCCTCACGATGCCAGGTTGGGTGTGAGATGCCCGGAAAGTGGGGTGGCCGGAAGCCGGGTGGTGTGTACCGGATTGTGCATTTGAATTTGCAAATATTTGATGTGTGCATATGTTCGATGTATTGTTAATATGAGGAAAGGCTGCATATGATATTACAAATGTATAAGTGCACAATTGAATGATTTTGTGAGTGATGTTTAAATAAGGAACTCATGTCTTTATGCTTGCTGAGAATGCCTAAAGTCTCCATATATCTATATGATGTCAATGTGCAAGGTATAAACATGTGATGAGATGTTCATATACAGGCATGTATTTTATGTAATGGCTGATATGTGTGCATTATGATGATCTTACCATACCTTTGATGTTGTTTAGTTTCCATATGATGTGAACGTGTGTTTGGTTGTGCTGTATGGGTAGTTTTAAGGATTTGCTTTTATGCTGAGTGGTTGTACTCACCCCTTTGGGGACTAACATTTCAGCCTGAGTATGTCGCTGCCACCGGTTTCCCCTGGAGCGTTTTATGGCATACCCTCGGACGTGGACGTGAGGGTGTTCCATTTGGTCAGCTAGACAGTTCCCGGCTTATCATACTTCCGGGTGAACGTGAGGGTCAAGTTTGATGTGGGTCTGGATAGTGGCCCAGTGTACCAAGAGTTCGTTTCTGCTTATATTTGTCGAGATGGGGAGATGGTAGGGATGATGCCGCCGCCATCACCTCCTGGAGCGCCGGGCTGGAGCTAGGCGCAAGGCTATGACTGTGGAGGCTGGTGGGTTTTTGGATTGGGATCAGCTGGGATGGATGGATAGTGGATGTATAGTTTTGTTTTTCTTTGATGAGGGGTGATGATACTTTATTTTGAGATTTTATACTGTGGTCGTCCTTTTGATGTATCATGTACCCTGAAAAGAAACAAGGAAAAATCCATCCCATTATGCTATGAATAAAGAGAACTGATCCCATTATTTTATATCTTTAGTTGTGTGCATTGGCCTTTGTTGTTTGGGAGAGTCGTGATTCCGCTTTCGCTATTCAATTGCGTAGGGACCATTCAAAAAAAAAAAAATGAGAGCCTAAGAATGTATAGCTCTCAAAGCACAGAGGACAGGTATGTATGACTGTAATAGCCTCAAGGGGGTTTTGGGGTATTACATAAATTGCTATAAAAATCACAAGCTTTTGTATCAAATACCGAACCGTTTAGGATCAATGGGACTTTCCAGTTTACACTGCTTTCAAATTTCATTTATTTAAATATCCAAATCTCATTCAAAAATTACAAAATTTCAGTATGTCATAGCCAAGAGTCTAAGGAACATTTCTCATGAAGACATAATCACCAAATTCGTACTACATAATTTACTATAACAATTACAAGCTCCTATTTCAATTCCCGAACCGTACAGGATCAACTATCAACGAAATCTCCTCAATTGAGCAACTTAACTTCCTTCTTTTTCCCTGATGTTTGGATATGTTATAGTTCAGCATGTTTTCTACAACTTTTCTTTAGAGGTCGAAGCAAGATTCTCAAGGAAAAATCACCTTATGGCCCATGCAATCTACTGACATTCCACAGAAAACACTCCAGAATTCATGTCCGTAAAAATCAAGCATTTCCCTAGGTTATACCGGTTATATTTGCCTCAAATTTTAGTATGATGTTCATTAGGATGTCCTCAACATTTCATATGAAGAGGTTGAAGATAATTATCCAATCGAAGATCAAGTTCAGCAACCATCAAGCAACAAAGGTCAGCAAGTAACTCCGATATACACCCGGTTCCAAAGAAATTCGGTTTCACCCTCAAATCTCACTCAAATCACTTCAAATTCGACTATGTTATAGTTCAAGACGTGCTCTACAACTTCCATGAAGGAATCGAAGTCAGATTCTAACCCTAAGAGCACTTACAAACGCATGCAAGCTACTGGCGCAACCTAGCTCTTCCCAAACCCGATTGCACCTATCTCAAATCCTCCTCAAAACTCCAATTTCCAGCCATCAAATTCACAATTTCGACCATCACACAACACCACAACATGCATAGGTAGATGAGAGATCATTCTTGCCTTTGGATTGAGCTAAATTGGTGAAGAAACGGCAGCAAGAAGGGCACGGCACTTTCGGTTCTCCTCCTTTCTCCTTCTTCTTCTCTTCTTCCTTGGTTTTCTCTCTCTCTCTCTCTCTCTCTCTCTCAAGTCGACGAAGAAGCCTCACAAACCGGTGGCTTCTCCTTTTATACTTCAATTAATCATCATTAGGCTTCAATGGTTAGTTGACATGCAGCTTGACACATGGCAACCCCTTGGACAGCTTGGATTTTCCCTTGGCTTGCATGGGAAGCCTCGGCCGAGAGTCCCTCCTTGGGCTTTGCTTGGCCGGCCCATTTCCTCCTTCTCTTGGGCCCACATTCGGCCCAAGTCCAATCCTCTTGAGCCCACTTCACTTAGCTCAAGTCATTAAACCTTAATTCCAAGATTAAACTATTCATCCTAGCTTATACAAATCCAATTAAAATTACTAACCTAGCCACATAATATGGCTACAAAGTTAGTCAAAATAACTCAATTTTAGCTCAATAGTCCAATGACTAAAATCTCACAACACTTCCATTGATCGGCCACAGTCATCGCATCTTCAAGGGTTGTCAAAGTTCTTGGATGCCACAATATATCTCTAGATTTATGTTTAGAAGATAAATATAACCATGTCTTCATCCAGTGAAGGTTTGAGAGAAGTCTCGACTAACTCTAGAACAAACATCTTCTTGGAAATTGATTCTGAATCCTATATTATATAGTTGGTTTATGCTCAGAAGGTTGTAGTTCAAACCTTTCACCAGAGAAATATTGTTGACGATAAAACTTTCAATCCTCACTATTCCATGTCCAATAATTTTTCCTTTACTGTTTCCACCAAACGGAGCATTTCCTCCTCTTTGTTTTTCTAGTTTTTATGAAATTGCTTGAATCTCTAGTTATATGTTTAGAACAGCCACTGTCCAAGTACCATTCACTTTTCTTCTTAACAATAACCGGTAGTCAACAAGAAATCTCAAACTTTCTTTGGTACTTAAATTTTCTTGGGTTCTGACGAGTTAGTTTTAAAAACAGCCTTTACCTAATCTTCTTAACAAGTCTCTAAACTTTAGAAAATTCATTCTCAAAATGTTTTGAGTTATTACACTTAGAACATTTAAAAGCACTTCGACCAACAGGTTTTACAAAAACTTTTTGGAAATTATTTTTGTAAGTATATTTTGGAAGTCTTTGTCTAAGTCTCTTATTGACTTTTGGAAAATCGATCAAAAGAGTACTTTTTTTTACTCAAGCCCAAATCAGGTTTGTTATGATAGGGTAATTGAGTTGAAAGAATTTCCTCTGAAGTTTTTGATCCTCGGGAGAACCTTGTAGAAATATCTGAAATCTCATTTTTCAAAAATTTATTTTCTTTTGAAAGAGAATCCGTATTTTCTTTCAAATCATCAAGATTATTTTTCAAATTCTCAAACTTTTCTTTTCAAGAATTATCCCGATGCCTTTTTTTGAATTTTCCTATTTTAATTCGGAGATCCTTTAAGAGAAGATCTAAGGTTAAAGCAAGGTTTAACTATATACTTAGAAACATTCATAGGAATTTTTGAATAACTTACCTCGATTTCCTTGTTACATATGGAGTCTATGTCTGAGTTCGACTCTGATTTTGATACTGATTTTGAGTGAGCCATTAGACAAATATTTGCAAACTCCTCTTTACTTTCTTCACATTATGTGTCACTCAAGGTTTCTACTTTTAGAGCTTTCTTGTATTTTTAATACTTACCTTTATTTCTTTTCAGCAAAGGACAGTTAGGCTTGATGTGTTCCTTCTTCTTCTTCCACTCAAAGCATATCACATCATTGCTAGATTCAACATCTTTCATCGATCTTTTCTAGTAATTTTCGTTGCTTTGCTTTTTTTTTTTTTTTTTGAAGGTCAATTTTCTTCATTTCCTATTCATTTTCTTGAATTTCTTTATCATGGGAGCGAGCTCCTCATCGTCCATATCACCTTTTATGTTTGTGTCATCAGAATCAGTATTAAACTTAAGCGCAATAGACTTCTTACCTTTTGGATCTTTTTTATCATTAATCTGTTTCACTTTGTACGATTGAAGAGTGCCTATCAACTCATCGATAGAGAGGCATGATTCTTTATGTCTTTCGGATTGATATTTTCACATGGTTCTAGTCATTTGAAAGTCAACGCAAAAGCTTGTTGACCTTCATTGGAGTAGAAATTGGTTGACCTTGATATGTCAACCCATTTATAATTTTTGTAAATCAACTGAACATACCTCTAATAAACTCTCTAAGCTTCATTCTGAAGGATTCATATTGGCCAAGTAAAATATTTATATTCATCTCCTTTACATGATTTTTTCCTTCATAAGTGACATGAAGTCTATCCCAGACTTCTTTAGCTATTTCACATGAAGAAATTTTGTTATATTCAGCAAGAGACAAGGCACAGTATAAAGAATAAATGGCCTTTGCATCAAGAGCCTGTCTCTTGGTAATTTCTGCTTGGTTGGTTTCTTCAAGATCCTTATCTAAGACTTCTTTTCCCTTGTCGGATGCTGAAGTTGTCTTTGGGTTGATTGCACTTTCTACAACATTCCATTCCAGAGGATCTCTAGATCTTAGGAATGCCTCATTTTATTCTTCCACACACTTCGCTTGACGGTCCTTCGTTGATAGCGCCCATGAAGAAGTCTTCATACTAGTCACCAGTTACGCCTAGGCTTTGTGAATTTCAGATTGTCCATGCCTTCCCATCCATCAGGGACGATGCTCTACTGATGGTCATAAAAACTTTGGGGAATGAATAATTGACATAGTAGTCAAATTTACCACTTGGCTGACCCAAAGTCTCCACGATTGCCTTTCCTCTACACGCCTCTTTAGCATGCTCAAGGAACATGGTATGGGTGCTAGGTACCACAAGGAGATGATCTTTGCCATAATATAGCCACGGGGAGTGGAACATGAATACCCCAGCATCCAAAAGATCCTGAATCTTGTCTCTCAAGATGGTACAGTCATCTAGCGAGTGTCCTAATTCCACCGAATGATAGTCACAATGCTTGTGTTTCTTGGGGATTGGGATAGCCAAGCCCATTGTCAGGTCATGTCAGTAGGGTCTTCTTCATTTACTTTGGCTACCAAATCCTCGTCGTGACGAGAGCAGAATGTATGAGTAACTTGAGCGAAATTTTCTGTTTAATGGTGTACTGCCTCACGTAGTTCTTCAACTTGACGTTGAAGTTGGGTGAACAAGAAGTTATCACTTGTTTCTTCTAGCTGCTCCTTCTCAATGGCACCTATGAAAATGTCTCCAAACATGGTGGTCACGTCATCCAGCCCCTCTTTCTTTGTAAGTGAGGGCCAAGTTGTGTCTTCCTGGCTTATGCCCAAGTAAATGGGAAATTTTGAGCTTCCGTGGCTGAGCTGCTTTGGAGTATTGATCACCTCCTCTTCCTCATACATCATCCTCGTTGGGCCTGGGAAGGTTTCCTCGAGGCGGGGATATACAAGGTTGACTTTTTTCTTTGCTTTTCTCTCCGAGAAATGTCCTAAACCGATAGTAGAAACTATGCCGGTGTGGCCGGCGTGCACAATTATTCCGGCCTCTATCATTCTTGATACCCTAGGGTGGTATTTCATCGCCTGAATAATATTCGATTTCTACTAGTCCTCGATAGATGTCAACAATATGTGCATTCACATTTTTGATTTGACTGACTTTTAGATTTAAATCGCATTTACTTTGTCAATGTGATCGGGGAGCGGATAGCTTTGGACTTGGTTTTGTAATTTGGAATGAGAAGGCCTTAGTATCTAGCACGTTCTGGATCCAATGCTTAAGGACGAAACACTTATCAGTTGAATGGCCTACTTCTCCCATGCGATAGTCACATTTTTTCGACGGGTCATAGTTGGAGAAATTTTCAGCATTAGGTCGTCTTGGCTCAGTTGAGAGGAGGCTCCTCTTCCGAAGGATTGCCAAAACCTGTGAGAGAGATCTAGGAAACAGAGTGAATTGGTTTTGGTTGTTGTAGCGTTGGGGTTGACGACTAGTGGTCTATTGTTGGCCTGTGCTTGTCTAAACGGTCGGGAGGTGACCAGTATTCGCAGTGTAGATTGCATTGACATCAATTAGGGGTTCTTTATCTTTTTTCATGTTGAGCCTTCTACTGACAGGTGTAGCCTCAGTGAACCAGCAGCCATCCCTTAATCCTATCTCAATCTGCTCTCCCACTGGAATGAGTTGATTGAATGATTTAGCGATCGTAGTCACCATTCGGTTGCGGTATTCATAGGGGAGGGTTTTGATGAACATTATTCTTAATTCAAAATCAATTGTTCAGGACTGATCTGGGCTGCGAGATTCCTCCATCTAATAGCATATTCTTTAAAAGATTCCTACTTTTTCTTTTCCGTGCGAGAATGGGGTAATATCTATTATGAATTTGTACTACTTGAGGAATGCCTCACTTGCTTCACTCCATGTTTCAATGAGGTTTATATTTTTTTTTTTGATGTACCACCTCAGGGCAGGACCTACCAGACTCGACTGGGACAATTGGATCATTAAAGGTACATAATTAATGTACTAGGTCATTCGAACTAAGTACATTTACAAATGAGCCCTTGGGCAAGTCGTGCCATCGTACTTCTCAAACTCAGGCATTTTGAATTTTTCCGGCATTTTGACTTTAGAGTAGATAGAGAGGTCTGTTGGAGTAGGATCTTGGAGGCCCTGTAGTTGTTTTAGCCTTTCTTCAAGCTTCTCGGGGCATTTGTCATGTTTAGTCTTAGACAAAATGTTGGGCTTTGTTTTCTTAAATATGATTTGGTGCATGTCATCCTCCAATTCGGGCATGTTATCGTCGGTATCTCTTCCTTGCTCCCCTCGGGTAGATGATTGTGGTAGTACTACTTCAATTGAGGCTGGGGTAGGAGCCAATTTGCCTTGGATGGAATCTATCTACTTTGAGAGTTGTTGAAGCACATTGAAGACTTGCTTCATTTCACTTTCCATAATCTCGACACAGCTTGGTACATTTTCATCAGCCATTCTAGCTTTTGGATTTGGCGAATATGACCATGTTGTGATTACTTGTCAGCACAAAATGGAGAGAACGTAAACGAGGAAGGCATATGGAACACTGGCCCATGGTAAGGGTTGAGTCATTTTTATTTATGAACATGAGATTTATACAATGCAAAAAGGGCTTTTTACACAAGGCAGAACGACCCTAAATATTCACATTAGAAATATTCACATCAAAAGCCAAGTCGCCCATTTTTATATGCGATGGGAAGTCTAGATCCTACGAAGCCGCTTGTTCTTTCGAACTAGTTTTGATAGATGTCTTTTGCATGTCCCCAAACTCTCTTCAAAAGGATTATTAGCTGTAGCTCCTCAGGAATTTCATGGTTAAGGATGTAAAATGTGGATGCATGATGGGCTTTTTCCTGCCCCTTCAGCTTTCTGGGTACGGCAATCTTTTCGGTGTGGCATCTACTCCATGCATTTGGAATTATACAGATCTCCTCTAAGTAGTCATAGCCTGTATGGATGAAAGAAATTCGAAACAATCCTGATTTAAGTGGTCGTGAGACTTCTTAGAGGACCTTGTACTGACGAGCCACCCGATATGGATAATATGAGGTAGCTCTGGAGAGGCCCAGCAGCGGGATGGGGTCGTAATAATCAAGTGCAAAGTGAGCCTCACCCACAATGAACCACTTAGTTCGCCATACAAATGTCTCGGGGACCGAGTTTTTTAATAAGTTAATCCATCGAGAATATTCTTCATTGGGAGAGTATTTCTCCAAGCTTTGAAACTTCTGTAGTTGGTGTTTGAACTCGTTAATTTCAAATATTTGCATGAGGTGCCCAAATCCTTTGATATGGGAAAATAACCACATTTGTAAAATTTCTGGGGCGGCCCTCATGATTTTTCTTTTTTGGTCCTTGAAACGATTAAGGGATAAAAACGTTTCGGCTAAAATTATGTTTACATATCCTGCTCCGAAAGTAACTTGATTTATTACCCATGTGATTGAAGGATCTATGGCATTCTTTCTATAGGGGAAGATAATAAATCCAAAGAACGCGAAGAGGAAGATCTTGACTTTTTGGGACATTGATTGTTTTTCAAGACATTTAGTTAAGGATGATAGTGGGAAAGCATTGTTGTTGGTTCTAACAATTTCTCTTACCAAATGATTTTTTAAGAAACGCGATAGACTGACCATGGGGTCAATGCCAATTGTTGGCTTAGCGAGTTCCGCTCCTAGGGGCATTCCTGTGGTGAGACTGTATTCCTTCAAAGTCGGAGTCAGTTCAAATTTGCCGAACACGAAGGTGGATGTTTTAGGACACCAGAAATGTGGTAATGCTTGCATGATCCTGGAGTGGATATTGATTTGGAGCAATGGGAGAAGATGACAAATCCTTGCTTTGACACGCTCTTGTCTAAGTTGATCTAACTGATTCCACCATCTAAGGAGCTCTTTCTTTGGGGTGGGAATGAACTGGATATCGATTCTTCCTATCGCATATAAGAAAGGGAGTTACATAACCTGACCCTATTTTGCCATGAGCCCAAAAAAGAAGAAGTAAAAGTAAATAAATTACTTTGCTTTTAAAGAAAATGGCAAGCATAGAGACATGTGGATGGGACGTGCGGCTCGATTTCTAATTGAGAAGGCTTGTTGATATTAAAAAGGTATCTGCCCGTCGTAGTCTCGCGTTAGCAGCATACCCTCCTAACCTCAGCTTAAAGAAATTCGGGGAAAAGAAAGGCAACCTCTACAACGCAGTCTTGCGTTCGAAGCCGTATCTTTCTTGACATCATCCTAAATATCCTATGGCAGCCCGAGTCCGGTGGCCGAGTTGTGTGTGCCATGTGTAGTGTTTAAAACAATAAACCATGCACAACAGTTTATAATCACAAAACATTTATTAAAAAACTAAGATACTAACCTGCACAAAAGAAAAAAAAAACCTAAGTTAGTAAATAATTTAAATATGACAAAAATGGCCTAAGTCCTCAAATCGCTCCCAGCAGAGTCGCCAAGTTGTTGTGACCTCTTTTTTCAGCGCTCACAATTAGGTACGGGCGTCGGCAGAGGCTAATGGTTTGGCTAAATTTATTAGACTCGGACTCTCCCAAGTCCACCAAATCACGACTTAATAATCCAAGTTGAAACATGTAAGTTAATTTTAAAACGGAGTCGCCACTAAAATATTTATTTATTATTTTTCGAAAATAATTTATTTATTTTTATTAAAATATTATTTTATATTAAAAAACAAAAAAATGCCCGGGTCGGATCCGCAGGTTGGGTCTAACTGGGCCACCAAAGGCAAAAACCAAACAGGCCTACAACACAGGCCCACCTTTTTTTTTTTTTTAATGAAAATGCGTCCCGACGTCCCGTCATTTGAGAATAATCCAACCCGACCCGATGACCTGGTTCTGGTGAAACCCTACCCGACTCAACGACTCGACTTCTGGCTGCACCAAATTCGCAAACCCTACCCGACCCAAGCCCAATTCGGATCTACTTCGCGAACCTGAAAAATCGGGAACCCTAGGGCTTGTGACTTTGCGACGCCGAGGAGGGGACTGAGGCGTGACGGTAGTGATGGCGGCGATGGCAACAACGGCGGACTAGACGATGGCGACGGAGGTGACAATGGCAACGACGCTTGTGAGGACGGCGAGGCTGGGTGACGAAGGGACCATGTTGGTGTGGATGGTTTGAGAGGAGAGGCGACGGTGACAAAATGACTACTAACGGTGACGGCGGCTTGTACCATTACCTGTTCATGACGAGGTGGTGAACGGGGTAAGCGGTAGCAATCAAACGACAGGGGAATCGGACGGCTATGACTAAAACGACGACGGCAGCGACGGCGCTCAAATCTCTCGTCTCCGGGCTCCTTTGTCATCGGCCTCCCACGAAGTCTCACGGAGGGAGGTTGTACAAGCTTGTGACCCGTCAACCCTCTCGCGCTTGCTCCTGAATCTACCTCTTGAAGTCTCTCAAAGGAAGATCTTTGAGTTGGGTCTCCTTCCAATGGTGGTGGCCTTGCTATTTATAGGTAAGGGGGTAGCCAGTCGACGAAGCCTCGACCGCGGTCCTCGAGTGCCGAACGGCCTTCGTCAGCGGAACCGACGTCCCATTCACCACCTATTCATCCTTAGCACGTCCCATCCGATGCCAGCTGCTCCCTCTCCACGTGCGTCGCCGTTCCCCCTCTCTATTCCGGCGTCGCCATCTCCAGCACGTGCAACTTATCCGTTGGGGAAGAAGACAAGCAAGGAAGGAGACAGATGCGCGAGTCAGGCCGGGTCACGCGGGTCAGGCCGTAAGGCCCACATGTGAGAAAAATAGGAGGGGTTGGGCCCAAAGGCCCAGCCTGATGTGCTGCATTTTTTTTTTCCTGTTTTCCTTTCATTTTTGTTGTTTGTTTTGTTTTTTTTTTATTATTTATTACTCGAAAAAGATGGCAAAAAGAGAAATGAAATGAAATAACCTAATTAATTAAAAAAAGGTAATTGAAATTTAGGCGTCAACAAGAAATGAATTAATGCAATAAATTTAGGACTTTTTTTAGTACTTTTTCATGGGACACGCTCATTCTGCTCGTGTCACGTGCTCTGTAGGAGCAGTGACACAAATGGAGAAGATGATCAATTTATTGTGACGTCTGCATTGTCCATTGGGGCTATAAGTGTTTGCGATGTTGGCATAGCTATGAAAGAAAAGCCCATTCCCGTGGTGGTCAACGCAAAATCAAGGCTCACTTTTCTAGCTGGATTGTCTCTCAAGCGTCAATTTTGACAGTAGAGGTGTCTGCTCATGCATCACTTGGGCTGTAAGTCTTAAATGCTCGATATCTTCTTAGTTATAATAAGCTGTTGATCAGCATTTCTTTAAAAAGAAGAAGGAGACCGAATTAGTGGAGTGGAGGAATAGTTGTTAATGAAAGTTATCGAAAAAATTGCACTGGAACTCCTAAATTTCGTGTACAAAATAAAATACAATCAAATTCTCGATCTTTTTGGCTCAATTAAGTCCTAAACCATCTTTAAAAGGAGTAGGTAAGTCCTTTTGATGAACGATATCTAAAATTGCCTCCGTGTCACTCAAAAAGAGCTTATTTGCATCTTTAAATTTATTTTTTCAAACATACTTTAGGATTCAATTGCACTTTTTGGGGGAAAAAAAGGTTTACAGCTTGATTAGATTTGATTGAAAGGTTTATAATTAAATTACATCATGTACACAAGTTTAGGATATGCGAGGTAATTTTCCCAAACTTTTTTCCAAATTGCTTGATCAGAATTTAGGCAATCTGTTTGTTATAGGCAGTTTTGCATAATGGCCTTCAGGTGGGAATTACAGACTCTTGTATACTATGTGAATATCTGCGTCTTTATTTGTTGGTAGGAAAAAGGAATGGGAAAACTATGCTCCTGAGAGGGGTTCTGTTATCTATGGCAGGGAGTGACTACTAAAAAGGATTGTATCTGTCTTATTTTTCCTTATTATTGGTTTAATTCTTCTCTATTGTAAAGGATCGTTTACAACGTTTTTCCACTTATGGCCACATGTCTGGATAAATACAGCAGATCTGGCACCCAAGAACAGATCTGGCCTTGTTTGATGGTCCGTGATCACCCATAATAATGCTGCTAGCTCTTATGTTGCATCTCCTCTCTCTATTCATTATATGACAATAACTCCAAATGTAACATATACTCACCAAAATTTTCATTAATTTATCTATGTAATGTCCTAAAAGTTCAAGTGTGTGTATATATATATTCAGA
The DNA here is from genome assembly GCA_014182555.1 of Eucalyptus erythrocorys. NCBI lineage: Eukaryota > Viridiplantae > Streptophyta > Magnoliopsida > Myrtales > Myrtaceae > Eucalyptus > Eucalyptus erythrocorys. The sequence continues at coordinate 25,430,306 of CM024601.1, read as the reverse complement.
AACTTTCATGTTTGTTTTGGAATTGGCGTGCGTTATTTGCTTGATTTGTTTTAGATGCCCCTGGGTGTAGATAACTACCATATCGAGCAAATTTTTTGACCTTTTAGCTTACATGTGATTCACTCACCAGAAGAACAAAGTTTACCATCCGAGCATAGAAGTGAAAATTGTCTAAAAGATTTCAAACTTATTATACTTTTGCTGATTCAGTTCTAAATATATTAATTGGGTCGATTGGGTCATAAAACTTTTTAAAATTTGTCAATTAAGTTTATTCCGTCGATTTTGGTTGAAAATCGCTGACATGGATGTCGGTCATGTTATGTGATACGGCCGATATTGATATGGACAATTTGCAATAATATTTCAATAATTTTCCAATTTTTTATTTTCTTTTTATTTTTTGCTTTTCTTTCTTTTCCTTTTTTCCTTTTCTTTTTTCCTTTTTTTTTCCTTTTTTTTTTTTTTTTTTTTTACCCTTCACTAGCCATTGCTGGGTTTTGTCAATGGCCGGCAAAGGTCGATGCTCGAAGAGGTTCATGACTTAATTTATATAATCAAAAGATTTAGAATTAAATTAGTAAAAGTGTGATAGATTTAAGATTTTTTGGACAATTTTTCCATTTATGAAAAGGTTGGGCGAATGACATTATTTGATGCTTTCACATTGAACTGTCGCTTATGAGTACATTCTCCTTCCAGTTGGTACGTTTTCATTTCGTCCATGTTCAATGATGAATCCTAGGGGACAATGCCACGATGATATTTACATAACAGTCTCCATGTCGCCCCAGAGACATGTGACCAATACATCGGACAACCTGGCAACCAGGCTACGAAGATGGATTATGGATATTATAATATAGTATTCTGATTTGTATTGCAATTTTAGACTAAGGAAGATGAGATCCTATAGTTTTTTTTAGGTAATTCATACCCGCATCTTTGAGAATACACTATCATTCTTTCTTTGACGGTGGCGTTCTTTTGAGTTAATCTAACGACGTGAATGATAACCATTCTGGCTAGAAATTGATTTCTGAAAGATAAACAGATTTTTCAATTCTATTTTTAGATGAGTTTCTGAGCAAAAATACCCATTTGATAACAACACAAAATTTCTACTTCAAAAATAAAAAATCTTTTGATAATGACACAAAATTTCTTCAATTTGAACGGCGGTGGATTGGCGATCGGCAGTGGCGGGCGGCAACCGGCAGGCGGCGACTAGCAGCAGCTGGGGAATGATGGTCGGCGACGACGAACGATGAGAAAAATTTTTATTTCTCATATCTGTTTCAAAAATTGAAAAGTAGAAAATTTTTACTTTTGATTTTTATTCCAAACCTATTTCTGGAACCAAAAATCTATTTCAGAAATAGACAAATGAAATAAGTTTACCAAATGGATTTCTATTCCAAACTTTCAGAAATAGAAAAATTGTTTCTGGAATAGAAACAAAGGTTTGTCATGCACCCCCAAGAAGTCTTAACACAATGATTTTTTTTTTTTGGTGGCATTGTGCTGAACTTAACGTAGGTCTGGTTTTGCCTCCGGTCTTTAATACTACCCACAGGAGTGGGGTTTCAGCACAACAAAAAGAAGAAGAAAAGTAGTAAAGATCTCATTAAAATCTCAAGGATGCTGGCTTATTTTAGTGGGCAAGTATGGTTGCCTGTGGATTAGATGCATTGGCGACATTTGATTACTTCATTATAAAATCAAGCGAAGATAATTTCATATTTAAGTCATCCACCTGGATTTTGGCCAAGCGTCTTTCCTTTTCTATAGTGTTAATTCATAAGCTAGATGTTTACGGATATATTTCCCACAAAGTAGATTCATCTCAGAATTATTATTATTATTATTATTATTTTTTTTTTTTTCGATATGAAAAAGTCAGGGAGGAGGGGAGGTTACCCCTTGTCAAGGCCAAAGCATACCACGGGCCTAGAAGATCTTATAGTAAAATTATAGATCGCATACTAAAGGAGATTGCTGGCAATTGAATTCAAATCTGGCATGGTGTGAGGAGAGATTGAATTTTACTAGCTGAGTTAACCCACTTTGACTCTATCTTAGAAAGTTACTCCCAATCTAGATCTTTTTCCTAAATATTTATCGGAAAGACTTCTAAGTGTCACATCACTCTTGGAGAATGTTTCTCTTATTTCTACTCACATTTGTCTCTCTCTTTTTTCATTATTATAAACTTTTAACATTATGCATGATCTTTAGTTTCTTTTAAAATTCAATCTATCATACACAGTTAGAGCCTTGGCACAATTTGCACACATAAACAAGTTACTTATCGTAGCTCCAAATCATGTGTGCGCTAGCGCCGGAAAAACAATCGTGCGTATGAAGGTATAATATATATATATATATATATATATATATATATATATATATATTTTGGTGAAATGTGTATGAAGGTATAATATTCTTCTATCAACAAAACGAAAAAATTTAAGGGATCAAAGGAATGCTAAACATATTTATAGCATTCGGCCTATCCATTTGACCTACCTCTCTCAGTTCTAATATTCCAAATTCATGTTGGAGTTCACCACGTAACCCTTGTGATGTTATAGCGCCTGAAGATACTTCCTTCTAACATGTAATTTTGCTTTTATGATGCAAGCAATCCTTGCTATACTTGACACTCTCTTATCTCATCGGGTTCATCTACCTCAGGGGGATAGGTTTCTCTTATCAAAAAAAAAAAAAAAAAAATCATTAGAAATCTCGGAAGTTCAGACAAGTCTCTCGCCGGTGGCATCGTAAGCCATGGCAGGGCATATATGCGTTGAAGACGGCCACGATAATTGAGATTGAGATGCTATCTGACAACTACGCCAAGACAACCCCGAGTATTCTATGTTATCATCTCACGGTGAGTTGTTATTCTTTTCTAGGAAAGACAGACAGAAAATTCGAGAAATCGCTGTCTTATCCGATCCAATTGCACAGCCCAGCGTTCAATGCCTGGCACATACGCAGAAAACAAAACGATTTAATGCGTTGGAGAGGATACCATCATCAATAGGCACATCACCCACATTTCCCTGCCGGAAAAGGAAAAACTGGTCGCACCATTCGAGTCGATGGCGTAAATACCCGGCTGACGGGACCATTGGACGACTGTGAATGACATGTCTCCATTAGATGCAATTGACCGGGCGCTAAGTGTGAGGCCGTTCATGCCTTGAAATCGAATGCGCCCGAATCCCATCCCCCTTTGGACATTCCGAGGAGATACAGAGCTTGGGTTCTTCCGGGTAAAGCAATATGTTGATTCGAATTAGGCTCTGCTTCCGGCTACTAGAGCTCCTGCTGCTACTGCCAATGATATTCCAATCAGGTAACAGTTAAAGACTCTGCGATCTCTCCAAATTTCTTAAGCGAATCAACTCAAGACGTCTTGGGGATTTTTCTCCTTCGGTTGTTTTAGGTGGGCATGTTCGCTTGCTACTCGAATTTTCTTTATGATTGATATGCATTTCATGGTTCCGCTGGTGTTAGTCCGTCGATCTAAGGACAGACAAAATGTCTCAAGCAACTGAATAGATCCGTATAAGCTGTGGCAACTATTCCCCACGTAGTGTCCGTCGGTGTTTATACAGATGTTGTGCTAGTTAATTGTGTTGAAGTATGTATCCCTGGACCTGAACCCATCTTACTAAGAAAATTTGATGAAGGTGATCAGCAAGCAAGTTTTTAAATGGTTGTGCCTCGTACAGTCCTGAGTAATGTGCTTATCGTTTTCTCTCTTAACTCAGGTATCCATACAATGTTCATGGTGGGATTTCGGGTTGCGCCCTCCGATCAGGATCATTACATTCTGGAGTGAGTACCGTTTTCATTGAGGTCCAAGTCGGGGACAGTGCACCAAAAACAGTTTTTCTGAGCGCGACGACAACAGGCTGCAGTCTCTTTGAAGACATGAGCTTAAAGACTGCGATAGTGGCAAGCTGCCATCTATATGATCTGTGAAAAAGTTGTGCTTAGCAACGGTCGTTTCTTATGTATGTAAACCACGATCCTGTCTCGAATTTCATCGTCTGACCTTTGTTTGTACCTATCCGCTTGGTCTATCTTTGGTCCCTCCACAGATTAGGCCACTGATGTTTCACCTGGCTGCTTTCATGATCTTGAGAATCACCTTGGTTTTGAGATTCTGGAGGATGATCAGCTCTAACGTTTGATTCAGATTGTGTGCATCTAGTTAATTAGGATATTAATTCTTGATTGACTCCGCTTGGACGCGCACCATGCCCGAAGAGAGAGAGAGAGGCCTTCAAGCACGGACACTCCAATTATGATAGGGCTATTTTTCCAAGATAGACAAAAGCACGGGGCCGATGATCACTCCAATTATGAGTAAATGGCACCTTCCAAACAAATGTTCATTGAATTGTGGAGGGACTCTCTCTCCCCTAGGTTGCATTTAGTAGTCAAGATTTGAGGCTGGATAGGATAACAAAATATCTTACTCAGTATTTGAAGATGTATGCACTGTCCATACTCAACAGGTTTCACTCAATCTGAAATGCATCATATTACATAAAATCAGCTCACCAGCTCAGTAAGTGCCCCTCAAAATTTCCATACCAGGTGGCCAGTTAATAGCACTTCGGTCCCTAAAAACTTCTCAAATCTTAGGTTCACTTAACCGATGGGATCAAGATACAATCATCAACTTAAATAGCAGACTTGAATTACCACAAATCAAGTGGGTAAATCTATGTTGATTGAACATACATACGGCATAGATAATAGCTACCAAAGTGCACATGTCCCAACTAGGGAGGAAATACGCCCAAAGGCTATCTATGCACGTACAAGCCAGAGGACTTACCTTTACCTTAATTCCTTTCTATAAGTCAGTACGATTTTAATAATCAACCATTCACTTCAAATCAATTCACATCAAACATCGATCAGTCGATTCACTCGACTCCATACCAACGATACCATTCGTACAATTTGATCGACTCAAACATTACTCACCCTAAGCTAATACTAAATATATAGTGATGCTCACCGAAGCTGTTATATCTTGCTCACCAAAGCTGTGCGATGCTTAAAATGCTCACCAAAGCTGTGCGATACTTATAATACTCACCAAAGCTGTGAAATACTTATAATGCTCACCAAAGCTGTTAGAGTTCTGCTCACCTTAAGCTAATATATCAAGACTTGCAGGCTGATATGGTATACTATTCTTGTCCACTAGTAATTTCCCAATTTTTATTATACTTGATAAAAATAATCGTATGTTGGTACACGATTGGCCTTAGCCAAAATTCCATATTTTCCTCTTTATAAAATCCCACTAATTATAATAGTTTATAAACACATTTTTGGCATCGTAAATCGACGCCCGGTATTTTTCAATTAAATACCAAAAATACCAATTTTGGGATAAGTACCTAAAATTACAAATTCCACTCAATTTGCACAAAATAGCATTCAATTAATTAAACCAATCACACCACTTTTGCAATTAGAATGAAATTCTGGTCTCCAACTATCTCGGTCTAATTTTTGAAAAATAATAAATACTTAAATAAATACGAAAATTAATTAAATAAATACATTTAAATGCCATAAATGCCAACTTAGGTCGGAAAAGCCTAATTAAATACCGAAATGGGTCCGAAAAATTTTTGAACCACTCTAGATAAATACTACAATCCATCTAGTTGCTAATTAAGCCGATCTAACCACCTAACATGTACAAACGAGTAATTAAATTACTAATCCGGTCTAACTAATCACTTAATCTCTAATAAACTTAAAATAATCAACCCTTAAGCATAATTAACTCCCCTAAGTAGAGTTTAGTGAGTAAACTCACCGGTTTTGAAATTCGATGAGTTCACAGCAACGGCAAGGCGGAGATGGGCAACAAACTTCGAAGTGGCGGCACCTTTCGAGGCTTGGAAGGGGTCCAAAGTGGGCCTTGAAGCCCATGGCTTCTTGTTGGCTTCAGTTTTTGTTGTTGGGCCGAGGGAGTTGCTTGGATGGTTGACTTGGGCTGAAATGGTGAGCGAGGCTGGCGAACGACTGCAGCGGAGGTGGCGACGTTCGATGATGGCGAGACGGCAATGGAGGAGCTTCGGCTGAGCTCGATGGCCACAAGGGAGGCTCAAGAAGGCGGCACGGCGACGAAACGGGTTGGACAATGCACGGAACGAGCAGCTAGCGTGCGGGGTGCGACGGCGAGGCGGTGGGGGCTCTGGCGGCTCAGCGAAGCTTGCAACGGGCTAGGGAGGAGGGCTGCTCGGTTTTCTACACTTTCAAAGCTTCAAGGCTTCTAAAATGGAGAAAACAAGCTGAAGGAAGAAGAAGAAAGGGACGACTACTCCTTGGAGGGTGCCTCCAAGCTCCTTCCTATCCCTTTGTCCCCTTAGAAGAGGTCCCACTTGGCGTCAGCTCAATCCTCAACCATTTGCAGACCATTAGCTTCCTTAGGAAGTTATTGAAGTGGTCCAAAAGTTGATGAACCAAGGAGCTACGAATTTTGAAGCTATTTCCCCCAAATCCACTTAAATTCTCTCTTGAATTGATTCAATTCAGCCCTTAAAAATCCAACTAAGATGCCTACACTTCAATTCACATTTTCCCTCGCCAATAGAACCAACTTGCATCCCAAAAACTTGATAAAAAACAGTCGCCTAAATTTTCCGGACAAAAATGTCCCTATCTTGAAAGTCAGCCAAAAATCTCGGTTTGCAGAAAAATCTTTGGAGGATGGGTCGACGTTCCTAAAATAACTCATGACATGACAGAATTTTCAATTTCTGAAATCGGATTCAAATTCACGATTAATTTCAATCTAGCATGATTTTAACGTAACCTAATTTACTAGGAAATATAATTTCCTTGCATCTTGTCCTATTAAATTTGTTTTGTTTTCTTTATTTGATTTGTCTATCTCCAAAATGATTTCATTTTGGTTAAGCTTAATCGTGTAGTATCATGATATGTTATGGGTTGCAAATATTTGTTTTTCTCTCGTACAGGTCATAAGTCTAGTTTTATTTTGATTTCAAGGATCCGCTGTTCGTGAGTAGGCACAACTGGCCCGGGTCCCATTTTTTTTTTCTTTTCTTTCTTTAATAATTTTAAAAAACATTAATTTCTCACGAAATCCTTCAGAAAATAAAAGTGATCATTTCAATTTCTTTCATTATTGCTCGCAACAGGACCGAGAACTTTATTAGCTAACCTACAGATATTACATCTAAGGACTTCATTGGGTAACGGTATAAAGACAGTACATGAATATGATGCATCAAAGGAAGTAATATACTAATAATAATAATTAAAGATTGGTATTTGATGGCTACGTTTCCCAGGCACTTGCACAACTTTTCTTTTGAAGGCAATTGAGCGATTTATGCAACCACAAATGTGTCGTGCCACTTTCTTCATTGTCTACAAAACTTTGCGACAATTTTCACTTGTTAAGTTTTTAATTTCGACAAAATTCCTGTAAGCCCAAGTTTCCTCTTCTTGGTTGATTACCTAAATCGAGTACATTATCATTGGCACTAGCAATTTACTGAATTTTAGTTTTGGCATTCAAACATGTTTGTCATAAATAGGACGAATGACCTTTCTCTTTAGTACGAAGATTGCATTTCATTAGTCGAAAGATCTCGAGAAGATTTAAATTAGCTGATTAATAAAAGGGAAAGGGATAATATGTGGCATCCTCAAATTTTGAAAATCATTGAAGATGTGAGGACTATGGAAGATACAATTGTGGGATTGCAACTCTTTCGCTAGTTGATATGGCACTTTCAAATTGGACACCATTTTTGGAAATGTGACAATTGTGGCTAACAAAATTTATATGACTTTAGTCATTGAGTTTTTGAATTTCAATTAGCTCAATATAATGGACTTAGTGATTTTACCCCACGGCCACGAGTAACAATTTAAATTTGTTGAGTTAACCCTACATCATCACCTATGGCTATCACAGTTTTGGAGGGATTGAGGTGTGTTTAATTTGATCAAATTGGCCCAACTAAGTGAGGATTAATTGGAGAAGGAGATGGGCCGGCCAATTAAGGAATTGACCCAGCCCATGAGGCCCCAATTTCGCACGTCCAAGGAGGAGGAGGTGGCTGACAAGGTGGCACCATGGAGTCTTGCTTCTTTGACACATGGCGTCCATGTGTGAAGTCTAGGAAGTAGCTTTGGTGAGTGGCCGTGTGAGGTGTGAGAGAGAGAGAGAGAGAGAGTGCCGTTGAGTGAGGTGAGTGAGTCGGCCAAGTGAGAGGAGAGAGAGAAAGAGAAGGAAAAGAAGGGCAAACCAAAGAGGGAAGAAAAGCACTCGGCCGAGAGAGGAAACCGCAGCTTCAACCAAGGAGATTCTTGCCGTTTTCTTCAAATCCAAAGGCAAGGGCTGTCCTTAACTCTTCCTATCCTTAACTCTTCCTATACGTGTATAGTGTTCTATTTTAGCAAGAAATCGTGATTTGTACGGCTGAATTTGGCTAATTATGGAGAAAGGTCAAACCGGGTGAAAATCGGGTAGAGAAAACAGGGTTACACCCGAATCTTGTAGGGCCATTTTCATGGGTTTAGAGATGGATTCTGAGTTTAATGTCTTCTGTGAAGTTGTTGTACACATCTTGAAATGCAACATAGTCGAATTTGAGCGAATTTTAATGAGAATTGAGGGGTGTAAAGGGTTTAGCTTGAAACCGGATGGGTTTTGGAGTTAGCCGAGAGACCTTTGTTGATTGTTTGCTCTTGTTCATGCCTTTTTAGTTGGAATCTTTGCTCGATTTCTTCTGATGAATTGTTAAGGACATCTTGATGCATCTCATATTAAAATTTGAGCCAATTCCGTTGAGATTTACTTGGTGTAACGAATTTTCTTTCTAGCCCTGCATTCTGGAAATTTAACGAATTAAGGACAGTAACTTGTGGAGCTTATAACCCAACTTTTGCTTGATAATTTGACTTCGACTTCTGAAGGAGAGTTGTAGGAAATATACTGAGCTACAACATATCCGAAAATGGGAGAAAAAGAGTGAGCTGAAGTGGGTCATTTCGAATTGTTTCGCAAATGATGTATTATGCGCGTTTTTGAAAATAAGCGGGAAGTTGGTGATTTTTATACTATGCTTTGTGAGCTGAATTTGAAGATTATCTCTTCTAGTGAAATGTTCTTCTACCTCTTGGCTATAACATAGTAATTTTTGATAATTTTTGAAGGTGAATCAGTGCCTCAATTTCGTGAATTTTATGAATAGCACAATCTGGAAAATTTATGGGCATAGGCCGAATATGGCCAAGAATAAGTATTTGATAAATACATAGTCTAAACTTGTTTTCTCTAGTGTAAATGATATCTTTGCCTTTTATTTCAATCATGTACATGGATTAACATGTTGAATGGCCAATGTCATGATGCTTTGAGAGTGTTTTTGATTGATTTATATGCTGATTTTATGGGAATTCATGGAAAAAGTTCTAAGCCGATTGATGAGTTATCTATTAGGGTGTGCTATGCATGTCAAATTCATATTATACATGCTGTTTGGGTTAGATACCATCTTGAGATATACATATACATGTCACATGAGGTTGAAAGATGGATAATTGATCTTGAATTCATCTAGTTCTTCATGATATGCATGCTGTATTAGTGATGAAACAATGGATTGAGCATGTTGAATAAAGAATCGTGTCATATGATTGAGAGTAAATGAATGCATTTGCTGTCATGCTTGTGTACTCCATGGACATGTTTGTGAATCATGCATGGGAAAGAGATTGTTGCATGACATGCATTGATTATGCCTCGGGAGTATCGAGATGCCCGGCCGGGAGTGAAAATGCTGGATGCCCAGTAGCCCTGTGTGCGTAAATCTAGATGGCCTCGGAGTTGAGATGCCCGGAGAGTTGGGGGTGCCGGAAGCACGGAGTGTGTGTGCCGTGGTTACCTCGTGATGCCAGTTGGGGTGCGAGATGCCCGGCCAGGGAGTGTAAATGCCGGAAGCATGGATGGTGTGTGCCGTGAATTCCTCACGACGCCAGGTTGGGTGTGAGATGCTCGGAAAGTGGGGTTGCCGGAAGCCGGATCATGTGTATACTGGAGCATACATCTAAATTTGCAAATATTTGATGTGTGCATATGCCTGATGCATTGTTATTATGTGGAAAAGCATGTGATGGTCATTAAAATTGTGTGCACCGATTGAATGGTTGTGTGGGTGATATTTAAAGTAAGAAACACACGCATTCATGCTTGCTGGAATTGTATAAGGTGCTGATATTTCCATTTGATGCCAATATGCAAAGTACAAGTATGTGGTGAAATATATTTGTATAGGCATATATGTAATGGCTGTTTGAAAGTAATGTATATGCTGATTGATGTACAAATGGATAGTGGGTGTTGGATGGTGGTATATGCTAGTTAAGTCTAGGACTGACTACATGAATGCTATGGTGTATGGCTGGATTGGACATAATATGATGTTATTGAAATATCTTTGATGTGACTTAGTTTTTATGTGATATTAAATTGTGTTTGATTGTGTTGTATGGGTAGTTTTAAGGATTGCTTTTATGCTGAGTGGTTGTATTCACCCCTTTGGGGACTAACATTTTCAGCTTAGACGATGTCGGTGCCTCCACTTGCACCGGGTAGATTCTATGGGATTCCGTTTGACCTCGAGGTGCGGGTGGTACAGTTTCCCAGTCCGGCGATCCCTGGACGCACATACTTCCGAGTCTCTGTCCTAGTACGGTTCGAGGTGGGCCTGAGTAGCGGCCCGGTCTTCTAGGAGTACGTCTCCATCTTTCCCTGTCAGGACGAGGAGATGGGCAGCATGCTACCTCCGCCACCTAGCCCTCTTGGCTGGCGGTAGACATGATATATAGCTGGGGAGGTTGGTGGGATTTTTGGGCCGGCCGGAGGCGCGTAATGGATGGTTTTGGGTTAGCCGTGTGTATAGGCTATTTTTGTTTATCTTGATAAAGGGTAGTAAGAGCTCCTTTTGATGTTATTATCTTGATGTACTCTACCCCTAAAAGATAAAGGAACTGTCCATTCAGTAGTAAATAATATCAGAGCCGGTTTCTTGGTATACAATTGTGTTTAGTATGTGTGCATTGCCCCTCATATGTTGTGTGAGAGAGTTTTAAATTTTGCTTCCGCTATATGTGATGCGCAGGGACCGTTGAATACTTAAGTTAAAAAAAAAAAAAAAAAATTGAGAGCTTAAAAGACACGGCTCTCTTAGTAGTGAAAGTGATGGTTAGCATAACTGTAATCACCTTAAGGGTGTTTGGGGTGTTACATAATAATCGTACAATTATGCATTTGAACATCTTGAATTTGGAACTTAGGCATTAGCAAATGGACTATCGAAGTGAATAAAATGGTGAAGGAATTAAGAAACAAATTACATAAATAAGCCAAAGATAAATAAATCCCCTGCAACTTTGTTTCTTATGCATTTGAAATCCAAGCAACCCTTTCATTTATTACAGCATGGGATTTTGTGTGTCATGCATCTAAAATTTAACTTGCGATTTTTTTTTTTCAAATATATGGCGATTTGAATATCAACATCATTGTTTCTTCGCGAGTGAAATTAATTCTCCATTCTAGTAATGTTGCAAAGTCATTGCCATTGTCTGCTCATAGTTTGCATTATTTTGAAATTAATTTTATACTTCTAATCTAAAGGTGTATTTACGACTTACCATGTGATATCCCGAAATTTGACTCCATTTGAAATATATGAAATTATTATTTTATCAACGCATTAATAGTTAATTTACTATAAACTAATCACGTATGAGTTAACTTATTTATTAGGCTAGGCCGTAAAGGGTTAAAATACGAAAGACCGGGGAATTTGATCAGGGATTGAACATTTGTCCATAGGGATTGACAAAAGTCAATACTGCACTGTTATAAGTTAATTAGTGAATGGATATAAATCGATTTAACGGAAGCATGTAGTCAGTTCGAGGGTAATTCCGCACAATTATGATACTCACGTCAAATGACGATAAATCATTTTTCTATTAATGTTGTGCTCAGGGTACGTAATTGAATCATCGTGATTACATGACAACTGAGGGTCGTCTATGATTCGAAAATGCACAAACTAGAATAATAAATTATCGGCTATGGTTCAATCGCTTGAGAATTCCTAAAAGTCACTCGATAGTTTAGGTTGTACTAAAGTCGCATTTGTTCGATTTTAACAATGAAATTTAATTTGATTTTGAGTATCGAACTTTCAAGGATTTTAAGGCTAATTTATTAGACATCGCCTCATTGTCCGTCGATTATTAGTAAGTCCAAAATTTTCGAAAAGGAATAATCAGATGAAAATTGGAAGTCGAAAATGGAACCGAGATATAGTGGCAAAGTTGTGATTTGTTGGCCCAAGTCTTGGTTTTAAAGTAAAAGAAAATAAGAGGATATTGAGGGATAAAATACTTGGCAATGAGGATTTTTTGGAGAATTGGTGAAGGGAAATTATGGTTTTGGAAGAAAATCTTGGAATATTTATTTCTTCTTCTTCTTCTTCTCTCTCTCTTCCCCTCCTTTTGCATTCTGCCATACGGCCATCTCAGCCCCCATTTCTCTCATTTGGCTTTCATTCCACCTTCTTCTTTTTCGTGTTGTTCTTCTTCATTTTCTTTGCATCATCATCGCCATTTGCCGCTTCCATTTTCACCGCTCATCCTTGCCATCCATCGCCGCCACCATTGCTCATCCACCATCCCTTGCGCCGTTTCTTGAGCCACCGCAAGGCACCACCGAACTGCCCCCTTTGGTTGCCATTCTTTGCCGCCAGATCACCATAATTTCCGAACCCTCACCATTGGACCACCATTCTTGTTGCCCCTTGTTGCAATGCTGCTGTCATGCCCCAAACCCCGGGTGCACGCACATTCCTCGGCGGTCGACTTAAAAATTTTGCGACGTCCCTGGATGCATGGCCAACCCTTTTCATTTTATGCACATGCGAAAGCAAATTATACAAACCGTGGACAACAATTAAGTACAGGGATACTAGAAAGACATGCAACAATTTTTCATAAAACACACTTTATATACATATTGGTTTAAACTTACAAGTTTATAAACATAAGTCAGTCTCAAAAGAAACCCCTAGGCAACCTAACTCCACTAGCAATCGGGTCCGCCGTGATATGTCACATCTCACGTCCACCAAATCCGCACTCAATAAATTTCCACGCTACGGCCCTTAAAAAGTTTAGCTCACGACGAGGTGAGAATAAATCTTAGCGAGCTAAAGGCTAAGCCCTAACTAGGGTGCACATTCACTCAGAGGCGGCCCTAAACACGCATCACTCAGAACTTACCTTACCTCAGCACCTCCTTGCACGTTAGCACATCTCATATATCATATATATACGGTACATGCGATCAATTATTGGAACACTTCAACCCATATGCCAATCAATTTTAGGGGTCCTGATTATAAGGCCAAATCGTTATTACATGTCCCATTTCGTACTACACAATTTTGTCCCATAATCAAGCGTAGTCATCTCACTCATTGAAGCGTTCCAATTAATTACGACCCCATGGGCATAGCCAACTCAATAGTCGGCGGTCTTTCGACGTAATCGGGCATCGTCTCGCCCAATCGAGCACGACAACATCTACATCTAGACGGCATTCCACGTAGGAGAATCGGTCCAGCCTCCACTGCAACCAGCATCCGTTGTCAAGGGCATTCCACATAGGAGTATCGGTCCAACCTCCACTGCAACCGGCATCCTTTGTCAAGGGCATTCCACATAGGAGCATCGGTCCAACCTCCATTGCGACCAACATTCGTTGCCAACGGTGTTCCACATAGGAACATCGCCCACTCGACGCACATTGGGTGATGGGTTCTCATAACGTTCACATGCGCATCCAATCCCGACCAAGGGCATTATGCTTTGTACTTTAATGCCTCAATTAAAATAATGCACATAGCCTATTTTCTTCATATTAAAAACACCCGATAAAATAGGTGTGCGTGGACACATGGTCAAATTGGACCATAAAGTGTGATATCCTTTCATTTTCAGATCCCGTGATTTTATATAATACTAGAAACATTTTCGGCATAAAAAATCGACACTCGGTATTTTTCTAATTAAATACCAAAAATCCATAATTTTGAAATAACCATGTAGGCGCCTCATCAACCAAGCTAACTCTTAGCTTCCAACATATAGCTAAAACACCAAAATTCTCTTTTAAAAAAAAAAAAAAAAATCACCTTAGTAACTCTTTTTTTTTTTGTTCAAACTTTCCGAAATAAATTTGTACCGGGTCACGTACTTGAAATTAATTACCAAACTTTGCGTGCATCTAGTATAAAACCTTCTCATTTTATTGAGCACATAAAACTTGACATCCAAACCTAACATCATATATATTTTTTTTAATTTCTTTTCCAACCACCCTCTTTTGAAAACCAACCTTAATAATCCCTCTTTTTTTTTTTTTGTTCAAAGCCTTTAGAAATAATTTCGTAGGTGCTCCCGTACTCAAAATTAATCCGTCAAACTTTGCACGCACCTAGTTTAAAACTTTATAGTTTTATTAGGCAAATAAGTTTCGGTATCCGAACCTAACACCTCATTCATTTTTTATTTAACAGTCCAAAAGGTCATGTTTTGCAATAACAATAAACAACCAACAAAGAGCAATCAACCTCATGATCCCACCCATAAGTTCTCAGCATACCACAAGTCAATCACATCACCTAATACACATTGTTTAGCAAGCACGACACCAAGAACAACCATAAAACCACAATCGGTCCTAATTGCCAGAAACCGAGCCACTTGCGCGTCTCAAAGTTTAATTCCAAAAACCTACCCAACAAGTTTAGAAAATTCTCAAATTTGAATATGTTGTAAAGGACACCTAAAAGAACATTTTTGATGAAGACACCTTAACCCAGATCTTCCTAGATTAAGATCAATAAATCGTTCAAACCGTTACAAAAACTGTGCCCGCGTCCAAAAATTTTGTTTTCTAAAATTAGCTTGGTTCGAAGTCAAAAACTTGTCTGTTTGATATGAAATTTGAGTATGATAAAATAAAAGATGTGATAAACAAATTTTATGAAGTAACGCTTTCGAAATTTGAACCCTAAGGGTCGATAAAAATCCATTGAACACTAAAAGGTCACAAGTTCCAGCACAAACATGGGTTCTGTTTTGATTGAAACGAAGCTGAAATCTCATTCTTTTAAATTCATAAAATCTTGAGTAAAATATATATCATAGTTGAAGATGTCTAGAACATTTTGTAAGAAGGAAGAAACCCCAAAATCGCTGTATATTTTTCCTTACAAAAATGGCAAACGGCAAGTGTCCAGTAAACCAACTCTGAAGATTAAGCTAATCTATCTTAATACTAGTCTAACAAGCTAATTATCAGCACTAATTTAACCCCCTCAGCTTAACAACCTAATCAAGGATTATAAAGTTAACTCACCAAAAATTGACGGTGGCTGGCTCATAGCGAAGGCGGTGAGAACCCAAGTCTACCGTGACTCGAACGGAGTTCAACTAGCGTAGGAAATGGCCCCACCAATTCACGAGTAGAGGGCTCAGTTCTATCAAGGAAGGGCTGGACGCTAGGATGGGCGATCAAGCGGTGGCCGCTTGGTTGAGAAGTCGGGTCGTTGGCGGAGGTGGCTGTAGCGAGTGCTGCTTTGTGGAGCTGCTGGTGACAATGGTGCTGACATTGGGGGTTTTTGTTGGCAGATGGTGAAGTGGCGTTGGCAGTGAGAAGGAGAAGGGAGGGCTGGCGGTAGATGATGGGCTGATGCAACTGATGAAGAGGGATGATGGTTATGGTGCTATGGGTGGGGGCGAGTAGTGTTGGTCGTGCAGGGTTGGTGAAGAATTTGTGAGGGAAAGAAAGATGGAGAGAAGAAGTAGATGGGAGGATCGGTCGAAGGGTTTGGGCGCACAAGAGAAAGCGAGGGAGGGAGGAGAGAGAGAGAGAGAGAGAGGCATGAAAGTCCATTGCTTGGCCAATGAAGAACCTTGTGAAATATTTAAACCATGATTGAAAATGCCTCCAAGTCTTATTGCCACTAAAGTCAAGTGGCCCTCCAACGATGAATTAGCTCCAATTTCTCACAAAATAAACCAAATAGGGCAGCGAAAATATCACTTTTCCTCTTGATGCGAATTTCCCTTTTATTTTCCGATTTGCCCGAAATTTGTTTTTTCCGTAAAATTCCAGAATCATCGAAATTTCTTCAAAAGATGAGACGACATCCTAAAGATGAATGGTGACACACTCGAGCATTCAATTCTCGAAATTAAATTCAATTTCATGGTTAAAATCGATTGGACTCGATTTTAGCGTGACCTAACCTATCGAGTGGCTTTTAGAGATTTTTATCACGTTTGACCCGTGGTCAATAATTTTCGATCGACGTTTGTGCTTCTTAGACTCATCAACGACTCTCGGTTGTCGTAAAAAATATCAAGGTTTTAATTATGTGTCCTAAGTGCATTATCTAAAGAAAATCGAGATATAACCGTTCGACGCGAATATCGCAATTGTGCAGAATCGCCCGCTATTCGACTACGTGTTTCCGTCGAATTGACTTCTATCTAATCTCAACTCGATTATACAATGTTGTATTGACCCTTGCCAATTATCACGATCGAGCAGTCAATTTCTGATCAAATTCTCATGTCTGCTGCATTTATATCCCTTAATGGCTTCACCTAATATATTAGTTAACTCGAGAGTGATCAGCTCTGAGAAAAAAGACCATAGGCACGTCAACGAAATGCCCATTTCATATATTCAGGACAAGGTCAAATTTCAGGATGTCACGGCCGCTATTACTTTCTGCCATTACTTGCGTCGCCACCATTGTCCCCAAGCCATCGTCACCGCTACCATCCTTCAACCCCTTAGCTAAGCCCAAGCCGTGAGCTCAAGCCACTGCCGTCGTGCCATTCACATCTCTATTCAAGCTATGAGAGCTGAGTCCTCGACGTTGTCTTGTCGCTATCGCTGTGAGCTCATCACCATCAATAAAGCCGTGAGTTAACTCCTAATCATTGATCTAGAAATTAATTGCATTTAGGGGTAGGATTAGTTTAGGGTTAATGGTAGTTAGTGGCCTATAATGACGGTTTAACCCTTGTTGTGGTTGAGGATGGCTTAGATTAAGGCTAATATCACAATTAGTTTAATTAATCGTAGCAAGTTAAATTATAGTTAATCTTAGTTAATTGCAATTAGACTATTTAAATGACGATTAATTTTAATTAATTATAGTTGGATTGCCCAAATCATGTGTGAATGCTATTTCCAAAGAGGATTTATTTGTAAGAAAATAATAAATTTTGGGTGTTCTATTTGGATGCCATGTTTTACGTGTTAAACCGGGTAGTGAAGTTTTAAAGTGAAAGTATGCAAAATTTGGTGGGTTGATTTTTAGTACGTGACCACGTGCGAATATTTTACTGGAATTTTAAGTGCAAAAATTTGCATGTGTGAATGATTATGATGCATTGCACTTGATTAAGGGGTAAAAGATATGAGATGGGCCAAGATGGGTTTTGCCTTATAATCGAGACCCGTGTAAATGCTTGGTGCACGAGAGTCATGTATTTTGGTTATTGTTTATACTTGTTGCATTGATATTGGCATACGAGATGTGCATTGGTGTACTAATATGCAAGGGTGCGCTAAGGCAATGTAAGATTGTGTGTCGTTGTGTGTTTAGGCTGTTTCTAACGCGAATTAGCATCCTAAGTGAGATTTAGGCCATTAGCTCGCTGAGATTTTTATCTCACCCAGTTATTGCTTATTATTTTATGGCCCATAGTATGGAGAACCTACATGTTTGGTTTGGGGTCCCTGTGGAAACAATGGGTTGACTTTGCTAAGAAAAGTTTAAGTTAACCCTAGATCTTCGCTACTTTTTTGTAATAGTTTGTAAAAATGAAACTTCCAAAGGTTAATAAGCGGATAAATAAATGTGCTGCTTTTGGAAATTGTATGTTTTGCTTTGTATCCCTTTTCTTTATTGGTTGAATGGATGGTTATGCAAATTGCTTCTATATGCATTTAATCAAAAGAGAAAAAGACTAGGTTGACAACGCGTCTGTAACACCCCAAACACCCTTGAGGTGATTACATTTATGCTAACCAACACTTTAACTACTAAGAGAGCCATGACTTTTAAGCTCTCAAATTTTTTTTTTTTTTTTTAAAACAAAGTACACAACGGTCCCAGCGCATCACATATGGCGGAAGCAAAAATTTAAGACTCTCCCATACAACATATGAGGGGCAATGCACACACTAACACAATAGTATACCAAGAAACCGGCTCTGATATTATTTACTATTGAATGGACAGTTCCTTTATCCCTTAGGGGTAGAATACATCAAGATATAAACATCAAAAGAAGCTCATACCACTACCCTTTATTAAGATAAGCAAAAGTAGCCTATACACGGCTAACACAAAAGCTATCCATCCTGTCAGCTCCGGTCTTGTCCAAAAATCCCACCAACCTCCCCAGCTACGTCTCTCGACTACCGCCAGCCAGGTGCACTAGGTGGCGGGGGTAGAATGCCGCCCATCTTCTCGTTCTGACAGGGAAAAATGGAGACATACTCCTGGAAAACCGGGCCGCTACTCAAGCCCACCTCGAATCGAACCAGGACAGAGACTCGGAAGTACATACGTCCGGGGATCGCCGGACCGGGAAACCGAGCCACCCGCACCTCGAGGTCAGACGGGATCCCATAGAATATACCCGGTGCAAGTGGAGGTACCGACATCGTTTAAGCTGAAAATGTTAGTCCCCAAAGGGGTGAGTACAACCACTCAGCATAAAAGCAATCCTTAAAACTACCCATACAGCACAATCAAACACAATTTCATATCACATAGAAACTAAGTCACATCAAAGGTATTTCAATATCATCATATTATGAACAATCCAGCCATACATCATAGCATTCACATAGTCAGTCCTAGACTTAACTAGCATATACCATCATCCAACAAACACTATTCATTTGTACATAGATCATCACATGCATTACTTTTAAACAGCCTTCACATAAGCCTATACATGTATATCTCACCACATACTTGCACCTTGCACATCGGCATCCATTGGAAGTATAAGCACCTTATACACTTTCAGCAAGCATGAATGCGTGTGTTTATTACTTTAAATATCCCTCACACAACCATTCAGTTGATGCACATATGCATCAATGACAATCACATGCTTTTCCACATAATAACAATACATCAGGCATATGCACACATCAAATACTTGCAATTTTAGATATATAATCCGGTACGCACCACCTGGCTTCCGGCAACCCCACTTTCCGGGCATCTCACACCCAACCTAGCATCGTGAGGAATTCACGGCACACACCATCCGTGCTTCCGGCATTTACACTCCCTGGCCGGGCATCTCGCATCCCAACTGGCATCACGAGGCATCCACGGCACACACACTCCGTGCTTTCGGCACCCCCAACGTTCCGAGCATCTCAACCCCAAGGCCATCCAGATTTACGCACACAGGGCTACTGGGCATCCGGCATTTTCACTCCCTAGCCGGGCATCTCGATACTCCCGAGGCACAATCAATGTATGTCATGCAATTTATCTCATTCTCATGTATGATCCACAAGCATGTTCCATAATGCACACAAGCATGACAACAATTGTGTTCACATAATTTCAACCATACAACATGATTTTTCCATACAACATGCTCAATCCGTTGATTCCTTACTAATACAGCATGCATACCATGAATAACTATATGAATTTGAGGCTATTTGCTCTTCCTTCAACCTTAAGTAGCATGCACATAACCACATCAAGAGGGTATCTAACAAATGCAGCATGTATTTTATAAAAATGACATGCATAGCACACCCCATTAAAAGCACAATTCTCGGCCTAGGACTCCTCCAATGAGTTCCCCACATAAACAGCATTTAAATCAATCAAAATCACCCCCAAGACACCATTACATTGGCTTTTAACCGTATTAGTCCATGTACATATTAACAATACAAGGCAAAGATGTCATTTACACTAAAGAAAACAAGCTTAGACAATGTATTTATAAAATACTTCTTCTCGGCCATACTCGGCCTATGTACGGAAATTTTTCCAGATTACACTGTTCATGAAATTCACGAATTTGAGGCACTAATTCACCTTCAAAAATTTCCAAAAATTAATATGTTATCATCAAGAGGTAACAGAACATTTCACTAGAAGAAAACTTCTTCAAATTCGACCCACAAGACATAGTATAAAAATCACAACTTCCAGTTCAACTTTAAAAATCGCACAGAATACACTACCACCAAAACCACTCAAAATGAATCACCTTAACTCATTATTTTTCTCCGATTTTTGGATATGTTGTAGCTAAGTATGTTTTCTACAACTCTCCTTTAGAAGTCGAAGTCAAATTATCAAGAAAAAGTTGGGTTATAAGCTCCACAATTTACTGTCCTTAACTCGTTAAATTTCCAGAATGCAGGGCCTGAAAGAAAATTCGATACACCAGGTAAATCTCAACGGAATTGGTTCAAATTTTAATATGAGATGCATCAAGATGTCCTTAACAATTCATCAGAAGAAATCGAGCAAAAATTCCAGCTAAAAATACATGAAACAAAGCAAACAAACATCCAAGGTCACTCGGGCAGTTTCAATACCCATCCGGTTCCTTGCTAAACCCTTTTCACCCCTCAATTCTCACTCAAACCCTCTCAAAATCGACCAGGTTAGAGCTTGAAATGTGTACAACAACTTCACAGAAGACATCAAACTCAGAATCCATCTCTAAATCCATGAAAATAGCTCTACAAGACTCGGGTGTACCCCAGTTTCTTCAAAGCCCGATTTACCCGACTTGATGCTCCTCTAAAAACGGCCAAATCCAACCATGTAAATCACGATTTTCTGCTATAACAGAAAACCACACACGTATAGGAAGTAAGAAGGACAGCTCTTGCCTTTGAATTTGCATAAAAACGGCAAGAAATCTCTTGGAATGAGCCGCGCGCTTCTCCTCGGCCGAGCAACTCCTTTTCATCCTCCTTTCTCTTTGGTTTGCTTCCTCTCTCTCCTTCTCTCTCACTTTGGCCGACTTCCTCCCCTCTCTCGACGGTAATTCTCTCTCTGTCTCCCAGCTCACACGCCCATTCATCAAAGCTACTCCTAGACTCTCATGCAAGGTGACAAGTGGCAAGAGAACAAGACTCCATGGTGCCACTCATCCGGCCACCCTCTCCCTCCATGGACGTGCGAAATGGGTGGGCTTCATGGGCTGGTTCCATCTCTTAGTTGGCCGGCCCATCTCCTTCTCTCCATTAGCCTCACTTAATCCACTTTTAATCATAACTTAATCAATCAAGGTTTCATATATATATATATATATATATATATATATATATATATATATCCATAGGTTATAATGTGGGCACTAATTCAATAAATTTCAAATGTCACTCATGACCGTGGGGTAAAATCACTAGATCCATTACATTGAACTAATTGTAGTTCAAAACCCAATGACCAAAATCTTCTAAATTTTGTTAGCCACAATTGTCACATCTCCAAAAATTGTGTCCAATTTGAAAGTGCCATATCAACTAGCCAAAGAGTTGCAATTCCACAATTGGATCTTCCATAGTCCTCACATCTTCAATGATTTTCAAAATTTGAGGATGCCACAGCGTCTTGGAATGTTGTAATTTAATTGACCACCGTGAGATGTTTGTGTGCTCGGGGTTTGGGGCGTGACAACTATATTATACTTATGCTTGTGATTAATTGATTGCTTTGTGTAGGTTGCTCAACTTCTAATTCCTGTTTGGAATTGCAAAGCAAGTTTTCGTAAAGATCTTGCAAGATGAGTGATCTTGAGTAGAGGGCCTCTTAGAGACGGGCTGTAGCGACTTTGATGGGTGCCAAAAGGGCATTGACTTGAGCTATTGTCAGAGGAGGGACATCAAGATGGGCTAGTGTTGAAAGAAGAGCATCAATGTAGGCTAGTGCTAGGGAGGGCACCGGTTGATCCTAGGGTTGATGGGATCTTGCAAGTGGTCGAATTTTACGAAACATATATAGGCATGTTCCTCCAAAGGTGTTATTAGTGCATTTTAATCAAAAATCAAAATATCAAAGGGGGTTTTATGGATTACCTCTCAAAGCGTGCTTTAAACAATTTGATTCAAATGTTCTTCAGTTCGAGCCTCACAAATGTCGGGCCTCTAGTTCAGACATAGAACCAACGCATTTCGAATGAAAAAGAGCTTGCACGTAATCACCACTATAATTTTGCTAGCAATAATGTGGAGACAATCTTCTGGACGTGGTTAGCAACCGTTTGCTAATCATATAGTTCTCTCTCTGAAGTTTCTCTCTTCTTCTTAACATAACCCACTCACCCTCTCCCTACTCCATTTATAATGTCCTAGTGAAGTCAACATTCAACTTCCTCTAGAAGCTAGTCTTTAACTTCTCAAATAAGTTATTTCCCACTTCCTCCAGAATCTAGTTTGTAACTTCTCAAATAAGTTATTGACTACTCCTGTGGCATCCTCGAATTTTGAAAATCTTTGAAGATATGAGGATTGTGGTTGATTTAATTTGTGGAATTGCAGCTATTGGAATATATGAGATGGCATTTTCAAATTAAATATAATCTTTGGACATGTGATGCGTGAGGCCAACATAATTTATAAGACTTTAGTCATTGGATTTTTGAATTACAGATTTGCTCATTTTAATGGACATAGTGACTATGCCAAGAAATCAAGTTAGCATTTGAAATTCAATGTACCCATGTGCACATTGTAGTCTACGGTTGAGCACCAAACTTGGAGGGATTGAGATATGTTTAATTGGATCAAGTAGGCCTAATTAAGGAAGCTAAATTGTGGGCCGGCCAAGTCAATTGCCAAGCCCAGCCCATGAGTCCATAGTGTCGCACGTCCATGGAGGGAGAGGGAGGCCGAGTGAGTGGCGCCTAGGTGTCCTCCTTGGTGCCACTTGTCTCCACGCATGAAGGTCTAGGGAGTAGGCTTGGTGAGTGGGCGTGTGAGGTGTGAGAGAGAGGGAATTACCGTCGAGTGAGGGAGGTAAGTCGGCCAAAGTGAGAGAGAAGAGAGAGAAAGACAAAGAAGAGGAAGAAAACCGAGGAAGAAGGAGGAGCTCGGCCGAGAAGTTTGCAGCTTGATCCGTGGGAGATTTCTTGCTGTTTCCTTTCAATTCAAAGGCAAGAGCAGTCCTTTTTACTTCTTATACATGTATGGTGTTCTATTATAGCAGAAAATCGTGATTTATACGGTTGAATTTGGGTATTTTTGGAGAAACATCAAATCGGGTTAGATCGGGCGCTGAAGAACAGGGTTGTACCCGAATCTCGTAGGGCCTTTTTGTGGGTTTAGAGATGGATTCTGAGCTTGATGTCTTCTGTGAAGTTGTTGTACACATCTTGAACTGCAACATAGTCGATTTTGAGAGGATTTGAATGAGAATTGAGGGGTGAAAAGGGTCTAGCTTGGAACCGGATGGGTATTGAAGCTGGCCGAGTGACCTTTGATGCTTGTTTGCCCTTGTTCATGTCTTTTTAGTTAGAATTTGTGCTCGACTCCTTCTTGTGATTTGTAAAGAACATCTTGATGTATCTTATACTAAAATTTGAGCCCATTCCGTTGAGTTTTACCTAGTGAATCGTATTTTTCTTTGTGGGCTTGCGTTCTGGAAATTGGACGAGCTAGGGACAGTAGCTTTTGGAGCTTATAACTCAACTTTTCCTTGAGAATTTAACTTCAAATTCTAAAGAAAAGTTGTAGAAAACATACTGAGTTATAACATATCCAAAAATGGGAGAAAAAGAACGAGTTTCAGTGGTCCATTTTGAGTGATCTTGTTGATAGCTTATTCGGCGCGATTTCAAAAAGGAGCTGGAAGTTTGTGATTTTTGTACTATGCTTTGTGGGCCGAATTTGAAGAATACTTCTTCTAGTGAAATGTTCTTTTACCTCTTGTTTATAACATATTAATTTTTGGTAATTTTTGAAGGTGAATTAGTACCTCATATTCGTGAACTTTGTGGACAGTGTAATCTGGAAAATCTTTGAGTATAGGCCGAGTATGGCCGAGGACAAGTATTTTATAAATACATAGCCTAAACTAGTTTTTTTAGTGCAAATGACATCTTTGCCTCTTATTACTATTATGTACATAAATTAACTTGTTTAATAGCCAACAAAATGGTGCCTTGAGAGTGTTTTTGGTTGATTTACATGCTGTTTTGTGGGAATTCATTGAAGGAGTCCTAAGCCGAATGATATGTTATTTACTTAGGTGTGCTATGCATGTTAATCTCATAATATAGATGCTGTATTTGTTAGGTACTATCTCAATGCCTGTATATACATGCCCTTTAAGGTTAAAGGATGGACAATTAACCTTAAATATACATAATTCTTCATGATATGCTTGCTGCATTAGTGATGAAACGATGGACTGAGCGTGTTGAGTGAAAAATGATGTTATATGATTGAGGATATATGAATGCATTTGTTGTCATGCTTGTGTGCATCATGGACATGCTTGTGGATCATGCATGGGAAAGAGATTGTTGCATGACATGCACTGATTTTGCCTCGGGAGTATCGAGATGCCCGGCTAGAGAGTGAAAATGTCGGATGCCCAGTAGCCTTGTGAGCGTAAATCTGGATGGCCTCGGAGTTGAGATGCCTGGAGTGTTGGGGGTGCCGGAAACCCGGAGTGTGTGTGCCGTGGATGCCTCGTGATGCTAGTTGGGGTGCGAGATGCCCGGCCAGGGAGTGTAAATGCCGGAAGCACGGATGGTGTGTGCCGTGAATTCCTCACGATGCCAGGTTGGGTGTGAGATGCCCGGAAAGTGGGGTGGCCGGAAGCCGGGTGGTGTGTACCGGATTGTGCATTTGATATTGCCAGTATTTGATGTGTGCATATGTTCGATACATTGTTAATATGAGGAAAGGCATGTGATGTCATTGAAAGTGCATGAGCATTGTTAGAATGAGGATAAATGCATGTCATATCACAAATGTATATGTGCACAATTGAATGATGATGTGAGTAATGTTTAAATAAGAAACACATGTCTTTATGCATGCTGGGAATGCCTAAAGTCTCCATATATCTAATTGATGTCTATGTGCAAGGTATAAACATGTGATGAGATGTTCATATACAAGCATGTATTTTATATGATGGCTGATTTGTGTACATTATGATGATCTTACCATACCTTTGATGTTGTTTAGTTTCCATATGATGTGAACGTGTGTTTGGTTGTGCTGTATGGGTAGTTTTAAGGATTTGCTTTTATGCTGAGTGGTTGTACTCACCCCTTTTGGGGACTAACATTTCAGCCTGAGTATGTCACTGCCACCGGTTTCCCCTGGAGCATTTTATGGCATACCCACAGACGTAGACGTGAGGGTATTCCACCTGGTTAGTCCGACGGTGCCTGGCTTATCATACTTTCGAGTGAATGTGAAGATTACATTCGATGTGGGCCTGAGTAGCGGCCCAGTGTATCAGGAGTTCGTTTCTGCTTACATATGTCGGGATGGCGAGATGGCAAGGATGATGCCACCGCCGTCACCTCCTGGAGCGCCGGGTTGGAGCTAGGCGTGAGGCTACGACTGGGGAGGTTGGCGGGTTTTTGATTTAGGATCAGTTGAGTTAGGATGGATCAGTTGATATGTATGTTTTCTTTGATGAGGGGTGATGATGTGATGGGTAGTTTGCATATGGATATGGTTTCTGATTTTTGGATACATCATGTACCTTGAAAGGAAAACAAGGAAATCGATCCTGCTGTGCTATGAATAAAGAGAACTGATTCCATTTCCTTATATTCTTAATCGTGTGCATTGGCCTTGGTTGTTTGGGAGAGTCGTGATTCTGCTTTCGCTATACAATTGCGCAGGGACCATTCAAAAAAAAAAAAAATGAGAGCCTAAGAATGTATAGCTCTCAAAGCACAGAGGACAAGTAAGTATGATTGTAATACCCTCAAGGGGGTTTTGGGGTGTTACAACTCCTCCAGATGCTAGGTGAGCAAGAGAATAGTTCTCGTGAGTGGGCTATATCTGATCAAGTGAATTGGTTATGGTGTGTGATATCCCTAGGTTCATCACTGAGTTGGCAATAAGACTTGTACTAACACATTAGTAGTCCCAAGAGAATTGATTGGCTTAATCAATCTATAGGTCCTAAAAGTCATGATTGAGATCTAGCAATATGGCCACCTAGACAGTGTGAATGCTTTAAGAACAAAATGAACCTATAAGCTCTTGCTATAATGTAATTCAATCCCTCAGTCTTATCATGTCCCGATCGAACAAAGACCTTGGAATATTTGTCAAGTCATTAATTCGATCATATGCGTAGACCTAATTGACCTGCATTTTATACGAGACATAAACAATTTATTCTCGATTACAACCCGGACCAATGATTTCAATGTAATGTCACAATTAGATCGCATAGGACATCATGATTGGCCTGACCAATCTATAGGTCCTACAAGTCATGATTGACATCTAGCAATATGTAATGGCTACCTAGACAGTGTGAATACTTCAAGAACGTAATGAATCTATCAGTTCTTACTATAGTGTAATTCAATCCTTTTGTCTTACCATGTCCTGATCGAACAAAGACCATGGAATATTTGCCAAGTCATTAATTTGAACATATGCACAAACCTAATTGACTTACATTTTATACAAGACATAAATAATTTATTTTCGATTATAACCCTGGCCAAAGATTTCAATGCAGTGTCACAATTAGGTTGCATAAGACATCATTACTATACCTTGCATGTAATAAGGAGACAGATTCCATGTTGCGCACACTGTAACTTCGTATGTGAATGAGCTATGACCATCCGGTATAAAGACGGATCAATGACCCGCCAATATGCGTACCTGTGAACCATAGCCGTCCAAGACACAAGTTAACATTGCGCCTTAGGTCTAAGGATTATTTACACAAGATGAGAGCAAGAACGATTAGTCATTGACCTTGCTAAAAGCTTCCAAGTTGCCAACCGTTCTATGTATGTCACGTTGAGTGAACTTGTTTGCTACAAGAACTTGTGTTCTAACTCGGGCATCATAATACCCAATGACTCGTGACTCGTCATTACCTTAAGCATCTAATACTTAGTAGTGAAGCTAAGAACACACCGGTCTCAACAGGATCATTAATATCCACTCAATGAATAATAAGCCTTGCAATTCTCATCTAGGATTCTAGTTATTAATCGACTCCAAAATTAGAGGAATTCCTCCTTTGTTAAACGCCTGTTTTTAATGCTCTTGGTTCTTGTGAAATTCAAATTGATTCAATATAAGTTTTAATTCATCACCGTATAGGGGTATACTGCCCCCTTCTACAAGAAAATGGAAATAAAAAAATTATATATATATTCAAATAAAGGAGTAATTGGCTGTGACACGTTCACTAAACAAAAGCCCTTTTGTAGCTAATCATTGTATTTCAAAAGATCTTTTCCCAGGAAAAAAATATTCTATTATATTAGGACTTTCCATAAGGAATCCTTTTTTCATTGAGCTTGACGGATATCACTTGAGCTGAATCAGCCATTTCAGTAAATCGACAAAGGATACAATCAACGATCGAAGAACAGTACCTTTTTGAATCCCTCAAGCTGATCGCAGTTGACAGAAAAAGATAGGATGCAGGTTAGGGTGTGAGTTCTTTTTTTACCTCTGCATAAAGTTATTTTCCGTTCTTCCAAGAGTGGAGCTCCCGGTTCACCGTACCTACTAGAAACGTGCTCCAAACAATCCAACATTACAAGTGTTAGTCTAACTGTGAACTTGTCACATATATTCTTAATGTCTCAAGTATAAGTCCGGTCACAACTAATCTTATGGAATCATTCATATAGATAATTGGACAAATGAATGAATATGTCTTTGCCATTCATTTGACAACATAACAGAAATCCCTAACATGTGACTATTAGATATTTGCCTTAAGGCATATAACTGATAGCAAGTCCTCAAACCTTGGGGAATGTGATTGGGCAGCAAGCTCAGAACCAAACTACTGTTGTCGTTGTTGCCACTGTTGCTGCCAATGCTACCACTACCACTAGTGCACCTGTGGAAGTCCACCTGGGAATGGGAATGGTGAGGGGCCTATGCACAAGTTGGTGGAGTGGTTTCTAAAGTTATTGCAGTGGGCATGTTACGACCCCAACTCCATATCTAGGGTCACGAGTGACGGGGGTTATTTTCACAACATCCTAGATTCATTACGGTCTCAATTCTTTTTATCTCTTATTTATGCACATGTGGAAACATGAACAAATTACTTCCTGGACAAACAACAACTTTAAGACTAGGACATACATCACACAAAATAGAAGGATTTTTATTATAACAATTATTTTACAAGCTTGTTTCTCCACCACCCTTTTTTCTTTTGCGCATCGCACTACAAGTTTTCCAAATAGGCTAAGGGAATTCCTATCTCGTCTAGTATGATTGTAGCTTTCAACACTAATGTGAGAGTTCCATGCCTTCAAGATTGAAAGATAAAGGGAGTGAATTTTGGGAAAACTCAGCAAGTAAAATTCCTAATTCTCTATTAGGAAAACACTTCATCGTTAAAGCCTAACAAGTACAACACTCACAAACAATGTCAATGGCAAAGCAATCGCAAGTCCCTTGCCACCTCTCAACTATCTGTATGTCATCTACTTTCAGTTGACCAAATAAGCTATTTCACCAAACAAGCTTATCAACATCACATAGTGACATATTCAATAAGTCCATTAATTGTAGAAATGGTTGTTCTCATACTTTCAAGGGCTTTCAGCCACAGGCTGGGTATACGGCCTCATGCCAAGCATCCTATACTATTAGGGGCTTCCCACACTTTTAGTGGTTTCCTCGCTCAACCAGGGCATTAGGCCATCAAGCCAGGCATCCCATAATTTTTAGGGGTTTCCTAGCTTAACCAGGGTATTCGGCCAGCAAGCCAGGCATCCCATACAAACAAGTGCATCACACAAGTCAGTTCTTATCTTTTCTCTTAGCCGACACATGCATAGCTTGAAGGCGTGCCCATTCATTTGTGTGCCATGAGTTCTTGCACTACAATGTTTATGCCGATTCAAGGCCTTGCCTTGTGACGAACTCAATGTGATTGAATCTCGACTTCATTTTCGAATGTTTATGACACAAGCACACGAACAAACACAATTGAAAGTAAAACCAAACAAAATATATTACACACTGCCCATGACTTGACAGGTGAGCACTTAGTTAGCCTCAACTACAAAATCTACCTTCTAGGGGAAGAAAAAGAAACCTTACTTACCTCGACAAAATTGAGAACCAACCTCGATAGCTTGGTGGGTTGGGATTTTAGACCAAGAGAAAGGAAAATGGCAAGCAAGAAAGGAGGAGGAGGAGGAGTGAGAAAAAGGTCAGACAGAATGGAGGGGGTGGTTTCCTATTTATAAGCCAAGCTTCATTTAATGGCCGAAACAAGTGGTCCAATAAACTTTTTTGGAGTGGCACGGCTAGCTTCTTGGGGAAAGATTGAGGACAAAAGGCATTCTTCTCATTGGTCCATTCGCATTAATGAGTCATCTAGCATTTATGAATTGGCTAACTTGCCTTCCAACGCTCATATTAGGGTCATGATGCCCTAGGTTTATAGGGGCATTTAAGATGTTGAGTCAACCTCTTTCATTAATGACTAGCCTCCAAAGTCATTAATGGCTTATACTTGTCATCAAGAAACTTGGACTTTGGACAACTTGTTCCACAAGTTAAGCACATGACCATGACTCATTAAGCTCATTAATTAGCTAGCTGCCAAAAGCATTTAATACATTCTTATCTTCAAGCCAAGTTAGGCGTGCAGCCCCCTTCCCCCCCAAGTTGGGCGTGTGATTATGTCATTCTCAGGTAGAAATAGTTTTGAGCAACTTTCGAAATCAATACCATTATCTTATCAAACGGACTTGAAAAATTATAAAATTTTAATATGTTGTATAGAAGACCTTGAAAAAAAAATTTCATGAAGGAATAGATCCAAATTCATCCAAATCATTGAACACAACTCAAAAATTCATCAGAGAGAGAGAGAGAGAGACTCATTTCTAAATCCAAATCTTCACAAAACTCTTTGAAATTTTAATATGTTGTAGATATGGATGTCATTTAAAACTTTTGTGAAAGAAGAACGTTCAAATTCGAAAGGGAAGATTTTATAAAAATTCAAGAAAGCAACTTGGTTACTATTTTCACTATAATGGGTAAGTTATATACGGTAATTAATTGGGCCTTTGTTCCAACCATTTCACCTCAGAAAAATATGAAATTTATGTATGTTATAGATTAATATATTTTGAATAACTTTGATGAAGGAAGTTTCTCCCATATTTGAAGTACAAAGGGCTTTATAAAATAAGAAAGCAGTTTCAAAAAACTGGGAAGTCTATGGGGGAGAGGTGGCCCTCTACTTGGCTTTTAATATCACTTGCTATCATTTCCTTTGGTCATGAGTCATCCCCTTTCATTAATTAGAATACATAAGCCTCCGCACTGATCACACTCGTTATCCACATTTAATGCATTTGACTTTTGTTCTTCAAGAAGATTGGCCTATCTAGCTTTGCCTCCTAGTTGGAATCAAAATAAGGTTCAAAATTGCGGATGTTACAAGGCGGCCTTGAGGCCGTGACCCTTTGGTTTTGGAAATTGGAGAAGGCCGTGAGAAGTCACAAATGGAAGGGTGTTCCCTGAAGATATTGTCCTAGAGTGGGATGCCTTCGTTGAGGTTTTTTTATGGAAAGTACTTCTCAAATTGCATCGATAACAGAAAATGGTCGAGTTCCAATGCCTCCACTTGAACCAAATGACTATGGATCAATACGAGACAAATTTCGCCGAACTATTGAAGTTCACATCGAGATTGATCAAGCACCCGGTAGACAGAGCGAGAAGGTTTAGACACGGCTTAAAGTCGGAGATTAAGGACCCATTGGTGCCTTTGAATCTCAAGGACTATAACAACCTGTATGAAAGGGCCAAACTGATTGAGAGGAACCTAAATGACAGGGCATCTGCATATCGGTTGCAGTTTGCATTGAATAGAGACAATAATCGGTTTGGGAATAGGCATGGCCAGAGGAAAGTATTGCATACCTCCCAACTGAAAGGCAGGTATTGAAAAGGCAGTGTGTCTTGCCAGACGGGAGCTTGTTATGGAAGCGTAAGCACTTTTGCTGTAAATACGGCAAGCGGTAGGGAGTGCGTTGCAAAATGCACGGCAGGGCATTTTGAGTAGGCCACTGGTGCAAGGAAGGGTGTATGCTGTCACTAGAAGGGAGGCAAAGAACTCGCAAAAAGACATTATAGGTATGGTCTTGTGGATTGAGCATGTTGCTTATGCTTTGTTTGATCCTAGAGCCACGCACTTTTATTACTAAGCAGTTTGTTAAGTTGGTAGGGTTAAGACCAAAATCGTTGAAAGTGGTTCTTTGTATATCTGCTTTGTTAAAGTATAAAGTGTTGTTTGCTGTAGGATGCTTAGCTCACAAGGTAGTGATTTGTGATTGAGAGGAGAGCATACATTTAATTGTGGTGGCGACGTTTGATTATGATAAATCATTATTGTAAAATAATTCAGTTTAACTAGTTAGCAAGTAGTAGTTTCGAGCTTGTTGGAAATCGAGTAGGACCCTTGATTGCTTTAATTTTGTTAGCTGAGACGACTTGATTGTTGCATGTGGGTTGCTAGAGTTTGCGATTGAGTTGGCCCTTGGGATGGAGCCAATTTCTATGGTTCCATACTGTATGTGTTGTCGTAGTTAAGGAAATAAAATATGCAAATGCATGAGTTACTGGACAAAGGATTTATTTGCCCTACTACATCACCTTGGGTAGTGCCAATTTTGTTCATAAGGAAGAATGATGGCTCATTGCATCTTTGTATTGACCATTGACAACTCAATCAGATGATAATTAAGGAAAAGTATTCTTTGGCAAGGATAAATGATTTGTTTGACCAACTGTAGGGAGCTTTGATATTCTCCGAGATCAACCTCAGGATAGCTTACCATCAATTGAGGATTAATAAGGAAGATATATTCAAGAGGACATTTCATACGTGTCATGGTCATTATAAGTTTACCATGATGCCGCTTGGATTAACTAATGCCCAAGCTACCTTCACGGATTTCACGAATCAACAACATCTTGTTGTATTCGGAGAGTCTAGAGGAGCATGAACAGCACTTGAGGATGGCACTTCAGATCCTACATGAACACGAGTTGTATGCCAAGTTTAGTAAGTATAAGTTTTGGTTGACACGTGTAGCCTTCTTGGGTCATGGGATTTCTAGCGAAGGGATTTCCGTAGACCCAACCAAGATTAAGCCATTCATGAATTGGCCAAGGTCAACAATAGTGACTGAGGTTGGAAGTTCTTTGGATTGGCAGGATATTACAGACGATTGTGAGAAAGATTATCAACTATAGCCAATGCCTCTCATGCGATTGCTAAAGAAGGAAAAAAAGATTAAATGGACGGATAAGTGCGAGCATTGTTTTTAAGAACTTAAGTATAAGCTAACTATTGTACTAGTGTTAACAATTTTGTTTGGTCCTAGATGATACAAGATTTATAGTGACATGTCCTATAAAGGACCGGGTTGTGTTTTAATGCAACATGGGAGTGTAGTTGCGTATGTGTGATTTGGAACTAGTAGTGATCATCTTTACCCTGAAGATTTAGAGGCATTATTTGTGTGGAGAAAGGTTTCAGATCTTTACAGACTGTCAAAGCTTGAAGTATTCATTCTCTTAGAAGGAAACTTCTCCAGGACTATGACTACGACATCATATATTATCTTGAAAAGACCAACAAGGTCGTAGTTGCCCCACATCGGAAATTGTCAATTGCATAGATGATGGTTCAAGAGTGGATATTGCTCGAAGGAGTTCGAGATTCATAATTTCAATTTTAGGTAAATCACCTTTCAAGTCTCATGGCTACCCTTGGAATTGAATCGGAAGTGCAAGCAAAGATTAAGACACTATAAACCTTGATATCTAGAAAGTTCTGTAAGGAAATGCAGAAAAGAGGAATATTGATTTTCAAGTAACAGAGGACGGAACATTAATCTTTCATGAACGATTGTGCATGCCCAATGACGCGAAGCTTAAGGAGGAAATTTTGTGTAAAGCCTATCGTAGCAGTTATAACATTAATCTAGACAGCCCAAAAATATATCAAAATCTACGTCAATATTATTGGTGAAATGGTATGGGCTGATATCGCCGAGTGCGTTGTTAGGTATTTAACGTGCTAACAAGTGAAGGAAGGTACAACATTGCAAGCCTGGTCGATTTTTGCAACCACTTGAGATTTCGAGTGGAAATGGGAACATATTATGATGGATTTTGTGATGGGATTGTCAACGAGTCAGTGAAGTAACAATTCAATTTGGGGCATGGTTGATAGATTAATGATGTCTATGCACTCTATCGCCGTATGAAAAGACTTTCCCTTGGACATATAAGCTGAATTGTATGTACGACAGATAGTTTGTTTCCACGGAGTGCCAGTGACAATCACGTCAAATCAAGAACCAAAGTTTACAGTAGCTTGTGGAACAGTTTACAAATTATCTTCAGAACGAAGCTAAAGATTATCATCCACAGCTGTAGATGGATGACCAGTCTGAAATGATCATTCAGACACTGGAGGATATATTGTGAGCTTGCGTGTTGGATTTCAAAGGAAGCTGGGAGAAACAGCTTTATCTGGTTGAGTTTGCCTATAGTAATAGCTATTAACAGAGTATCAAGATGGTGCCATTTAAAGCGTTATATAGCAGGGCCTATATGGTTCTTATTTGCTGGGAAGAAGTTGGAGAACGGAAGATTACAAGCCCTGAGTTGGTTTAGTAGTCAATAGACACCGTCAAGGCCATTTAAGAAACGTTTAAGACCACTTAGAGTTGTCATAAGAACTATGCAGATAAATGGCGTAGGCCTATGGAGTTTTAAGTGGATAAGCATGTTTTTGTTAAAATTTCATTGATGTGAGGCACTTTGCACTTTGGCAAGAAAGGGAAGTTAAACTCGAGATATATTGGCCCCCTCGAGACTTGCTTCAAGCACATGATATCTTTCACGTATGTTAAGGAAGTATGAACATGATCCGGCCCACTTACTGAAGTTCAAGGAAATAGACGTGGACAAGGTATTGTACATGGAAAGGCTAGTTTGGGATTCACATTGAATTTCACAAATGGAACCAGATTCATCTACCCACTTAAGCAGTAAACTCAATAGAACATCAGGACAAGAGGTTGCTCAAATGATTGGTGAATTTGATTTTTCACACTAAATCACTTCGCCATCAACATTGAACAAGGAAATCGATCAACCAAATGTAACACAGAATGAGGAGAAAGCCAGAGAGAATGGGGACGAACCTATAACGGTCTTGAGCTCCAGCGGGACTTGCATAGAGAGACACAGAAACGCAGGGATCTCTACTGGATCGGAATGCCCATCCCACCGATTAGAGGTGTTAAAATGGGTCTTAGACCCATACATGACCCATTTAAATCATAAATGGGCCACATATGGGCCACTTGTTTTTTGAAGAAGTTAGTTTAATGGGTTTCACAACTAAAGACTTAACATCGGTGGGTCTTAAGTGGGTCTTAAATGGGTTGGGTTTAGAATCCATTTTCACCCAAAACCTCACAATCTCTCTCTTCTCTCTTTAACTTTACAAAAATATGTTTTATTTATAAAAATCGAAATTATAATTGTTTTTTATTTTAATTTTCTTTTCTATTTTTCTTTCTTCTTTTTTTTTTTTTCTTTCCACTTCCTCCAGTCGTTGGAACGGCGATGGCTGGCGACTGGCCAGGCGAGCCTCGAGCTTGCTGGATCTAGCGAGGCGGAGGCCTCGCCAGCACCCGGCGAGGCTCGAGCAATATCATTTTTTAAAAATATATATATTTTTAATTTAGTTAAATGGGTTGGGCATGGGTTGGGTCAGGTATGGGTCAAAAATTGTATTGCAATAAATGGGTCATAAATGGGTTAAATGAGTCGATTTGGGTCAAACCATTTATGACCCGACTCAAACCCGACCCGACCCACCCGTCTAACAAGCGGTTGAGGTTGTGGCTCTTCTAGCATATGAGGAGTTGGAGCTTGTGAGTGTGCGCATCAGCGGAGGCGAGCCTCAGAGGCGGGCAGCAGAGGTGACTCGGAGGCGAGTCGTAGAGGCAAGTGATGAAGCTCATCAACCTTCGAGGGAGCGGTGGAGGCAAGCCTTAAAGCCAAATGCAGGCGGCGGAGGCGACTCGGAGGCTAGCCACGGTGGCGCGTGGCAGAGGCAAGCGGCAGAGGTTGGTCAAAATGGGTTTCTGACGAAGACGTAGGGCAGCTATCTCCTATCTGTCGCTTTATGGTTTTAGTTTGAAAATAGGTTGAAAATGGGTCACATTCAACCCATATAGAATTGAACTTAAAATGGGTTACACGCTATAATGGGCCCATTACATCCTTCATAACGCATATACTACCCATAAACCCTCTAACGGTATCCAAATACGACACCTCAAAGTTTGGTATTTTATTACCAATAAACCCTCTTTCGATATAGCATTTGGGCCATCAAACATCACGAGATTGCAAGCTTAGACAACCAAAATATGTACAAATTCATCCAGTAAAACGAGCATAAAGCTCTACTTAATGGCTCAAGTTATTAATTTCCCTTAATCATGATAAATTAGACTAAGTGTGATTAATTAAGACAAATTATAATTAATTAATCTAAATATAATTAATTAAACTTAATCGTTAGTGTAATTGCGATTAACTAAAATTAACTACAAATAATTAAGCTAACCATGATTAATTAAGCTAGCCACGATTAACTAAGCTAATTGTCCTTAATTAAGACTAATTATAGTTAGGCTTTAATCTAAGCCATCCTTAACCATAGTTAGGGTTAAACCATCATTATAGGCTACTAACTACCATTAGTTCAAAATTAATCCTACCCTAAACGCAATTAGCTTTTTAATCAAAGATTAGAGAAGTTAACCCACGATTTTCTGATGTCGACGAGCTCATGGCAACGACGATGCAACGGTGTCAAGGGTTTGGATCTCACGGCTTCAACGAAGACACGAACAACACAGCAGCGATGGCTCAAGCTCACAGCTTGGGCTTGGCTAAGGGCAGTGGACCACAGCAATTATTGATGAGGGAGCATCCAACGTAGCTCCATCGACCAACTCGAAACCATCGATGCTTATCCAAGTCAAGAAAGAAATTGGGCATTATGCGCTTCAATGGTTCATATTGAAAGAATAATGTCAATTATTTATTGATACTTCGTGGAATGTCAATAACTATCAATCGGAGGCTATTTTAGACATATTGCTTGAACAATTGATGAAGTTTAAGGAGGATTATTTTCTGGCCAAGGGAGGAGCACGAATTTTGGAAGGCTAAAGATTCAAGAATTCGAAAGACCAAATGTGTAAGAATACAAGTTCCAGTAGGTCATTAAGGTATGTTTATAATATTTCCTAAGGATAAAATCCTCCTATAAATACGAGAAAACTATCAAATTTATGGCGATACGAATTTGATCAATGAAAATGGTGAGATTTCCTCTGCTTGAGTGAACTCCTTTGGAAAGTGGATCACTCCTTTTGATCTCTTTATTCTTGGAGCGTAGATCACTCATTGGTGGTGAGCCAAGAAGCCCTTTATCCTTGGCTGGTGGAATCTTTAGGCCTTGATGGTGAGCTTCTCCTATCCTGAAGTCCTTTATCCTTGGCCGGTGGAAGTTTTAGGCCTTGGTGGTGAATTTCGTAAATCTCGATCCTTTTCTTCGATTGGTGGCATGGCCTTTATACCTTGGGAGGAGATCGGTTGATCTTTTCTCATTTATTTTCGTTTCTTCCTCGTATACACTACTCCATACACTTGACCACGAATAATCCCCTCTGAAAATTTCCGTTCTGGAGTCACTCACCCCATCACGCATCAAAAGATTAGTATCAGAGCTCAAGGTTCAACTCATTTGAGTGATTCCTTTCTTTCTTCTACTACAAATTCCTTATGGTTGATCAAGTTCGAAGAGGCTTGACTTCGGAGTAAGCGCACAATGAAACGCTAGATTGCGCAATCCAAAATCTACATTTAACAAATGGAGCGAGTCCCCAACCCTCTAGAGAATCCAGCGGTACATCGACAGCCAGCAAGGCGACCAAATGAACGGCATTGGCGTGACGATTCTAAATCTCATTGAAGTTCTAATGGTGATTCCGATTCCACTAGAGACAACCGAAGATTCTGAACTCTAGTGATTATGAATATCATATTCGAAAATGAAGAGGGGGGCCTAAGGAAGATGAAAGCGACATTAAAGTGGAGGTCCTAGAGTTTGACGGTAACCTCAATCCCGACGACTTTGTGGATTGGCTACGCACAACCAAACGGATTTTTGACTTCAAGTCCTATTCGGATGAGAAGAAATGTAAGGTTGCTGTCCAAAAGCTGACAAAATGTGCTTCTTTATGGTGGGAGAATCTTAAGCATCAACGAGCAAGAGAAGGAAATGGTCGAATCAAGTCATAAAGTTAATGAAGAAGAGGTTCTTGCCCAACAACTATAAGCAAGATCTATACCTCAAACTAAATTCCATAAGACAACAAGGGTTGAGTGTTGAAGATTACATTTGTGAATTTGAATAACTCGAAATCAGGTGTGAAGTTCCGGAAGTTCCTGAACAAACCACCGCTTGTTTCCTTGGTGGCAAGAATCGACAAAAGACAAAGGCAAGGGAAAAATTGCTTAGCCTTCCAAGAAGTCCCAAAGAAGTTTGAAGGGAATGCAAGGAGATGCTTCAGGTGTAACACCCCCAAAACACCCTGGAGGCTATTACAGTCATATTGAACATCCTTTAACTTTCTAAAAAGAGCTGTATCTCTTAAGCTCACAACATATATTTTTTTTTTTTTAAAACGGTCCCTGCGCATCACACAAATAGCGGAAGCAAATCTCACAACTATCCCAAACAACATATGAGGGGCAATGCACACACTATAACATAAAAGTATACCATGAAATGGCTCTGCTATTATTTACTAAGGAATGGATAGCTTTCTTATCGTTTGGGGTAGGATACATCATAATAACAACACCATGAACAGCTCTACACTACCCTTTGATAAGATCATCAAAAGTAGCCTATACAAAAGGCTAATCAAAAAGAAAGAAAACCATCCACTCTTGGCAGCACCGGTCAGGCCCAAAATTCCCGCCATTCTCCCCAGGTACCATCAGGGTCTATCGCCAACCTGGAGGGCTAGGAGGCGGTGGTAACATGCTCCCCATTTCCCCATCTTGACAGGGGAATATCGAAACGTATTCTTGGAAAATTGGGCCACCGAGCAAGCCCACCTCATAACGTACCACGACGGTGACACGAAAGTAAGAATGCCCGGTATCATCGGGCTTGGAAACCGGATGACCCCGACCTCAAAATCACAGGGAATCCCGTAATACACACCTGGGGCGATCGGTGGCACAGACATATCGGCTAAGCTGAAAATATAGGTCCCCAAAGTGGTAAGTACAACCACTCAGCAAAGATAAAATTTCTAGACTACTCATACCTTGCATTGCAACCTAATCACAACATCACACGAACCTCATAGACATGCATTCAGTCACCAAGCTATGAACTCATCATGCTCACAATCCAACACTCAAGTGTAGCATGTACATATCCAACTTGGAAATCAGAATGCAATTCATTCATGGTATTTATTCAATACAGTACCCATGCACATCACAGATTAACATAATGGGTAGATATGCAGATATCAATGTCTCATGCTATATATAAAACTCCCACGCCCAATTCGACTTATGCTCAAGCATGCATATCAATAATGTCGTGTACAGTTTCCACCATGTTCTATGCCACGATATCACAATGCTCATGCACATATGTACCAAGCTCATGTAAATTCACATGTAAATCCTGGTAAGAACCAACCGGCTTCCGGCCCCCCACATTCCGGGCATCTCACACCCAACACTAGCATCGTGAGGCATCACGGCACACACCATCCGTGCTTCCGGCATTTACACTCCCTGGCCGGGCATCTCGCACCCCAACTAGCATCACGAGGCAATCACGGCTCACACACTCCGTGCTTCCGGCACCCCCAACACCCGGGCATCTCAACTCCGAGGCCATCCAGATTTACGCACACGGGGCTACTGGGCATCCGGCATTTTCACTTCCTGGCCGGGCATCCCGACACTCCCGAGGTAAAATCAATGCATGTCATGCAACAGTTTCTTTTTCCATGCATGATTCACAAACATGTCCATGGAACTCAAGCATGACAACAATGCGTACATTTATCACATTCACGTGCCAAAAGTCTACATGCTCAGTCAATGATCTCATCATAAATACAACTTGCACAGCACATGTATCAAGTGAATTTAACAATGAATGCCCATGTATCAACCCTACATGGCATGTGTACATACACCTCAAGAAGACACTCCATCAATTCCGCATGCATTACTCATCAAATATAGTTCATATTACCATCGGCATAGAGTAATTAAAAGAAATATCCAAAAATCCAGCATATAATCCAATTAAGAAACTCTTAGAACCTCATGTCAGTCACTATTAGACATAATAGTCTAGGTCCATACATAAAACAGCAATTGAAAAGGTCATTTATACTTAAGAAAATGATATGAGAATATATAATGTTGCCACATTCATTTTCGGCCACATTCAGCACTTGTCCAGAAAAATTCCAGATTACACCCATGTAAGATATCACGAAATTGAGGCACTAATTTGCCCTTAAAAATTCCCAGAAATTCACACGTCATAGCCAACAGGTAAATAAACACTTCATTAGAAGAAATGGTCTTCAAATTCGACCTACAAATTATAGTTTAAAAATCAACAACTTCCAACTGTTATTCAGTTATGCACAGTTACACGGCTAACAAGATAAATTCGAAACACCCACTTACACTCGCTCTTTTTATCTCATTTTTGAATATGTTATAGCCAGAACCATACCATACAACTTCTCTTTCAAGGTCGACATCCAATTCCTCAAAGAAAATATGGTTTACAAGCTCACAAGTCACTGACCCTTTTTCTCGGATAAAATTCCAGTATACAAGCCAATAAAGAAAATTCGAAATCATAAGCTAAACTCACTGGAATTGGCTCAAATTTTACCACAAGATACATCATGAAGTCCTCAACAATTCATTAGAAGACATCGAATTGAGATACCCCACAGAACTACATGAACAACACGCATTAATCCAACAGGGTTAACTGATACTCTATCCAGCAGCTTCCTGATTTCAACGGCAGAAAGATTCAGGAAATTCACCTAGCTATCCTAGACGAATTAAGCTCAAATTTTAGTATATGATTACCCAGAATGTCTCCAATATTTCATTAGAAGAAACCGACTTGAAATTCCCCCTGTAACCATGTGAACAACTAGCAATCATCCAGACGGGTTCACTGGTTCGCCCGAGAACACCCCGTCTCCAAAGAATTCGATTTTCACCCCTTAAATCACCTTCAAAAATTCTCATTTTTGACTATGTTGTAGCTCAGGAAGTGTACAAAAACTTCCTTGAAGAACTCAAGACTCAATTCTCCCTCTAACACACTCTACAGAGACAAGCAAGCAAACCGCACACACTGGTTCTTG
This sequence comes from Eucalyptus erythrocorys, assembly GCA_014182555.1. Classification (NCBI taxonomy): domain Eukaryota; kingdom Viridiplantae; phylum Streptophyta; class Magnoliopsida; order Myrtales; family Myrtaceae; genus Eucalyptus; species Eucalyptus erythrocorys. The sequence continues at coordinate 25,389,341 of CM024601.1, read as the reverse complement.
AAAACCCGAACCTACCCGGTTTTGATCTTCCTCAAAATTTCGTCATTTCAGTCGGTAAGCTCACGATTTCTACCTCTAAATCACAACACAAGAAGCATGAGAGGACTAGAAAGATTATCTTGCCTTTGATTCAGCTAGATTCGGTGAAGGAAAAAAAAGGCAGAATCGGTGAAGAAACGGCGCAACTCCCTCGGCTCTCCTTCCTCCTTCCTCGCCCGACTTTCTCTCTCTCCCCTTCTCTCTCTGTCCTCTTGATCGACCCACTCCACTCACTCAACCGGCCTCCTCTCTCTCTCTCTTACTCCTCCTTAGTTAGTGACATGTGGCGCCACATCACCACACAGCACACACACATCACACTCACACGTACACACACACTCAGTCCCTCCTTGGCCGAAGTCCCCTACATAGGTTTAGTTAGTCCATTTAATTTAACCATTAATCTAACTAATTTAAGTCTTAATCCAGCAAAATAACACTTGGCCACACATTTTTATAATCACATACTCAAGTACAACAAATTCCACTAGCAAATCTAGTCACACACACACACACACACACACACACCATAGCTACTATGGCCACTTAATAATTATCATTGCAACACATATCCACCACCCTCACTAACCTAATTAAATCATGACTTATTAGATTAATGCCCAAGGCCACACCACTCAATTAGTCACAATTTCCACACTTCAAAATTTTATTGCCATTCCAATTGACCATAACCTCTCACCTTGATAGGTTATAAAATTGAGGATGCCACATCAGGTGCCATGGTTTTGGGCATTTACGAGCAAATTGTCCAAATTGGAGAGTTGTAACTCTTCAAGAAATTGCGGAGATCAACTCGGCACTTCAAGAGCATTTCTATAGGCCAAAGATGAGTGGAGATGTGCATCCTATCGTCTTATGGTGTGCAACTTGTCAAAGATCAAAAAGCCGTTTCCATCAAGGTTTGTACACTCCACATTCGGTACCATTACAGCCTTGGGAAGATGTTGGCATAGATTCATTATGGCTCTACCAAGAACTCAAAGAGGAAAAGATGCTATCATGGTGGTCGTCGATCGGATTTCTAGAATGGCTCATTTCGTACAATGTCACAAGACCGATAATGCTTCTCACATTGCAGAGTTATATTTCAAAGAGATTGTTCGCATTCATGGAGTACCAAAGTCCATTGTGCCGGATCGTGATTCTAAGTTCTTAAGCTACTTTTAGAAGACACTATGGAGAATGCTTGGTACAAGACTCTTATTTGGCATAGCTTGTCATCCCTAGACCAATGGCCAAATAGAGGTAACAAATCGTACTCTGACCACTCTTCTTCGTGGTATGGTGAGTAAATCTTTGAAAGATTAGGATTTTAAAGCTTACGCATGTTGAATCGATCACCAAGTTATACTACTGGTCGATCACCATTTGAAGTTGTGTATGGAATTAATCCTCTCACACGGATTGATTTCATTTCAATTCCATCTAACTCTCAAGAAGCTTTGATGGTAAGAAAAGAGATGAATCAATGAAGAAGCCCCATGAGCGGATTCAATCCAAGATTGAAAAGGCCAATGAATCTCACAAGAAGAAAGCTAATCAACATCGCAAGAAGACTCAATTTCAATTGGGTGATCTTATATGGCTTCACTTGAGGAAAGGGAGATATCTATTTCAACGAAAGAACAAGCTCATGCCTGGAGCTGATGGTCCCTTTAAAGTTATTGAGCGAATTGGTGACAATGCTTACAAGATTGACCTTCCTGGAGAATTTGGATTTTTAGCAACATTCAATGGGGGAGACCTTTTTCCTTACTTGGAGAATGAAAACTTTCTAGATTTGAGGAGAAAGCTCAAACGGCCTGGGGAGGATGATGCAGGAGCATCCAACGTAGCTACATCAACTAACTCAAAACCATCGATGCATTGGACATATGTGCTTCGATGGATCATTTTGAATGAATAATGTCAATTATTTATCGATACTTGGCGGCACGTCGATAACTATTAATTGGAGGCTATTTTAGACATCTTGCATGACCAATTGATAAAGTTTCAGGAGGATTATTTTCTTGTCAAGGGAGGAGCACGAATTTTGCAAGGCAAAAGGTTCAAGAATGCAGATGGCCAAAGGTTGAAGAATACAAGTTCCCATACTAATAAATGTATTTCATAAGTTCATGGATGTCTTTATTGTTATGTAGATTTCAAGAGCTGAAAGTTTAAATTCCTAGCTCATAACAGGGGAAAACTATCAAATGGATAAAGATATGAATTTGATCAATGAAATTGGTGAGATTTCCTTTGCTTGAGTGAACTCCTTTCGAGAGTGGATAACTCCTCTTGGTCTCTCACTCCTTGGTGGTGAGCCAAGAAGCCCTTTACCCCTTTAGACCTTGGCTGGTCAAATCCTTGGTTGGTGCAACCTTTAGGCCTCGGTGGTGAACTTCACAAATCTCGATCCTCTTCTTCGGTTGGTGGTGTGGCCTTTTATGTATTCCTTTTCATTTCTTCCTCGTATAAACTATTCCATACACTTAACCACGAATTATCCCCTCTCAAAAATTTCCGTTCGAGAATTACTCACCCCATCACGCATCAGTGACAGTGTCTTGGGGATAGTTGTTGTGACACAAGCAATGGCAGCAGGTGGTGGCGGCGGGGTAACCAGGGACAACAAGAATGGTGGTCCAATGATGGGGCTAAAAAATGGTGGTGATTCAGCAGCAAAGAGTTGCGGCCAAAGGGGGCAGTTTGATGGTGGAATGCTGCAGCTCGAGAGACAGTGCAAGGGATAGTGGAAGAGCGGCAGTGGTGGCGGTGATCGATGAGGACGGGTGGTGAAAATGTTGGTGCAATGAAAATGAAGAAGAAGAAGGTGGAATGAAAGCCAAATGAGAAAAATGGGGGCTAAGAGGGCTACACATTAGAATGAATAAGAAGGGGAGGGGGAGAGAGGGAGAGGAACCAGATATTCCAAGATTTTCTTCCAGAACCATAATTTCCCTTCACCAACTCTCCACAAAATCGTCATTGCCAAGTATTTTGTCCTCTCACAACCTTGCCACTGGGTCTCAGTTCCTTTTCAAACTTGTTGATAATTCGGCAAACAATGAGGCAACGCCCATGAATTTGACTACGAACTTAGTTTGAATTGATTTATATTGTTCACTATTTGACTTATATAACATTGCAATATTTACCCTTATTGATCCTTATAGTCGAGCAATCAATCCCGATCGAATTAACTTATGAGTGATCAGTTCAGAATAAATTAATTATCAGTGCATTGATAAAATAACCATTTCGTATATTACGGATGAGGCCAAATTTGAAATATTACCAAACTTCCTTAAAAAGGTGGGGATGCTAACTATAGCACTTGAGGTTATTGCTCGTGTGACGGAGCTAATCATTCCTTGCTGACATACTTTCCAATAACATATGCATGTAGTGCTAGTCTCATATTGTATTTGTACTTATTGATAAAACATCAAGTCACTAATAAGCAAACAAGTACAATACTTATGTCCACAAATATATAAACCAATGATCCTCTAGAACAATATATATCACATTCTATGCAATCCTAGTGCCATCCTATGGGTCAAGAATATATCTCTAAGAATAGCCTTTGTAAATGGGTCAACAACCATTCTATTGTTTGAAAAGTATTGTAGGATCACTTCTTTTTGCACTATTATATCTCTTATAAAGTTGTTCTTTATGTCAATGTGCTTCGTTCTTACACGATACTTGGGATCCTTCATATAGGCAATGGCTGCTTGACTATCGCAATAAACTATCACCGATTTTGAAACATTAGTGTCAGTGGCCAAATCTTCTGAGAAACGTTTTAGCCATACTACTTCTTGCACTATGATAGAACATGCGATAAATTACGCCTCCATTGTAGACAAGGCCGTGTTTGTCTGTTTCTTGCTATTCCAAGAAATTGCACCTCCCTTAAGCAAGAACACATATCCAGAAGTCGATTTACACTCGTCGACGTCTCCACCCCAATCAGCATTTGAATAGCCTATCAAGCGTAAATTATTTCCTTGATGACAAAGTCGATAGTCCATAGTGCCCTTCAAGTATCTAAGGATCCTCTTCACTGCTTTCCAATGTGCTTGACTGGGATTTGACTGATATCGACTCACCAATCCCACGGTAGAATATATATCGGGTCGAGTAGAGATCATAGCATATATCAAACTTCTGACCGCATTAGCATATGGAACAGTTTCCATCATTTTAATTTCTTTTGGAGTCTTAGGACACATCTTAGTTTTTACGCCTTCCCCTTGCATGACAGGGGTATCAATGGAATTACAGTGTTGAATATTGAAACGTTCAAGGATCTCCAATATATAAGACTCTTGTGATAAAGCAAGGAGTTTCCTTGATCAATCACTTTCCCATATCCTTCATTTCAAAATTGCAGAACAACCATTCTTTTATGGTGATAACCAAAACCTTGTCATCTCCAGTCAACAGAATATTGTCCACATAAAGTGATAAAATCACGAATTTATCTTAGGATCGCTTGACATATACACAGTGATCATCTTCCATCATCATGAAACCAAAAGTTGTTATGGCTAGAAGAAAACAAAGATACCACTATGTAGATGATTGCTTAAGGCCATATATTGAGCAATGAAATTTGCAAACTTTATGCTCTTGATCTCTAGCTATGAAACATATTGGCTGCTTCATGTAGATTTCCTCATCTAGTTCTCCATTGAGAAATGCTATCTTTACATCCATTTGATGTAACTCAAGCTCCAAATGTGCAACGATGGCTAGAATATAAGGCGTATTGAGGCAAACCTTACAACTAGTGAATATAACCTTTTGCCACAAGGCGAGCTTTATACTTTTCAAAGGATCCATCTACCCTTCTCTTAATTCTTCCTTGTCAGAAGATGAAAGAGACTCTTGAACAGTTTTTGGCTCAGCATCGTCTTTCTGGCAATCATAAAAGCTTCGCCTTGACTTCGGTTTGCTAGGCGATGCAACACTCTCATTAGGTCTTGCTTGTTGAGGTAAATCTTCATTTTCCTCTACAATATTAGTGGGTGTGTTATTAAGATCTTCCATCTCATATAATTGAAAGTCCTTATCAATCTCACTTCAACTAGGCAAATCGTTATCTAAGAACGTGACATCTCGTGACTCCATTTCAGTCACACTTCCATCAGCTTCTTCACCTATGAACACGTACCCTTTAGAGTGTTTAAGATATCTTATAAAGGTACATTTCTTCCCGCTAGGGTCTAATTTGCCAAATTTATGAGAAGAAATATGAACATAAGTTGCGCATCCCTATGGATGTAGCCTACTTAAGTCTGGTTTCCTACTAGTCCATAATTCATACGGGGTGGAAGTGACCGATTTTGAGGGCATTCAGTTAAGTATATAGACATCAGTTAATAACACATCTCCCCAATAGGAGATAGGTAAATTTGCTTGCACTATCATAGATCTAACCATTTCCAATAGGGTTCTATTCCTTCTCTTAGTTGCCCATTTTATTGTGGAGTACCAGGAATAGTCAATTGTCGTACAATTCCCTTTTCATCACGTCCACGATCGTTTCTCAATGCGTTTATTGTTTTGTTCAACTAAACGTCACTATATATCTTCTAAAACAGTCTAATACTTCTGACTTATGGGAGATCAGAAACACATAACCGAAATGCGTGAAGTTATCTATGAAATATGAGGCTCCATGCCTTGCCCTCACGTTCAAAGGACCAAAAATGTAAAAATGTATGAGTTGCAATGGAAGTTCGACTCTAGTCCCTTTACCGAATGGTTTTCTAGTTGCCTTTCCCGCTAGATAATGTTCACATACGGGTAGATCAACATTAGTGAGTGACCCTAAAAGACTTTCTCTAGCTAATCTACGCATTCTTTGTAACCCTATGAGACCTAATCTAGCATGTCAAGTACTTGCATCAATCTCAACATTTTTGGAAGTTGAATTAAAGAAAAACAACCATCGACATTAACCTTGTACTGATCATAGTGAATGTCTAACACCATAAAACCATTCAATACATGACCCGAACCATAGTAAACTGTTCCAAATAAGATGTCAGCACAACAACCATGGAAATTCAATACATAACCTAAGCTAAGAAGAACAACTGCTGAGTAGTGGGTCTCACAACCTAATTTGTGGTGCCTGATTTGTCTTCATCCCTTTCTTGTTGAACTAAAGATCCCTTTTGCGGTTGAAGCCTCAAGCTTTGCATGAACTCGATTTAGCAACATAAGCATGAGTGGAGGATCTCACAGCCTCTAGGCGCTTATATTCTAATTCCAAATGACGCGCAATATCATCAAAAGTGACAATACTCTCATTATGCGTCATATTGATCTTCATATTGTCCCAATTGTTGGAAAGAGACCTTATAACAACCTGAACTTGCAGTTCATTAGTAAGGGAGTGACCTGCCGACTTCAGCTCACGAATCATGTTTGACATTTCTCGAAGATGCTGCCTCATCTTAACATTTTAGTGCTTTCAGTATGTGTCAATCTTTATATTGAGTCTCCTCAGCTTAGTGGCAGATGTATCCCAAAACTTATCTTTCAAGGCAACCCACATTGCTTGAGCTTTTTCATAACTTTCAAACTCATACCTGAGATCATCTTGCATACAGCTCAACAACATGATGTGAGCAAGGATGTACAAGCTTTTGGAGCCAAATATCATAATTGTCACCGTGTTGAGCTAAAGTTTCATGCTCAGGTTCATCTATGGTGTGGTTGAGGGTTTTCAAAACCTCTTGCTCCTCTAGGATGTACTAAACCTTTCGGAGGCAAATATCATAATTGTTACCGTTCAACTTCTCACCCTTATTGAGGTTAGGCACAATGATCTCGAATGCCAAAGCCATAATCATTTGCTATGACACATTGACATAATAACCGCATAATCAATACTAACACACATATTTAATTTGCAGCAAAAACAAACTAAATTAATAATAATTCAACAAAAGACATGGAAACGAAAGTTCACTATGTTCCCAATCAGCTTCCATGTATGATTGTTCTATTATCATTAATTAGTTTAATTTGCGAAAATTTTAAGTTCTAGGTAAGAATTCCTTCGAATTCTACCAACCTACAAACTCCCACTAGGAAAATAATTACATGACCTCATGTAATTTCTACATTTTTCTATTAACACAATAGCATAGCATGATGCGAACCAACGTACTAAAAACAATCATGCTGCAACTATAATCAAAACTGCAATTTAACATGTAATAGGAAAACAAGGATTTCCTACCATTGTTCGAATTTTCTTGGATCTAGAAAATTGCAAATATATCAAACTATATACACGCTCCCATCGAACTAAGCTCTACACAGCATATATTATATCATTTTTATGTAGGCAAGCTACTGTATTTCGAAATCCATAAGAAATACAAGCTAAAAATCAATAAACAACATATTTAAACTCCAAAAATACATGCACTTAGGGTTCCCCACAGTGTAAAGCACATATATACAAACCAAACGTTGCAGACCACGCTCCAACCCGATCCGGAATGTGCCCACATGCGCCATCTAAGTGCACAGCGCATGTGGCGTAGGGGCCAGCGAGCCAAACTGCTCCTGGCCAATTCGATCGGTCCAACTGGAGAGTAGTCCGACTAGCCATCGATCCGACCGGTTTGACTGTTAGTCCGATTGATCAGTCTGATCGTTGACCAATTAACGGTCGGGTCAAATCTCGGTCAGGTGTTGAGTAGGGTCACATAGGTCGAGGTTCGACGCCAACCCCCGCCGACGATGACGTCATCGATGACGTCATACCAGCTGTTACCAACCGTTGGATGACGTCAAGCTGACGTCATAATGCGTCAATTCGCCACCGGTGCGTCATGCGCACATGCTGGCCTTCCCAGCGCGTGGTGCCCATGCGCAGTGGCTTCTGGTCGTTTATCTCATTGCATCCAGCATCCTCTGTCGACGCTCGACCCACCCTTGGACTCATCTCGACGAGTACTTTCATCCAACATTTTCAAAAACATTTCGAAAATTGGCCAAAACAGTGTGAGTATACGCAATCCCAAAACTGTTCTCTGCTTGTGTTCGATTTCGAGAATTCAGATTGCATTTGAGAGCATATGAACATCGAGACAGCGTAGAATTCACTCTCTTTATCTCGATATCAAGTGGTAAATGAGAAAATTTAGTGAAAATAAGGCAGAAATCACAACCTGGCTCTAATACCAATGTTGGATTTCAAGTCAGCGGAAGACGATTTACCTTTATCCGATGCGCAAGCAACAATTATCCCTAGGAACGAATGTTGAATTGCGGATGAATCACAAACAATATTACCCTACGTTGGTCTAAATGTAATCACAAGGAAAACACCCGATTTCCACGACATAAATGCCGATTGTTCTTTTAAAGAAGAAATGGAATGCCTTCTTTCTTTTGGTGGAAATGGAAAAAACAAATGAGAGAATTTTCTAAGTGGATATTCTGCCAACCGTGCCAACAATTGTTTTCAGGAGTCTTTTATATGACTGCATCACATCCCTTCAAATTGTATCTTTCCATCGTAGCGTATCAAGGCAAAGCAGTGCGTTCCAATCGTACCCCATCATGGACGTACCATTTCGTACAACAGAAAGAATTTCCCAAGAGGTTACGCTTGGCATCTAATTTTATTGGAAATGAAGATGTATGTACTTGCCATGCTTTATTAATGTGCCCCTTTCCCTTTTCGTTTTGTTTTTTGTTTCTTTTGAATGTTTTCCAATTTGCATTTCTAGATTGATGGTGCTCTAACAAACTTTGAGGTCCTAAGTATGACCTTGCAAAAGCGGAGGTGCTTAACATTATCAAACCTTAGACCAACTTCAGCTGTTGGTATTTATACGGTGAGAGTCTTATTCAATATGTTTCCGGTCCGTTTCATCTTTACCAGTCTTTATCTTGTTGTCAATGATTTGATTTTTAGATAGTCATTTGAAGTTAAGCGCTCAATATTAATATCAACTGACTGAAGTTGTTATGCTTACTGATTTGAAGTTCCGCACTTGGTTGCCTTGAACTATTCTTTGCTGCCAGATTGATCGTTGTTAAGAGTGTCCATTTGGCTTCTCTCGTCTCGACTGCTTTCACTTCCAAAGCCCATGGTCGTAGCCCTGTGACCGACAACAATCAAAACGAGCTCAAAGCACAATACAACGAACTTCGCAGGTACCCATTCTTCTCTAACAATGAAAGCTGAACCAATGACTTGAAACCTCCCTCCCATGATCTCTGCAATATTCCCCACTTTTCTCCTGATCTCTTGCTTCATAGCTGCAAAGATTTAATTCGCTCGAGCAGGCAAGATTTGCTAATGTTATCTTAAAAAGTTAAAACCTTTCGAGGAGTGTCAATCGAAGTGAATGTATCTTCGAGCTCGCTTCAGTTAAGATACCGTATCATGTTCTTGCTCATATTGTCTGAATACGGTTCCACCCAAAGCTTGCCCGTTCAGGATTGAGCTTGAGAGGATCAAGATGGGTAATGGCTGCCTCGTCATTTAAAAGGGACTGGCTCTCATAACAAGTTCTGGGGTTTTGAATTGTGCTCTTTGCAGTTTAGTGTGATTACTTATGTGTTGAAACTTTACTTTGGGCATCCTTTTGTTTTAGAATTGATGATTGCAAGGATAAAATTAGAGTCCTAAAACAGGGGCTTCCACCTGATAAGGATTTGAAGAAGGAAGTGACTCAAGCTTTATTAATATATTAGTTTGTATGTTTTGTTTGAATTACAGATGTAGCTATAGAATTATTTTCTTTGAACGAGCAAATGAGATTCTTATTAAGAGAAGCATTTACTTTCACTTCTAGATTTGATGAAGCTCACGTAAAGTCAACTTATGAAAGACCATTTTCAATCTTGCCTTCACGGATGTTTCATTAGATAGTGTTCAAATAACTAATACTTAGCTTCACGTTATAGTTTTTAGTTGTTCAATAGTGTGCTCACTTTAAATAAGAAGAGCATGTGCATAGTCTAATTCTTCATAAATATTTCAATTTATAGGTTTTTTAATATTTTTTATTTTATTTACTATTTTTTAATTTAATTTGAGGTTTTTATCCAATTAGCATATAGCTTAAAGTGAGCGTGGGTTATATTAAGAATATTAGTGGGTTTTAGCATCATGGGTCGGGTCGGGTATAGGTCACTATATTTACACTATAAGAATATGGGTCGAAATGGGTTAAATTGGTCAAATATGGGTCGACCCATTTTCAACCCGACCCCTAACCACCCATTTGCCACCTCTAGATACCGTGTTTTACGTGTTAAATGGGACGATGGAGTTATAAAGTGAAAGTATGCAAACTTTGGTAGGTTGATTTTTAGTACATGATCACGTGCGAATATTTTCTTGGAATTTTAAGTGTAATAATTTACCGAATTGATGACAAATAAAATTGGTTTAAATGTTGGCTTGCTTGAGTTACTTAATTGAATCCATTACCCAACGAGAGTTTGAGGATGATGCCTGATGTTCTTTGATGCTCGGCTTCGGATGCAGAGTTGTGACTAATACCAAACCCATGTTTTTTTATGAAATGTTGTCTAGGTGGGGATTCTAGATGATGTTGTGTCCGATGCGGTAGGATGATCCTTGGTTATGCCAGAAGACTGCCGACTTGAATCGAAACATGTGTGAATGATTATAATGCATTACATTTGATTATGTGGTAAAACTGTTAAACATAGTATGTGACGGGTCAAGACGGGCTTTACCTTATAATCAAGACTTATGTAGATGCTTGGTGCATGAGATTTTTGTGTTTTGATTATTGATTATGCTTGTTGCATTGATATTAGCATATGTGATGTGCATTGGTGTGCTAATATGTAGGGGTGTGCAAAGACCAGGTAAGATTGTATATCGTTGTGTGTTTAAGCTGCCTCCCAAGCAAATTAGTGTCTTAAGCAAGGTTTAGGTCATTAACTCCTTGAGATTTATTATACTCACCCCGTTGTTGTCTATAATTTTCAAGCTCATTTTATGGAGAACCTACATGTTCAGTTCCGGGTCCTTATGGAGACGATAGGTTGGCCTTGCGTAAGAGAAGTTTAAGTTTGAGTTAACCCTAGATCCCTGCTAGTTTTTTTGTAATAGTTTGCAATTATATAACTTGCCGGGGTTAACAAGTTAATAAATAAATGTGTTGCTTTAGGAAATTGTGTGTTGTGCTTTGCTATCCCTATTCTCTACTAGTTGACTATATGGTTAATGAATTGCTTTTGCATGCGTTTAATCATAAAAGAAAAAGGAATGTGTTCGCAAGACGTCCTGAGACATCACAATTTAATTGACCACTGTGGGATATTCACATGATCAGGATTCAAGGCGTGACATACCATAAGGCAATCAGGGTCATTTCTCGTACTCACGAACCTACTCTACAAATTATCTTATTGCAATTTATTGCGTAAGTGATCCTAATGAGTGCCATAGTGGACTTCTAATTTGTAAACATTTGGACATAAAGCAATCTTCATATCATGGCAATTTTTTTCATTGTAACTCCTAGAATAGTTCCTTCTCTATTGGTCAAAGCTTTCCTTTCAAGCTTCTTTGTTTTGCCATCTCCTCGGTTATACAGAGCAATTACTCCACACAACAAAAAGTAAGACGCAAAGACGAGCAATGGAAATAGACACACCATCTGCTGGTTCCTAGTCACCTGTAAATGTTCAGGCCCCTCTTCAAAAATGGTCTCTAACTTTGGAGGGCACGAGGATTTCGTTCGGGACCAAAAAAAAAAGTGTCGGCACAACTTTGCCCCAGTTCAGCATGTTTCTCATCTCCTCCGCCATTAAACAAAGGGGTTGACTTCCGATATTTATCCTGAAGGAGCCCTCCAGGGAGATAGGCATAAAAAAGATGTTTTGGGGCCGTTTTAGGCGTAGAGATAATATCGATGAGCTCAGAAATTTATGGGCTATGAGAATGATTTGTTTACATACAAGTTTTCAGCACATTAATGGAAACTGTTCTGGAAGTTGGCTGCCATTGATACTAATGACTGATGGGCAATCATCCAGGTACTTAGACATGATCTTGTGTTTTGACCATGTCTCCTATTTTTTCCATTTGTAAATTGAACGGTTATCTCTTTTTCTACTTATTTTGGGTTTCCAATCATGTCTATCATAGGACATGAGAAGACAGCGTTTAAGGATGACTATGTTTCGTTTATAGATTGACCTTCTGTTTTATGCAGATAGTGACTTTCTCAGTCAAAATCATCTTGGGAAAAGCACTCCCTCTCAAAAAGGGGAGGTAAAAAAATTTGAAGAATGAAGCACCTGTGTTGGAGAAATATTTCTAAGTGATTTTGATGATTTTTAAATTATTCTTAATATAATATTACTATGATATATGTGTAGAAGTCTGTGACAAGTATTAAAAATTATGTGAAGACCTCCAGTTAGTAACGACCGCAATAGTCCTGATAGGGTTTTCCCAAAAACATCACCAATGGACCTAAAAATCAGTTGAAGTCGATGCTGAATTTATCAGGTAATTGGAAATGGTGCAACGATGGTTTTTTTTTTTTAATTGTTCATTGGTTTAGTAAAAAAGCCATTGTGGAGCGGATGTGCATAGCAACATAATCCAAAAGTCAACAAAGAATGAGATAATAGGCTATCTAACAATTTTTCAGAAGCTACATCGATAGGATAGCAACAGAAGCGACTTTCAGGTAGTCTACCAATGTTTAGGAAAAAGGCCCGTATGAGCATTATCTTTGAACAGCAGCATCAATGGTAACTCTAACGGCTCAATGCTCTCCAAAACATCTCCAACTAAAAAATTGAAGATGGGTACAAAAAGGATCTCTAAAGCCAAATGTTAAACGTGTGCATGTATGAAAGACCAAAAATTTTCTAGAGGCAATGTTTCTAGCAAACTGATCTCATTCAACTGTTTTTTTTTAGTGGTGTGTTCATCTTGTCTTAATAATTGTGTTAAAGATTAAGTACACAAGAGTAAGTACAACAGTTGAGTCCTAAGAGTGTGATATATCATGTAACATGAATTAGTGTTTGCCAATCATAGCTTCTGAGCAAATTACTTGTGGCATCCTCCAAATTTTGAAAATCATTGAAGATGTGAGGATTATGGAAGATGTAATTGTGGAATTGCAGCTATTGGAATATATGAGATGGCATTTTCAAATTAAATATAATCTTTGGACATGTGATGAGTGAGGCCAACATAACTTATAAGACTTTAGCCATTGGATTTTTGAATTACAGATTTGCTCATTTTAATGGACATAGTGACTATGCCAAGAAATCAAGTTAGCATTTGAAATTCAATGTACCTATGTGCACATTGTAGTCTACGGTTGAGCACCAAACTTGGAGGGATTGAAATATGTTTAATTGGATCAAATAGGCCTAATTAAGGAAGCTAAATTGTGGGCCGGCCAAGTCAATTGCCAAGCCCAGCCCATGAGTCCATAGTGTCACACGTCCATGGAGGGAGAGGGAGGCTGAGTGAGTGGCGCCTAGGTGTCCTCCTTGGTGCCACTTGTCTCCACGCATGAAGGTCTAGGGGAATAGGCTTGGTGAGTGGGCGTGTGAGTTGTGAGAGAGAGGGGAATTATCGTCGAGTGAGGGAGGTAAGTCGGCCAAAGTGAGAGAGAAGAGAGAGAAAGACAAAGAAGAGGAAGAAAACCGAGGAAGAAGGAGGAGCTCGGCCGAGAAGTTTGCAGCTTGATCCGTGGGAGATTTCTTGCTGTTTCCTTTCAATTCAAAGGCAAGAGCAGTCCTTTTTACTTCCTATACATGTATGGTGTTCTATTATAGCAGAAAATCGTGATTTATACGGTTGAATTTGGGTATTTTAGGAGAAACATCAAATCGGGTTAAATCGGGCGCTGAAGAACAAGGTTGTAACCGAATCTCGTAGGGCCGTTTTTGTGGGTTTAGAGATGGATTCTGAGCTTGATGTCTTCTGTGAAGTTGTTGTACACATCTTGAACTGCAACATAGTCGATTTTAAGAGGATTTGAATGAGAATTGAGGGGTGAAAAGGGTTTAGCTTGGCACCGGATGGGTATTGAAGCTGGCCGAGTGACCTTTGATGCTTGTTTTCCCTTGTTCATGCCTTTTTAGTTGGAATTTTTGCTCGACTCCTTCTTGTGATTTGTAAAGAACATCTTGGTTTATCTCATACTAAAATTTGAACCAATTTCGTTGAGTTTTACCTAGTGTATCGAATTTTTCTTTCTGGCCCTGCATTCTGGAAATTTAACGAGTTAAGGACAGTACCTTGTGAAGCTTATAACCCAACTTTTTCTTGACAATTTGACTTCGACTTCTAAAGGAGAGTTGTAGAAAACATACTTAGCTACAAAATATCCAAAAATCGGAGAAAAAGAATGAGTTTAGGTGATTCATTTTGAGTGGTTTTGGTGGTAGTGTATTCTGTACGATTTTTAAAGTTGAGCTGAAAGTTGTGATTTTTATACTATGTTTTGGGGATCGAATTTGAAGAAGTGTTCTTCTAGAGAAATGTTCTGTTACCTCTTGATGATAACATATTAATTTTTGGTAATTTTTGAAGGTGAATTAGTTCCTCAATTTCGTGAACTTCATGAGGAGTGTAATCTGGGAAAATTTCCGTGCATAGGCCAAGTATGGCCGAGAATGAGTATTTCATAAATACATTGTCCAAACTTGTTTTCTTTGATGTAAATGACATCTTTACCTTTTATTACTATTATATACATGAATTAACATGTTTAATAGCCAATGTAATGGTGCCTTGAGAGTGTTGTTGGTTGATTTACATGCTGTCTTTGTGGGAATTCATTGAAGGAGACCTAAGCCGAATGATGTGCTATTACTTGGGAGTGCTATGCATGTTAATCTCATGATATACATGCTGTGTTTGCGAGGTACCATCTCAATGTTTGTATATACATGCCATTTAAGGTTAAAGTATGAACAATTAACTTTAAATACACATAGTTCTTCATGATATGCATGCTGCATTGGTGATGAAACGATAAACTGAGCATGTTGAGTGAAGAATCATGTTATATGATTGAGAACATATGAATGCATTTGTTGTCATGCTTGTGTGCATTATGAAACATGCTTGTGGATCATACATGAGAATGAGATAAATTGCATGACATACATTGATTGTGCCTCGGGAGTATCGAGATGCCCGGCCAGGGAGTGAAAATGCCGGATGCCCAGTAGCCCTGTGAGCGTAAATCTGGATGGCCTCGGAGTTGAGATGCCCGGAGCGTTGGGGGTGCCGGAAGCACGGAGTGTGTGTGCCGTGGATGCCTCGTGATGCCAGTTGGGGTGCGAGATGCCCGGCCTGGGAGTGTAAATGCCGGAAGCACGATGGTGTGTGCCGTGAATTCCTCACGACGCCAGGTTGGGTGTGAGATGCCCGGAAAGTGGGGTGGCCGGAAGCCGGGTGGTGTGTACCGGATTGTGCATTTGATATTGCAAATATTTGATGTATGCATATGTTTGATGCATTGTTAATATGAGGAAATGCATGTGATGTCACAAATGTATATGTGCACAATATGTTTGATGCATTGTTAATATGAGGAAAGGTATGTGATGTCATTGAAATTGCATGAGCATTGTTAGAATGAGGATAAATGCATGTGATATCACAAATGTATATGTGCACAATTGAATGATGATGTGAGTGATGTTTAAATAAGAAACACCTGTCTTTATGCTTGCTGGGAATGCCTAAAGTCTCCATATATCTAATTGATGTCTATGTGCAAGGTATAAACATGTGATGAGATGTTCATATACAAGCATGTATTTTATATGATGGCTGATTTGTGTACATTATGATGATCTTACCATACCTTTGATGTTGTTTAGTTTTCATATGATGTGAACGTGTGTTTGGTTGTGCTGTATTGGTAGTTTTAAGGATTTGCTTTTATGCTGAGTGGTTGTACTCACCCCTTTTGGGGACTAACATTTCAGCCTGAGTATGTCGTTGCCATCGGTTTCCCCTGGAGCATTTTATGGCATACCCACGGACGTGGACGTGAGGGTATTCCACCTGGTTAGTCCGACGGTGCCTGGCTTATCATACTTTCGAGTGAACGTGAAGATTACATTCGATGTGGGCCTGAGTAGCGGCCCAGTGTACCAGGAGTTCGTTTCTGCTTACATATGTCGGGATGGCGAGATGGTAGGGATGATGCCACCGCCGTCACCTCCTGGAGCGCCGGGTTGGAGCTAGGCGCGAGGCTACGACTGGGGAGGCTGGTGGGTTTTTGATTTAGGATCAGTTAAGTTAGGATGGATCAGTTGATATGTATGTTTTTCTTTGATGAGGGGTGATGATGTGATGGGTAGTTTTGCATATGGTTATGGTTTTTTATTTTTGGATACATCATGTACCCTGAAAGGAAAACAAGGAAATCCATCCTGCTATGCTATGAATAAAGAGAACTGATCCCATTATCTTATATGCTTAGTTGTGTGCATTGGCCTTGGTTGTTTGGGAGAGTCATGATTCCGCTTTCGCTATTCAATTGCGCAGGGACCATTTTAAAAAAAAATGAGAGCCTAAGAATGTATAGCTCTCAAAGCACAGAGGACAGGTAAGTATGACTATAATAGCCTAAAGGGGGTTTTGGGGTGTTACATTACTTGTGCATTTAGCTAGACTTATGGCTGTTAATTTGAAGAGTGAATGTAAGCTTGGGGATAAAAGCCGAACCATTATACATCATTGTGTGTTGTTGTTTTTCTCTCTTATTACTTCAATAAGCACACAATTTGCTCATAAGTTTTGAAGCATCACCCTGACTTTATCTTTACTTAGCGTTTGCCAATTTTCATGAAAGATTGTCGAAGTTTTTAAAACCTATCCACACCCTCCCCCTTTTAGGTGCATTATTAGTCCTTGACAGCACTTACGCACCTCAAACCTGAGAAGTTGGCACTAGAAATTGAGAAGATAACATGGACCAAAAAAATTTAGAAATTACTAAACAAATTAAGGAATCGATTCTATAAAACAACAATAGATTAAGGTCAGTCTAAATTCTACTTATTTTATTAACAAGGATGACGCTAATGTAGATTAAACTAATCATTTATTATGAGAATGATCATAAAAATTGAGGTTTGTAACAGCCCTCAATTAGCCACAAGCTTTCCTTAGCCATTACGTCATGCAATGTTGGCATCATTTTAAGTTTAAATTTAATCCTAAAGGACTTCACATGAGACAGAAGTTGCACTAGTCTTTTAGAGTCGGCTAGAAACTAAGGGTGCGTTTGGTAACGATTCTGTTCTCGGGAACCGATTCCGAGTAAAAGAAGGTTCTTGGTCACTTTGTCCAAAATTTCTGATTCTGAAATAGAATTGCGTTTGACAAAGTGTTCATCGATTCTGCTCAAAATCAATTTCTTTAAATTTTTAAATAATTCTTTTTACTTTTTACTTTTTTTCTTTTCTTTTTTTTTTCCTTTCTTCCTTCTTTTTCTTTTCTTTTTCTCCTTTTTCTTGTTTTCCTCTTTTTTCCTTTCACCCTGGCCTAGCAAGCCTCGGCTAGCTCGCCGGACCGGTGGTTGGGCTTGCCTCTAGTGAGCTCGCCGAACCGGCGGATGGCAACCGGCAACAACGGCGGTGGACGACAACGGGCAGCGGCAGGCAGTGGTGGACAGCAGTCGCAAGATGTACGAAGGGAAGAAGAAGAAGAAGAAGACGAAGAAGAGTTGGTTTTTTGATTCTTAAATTGATTCTCGGAATAAGAATCAACTTTTTTTCCTTCTTGATTCCACTTCCAATCTATTCCTGGGAACAAAAAATCAGAATCTGGCACTATTTGGCACATTACCAAATAGGGCCCAAGAGAAATAAGAGCATTTATCTCATTTTCTACACAACTAGAATTTATAGGCTCGAGGACTTGATTACGCTAAAAGTCCAACTAGTGCACTTTCGGTACCTCTAACTTGGTGAGATTATTTATCTAAGTGATCAAATGACTTTTGCTATCAATTATGGGCCTAAAGGTCGCTTGCAATGTTTTTTTAAGGATTTATCGTGATCTTGGACTTGTCCTAACCATTCTAGAAAGAAAAGGAACAACCATTGTATTGAAATTGGGGGAATTAAACACCCAATTATTGAAAGCTTGAAGTAAAAGTGCAGAAGTGAAAACCCAATTCTTGTCGGGCAAAGAGTAGTAAATTGCCCTATTCTAAACCCCAAGACATGGCCTCCATGAGCTTGATTTGACACGAGCTTGTGCAAGGAATATCACATTGCCTTGTTATTAAGCTCAATGCTAGAGACTAATTCATAGGCAAGTCTAAATTGTACTTATTTTATTAAGGATGATGATACTAATCTAGATTAAGCTAATCATTTCTTAAGAGAATGATCCTAAACAATTGAGGTGTTTAATAGCCTTCAATTAGGCACAAACTTTCCCTATCTCTTACCTCTTGCAATGTTAGGATAACTTTAAGTTTAAATTTAACCCTAAAGGATTTCACGTGCAACAGAACTCGCCACTAGCTTTTTGAAGTTGACTAGAAGCCAAGCGAGACATGAAAATTTATCTCGTTTTCTACAAAACCAGAAGTTTATTTAGGCTCGGGAACTTGATCATACTAATAGTCCAATTAGCGCACTTTTGTTAACTTTAACATAGTAGGATTATTTATCTAAGTGATCATGTAACACCCCAAAACCCCCTTGAGGCTATTACAGTCATACTTGCCTGTCCTTTGAGGGCTACAAATTCTTAGGCTCTCTCTTTTTTTTTTTTTGTAACAAATGAACGGTCCCAGCGCACACCAAATAGCGGAAGCGGAATCACAACTCTCCAATCCTCCCTCCAAACATAAAAGGAACAATGCACACAACTAAACAAGATAGGATACTAGAAACCGGTTCTCTTATTTATATAGTTAAAGGATGGAGGCTTCCTGTTCTTTTCGGGGCAGGATATACATCAAAAGATAACATCAAAAGAAAACCTCAAAAATCCTACCCTTCCTCAAAGAAACCCTATACAAGCATTATCCATCCCACAAGATCCGGTTTAAACAAAATGCCTCCATCCTCCTCCAGCTCTAACTCACGGCCTATCTCCCTCCAGGCGCTCTAGGGGTCAACGGCGGCAGCATACCCCGGATCACTCCATCCTGGCAGATGAAGTATGAGATAAACTCTTGGAAGACGGGGCCGCTGTCCAGGCCTGCATCGAATCTCACCAGCACACTCACCCGGATGAACACTAGCCTGCGAACTGTGGGGCTGTCTATGTTGGTGACCCTGACCTCCATGTCGGAGGGAATACCATAGAAAGAGCCGGGAGCAACTGGAGGTAGCGGTATGTCTAGTCTAAACTGTTAGTCCCCAAAAGGGGGTGAGTACAACCACTCAGCAGAAAACATCACATGGCAGCAAATAAACAACATCAGAATATCATATGATCATCAT
The DNA here is from genome assembly GCA_014182555.1 of Eucalyptus erythrocorys. Taxonomy (NCBI): domain Eukaryota; kingdom Viridiplantae; phylum Streptophyta; class Magnoliopsida; order Myrtales; family Myrtaceae; genus Eucalyptus; species Eucalyptus erythrocorys. Next base: position 25,369,799 of record CM024601.1, on the reverse strand, counting down.
AAGTAAACAATTCAGCCATAGACCTTCAGCCACTCATGCTTTTACATTATTCCCAAATCATGCATTTATCAAGCATAGGTGCTTACAGATCAAGCATAAATCACGCATTCGTGCCTTAGCAGGTGCACTTTCCACAAATCAGCAAATGCAAATGCCAATATTTCTCATTATGTGTGCTTACCTTACAAAATCAGCTTGATTCATGCATTCATATTTCATCATCGTCATGTACCCCTTTTCACATAATGTTAACGCTCATGCACACATATCAGATTCTTACAATTTTTAATGCAAATCCCGGTACACACCACCCGGTTTCCGGCCACTCCACATTCCGGGCATCTCACACCCAAACTTGGCATCATGAGGAATTCACGGCACACACCATCCGTGCTTCCGCCATTTACACTCCCTGGCGGGGCATCTCGCACCCCAACTGGCATCATGAGGCATCCACGGCACACACCATCCGTGCTTTCGGCATCCCCCGCGCTCCCGGCATCTCAACTCCGAGGCCATCCAGATTTACGCTCACGGGGCTCTTTTGGGCATCCGGCATTTTCACTCCCTGGCCGGGCATCCCGACACTCCCGGGGCATCATCAGCACACACACCATCCAATGGTCTCTTTTAAATGCATGATTCATGGCATTTAACATGATGCTCAGCATACATACAGCATGCAATGTCCCATATTTCCACTCACAAAGCATGATATTCACACAACATGCTCCATTCAAATGATCCCTAACAATTCAGCAAGCACAAGTTTCAGAAATCATCTCAATTGAACATCAAATGCCTTTTCAAAAATTATAAAATACATACATAGGATAGTCAAAGCGATATGACTCATGTTTCATGAGGAAAGCATGCTTTGGATGTCATTGTACATAGAGATATTATTCAGCCATGTCCATTCAACACATTCCAAAACAAAACAGTTTGCACAGCCGTAGAAATGATCAAAATGTACTATTCAATCGACTTTTAAAAATGATGAATCTTCACCACATTGGCATTAAGACATAGAAGTACCATTTTCATTAAGAGACTATGCTCAAACAATGCTCACACAAGAAAATATATGTTCGGCCAAAACAGCTTAGAATTTAGTACTTCCCAGTTTGTACCGCTCATGAATTTCGTAAATTTAAAATACCAAATCTCATTCAAAAATTAGCAAATCTCAGTATATCATAGCCAAGGGTCTAAAGAACATTTCTCATGAAGGCACAATCATCAAATTCATCCCACATAATTTTATACAAAAATTACAAGCTTCTGGTTTAGCTCTCAAAACGTACATACTTCACCACCAAGGAAATCTCCTCAATTGAGCAACTTAGCCTTCTTCTTTTTCCCTAATTTTTGGATATGTTATAGTTGAGCATGTTTCCTACAACTTTCCTTCAGGAGTCGAAGTAAGAAAATCAAGTAAAAGTTGCCTTACATGCCTTACAAGCCACTGACTTTCCACCAAAACAATCCAGAATCCAAGTCCGTAGGAAAAACGTACATTTCACTAGGTTACACCGAATGAAATCAGCTCATTTTTCGGTATGTTATTCATCAAGATGTCCTTTACATTTCACAAGAAGAGATCAAACAAGAATTCCAAACAAAAGGACACGTTCAGTAGCTCACAAACAGCAAAGGTCATTAAGCAACTCTGATGAACATCTGGTTCTAAAGATTACCAAGGTCATCAAGTGGTTATGATTCCATTTGGGTAATAGTGGACCATCTGACTAAATCCGCCCATTTCTTAGCAGTCCGTACAAACTACTTGATGGATAAGTACGCAGAAGTATATGTAAGGCAAGTAGTACGCTTACATGGAGTCCTAGTGACTATAACATCTGATAGAGATCCAAGGTTCACTTCAAATTTTTGGAAGAGTCTTCAGGATGCCCTAGGAACTAAGCTTCAACTTAGTACTACTTTTCACCCTCAAACAGATGGACAAACTGAAAGAGTGATTCAGATATTAGAAGATATGCTGAGAGCTTGTGTAATGGATTTCAAAGGAAATTGGGATTAGAGATTACATCTGGTAGAATTTGCTTATAATAATAGTTACCAGAAGAGTATAGGTATGGCTCCCTATGAAGCATTATATGGAAGGAGATGTAGGACTCCTATTTGTTGGGACGAAGCAGGGGAGAAGAAATTGACAAGACCTGAACTAGTACAGGTTACAACTGAAGCTGTTGAAATCATTAAGAAAAGACTTAAAACAGCTCAAAGTAGACAAAAGGATTACACAGATAAGCGTAGAAGGCCTCTAGAATTTAATGTAGGAGATCATGTATTTCTTAAGGTATCTCCGGTGAAAGGAGTATCTCGATTTGGAATAAAGGGTAAGTTGAGCTCTAGGTATGTTGGACCTTTTGAGATACTTGAGAGAATAGGAAATGTGGCATATCGATTGGTGTTGCCACCGAAATTAGGAAATTTGCATAATGTATTCCATGTGTCAATGGTTGACCCTAGACACGTACTGGTTCATGAAACCATTGAGGTGAATGAAAAAGTGAGATATGTTGAAGAGCCTGTGCGAATACTAGATCGAAAGAAACGAATTCTCAAGACCAAGAGGATTCCATTGGTTAAAGTCTTATGGCAACATCATGACATGGAAGAGGCCACTTGGGAAAGTGAAGATGAGATGAGGGAAAGGTACCCTCACTTGTTTGAGGAGACATAGATTTTGTCTAATTTTGAGGACGAAATTCCTTAAGAAGGGTAGAGTTGTGGCATCCTCAATTTTGACAATTCTTGAACATGTGACGATTGTGGCTAATCTAATTTGTGGAATTCTAGTTATTGGACTATGGAGCTACATTTGATTTATTTTAGTGGACATGGTAACCATAGTATACAACTAAGCTTGTATTTATAATTTAATATATATATATATATATATATATAAGTGTATATTTATACAAGCTACGGTTAAGGATTAAGCTTGGGGAATTAAGGCATGATTTAATTGGGCTTAATGTGGGCTTAAGAGAATGAAAAGTGGACCGGCCTAGCTATGTGCGAAATCGAGAGGGGATGGACGAGAGAGTGTGAGTGTGTGGCCGTGAGGTGGCATTGGTGAGTGACTAAGCATCCCTAGGCTTGACAAGTGTACATTACATGCAAAAGCTAATGATTGCTAATTAGAGGTATAAAAGGAGGGCAAGACTGGTTTGTGGTTTCTTTTCCACCGGTTTTGAAAGTGAGAGGAAGTGAGAGAGAGAGAGAGGAGTCGAGCAAGGAAAGAAGAGTAAGGAGGAGGAGGAAAGCCGAGGAAGTGCCGAGCCGTTTGCTGCCATTTCTTCACCAAATTCGCTCAAATCAAAGGCAAGATTTATCTCTAGTCTTCCCATGTTTCTTGTGGTGGTGTATAGTGGCTGGAATTGTGAAATTAATGGCTGGATTGTGGAGTTTTTGAAGGAAACTAAAAACCGGTGCAATCGGGTTTTGAGGAACAGCTTTGCGCCAGAATCTTGCATGAGCTGGAAAGTGCGTTTGAAGTTGAAATCTGATCTTGATGTCTTCATGGAAGTTGTTGTACACATCTTGAGCTATAACATAGTCGAAAATGAAGTCATTTGAGTGAGATTTGAGGGGTGAAACCTAGTTTCTTTGGAACCGGGTGCAATTTGGAGTCGTTTGTGGACCTTTGATGCTTGTTGCTTGCTGATTGTGGTGTTTTGTTGGGAATTTTCATTCGACTTCTTTTTGGAAGTTGTTGAGGACATCTTGATGTACAACATACTGAAAATTGAGCTGATTTCATTCGGTTTAGCTTGGTGAATTGCTTGTTTTCTTTTGTTATTGTATTCTGGAATTTCTGGGTTGAACAACAGCAACTTGCGTGGCATTTAAAGTAATGTTCCTTTGGTTTTCTTGCTTCGATGTCTTCATGAAAGTTGTAGAACACTTGCTGAACTATAACATATCCAAAAATCAAAGAAGAAGGAGGAGGAAATAGCTCATTCGAAGTTGCCTTGCTGTGGTGTGTCGCTGGACATTATGAACAGTAAACCGAGGACTTGTAATTTTTATAGAAATTTATGGAGGACGAATTTGATAATGATGTCTTCTTGAGATATGTTCCTTAGGCTCTTGACTACAACATAGTTGAAATTCATTATTTTTGAGCAACTTTGGAGCATTGAATTTATCGAAATTCGAAAACTGTGCATGCTGGAAAATGTTGAGTCTCAAATCTGTTTTGTGGAATTTGTATCTTTTCATGTGTGAACCATTTGAATATGACTTCTAAAAGAAAGTCGTGCTATTATGTTTGAACGTTGTTGTGGTTGAATGATAGGGATTGTAGTGGCCATTTGGATGATTAAATTTGGACTCTCTTATAACCTTGCAAGCTGTTTTGTTTGGATGTTGTTGAAATGACATGGCCGAGTGATATTTTTCTCATGTGTTCATCATTGGAGAATGCATTCTACATGAGAGATGTCCTATGTTGTCTTAACTACCATATACACGAGTTTCACACCTTTTCAAGAGCATTTGACATTCATTTGACATGACTGCCGAGAATTGTGCATGCTGAGTTGTTGAATGTCAATTGGATTGAACATATGGTGTGAATTTTATGCATTGTGAATGAAAGCACATGATATTGCATGCTGTTACTTTGTGGAGCATCATATTATATGCTATGAATCATGCATATGAAAGAGGCCACCGGGTGGTGTGTGCCAATGATGCCGCAGGAGTGTCGGGATGCCTGGCTAGGGAGTGAAAATGCCAAATGCCCAGTAGCCTGTGAGCATAAAACTAGATGGCCTCGGAGTTGAGATGCCTGGAGCGTAGGGGATGCCGGAAGCACGGAGTATGTATGCCGTGGATGTCTCGTGATGCCAGTTGGGGTGCGAGATGCCCGGAATGTGGGGGGCCGGAAGCCTGGGTGGTGTGTACCAGGATTTGCATTGATAATTGCAATTAACATTTATATGCATGAGCTTTGCCAATATGTGATATGTGCAAATGATTATGGTGAATTGTGCTTGCATTCATCTTGTTAAGTTATGAAACGTGCACATGATGAATGTTGATTTCATTGGCATAGCTGAATTCGTGTTATGCATATGTGCATGGAAAAGGCTGAATTATGAAAGGCTTGTATGATGAGGTATGCATACATTAATAAGATGCTGAGTTGTGATAAGCATTATATATGTATATGTACTCATGCTTGGGTAATGCTGAAAGTTACAAGCATACATGTTTAATAGATGCCTGATTTGAGAAATGAAGTGAAAGCATGATGTGGCTGCAATTTGATGACTGAAATGCTTATCTATGACGTTTATATGTTGTTGTGATGTGCTGGATTGCATTGTATGGGTAGTCTTAGAGATTATATCTTTGCTGAGTGGTTGTACTCACCCCCTTTTGGGGACTAACATTTCGGCGTAGAAGATGTCTACACCTCCAATAGCACCAGGCTCGTTTTATGGAATCCCCACCTACTTGGAGGTGCGCGTAGCCCATTTTCCTAGCCCTGCTACCCCTAGACGTGTGTACTTTCGTGTCTCGGTACTGGTCAAGTATGAGGCGAGTCTGCCTAGTGGCCCGGTGTATCAGGAGTACGTCTCCATCTTCACCTCCTAGGATGGGGTAATGGAAGGGATCCTTCCCCCGCCGCCACCTAGTGCGCCAGGCCGGAGGTAGATGGCAAGCCAAAGCCGGGGAGGATGGAGGGGTTCTGACAACACCGGTGCCGGATTGATGGATGGATTTTGGGTAGATTATGTATAGGCCGAAATTTCCTTCTTGATGATGGGTAGATTTTGAGGTCGCCTTGATGTATGTATCTTGATGTATCCTACCCTGAAAAAGGAAAAGAAAACGTCCATCACTTGATAGTAAATAAAAGGAAGTCGGTGGTTTAGTATTCTATAGTATTTAGTGTGTGCGCATTGCCCCTCATGTGTTGTGTGGGAGAGTTGTGATTTCGCTTCCGCTATTTGATGTGCGTTGGGACCGTGAGTTCATTTTAAGAAAAAAAAAAAAAAAAACAATGGTGAATGAGAGCTTAAGAGTGTATAGCTCTCAAAGGACAAAGGACAGGTAAGCATAACTGTAATAGCCTCAAGGGGGTTTGGGGTGTTGCATTTTTGGCCATCACACACCAACACAACATGCAGTAAGAGATCATTCTTGCCTCAAGATCAAGCAGAAATGGTGAAGGAACGGCTCGGCTAGCTCTCGGTTCTCCTTCTTTCTCCTTCTTCTTCTTTTCTTCCTCGTTCTCTCTCTCTCTCTCTCTCTCTCAAGTCGACGAAGAAGCTTCATAAACCGGTGGCTTCTCCTTTTATACTTCAATTAATCATCATTAGGCCTCAATGATGAGTTGCCATGCAGCTTGACACTTGGCAATTCCCTTGGACAGCTTAAGATTTTCCCTTTGGCTTGCAAGGGAAGCCTCGGCCGAGAGAGAGTCCCTCCTTGGCATCACTTGGCCGGCCCATTTCCTCCTCTTGGGCGCACATTAAGCCCAAGTCCATCATACCTTAATGCCAAAATTAATCCTCCTAATTCTAGCTTATACATGTTCAATTATAATTTACTAACTTAGCCATATAATATAGCTACCTTATCAATCCAAAATGATTTAATTGTGGCTCAATAGTCCAATGACTAAAATCCCGCCACATTTCCATTGATCAGCCATAATCATCATATCTTCAAAAGTTGTCCAAATTTTGGGATGCCACAGATCAAATGTTTTTTCTTTACCAATTATGAGCCTAAAATGTCACTTGATGCTGCTTAGTATTCAAGCAATGTTTTTTAAGGATTTATTGTGATCCTAAACTTGTCCTAACCATTCTAGAAAGAAAAGGAACAAACAATGTATTGAAATTGCACGAATTAAACACCCAATTATTGAAAGCTTGATGTAAAAGTGCATAAATGAAAACCCGATACCTGTCAGGCAAAGACTATTACATTGTTTTGTTTTGAGCCCCCGGACATGGACCCTCGTAAGCTAATTGCTAGAGACTAATTTTCTACTCCAAGATTAAGGCAAGTCTAAATCCTACTTATTTATTAATAATGATGATGCTAATCTAGATTAAACTAATAATTTATTAAGAGAACGATCCTAGAAAATTAAGATTTGTAATAGCAAATCAATAGGACTAACTATAGCACTTATTTACTAAGATATATGTTTCCACGGGATTTAAACCAGCAGCTTGTCCAGCAGAAGTCCTAAATCTTCACTCTGACCTTTCCATCATCATTCGGGACTTCCCTCAGATTTATCCCAATACCTATCATGTCAGACCTAGCTATCCTAGAGAACTTCCACCATAGCGCCTGTCATGTCCAGATCCTCCGAGCACATGCCCATCCCTATTTGGTCGATATAATAGCAATGTCCCAGGACGTATTACTGACCATTTCATTTTAATATACGTATGCGGAAGTAGATCTAAATCCGCAGATAATAAAATAATGGGATAAGAAAGCATGGCCATTAATTTACAAACTTGAGAACCACACTTATATACATCACAACCAACATGTATATATTATAACTATCCAAGCCAAGTCCTACACTGGTCAGTTAGAATGTAAAGTTCACAAACAGGCATAGGGGCTTTCTCATCACTTCGACTACTCATCCTTGTCCTCCTTAATCTCTTCCTTCCTCCACGCTCCAGCTGCAGCCAATGGCTGAGTATGCCGGGGAATCTAAATCACCGAGCTTTAGGTCCTTCGCATCTACCACCGATCCAACTTTAGGGTATGCCATATCCTTTCCAAAAGCAACCTCTAGCACGTACATAGATACCTCACATTCCGGTATAGGGCCCACCCTTTGGCCATTATGATAATGGCGATACCATGACCAATATCGATGGAGCACCTTGCGAGGTAATCCCGCAAAACCCAGACGATAGATTTCACCAGTACATACTCAAGACCCTCAGGGTGTCCATGTATCGGAATGTGGTAACTCATTTCGGTGAATTTCTTGGGTTGCCCAAAATGTTTCGGTGGAGCTGCCATTTACGGGTCTGAGTGAGTTCTACCATCTCAGACCCAATTAGGAAGAATATACACCATAAAGGTTGCCTAAGCATAACGATGAGTTAGAAGACTTATTTTGACCTCAATTCCTTCCTACAAGTCAGTCCAATTAACAATTACTAGCAATCGTATCATCCAATCAATTAGATCGACTCATCAATCAATCGACTCAATTGATTACATGTCAACAAGACCTAGTCATCTCAATTATTCCATCTCAATTCTCAATCATGGCTCAACGAGCAGGGTCTATCAAATTCTCAACTATAAATCGCGGTCTAAAGGACACAACCTATCTTAGGTCGTAATCACGGCCCAATGGGCACAACCCTTATTAGATGGCAAATCACGGCTCGATTGGGCACGATTTCTCAAAGGTGGCAAATCACGGCTCAATTGGGCACAACTAATTTCAAATTTGGTGGCGAATCTCGACCCAACTGGCAAAGCCAAACTTCAGCGACTTTCCGGGTCCACTCACAACCTCTCATGGTTATTTCCCCCCAAAATACCAACATTTCCCAATTTTGGGATATTTCCTCACATTCACCAATCACACTCAATTTTCACAATCCAATACTGATATAAATAAACATAAAGCACCACCTAAATCAACATGAAATTCCAGCATTCGACTATCCTGGTCTAATTTTCGGAAAAGAATTAATTAATTAAATAATTACAAAAATTAATTAATAAATACAATAAAATGCATAAATACAAACTTAGGCCCGATAATGCCTAATTGCAAGCCGAGACGGGTCCGGAAAATTTCCGAACCTTGCTAGTTAAATACTAGAGCTTGTCTAGGCTTTAATTACACTAAACTATCCACCTAACATGCATTGACAATTAATGAAATTACTAATCTAGTATAATCTAATCACCTAAACCATCTTAGCTAAACAATCAACTCCTAAGCATAATTCACCTACTAAGCGAGGATTAGTGAGTGAAACTCACTTGTTTCGCGATCCGATCGATTCAAATTGACCGGAACACGACATGGTACAACTTACTCCAAAGCGGGCCTAGTTTTTTAGGCCGGGAACTCCTCCAAAACGGGCCAAGACTCTAGCCGGAATCCCACAAATTCCAGCCTCTGCTCGATGGTTCAAAACGATAGGAAACGAGGCTGGATGGGGCGGCAAGGGTGGTGATGGTTCGACGAAGGCTTCAGCGGCTCAGACGAGTGATTTCGGGCTTTGGACGGCAAACGGAGGTGGTTCACGACGACAGCCTAAGCTAATCGAGACAGCTCCTGGGACATCGGGACAGGGGGAATGAGACTTTGGAGTCATGTGGACTGGCGTAGGCAGCAAAAGCGTGCGTGTGAGGCAAGGACGGCTCGTCGGCTACAGCGACAGAAGGCGACATGTGGCGGGGCTCAGTGATCGGCTTCCTTGCTGGTTTTCTCTTAAAAATCTAAAGCCTTCAAGGCATAATAAGGAAGGAAGGAGGCTGGTCGGCCAGCTTAGGGACGGAGGGAGAGAGAAAAGAGGACAAGGGGGCCACCAAAGCTTGAATCCTCATCTTTGTGTCCCCTTGACCATTCCTCCACCACCAGCTTTATCCCTAGGCTACAAATCAGTCACCAAGGCTCTCTTCTAGAAGCCCGAGGTGGTCCAAAAGTCACGGGTGGTGGGGGCATACGAATTTCACACATTTCTCCCTCAATCGAACACCAATTCTCTATTGATTCAATTCAATTTGGCCCTCATAAATTCAATTACCACCTCAATAATCCAATTGGTATCTTTCCTCACCAATGGATCCCACTTGCATCCCAATTGTGCGATTGAAAATGGTCCTTGACTTTTTTTGGACAAAAACGGCCCTAGAATGTTTTTTCCCAAAAAGTCTCGGTTTGCAAAAGAATCTTCGAAGGCTCAGTCGACGTTCCTAAAATGACCTATGACATGACAGAATTTCCAATTTCGAAATCGGATTCAAGTTTGCGGTTAATTTCAATCTGACGCGAATTTAGCGTGATCTAGGCTACCCTTAGCTTTTAGAAATTTTTAGTGTAAATGACCCGTGGCCGAATTTCTTAGAGCCATAATGAACCCCTTCCACACATTGGCAACTCTCAGTGGTTGTAAAAATCTTGAGATTTCAAATATAGACACGGTACCAAAACGATAGAAAAATCAAACTAGTGCGGATCGATGAGAATTTTGCAATTTAGTGGGATCATCCACGTTTAACCACACATCTCTGATAAACCGACTTATCTCTAATCTCTAATGAATTTTTAACTATGCCGTAATGATCTCAGCAAACAAGCACGGCCGAGCAAACGATTTTTAGTCGAATCCTCGATTCTATTTTCCTGAAGTCTATTATCCCATGAGCGATCAATTCTGAGAATAGCACTATAGACACATTGATGAAATGTCCAATTTATTCAATTGAAAGCAAAATCGAAAATCTAAGATGTCACAACTCTTCCGCTCTTATAAAAATTTCGTCCTCAAAATTTTAAGTAAACAGGTGGGGGTACAAACGCCTTATCGACTCTTTAGTCCCCCAAATTACTCCTTCAATATCGTGGTGTTGCCAAATTACTTTGACCATTGGATGGTCTTTGTATGCAGAACTTGCTCTTTTCTGTCCACAATCTGAACCGAGCTTTCGACGTATGACACTCAATCATCCACGTCCAATTTCTCAAAATTGAGTGCGTGGATCGAGTCAGGCTCGTACATCCTTAACATCGACACGTGAAAGACGTCGTGCACTTGCGCCGATCTTGGCGGCAACGCGAGACGATACACTAGAGTCTCGATTCTCTCAAGAATCTCAAACGGACCTACGTACGTCGAACTCAGCTTTCCTTTCTTGCCAAAACGCGAAGTTCCCCTCATTAATGACACCTTCAGAAAAACGTGATCATTAACTTGGAATTCCAAAAGCCTGTAGCTTTTCTAGTGACTCTAAGCGGTATTTAATATACCTCTGTTCACTGCCATGACATCCACTGATTATTGAAACAACTCGTCGCCTATAACCTTTCTCCCTCCAACTACATCCAAACACACGAGTGCTCTACACGCTCAGCCACACAATGTTTCAAATGGAGCCATCTGGATACTCTGCTAATAACTATTGTTGTAGGACAATTCCAGCAGATGAAAACCAATTCCTTAGGAACCGGAGTATTCTCAGAGTCGCTAGGGAGTGTAAATGCTGGAAGCACGGAGCGTGTGTGCCGTGATGCCTCACGATGCCAGTTTTGGGTGTGAGATGCCCGGAATGTGGGGGGCCGGAAGCCGGTTGGTTCTTACCGGGATTTGCATTTGAAATTGCAAGAATTTGATATGAATGCTTGAGCATTGTGAAACTGTGAAAGGTGTACTCCGGTTCCTAAGGAATTGGTTTTCACCCCTCAAACCCCCTTCAAATACTCTCATTTTCGACTATGTCACAGATCATGAGGTGTACAACAACTTCCATGAAGACATCAAAATCCAATTCCCCCTCTAAGACCCTCTACCAACGCATGCAAGCAAACTGTGCAAAACCGTTCTTGGAGCCCGATTTACTCCGGTTTTGATTTCCTCTTAAAAACTCAACATTCCAGCCAAGAGATTCGTGATTTCTACAACTAAACATCATTATAAGAAGCATGAGAGGACTAGAAATTTATCTTGCCTTTGATTTGAGCAAAAACGATGGAGAAACGGTGACAAACGATGCAGCAACTTCTCGGTCCTTCCTCCCTCTTCTTCTTGCCCGAATTTCCTCCTTCTCTCTCACTCTCTCACTTTCTCTCTCTTTGGTCGACCTAGAGGGCTAAATGGCCGGTCACTCCCTTCTTTTACACCTCAATTGCCACTTATCAAGCTTTAGAGTCTCCACTCCATGCGCGGCGACATGTGGCAGTGAGGTGGACAGCTTGACGCCACCTCACCAAGCTCTCCCTCTCCTTGGCCGAAGCTTGCATTTCTTTTGGGCCTAGTTGGTCCAATTACATTAAATCATTAAGCCCACATGAGCCTAATTAAATTAAGCCTTGACCCACCCAAGTAATTCCTTGGCCGTAGAGCATATATGTATACATAAATTCACTCAATTCCAAACACTAACCAATTTAAACCTCATAGCCACTATGTCCACCAAAATAATTCAATTACAACTCAATAAACCAAAGTCTAGAATTTCACAATTCAATTAATCACAACCTCACATCTTGATAAGTTGCCAAAATAAAATTGAGGGTGCCACAACTCTCCCCACCTTAAGGAATTTCGTCCTCGAAATTAGACAAAGTCTATGTCCCTTTAAATAAGTGAGGGTACTTTTTCCTCATCTCATTTTCGCTTTTCTAAGTAGCCTCTTTTGAAATACAGAAATTGACGTGTTGGCGAGTCATCAAAGTCGGTCTCAATTTAACACTCTATTTAGCCGAATTATTCCTATACCTTTGTCACCATCATTTCAAACCTAGAACCATTAAAATTGACACCACCAATAATTCATCGGGTATAATCCAACAGAGACATTCACTATGCCTTCACTGTATCATGAATTCAAGCCTAAAATATAGCACCATTCATTCGATTCACCAAGACTTATTCAATTCAAATATCAATAATCCACCAAGATAAGAACTTGTCTAGTTTCCCATCAAGTATATCTCATATCTCATCCTAAAGGATAATCACTTGGACTAATCACTCATCAAATCCACCACTTAAACTTTCACCATTTCACCTTGGAAAGAGTATAATGATTGTCGGGGAAAGAAATGAAGATGTTAATTTTACTTCCGCTGTAAGATTTTGCGCTAGGACCGTTTCGCAAAAAAAAAAAAATGAGAGCCCAAGAATTTACGACTCAATATGTAAAGCGAAGTTAGATAGGTAACTGTGGCAGCCTCAGTTGGTTCAGGGGTGCTACAGAAGTTGGTCCTCTCAACTTCCTTTGAAGTCCAATACGCAAGCTCGCAGCATATCTTCAAGGGTCTGAATTGTCCTCTCAGACTCGCCATCATCTGAGGATGATATGCCTTAAGCTTCGTACCTAGAGCACTTTGCAAGCTCTTCTAAAAAACGGCGGTAAATCTCAGGTCTCAATTTGAAGTTATCATAACTGGCACTCCATGCAGTCGAACTACTTGGCGCATGTATAACTCAGCGTGCCTATCCAAGTCAAGATCCTTTTATACTGCGATAAAGTGAGCCGACTTTGTCAACCTGTCGACTATTACCCAAATCGAATCATTACCTCGTTAACTCCTTGGTAACCTGGTCACGAAGTCTATTGTGATGTGCTCCAATTTTCACTCTACGACCTCAAGAGGTTGCAATAGTCCTCTCAGCTTGCTATGTTGAGCTTTAACCTATTGATACGTCAAACACTTGGGGACATGTCTAGCGATGTCCACCTTCATACCAGACCACCAATAGTGTTAACATATATTTTGAAACATCTTGGTACTTCCGGGATGAATACTGTAACTACTACGATGAGCTTTTGATAAAATATCCTCTCTAAGCTTCACATCGTTAGGTACAACCAAACGTCCTCGGAACTTCAACGTTCCATCATCAAAAACCTGAAAGTCAACTTTCCTCTCTTTGATATCCTCTTACAAAATTTCTGAACATCTAGGTTTGTTAGTTGTAGTTTGATCCTAATCTGCACATCTGACTCAATTCTGGGGGTGGACATGAGATCAGAAAGGTAGCTTACCTCAAATTTGAATACCGAATCTCAAGCTCACTCGATTAGATTCCACTTCTTAACCAACAAGTGAGCTTTTGAAGACTTTCGGCTTAATGTGTCAGCAACCTTGTTTGCCTTTCCCAGGTGATATAAGATATCATAATTATAGTCTTTTAAAAGTTCCATCCATCGACGCTGTCACATATTCAACTCATTTTGAGAGATTTGAAATTTTTCCCCACACAAGTAATGTCCCCAAATCTTTAATGCAAATATGATAGCTGCAAGTTCTAAGTCATGCGTTGGGTAGTTTAGTTCATGAGGTTTCAACTGGCCGGAGGTGTAAGCAACAACCTTACCATATTACATCAACATGCAACCTAGTCCTTTGAAAGATGCATTACTATACATCTCGTACCATCCAAAACCAGATGGAATCGTCAGCACAGGTGCGATAGTTAGCTTTTACTTCAGCTCTTGGAAACTACACTCACACTTGTATGACCAGAGAAATTTCTCATCTTTCTTCAAAAGTCGAAAATTCTGCCACAAACCATCTGTAGTAGCCTACCAAACCCAGAAAACTTTAGATCTCTGTCACTGTTGTCAATCTCGACTAGTTGATCAAGGCTTCAATCTTGCTCGGGTTCATGAAGATCCCTTCTCCTAAAATCACGTGACCTGAGAACGCAACACGAGTCAGCCAAAACTCACATATTTGCTAAACTTAGCGTATAGCTGATGAATTTCATTGATGAACACGATCACGAACTCTGATCTAGATATTCTTTAAATACCGAGTTCATCAAACCCATGAAAGTAGCTGGAGTAGTCATCAACCCGAACAGCATCACAGTGAACTCGTAATGACCATACCGAGTAGGAAATGCTGACTTCGGAATGTCTTTTTTCCTGATCTTCAGCTGATGATATCCTGTCCTTAAGTCGACTTTTGATAATATCGACGCAATCAAACAATTCATCGATCCTCAGCAATGGATACTTGTTCTTGATTGTCACTTGATTGAGTTGCCAATAGTCGATGCACAAACGCAACGAACCATATTTCTTTTTGACAAATAGAACTGGTTCTCCCCAAAGTGATGCACTGGAATGTATGAATCCCTTATCTAATAACTTCTGCATCTGCACCTTTTCCTTCAACTCTGATAGTGCCATTCGATAAGGAGCCTTAGAGATTGGCTCTGTCCCAAGTGCTAACTCAATCACGATCTCAATTTCTCTTTCTGGCGTTAATCTTGGCAATTCCTGCGGAAATAAATCTGGAAATTCTTGTATATGCTAACAACAAATTCCAGCAATTCTGGATTGAATTCTATCAACTTAACATACTGGTCAATAATAAATGAATGTGTTGCTCCTGGGTCGAATAAAGCATAAGTAGGATGGTTGTTCAGCGAAACCGTATTTGTGATCATGTCAGGCGCATCCTTTGCCCTACCTTGAGTGATGACATATACCGTGCCTTGAATTGGGGTCTAAGTTGTCCTCCTTGTGGTGCATTATGTGGTACATTTCCTCTGATCTATTCCAACGGTCGTGGCGACAACTGCTGTTTTTGGGGGATAATTTATGGCTATGTGACCATGCTGGCCACATTCAAAACAGGCGCCTGTCCTTCGAGGGCACTTGTTCCATGTAGCCTTCCACCAGTGCGACATAACTCAACTCGGTTCACCCAAATTTGCCAATTCCACCCTTCTTGTTGGGCGGGATTTGAAATCTACTCCCAATCATGGGCTTTTTTCCCTAACGGATTCCTTCTCTGAATGAATTAAACATCGTTAATCTAAGCTCGGTGGTAAACTTGCTCATTCAATCCTCTCTCTGTGATCTAAGCTCGGTGGTAAACTTCTTGATAATCATTCAAAACCAACGGTAGCAAAGGTTGCTTTAGTTGAGAATGAAGACCATTTATGAATCTTTGGGCTTTTTCATTAGGGTCCTCAATCAACCATCATACTCCCTTAGCGGAGAAGTTGGAACTCTTCCATCTTTTGTTCCCAGGCACTACCTGAGAAGTACTAATCATTGAATGCTCTAAGGTGTCCCACACTAGGACCACACTTTCCAAGAATACTGTATCCTTGGCGGCTCTCCACCAAATGTTTGTACTGCTTTGAAGTTGGTACACAGCCAATAACACCTTCTCCTCTACACTGCACATCAAAGGTGCAAACGTTTTCTTGAGATCCCGGATCCAGAGCGACGCAACTTGAGAGTCTCCCTCACCACTAAAGCTCAACAGGTTCAGCTTCAAGAATTGCCTCACTAATTTATGAATCAGCCTTCCAATGGCCACATTTCTCAATGGAACTTCAGTAAGGTCGACGACAGGTGCAGTGATAGGTGTGGCAGTGGGGGTGGCCTCAGCAGCGGCGGCAATAGCAACAGTAGCGACGGCTTGAGCGACGGCTAGAACAGCGACGGTTGCAATAGCAGCGGCTTAATTCTGGGCCTACTGCCTAATCAAGTCCCTCATAGCTTCCAATGACTACAAGATCCCATCTACTCTGGGATTACCAGGGGTTGCAACTTTATCACCAACGGGAGGTGGTGCTACTCCACTAGCACTAACTTGGGCCGGTGTGCTACCTCCGCCTCCTCAGGTACCAACCTTAGTCGCCGTCCTACCCTGAGTTACAGGTCTGACTACTCTCTTGCTAGGAGTTCTTTGCTCTTGCTCGCTCATGGTTTATTAGTCTTTTTACTGAAGTCTAACTTCCAAATCCACACTGGATTAGAAGTTGAGTGATCCTCACAACAATAAACTCTACCAATCAACTACTATCGACATGCATCAGTCATGAATTTAAAGGCCTATTTTACTTACTATCGTATCACTCCAAGATCTAACGACCACATTCTAATACCACTAAATTGTGATGTCACATTTCGATCCTTCGAGCCCGTGCCTATCCTTGCTTGGTCGATGTAATAGCGATATATCCCAGGATGCATTGCCAACCCTTTCATTTTAATAAACACATGCAGAAGCAAATATAAATCCACAGACAATAAAACAATGAAATAGGAAAGCAGGGCCATAAATTTACAAACCTAAGAACCACACTTATATACATCACAACCAGTATGTATATATCACAACTATCCAAGCCAGGTCCTACATCGGTCAGTCATAAAGTAAAGTTCACAAACAGGGGTGGGGGTCTTCTCATCACTTCGACTACTCATCCTCATCCTCCTCAATCTCTCATTCCTCCACGCTCTAGTTGGAGTCAACGATTGAGAATGCAAGGGAATTTGGATCACCGAGCTTCGGATCCTTCGCATCCATCACCGATCAAACTTTAGGGTCTGTTGTACCATTTCCAACAGCAACCTCTAACATGTATAGAGGTTCCTCACATTCCAGTACAGGGCCCACCTTTTGGTCATTATGATAATGGCGATACCATGATTGGTATCGATGGGGGCACCTTGGGAGGTAATCCTACATCAACCCAGACGATGGATTTCACCAATACATACTCAAGACCCTCAGGGTGTCCATGTATGGAAATGTGGTAACTCATTTCGGTGAACTTCTTAGGTTGCCGAAAATGTTCCAATGGAGCTGCCATCTACGAGCCTAAAATGCTATCCCACAATGACCCCCTAAGACCCGATTAGGAAGAAGATATGCCCTAAAGGCTGCCTAAGCACAACCACAAGTCAGAGGACTTACCTTAGCCTCAATTCCTTTTTGCAAGCCAGTTCAATTAACAATTACTAGCAATTATATCATCCAATCAATTAGATTGACTCATCAATCAATCGACTCAGTCGATTACATGTCAACAAGACCACTCCCGGGTCATCTCAAATATTCCATCTCAATTCTCAATCACGGCTCAACGAGCAAGGTCTATCAAATTCTTAGTCGTAAATCACAATCCAAAGAACCCAACCTATCTTAGGTGGTAATCACGGTCCAATGGGCACAACCTTTATTAAGTGGCAGATCACGGCCTGATTGGAAATGACTTATAACCAACGAAGCACGGACACGTTGTCCGTGCTTCCGTGTCGTGTCCGACACGTGCCAACACGTGTTGGACACGGCGACACGGTCGAACACGCGTTGACCGCGTGTCGGATTTTCCGACACGCGTGTCAACGCGTGTCCGGAGGATGATGGAGATGGAGGCGAGGGAGGGCGAGGGAGCTGAGGCCGCGAGCGACGGTGAGAGACGGCCGAGCCGAACAGAGAGAAAGAAGAGAGAGAAAGCAAGCTCCGGCCGGCGAGACGAAGCCACGAACGAACCACCGCGACGGTGAGAGACGGCTAGAGAGAGCGGTGAGGGCCGCCACTATTGCGATGGATCGGCGACGAGGAGGAAGAGGAGAAGGATCAAGAAGAATAGGAGAGAGAGGAAGGGGGTCGTGCGGCGAGGGAGGAGGAGGAGAAAGATCGAGAGGAAGGGCCGAAGAGGTGCGGCGAGCGGCAGAAGGAGGAGGAAAAGATGGGTAACTAGGGTTTCTGAAGGAATTAAAAAATAATAAAAGAAGGTGGCCGACGCGTGATTTTGAGTTTTGGGGAGGGAAAGTGAAGGCTGACAGCCTCGTAAGTGGTGGGGAGGGAAAAAAGTTAAATAAATTTGGGGTGAAGGGAAACGGAGAAGGAAAGAAGGGGAAGGATTTTGGGGATTTTTTTAACCGGAAAATGAAATAAAAAATAATTTCGAAAAATAAAAATTTTGAATTTTGAATAATGATAAATTTTATTATAGACACTTTTTAAATTAATTAATTATTTATGAATTTGAATCAAATTAATTAAAAATAAAAATATTTATTTAATATACAACGTGTCGCAACGTGTCGGAATTCTCTATTTTTTAGAAATGACGTGTCGACGTGTCGTGTCGTGTCGTGTCACGTGCCCGTGTCGTGTGTCCGTGCCTCATTGCTTATAACAGGTGGATTGGGCACAATCTCTAACAGTGGTAAATCTCGGCCCAACTAGCACAAAGTCAACCTCCCATGGTTATTTCCCACACAAATACCAACATTTCTCAATTTTGAGATATTTCCCCACATTCACAAGTCACACTTAATTTTCATAATCAGCATGAAATTCTAGTCACCAACTATCCAGGTCTAATTTTCGAAAAATAAATAATTAAATAAATAATTACCAAAAATTAATTAATAAATACACTAAATGCATAAATACAAACTTAGGCTCGATAATGCCTAATTGGAAGCCGAGACGGGTTTGAAAAATTTCCGAACCACTCTAGTTAAATATTAGAGCTTGTCTAGGCTCTAATTGCACTAAACTATCAACCTAACATGCAATGATAATTAATTAAATTACTAATTTAGTCTAATCTAACCACCTAAATTATCTTAGCCTAAACTAATCAATTCCTAAGCATAATTAACCTACTAAGTGAGGATTCGTGAATTAAACTCACTTGTTTCGTGATCCGATCGGTTCAAATCAACAGGGACGCCACGGGGGGACAACTTTCTCCAAAGTGGGCAAAGAACACCTCCAAAACGGGGTAAGACTCTAGCTGGAAACCCACAAGTTCCAGCCTCTATTCGGTGGCTGAAAAGAGAGAAAACAGGGCTGGATGGGGCAGCAAGGGCAATGATGGATCGACAAAGGCTTCAGCGGCTTGGATGGATGATTCCGGGCTTCGACGGCGGTCAGAGGTGACTCACGACGGCCTGAGCTAATTCAGATAGCTCCTGGGATGTCGTGGCAGGGGGAACGGGGCTTCGGAGTTGTGCAGACGGGCGTGGGCAATGGCAGCATGTGTGTGAGGCGGGGATGGCTACGACGACGAGCGGTGGTATGCAGGGGGGTTCGACAATTGGACGAGCTTCCTTGCTGGTTTTCTCTGAAAAAGCTGAGGTCTTCAAGGCACAGTAAGGATGGAAGAAGGCTGGTTGGCCAACTAAGGGAGAGAGGGAGAGAGGAAAGGGGACAAGGGGGCCACCAAAGCTTCAATCCCCATCTTTATGTCCCCTTGACCATTCCTCCACCACCAGCTGTATCCTTAGGCTGGAAAGCAGCCACCAATGCTCTCTTCTAGAAGCCCGAGATGGTCCAAAAGTGACAGGTGGTGGGGTTACACGAATTTCACACATTTCACCCTCAATTGGACACCAATTCTTTCTTGATTCAATCCAATTTGGATCTCATAAATTCAATTAGCACCTCGGTAATCCAATTGATATTTTTTATCACCAATTGATCCCACTTGCATCCCAATTACGCAACCGAAAACGGTCCCTGACTTTTTCTGGACAAAAACGACCCTAAGACGATTTTTATCCAAAAAGTCTTAGTTTGCAAAAAAATCTTCGGAGTCTGAGTCGACGTTCCTAAAATGTCCTGTGGCATGTCTGAACTTCTAATTTCTGAAATCGGATTCAAATTCACGGTTAATATCAATCCGACGCAATTTTAGCGTGATATAGGCTACCTAATAGCTTTTAGAAATTTTTAGTGCAAATGACCCATGGTTGATTTTCTTCAAACCACAATAAACCCCTTCGACACATTGGTGACTCTCGATAGTCGTGAAAATCTTAAGATTTCAAATACGGATACAGGGTAGTAAAACGACAAAAAAATCAAACTAGTGACGATCGATATGAATTTTGCAATTTAGTGGGATCACGCACATTCAACCACGCATCTCAGTCGATCCGACCTATCTCTGATCTCTAATCGATTTTTAACTGTGCCGTAATGATCTCGGTAGATGAGCACGGTTGAGCAGCCGATTCCTAATCGATTCCTCAAATCTAGTTGCCTTAAAATCCCTTAGTAACTTCCTTAGTTAGTCTAGTTATCTCACCAGAGATTAGCTTTGAGAACAGCACTACAGGCGCGTCGATAAAATGCCCAATTTATTTAATTGAAAGCATAATCGAAAATCTAGGATATCACAACGGCACAATGAAAGTGAACATATTGTTAGTAAATGCTTGAAATTTGGAGCAAAAGCTAATATATTTTTGTTTTTTTGGGTGACCTAGTGAACCCCTGCAAGGCCGATAGCTAGAGAGTAAACCATGGAGTGACACTGGTGGAAGACCCACCACCCCGATGCCACACTCAAGAATCCCTAGCCACTATCAGGGGATTCGAACTCCTCCCCTTGCATTAAGGGGGGAGAGCCCAAATCATCGTGGCCACCGTAGGTAGTGGTGCAAAAGCTAATATCTTTTCCGCCCAAATAAAAAAGAAAATCACTAGAATTTGGTAAATGTGCATAATTTGTACGGAAACAGATGAAGTCAAAATGTAAATGTTATGTCCCCCCTCCCAAGTTCTTCTATTCATGGTAGTGGATTTTCCCCTTTTGGGAGGTTTGAGGCCGGTTTGATGCCAGGAGGGGGTGACTTCAAACTCAGAAGAATAATCTCCTGGAAAACAAGTACGTGGCATAAAATAAGAACAAGTACTTGGAATCTTTTATTGAATTTGTTTCATTTAAAAGCTCCCCTAATTTGAAACATCAACAATATAAGAGCTGCTTAAATAAAGGAACTCTAAGAATCGCCGATTTGGAGTGTGGGGCTCGTTCTCCCCAAAGCAGCGTGCAGGAAAAAAAATAGAAATAAGTAATCAAGCTAATTAGGAAAATACCTGTAAATAAAAAAGGAAGATTCTCCAAGTATCTCTCTGGTTTCACTTTTTTTTTTTTTTTTTTGGTCAAAGGAAACAATATATTCGGATAGGCGAAAGGATACACCCCGCAGCTAAGGCATCCGCTATTACAAGATCAAGCAAATTGAAGGGTGGAAAGACATTCCAAAAAAGGGGCGAAAGCTCTCTACGCTGGGCCTTGGCAGCCCAATCGGCGACCGCATTAGTTTCTCTCCTACACAACTGTATCGTGAAATTAGGGCACAAGGAGAGGAGGTGGACTGCCTCTGGTAGCAGCGAGCGGAGCTCCCATAGCGATGACCGACCTTCGGTTGGGGCTTCAACGACAGAGCTACAATCCGATTTGATCACCACTCGTTCCTGATAAAGACATTGATCAATCAAATGTTGGATGCCGAAGGAAACAGCGAGGAACTCCGCAACGAGAGTAGACCCAGCAGGTAATTTTTTGGTGTAGATGTCTATCAATTTGCCTTGATGGTCTCTTGAGATTGAAGCCATTGCCGCATCTGTGCAACCTGATTGATAAGATGCATCTACATTACATTTGAGAAAACCCTCATCAGGTGGTTGCCAAAGATGGCCAGGGTGCTGGCTGGAGGTGTTCTGTCGTAGCTGGGCAGAGGAAGGGATCTGGTAGAGGTGAGCTTCAGTTAGAGCAGCTTCTACAGCAAGGACGAGTTCCAGACGCTGATTTCGGAAAATCAAACCGTTTCGCATTTTCCATAATTGCCAAAAGAGGTTAGAGATCACTTCCAACGAAGGTGAGTTCTTTTTTAGCAAAATGTTGTCAACTATCCAAGCATCTAATCTTTGAATCTGGTGAGGAAGTATATCAATATTAATCTGAGGATGTTTCCATACCTGTGAGGTCCACGGACAGAGCAAGAATAGGTGTTCTAAAGTCTCTGGCATTTGTTGATTGCAAAGCTTGCAGTAAGGATCTGGTATGATTTGTCTGCGGAATAGATTTTCTCTAGAAGCGATTGCGTTCTGACATAGGGACCAGAGGAAAATCTTCAATTTCGGCGTAGTACGCATTGACCATAATGATTTCCATAGTGACCGAGGGTTCTGATATGATGATGAAGCCGCCTGTATGTTCTGCTCATTAACGGATACTGTTAACAGATGATAACTGCTTTTAACTGTATGTCTTCCATCCTTGGTTGCTGGCCAAATTAATTTGTCTTCAAGTGACAGAGATCTGACTGGAATGGTTAGAATCTCCTTAACAATCTGGTCATCCAGAAAACTAAGAAGTAGAGAAGTATTCCAGCTGTGGTGGTTCGGATCAATGAGGTCTGCTACCAGCTGAGGTTCATCTCTTGTAGGAGGACCACCAAGAACTCCTCTTGGTAACCAAGGATCCTGTCGGATTCTAATATGGCTAACGTTGCCAACAGACCATCTTAGATGAGGAAGAATAGCTTCCTAACCCGTGAGGATGCTCTGCCACCCCTAGGAAGGTCAAGATCCCTTAAGGGCTGATTTAAAGTATGTATTATGAAAATATAAGCCTTTGAAAATCTGACTCCATAATGCATCAGGATGATGAATGATACGCCATGCTTGCTTACCAAGCATGGCTCGATTGTGCTCAATTAAATCTCGGAATCCTAGGCCGCCCTTATCCTTCCTGCATTTTAGGATCTCCCATTTGCGCCAATGAATGCTAGCTCTAGTCAAATCATTCTTCCACCAGAATCTAGCAATACTCTTCTCAACAGCTCTACAAAGAGAGATAGGAAGCTTCAATATAGACATAGCAAAATGAGGGATGGCCTGAATGACAAATTTGAGAAGGATTTCCAGCCTTGTAATTTGGAATAAACTCTAGCTAGGATCCAAGAGAACATATCCTTTTTTGATCGACCCCAGTCTAAAGGGATTCCCAGGTAGTTTCCACATCTATGAAGTATAGGTATTCTCAGCTCATTAGCCATATTTTCCTTAAGACTAATAGGGCAATGCTTATTAAAGATTAGGCCATATTTGTTATGGTTCAAAGCCTGTCCAATGGCCATGCAGTACTGGTTTAAGAGATTAGCAAGATTTTGGCATTCCCTAATGCTGCCATCTAGAAAGA
Source organism: Eucalyptus erythrocorys (assembly GCA_014182555.1). Lineage (NCBI taxonomy): Eukaryota > Viridiplantae > Streptophyta > Magnoliopsida > Myrtales > Myrtaceae > Eucalyptus > Eucalyptus erythrocorys. The sequence goes on along the minus strand of CM024601.1, from coordinate 25,346,313 downwards.
AAATTGCATCGTCAGCAAAAAATAGATGGGAAAGTGTTGGGCACCATATATTTAGGCCCCGTTTGGTTCAGCTTTTGGGGAATGCATTTGCCAAAATGCAAATACCTTTGGGTGAAGGGGGTTTTCCGAAATGCAAATATCGTTTGGTAAAAATTGTATTTGTAAATGACTTTTATTTAATATAAAAAAAAAACAAAAAACTTATATTTTCCTTTTTTGAAGTCCGGCAACTGGATCCGACGGCCACCGCCCGGCCGGCGGCCGAGATGGCCGGATCGGCCCTCGACGGCCGCCGGGTCGGGCGACCCGGGCGACCGTCACCGAGGTCGAGCGACCCTCGGGCGGTGGTCGCCGGCGCATCGCCGCGCACACGACCCCCTTGGCCAGCGATTGTCCGCCTCCGTGCGGTGGTCCACCTCGCTGATGAACAGTAACCGCGAGTGAACAGTGCAAAGGAAGTTGCATTCTGGAAATGCCCATTGGAAATGGACCTCCAAGCCTCCATTCCCCTAAAGCCCCTTCAAGAGCCTTGGAAATGCAATTGCATTTCCCCAAAACCCCAAAAATATTGAACCAAACACCACCATTTTTTTCCCAAGGAGCTTTCGGGCTGAAAGCCCCTTGGGAATGCTGAACCAAACAAGCCCTTAATCTGATTCCTTCAAGGTTTCCCATCTGAACTGCATCACTGATCATAGATGACAAGACATTGGCTAGGAGAATAATATATAAGGAGAAAGGGGGTCACCTTGTCTGATTCCACAGGTAGGATAAATGGCAGGGAGTAGTTCTCCATTAAATCTGACATGAAGGGATGTTGTAGTGATGCAAAGCATTACTCAATGAACCCACACGGGATGGAAGCCCATTTGAAGGAAATAGTCCCTAAGGAAATCCCACTTAACTCGATCATACGCCTTTTGCATGTCAGTCTTGAGTATTGTTCTAAACTTTTTTGTGCTCTGACAGGATCTGAAATTGTGAAGCACCTCCTGAACTATTAATATGTTGTCTTGAATCAATCTCCCACTGATAAAGGCTGTCTGTTTAATAGAAATCAGGTCAGGCAGTAAAACTTTTAAGCGATTGGCCAAAACCTTTGAGATGATTTTATACGCAAAGTTACAAAGGCTTATTGGCCTATATTGATCCAATTTCTAAGGATGAGGAGACTTGGGAATCAATGTGATAACAGTGTCATTAAGAGTTGGCGGCATCTGTCCACATCGAAGAAAATTCTGAACCAGGAGGAAGATGTCCTCCTTTATAACCTCCCAATGAGACTCGATAAAACAAACCGTCGGGAGCCTTACAAGCTCCCAACTGCAAAGTAGCCTTGCACACCTCCTCTAGAGTAACATCTGCTAGCAAACTATTGTTCATTTCAGTTTTAACTATCTGAGGGCATTGCTGGATAACAGGCATATAAGCACGAGGACCTACAGAAGTATATAATCCTGAAAAATAGTTGCATGTCATAACCTTTAAAGCTGGAAAATCATGAACCCATTCTTGGCGATCATTAAGCAGCATACTGATTCAGTTCTTTTCGCTTCTTTGAATTGTTGTAGCATGAAAGAACTTTGTGTTCTTATCGCCCCACCGCAACCACTGAATTCGGGATCTCATGGCCCAAAATTGCTATTCTTGCTGCCAGGTTTGTTTAATTTCCTGTCTAATTTTTGTGCTTTCCTCTTTTGTGTTGATGCCATGAGGTTGGTTAATGAGCTGTTGCAGACAATGTTGTAGATTGGAGATTTTTAAATCTGCTTTGGGAAATTTACAACGGCTCCATCGTGTTAAAGCTGCCGAAAGTTGAGACAGTTTGGACGGTAAGTTTGAGTCCCGACCCCTTGCTGACTTCCATACATCATTTATAAGCTGACGACACTCTTCTTCATCATTCCAAAAGATTTCAAAATGAAATGATTTCCATGATGCTTTGTGATCTGATGAGGAGGAAAGGATTAGGGGGCTGTGATCAAACCCAATAGCTGGCATTGCAAAAGCCTCAGCCAAGGGGAATAATAAGCGCCAATCCATGGAACACAACACCCTGTCCAGACGTTCCTTAACCAGCTCATCTCCTTCACGGTTGTTCGTCCAAGTAAATCTACAGCCCTTACTTTCAAGTTCCATAAGAGAACAGTCGTCAATAAATGCTCTGAAAGATGATAGTCTATAGGGTTCAGCTCTTCTTTTTCCTGTTTTTTCCCAGGGATAAAGTATGTCATTAAAATCTCCCAAGCAGACCCAGGGCATGATATTTATAGAGCTAATTCCTCTAAGGTCGTCCCAAAGCAACTGTCTATTATGGTACGTAAAAGGAGCATGAACACAAGTTATGCGCATTGAATGATCTTCCTGAACATCAGTGTAAATCATATCAAAATAATCCTGATTAGAATTAATCACATCTAAATAAACCTGAGAATTCCATAACACAGCCATACCCCCCGCCAGACCAGAAGGATTGAGAATGTGAGAGTGCTCAAAATGTAGCCGTCGCTGAATCTTACAGACTAAACCTTCTGAATTCTTTGTTTCCATCAAAAAAAGGAGAGTGGGTTTTTCCTTGGCCGTCGTGGCCTTAAGGGCTTGAACTGTTAGGGGGTTGCCCAACCCCTGACAGTTCCAACAGATCATTTTCATTTGTTGGTGGGTGGCTGTTTAGGGCCAGCCACCAAAGCCCAAGTACCAGCTTCGCCCGCCTCAAAGATAGGCGTGTCCAACAGAACAGAGTCATCAGGCTCATCATGTGGCATCCTCAATTTTGACAATTCTTGAACATGTGACGATTGTGGCCAATCTAATTTGTGGAATTCTAGCTATTGGACTATTGAGCTATAATTGGACTATTTTGACGGACATGGTAGCTATGGTGTATGATTAAGTTGGTATTCGCAATTGAATGAATATGAGCGTACACATGTGATCTACGGCCAAGGACTAAACTTCGGGAGATTAATGCATGATTTAATTGGATTTAATTGGGCTTAATGGAGTAATTTTAGGGCCGGCCAAGCTGTCCACCTAGCCAGCCACGTCAGCCATGCCACGCACGCCAAGTGGACGGGTGAGGTGGCGCCGAGGTGTCCACCAAGGCGCCACGTGTCACCATGCATGGAGGCCTAGTATTAGACCTAATGATTACTTGATGGGGGTATAAAGAGAGGTTGGCCGGCCATTTGAGCTGGTTAGTCGACCAAAGAGAGAGAAAAGAGAGAAAAACAAAGGAGAAGAAGAGAAGAAGAGGGGGGCTGCGTCCGAGAGAGAGAGCAAGCTGTCCGTGGAGTTCTTCGCCGATTTCAGCCGAATTAAAAGGCAAGAATGATCTCTTTAACTACCTATGCATGTGTGGTAGTGTGTGATGGCCGAAAATTGTGAATAGAATGATTGGATCTTGGTATTTTTGGAGAAAACTCAAGGCGGGTACAATCGGGTCTTGAGAAACCATGTTGCGCCAGAATCTTGCATGAGCTGGAAAGTGCATTTAGAATTGAAATCTGATCTTTATGTCTTCATGGAAGTTGTTGTACACATCTTGAGCTATAACATAGTCGAATTTGAGAGGATTTGAGTGAGATTTGAGGGGTGAAACCTAATTTCTTTGGAACCGGGTGCATATTGAACTCGTTAGATGACCTTTGGTGCTTGTGAGCTTCTGATCATGCATTTTTATTTGGAATTTGTGCTCGACTTCTTCTTGTGATTTGTAAAGGACATCTTGATGTATAACATACTGAAAATTGAGTTGATTTCATTCGGTACAACCTAGTGAATTGTGTGTTTCTTTACGGGTTAGGATCCTGGAGTTGTGCCGATGTAAGGTCAGTAGGTTGTTAAGCTTGTAAGTCGACTTTTACTTGAGAATTTTACTTCGACTCCTAAAGAGAAGTTGTAGGAAACATGTTCAACAATAACATATCCAAAAATGAGAGAAAAATAAGGGGTCTTCGTTGCTCAATTGAGGAGGTTTTTTCGATGGAATATCCTTTATGGTTCGGAATCTAGAATAGAAGATTGTGATTGTTGTATTGCATTTTGTGGGTTGAATTTGATGATGATTTCTTCATGAGAAATGATCTTTGAACTCTTGGCTAAGACATACTAAAATTTGGTAATTTTTGAAGGTGATTTGATACTTTAAACTAGTGGATTTAGTGAACGGTGTAAACTGGAATTTTAAATACTCAAACCTGTTTTGGCCGAACCTATGTATACTTGTGTAAACATTGTTTGAGCATGATTTCTTAGTAAAGGTAGTACTTCTATGTTCTATTGCCAATGGGGTGAAACTTATTGTCTTTAAAAACCAATGAAATGGTGCATTGTGATTATTTTCTACCACCATACAAACTGTGTTGTATTGAATCGTGTTGAAATGACATAGCCGACTATACTTCTTGTGCCATGACATTCAAAGCTTGTCATTTTCATGAATTATATGTTGTATCGCCTTAATCATCATGTGTATGTGCCTCATAGAGTTTAAAAGGGGGCAATTGATGTTCAATTGAGATAATTTCTCAAAACTTGTGCATGCCGAATTGTTGGGAATTAGTTGGATGAGGCATATTAGGTGAAATTTATGCCATATGAGTGGAAACACCTGACAATGCTTGCTATTTTGCCTATGAACATCATATAACATGTCATGAATCATGCATATGAAAGAGATAATGGTATGATATGTGCTGATTATGCCCCGGGAGTGTCGGGATGCCCGGCTAGGAAGTGAAAATGCCGGATGCCCAGTAGCCCTATGATCGTAAATCTAGATGGCCTCGGAGTTGAGATGCCCGGAGCGTTGGGGGTGCCGGAAGCACGGATGGTGTGTGCCGTGAATGCCTCGTGATGCCAGCTGGGGTGCGAGATGCCCTGCCAGGGAGTGTAAATGCCGGAAGCATGGATGGTGTGTACCGTGAATTCCTCACGATACCGGGTTTGGGTGTGAGATGCCCGGAAAGTGGGGTGGCCGGAAGCCAGGTGGTGTGTACCGGATTGTGCATTTGAAATTGCAAGCATTCGATACATAAATGCATGAGCATTGTTGATTTGTGAAAGGTGCACATGATGTAGTTGAAATGCATGAGCATTGTTGATTTGTGAAAGGTGCACATGATGTAGTTGAAATGCATGAGCATTGTTGATTTGTGAAAGGCGCACATTGTGCTAATGATATACTTGAGCAGGAATAGTGTTGATTATGTGAGTTGTGTACATAAAGTGAAACATGGGCAATTACACTTGCTGAATTATATGATGTGTATATATATGAAAGGTGCCAATATGCAAAGTGTATATGCTTAAGTTATGTGTGCACATACTTGATGGGTGTACGGTCTGAGGTAAAAGTTAAAGCATTTGGCTGAATTGTTCACTTATGATGATGATATGATGTGCTAATGCTGTTTGATTGTTATATGATCTTATGATGTGTTGATTGTATTGTATGGGTAGTCATAGAGATCATATTCTGCTGAGTGGTTGTACTCACCCCTCTTGGGGACTAACATTTCAGCCTAGAAGATGTCTATACCTCCCATAGCACCAGGCTCGTTCTATGGAATCCCCATCGACTTGGAGGTGCGCGTAGCTCATTTTCCTAGCCCTGCTACCCCTGGACGTGTATACTCTCGTGTCTCTCTGCTGGTCAAGTATGAGGCGGGTCTGCCTAGTGGCCCGGTTTATCAGGAGTACGTCTCCATCTTCACCTCCCAAGATGGGGTAATGGACGGGATCCTACCGCCGCCGCCACCTAGTGCGCCAGGTCGGAGGTAGATGACGAGCCAAAGCTGGGGAGGATGGAGGGGTTTTGCCAACATCGGTGCTGGATTGATGGATGGATTTTGGGTAGACTATGTATAGGCTGTAAACTTCCTTCTTGATGATGGGTAGATTTTGAGGTCGCTTGATGTATGTATCTTGATGTATCCTACCCTGAAAAAGGAAAAGGAAACGTCCATCACTTGATAGTAAATAAAATGGAGCCGGTGGTTTAGTATTCTATTGTATTTAGTGTGTGCGCATTGCCCCTCATGTGTTGTGTGGGAGAGTCTTGAGTGTTCGCTTCCGTCATATATTGCGCTGGGACCGTGAGTTCATTTAAAAAAAAAAAAAAAAAAAACAACAGTGAATGAGAGCCTAAGAGTATATAGCTCTCAAAGGACAAAGGACAGGTAAGCATGACTGTAATAGCCTCAAGAGGGTTTGGGGTGTTACACATCAATTAACAATCCCCTGGTTTCATAAGGGTTATAGCGTTTTACCTTCTTTGCAATTCCCGATTTTGAAGGAGCCCTGATAATTTTCTGCTTCTTTGGTAGTTGAAGATCTTGGGACTCTGACAGAATACCTTTTTGTTTGGAAGCTGCAGGGATGAGGGCTGTGTGGAGAGGTTTAGAGTGCGGCCCAACAGTCCGAGGCTGCTGGGGATCAGGACCAAGCGCTGAATGAGAAGAGATATCCATCATCCTGAGGGGAGGAACTGCTGCTGCAATTGTTGGTGGAAGTAATAAAGGGATGTTCATCGACTACAATGCAGGGGGCTCAGGAACAGCCTCTTCTCTTAGTTCTTCAACTTTAGGGGGGTCATAAAAGGTGTGCCAATACGGACTATGCTCTCGTACTAGCCCGAAGCCACTGACCATATGGCCACTTTTCTGTACCATCTATTTTTGACTCATCCACAGGTATAGCCTTGCAGTTTGCATCAATGTGGCGAAGAATGCCACAGGAGTAGCAGAAATGAGATAGCCGTTCGTAACGGAAATCTAGCCAAAAAGGTTGGCCCTCTATTTTAATCAGCTTACCTTTCTTAAGGGGATTCCCTAGAGGAAGTTCAACCCTCACTCGACCTGCCCTGGAGAACATGCCATCATTTGAATCAGCCCTGACTTCAATCACTCGCCCCAAATGCTGCACAACCCTGGTAAGTGTGGTCTCTGTACACCATTCTAGAGGAATCCCAAACACTTGTACCCAAAATGCGCATGTAGAAAAGTCGTAACAGTGTAAAGGTGTAATGGGGATCCAAGGTTTAAGGATAACTAAGTGCCCTGAAAAATTCCAAGGGCCCCCTTCAAGAATTCTCGTACGTCGTCATAAGATTGAAACTTAGCTACATAAAAACCTACCTCACGCTGTGAGATGTCTACTTGCTCGGTTCGCCAAGCTCTCTTAAGGGTACTTTGGAATGCAGGGAAATTAACCGAGGGGTTGGAGAGTATTTTGCCAATGAGAATTAATCGGCACTCCGCCAATTTTGCAAGAGAAGATGTATCATGCCATTCCTCTATTATGTGTTAAGTAGATAGGCAACCCAATTTCTTGCAAAGGGCAGCCGGACGCGAAGAGTCAGGAAGGACAGACAAAGCCATCTAGTAACGTCCAACCAGACGGAAGAACATGAGAAGCTGACCACTTTGGATGTGCAGAGAGGCAGGGACAGTGAATCATCTAAAGCGATTTCAAGAGGAGCTGGACAACGACGAGAGGGGGTGGTCATAATGACCCAATCGAGGGTATTGGAGTAGAAAAACAAGAAACAGTAGCGAGCAAAGCAGGGTAGTGAAAGCAAGGAACAAAGGAGGCCTACTCAGCAAAAACGCAGAGACGAGGGAAGCTAGAGGGCAGAAAAATGACAGAAAAGGCCCACAAATCACCCAAGCCAAGTAGTATCAGAGGTAAAAACAGCACTTGAAAACATACCATACAAACCCTAGATGATCGGGTTGAAAAAATAGGGCAACAGCTTGAGCGCAAGAACCAGAGGCATCAGGGGAAAGAGCAAAGCGCACAAACGATCACAGCAAGAGCTGGGAAAGAAGTAAAGTGGTCGAAGCCACAGATAACAGAGAACGAAAATTGAAGAAGCGAAGAAAACGGGGGGAATAGGGTTGAAAAGAAGCTGCCCAAAGGAAGGGAGGAGCTCTCATCGCGAGAGAGAAAAGCAGACGGGTTCCTCTGGTTTCACTTTGCATATCCGAAAATTTACTTACACGGTTCACCTCTCTCTTGTTTCTTCCCGCAAAATTGTGTCACGAGCTCCGCCTTCATCTGCTCGTCCTTCCTGTATACCACTCAACATATCAGTTGCAGCGAGAATTTGATCTTCTCATCACCAACAGTTTCGGCACCACCGCCGCTGCCGCAATGCCGCTGCCACACCACCAAATTCATCCACTCGCAATATTAAAACCAGCAAGGCAGCGCGCATCTCCTTCGACGACCGAGGCCATCGATTCAAGGCCACCAAAGAGTTGCCCCCCACCGAGAAGTGCCATCATTTTCTAGTCCCGATCGCGTGATACCTTTGCCTGTTCTCGCTGGCCAAGTCAAGCTGGTCCAACGCCAAGAGCGTCTCGTCGCATCGTCACTGCATCACCTAGTGCCTGGCGCACCAATTATTCCGGTTCGAATCGTGCACTCCAAGATCAACTAGTAATCATGTGCTACGTGCAACTGTAGCCACCAATTATTCCAATTCGAATCGTGCACTTTAAGATCAACTACATGCAACTATTGCTGCTTGATTTCGAATATTTTAATGTTGATTTGCTGATTCGCATTTTGGAATTTCGATTCTTAAGGGAGGAAATTGGTGCGAGAATGATGGGAGCTTACTAGTCTATGCTAGAAGCGGATAGCAAGTTCAATTAAACTTAAATGCCGCAAATTCTGTTGCGAAATTCTGCGAAATTGAAGCTAAACATTTGCTGTCGACATTTAAAATGTAGCCTAATTGAATGACTCGTAGTGAATTTTGAGCTTGATTAGGTCTAGTCATGTCACTAGGTGTTACATGTGGATGTATACTTGTTTGAATTTAAACTTGAACCATGTAAAGCAAATATATTGGCTCTCTATGCTAGGATTTTCATGAAATTGCATATTGCTTGCTTGATTGAGATCACATCGTCACACTTAATTTCATGTTTGGATCGCATATAATTTACATGTATAATTGCACTTCACAATAATCCATTCATGGCACATTCATATAATTTACATGTTTGATTGAATATGCTGCATCTAGGAAATGCACGTTGAATATTTATACGTTTGAGAAAGTAATATTTGGATATCCATATATATTCGTATCTGCAGATTTTGAATATTATTGCATAGTAGGAAACTTTCCTACCCGTTATAAATCGACATGTCTTTCTTCTTTTTCAAGGTCCCCTGTTTGCTGGCCAAGTCATGATTTTAAGTTGAACTTTGATTTTATTTTGATCTAATTGAAAGCAAAAAAGCTGTGTTTAATTTGTCCAAGGAAAATCACAAATCAAATGAAAATCGAGTCCCCACGTAGTAAAAGCAGTATACCTCACAAATTTACATTATTGTCTTGTCATGCAATGTCATTTCACCATCATACTTGAATTTGATTCATCTTACATGTGAACTAATGTCATGTTATATCCCATCGTATTTAGAAATATCAAATTCGTCATGTAGTCGCCATGTCATGTCATTCTTATGATTGACGTTTGCATACACACTTTTGACATGCAAATGGAGTTACCCTACTACATGAGAAAATGTCGCGTTGATTGATAATGACGTCGAATGAGTGTTTTGCCAACATTTTAAAATTTTAAGAAAAACATCACGCATCAAACTAATGACAGAATGGTTTACAACTTAACTAAAAATATGGTTGCTATGCTGAAAGGGCGACTTGGGATGTTTATTCGTTGTGCGGGTAGCCGAACCCTTGGACCAAATATCTTTAGGTTTAGTTTGACTATTTCCTTAACACGTCCACTTAGCTAGTTGAATTTTCCATTACTACCCGAGCTTTCTAAGTGTCCAATCACCCTAAGTTTTCCGAACCAATTGCTAGCAACCGTTGTCTAATATTTAACTTTATGATCGTTTTTGCAGCTAGTAGAATATCCAAATCTAGGATTGGAATCATCCCGAGAACCATGGTGCTACTAACTAGCGACTCCCAGTTTGCAAAATTCAAGATCTTACAAAGGTGTTACGCAACAATCTCACATTGAAAATTGGAAATAATGTGCAATAGTTAATATGTCATGTTAACTCCTAAGTGATTGAGGTCATTGGTTTAAACTTTTCATTAAAGGTGATTCCGACTGTATATATCAATGGGGGAGGGAGAAAAGGATACTAAAAGTGCGAAAAATTATGTACGGCGCATATTTTAATGCAAAAAGTTTTCACCGGATATCTTGAAAATCAAATTAGATTAAAAAAATAATGATTGTTTAAGTGCTAATAGCCAAATATTCCGGCCAAATTAATTACATGACTGTAATGTGACAAATTTTTTTTTTTTAATAAACCAAGTCCATGTGGACGTTAAAAGTGACATCGGAGTTCTAGCCCATGTGGCTCCGACTCTCTCTCACCCTCTCTCAACCATTTTCTTCATCTGTCTTCTTCTCCTCGTACACCATGGTCTCCACCACCCGCCCATGCCAAGTACCTCCATCCTTTCCACTGAAAAAAATCACCTCGTTCAACTTTAGCCACTATGAGATTTGTTGCTGTTCTGAGCAGCGTTCATAGTTGAATGTAGATACTGTTAGAAAATTGCTCGCCACATGTTCGATAAATTGCCTAGACTGAACTCATGTAGATTTGTCTGCTCCTCCCATCAATCTTAAAGCCAAAACGAAACCCTAGAATACCCAAACCCTCGCCAAATAAACCAGCGGCCAGCACATCTTAAAGAGCTTCAAGAAAGAGTAGAAGCAAATCCAGAAGTTTGGCGAGCAAGAGAAGCACGAGGTCAAGGCCAAATCCCACCGTCAATCCTCCTCCTCCAATGCTATTTCCAAGCCTAATCCCTCCTCCTTCATTTGATGTTGTAGAGCTCAAATGACGGAGGGAGAGATCAAATGAAAAAATGAAAGAGAGAGATACAAAAAGGAATAAATCAATAAAAAAAATTAATACAAACAATAAATACAATAAGAGATAAGAGAGAGACATGACATTGTTCAACAAGAAACTAATTGCTACGTTTTTTTGTTATGAATGACGTCGTTTTGGATTGTAGAGGCAGTCAAACGATATTGTTTGGGGATTTTTATGTTGATTTAGACTTCTCACGAGTCACGTCAAACCAAAAAAGCGTTAAAATCTTATTACATTAGATTTCCAGTTAGAGTGATCAAATATGATATTTAAGTAATATTTTTTATTTTATTTTTAAATCTATACTTAAGTGATCCATTTTTTTTTTTTTGCATCAAAATGAGTGCCCTACATAATTTTTGGTATTTCTAATATTCTTCTGTCATTAATGGGGTTATAATTGGACTCCTTCTCAGTGATCTCCTTAGATAAATGGGTCAAGATTTTGCTGCTTGTACACGACCTTATTCCTTTAGCTTCAACTAATTAAAAGGGGTCCAATTCCACCAAGTTCCGGGAAAATATGGGCCTACGGTGGGTGACCAATTGTTCCTGAAAATGAATGAAAAGGACCATGCACGAAGGGCGGCGCCCTTTTGGTATCAGCCGTGTCAGCCAAGGCATCTAATCTTTTATTTCTCATATTCTGCATGTGCCTGTCTTTCCAATACGTGCTTTCAGGGAAGTTAATATTATATTCTTTAATTAGAGGAAGTACCGAAACCGTTCTTGTCGAATGACCTGTACCAGACCATGCGCAGGTAGTGATATCAGCCGAGCTTAAAGTTTATTCCGATAGAAAGCTTTTGCGATTCGAAAGTAGAGAATTAAGAAAGATATGCGAAAGAAAGGAATTGTATATATTTTGATATATCATAATGAACATTACACAAACCTATTCATTAGTTTTATGAGACGACTATCTAAAGTAATATATATCAATGAAGATATACATGACCAATGAAAATATACATGCAATCTTGAGAGATATAAATAATCAAGAGCAATACCATAACTATCTTTAACATAGGAAAATATGTTATAGAAAATCTTAAGAGTCTCTAATGTAATATTGCTAACATTGAATACAAAATCTTTAGCATCTCTAAACTAGGGGTGATTATGATTCCATGGTAGAATCTAGAATTTGAGAACTGGACTGGCAAGAACCTATATGGTTCAGATTCTATAATATGTAGGGTAAGTTTTAGGTTCCAAAAATTGAGAAACCCATCAAAATCGGTAGGTTCCAAGTTCTAAATTCGAGCAACCTAAAATCTGTAATAATTTTTAATGTTTTTCTTGGTTCATGTTTTTGCGTGATCTTATCATATTCCATATTATTTGATGACAAGTGTATAATCCATATATACTAATTTAAGCTTCTATTTTATGATTGAAACTTCCACTTTATTAATATTCATGTTTTTCGTGCGTTTAAATATAAGTTATGGTCAGTAAATGTATTAAAACTTATAATTTATTGCAATTGTTCAATTGATATTGTAGGCGAGAATCCAAAAAATGTGGAACTTGTTTAACGGGTAAGTTCCAAGTGGAATTTGTATAGAATCTAGAACTGCTCATCCCTACTCTAAACCATACTCTTGTACATTCACCCAATTTAATGGGAGTAGTGAATTTCGATAGAATTGTACATCCTCATCACGTCATTTGAGGTGCATCTAAAGCTTGAAGAGTTTTATCTGAAACATTCAGTGTCATTTGACCAAAATTGTTTCTGTGGACAATGTTTAATTTTTATTCTTTTTTTTTTTTTTTTTTTTTGGGAGAAGTTGCTGCGCCAAACAATTCAAGTGCTTCAAGAAGAAGCACGGACGATGTTTACTTCGTATTGTTTGCACTCTGACTGACCCACTTAGATATAAGTACCATTTTTAAGAGACTGAGAACTACGTATGCGTAGCAATTTCACAGATTAAACAAAGGGATGATTGCAAATTGCATCTCGATTTGCATTACCTTAAATACCATCTATGAGTTTTCGAAACGTACAAATTGCATCTCATCACCCGACCTGAAAAGACACGTTTACTGTCATGCAATTCATTACCCTACACCCACCTCTCTCTGTCTCCCTCTTCCGCCGCCCACCTTCCTCTCAGCTCTACCTCGTCACACAGCAAGCTCTCACCACCCCCACGTTGCCAACGCCAGCCGACACGACGGACGAGCCCATTTCAGGTGATGACCCCCCTCTCTCTGGAGCTCACGGCTCGTAGTCATGAGAGCTAGAACTCGAGCTAGTGGAGATGAGTATGGTTTTAGGGTAAAACTTGAAACCTAAGAATTGGATTGATAGGAACCAATCTGATTCCAAGTTCCAAAGTATGTAAGGTAGATTCTAAGTTCCAAAAATTTAAAAATTTATTTCAATGGATAGGTTCTGGGTTCTACAAAAGTGGAACTTGGAACCAGGAACTTAGAATAAGTTTTTGTTTTGTTTTGTTTTTTTTTCTTTGTTTTTTTATTTTCATGTGATCCTATGATATTTTATGACATCCAATGATGAATGTCTAATTTGGAGTCACTAATCTAAGCTTTTATTTTACGACCGAGACTTTTATTTTGTTAATGTTTCATATTTTTTGTGAGTCTAAATATAAGTTGTAGTTAATTGATTGTAGTGGCAAGTTGAGATAATAAAAGGTCATGCTTAACTGCAATCGTTTAATTAATAATATAGATGGAACTTGGGTAGACCTTGGAACTAACCTTAAAACCTGTTATAGGGTAAGTTTCAAGTTTCAGGGTATATATCGTAAGCTTTTGGTTCTAAAAAATGAGAAACTTGTTCCAATGGGTAAGTTTCAGGCGGAATTTGTACAGAACCTGGAACCGCCTATCCCTACAAGCTTGTGCGAGCTTGCCCTTGAGGGGCTCGTGTGAGATCGGCATCCAATAGAAAGATGGCAACTTGAAAGCTTTCAAAGCAAAATCGAGATTGTGTGACATATTGACTAATATAAAAGGTCGACTGACCTATATGAAACCTAATCCAGAATTAAGTGATTTCAAGTGTAATTTACGCTGAATAGATTCCTTTTTTACTCCTCTCTATCTATTTCATTTCGCAGCCCTCGCCGAGGTCATTTGTTTGATAACACAGGCCATCTTGTAGGATTCATACAATCTGAAAGTCAACATGAACAGAAAACCCTGGAATAACGTTCGTCTGTTAGTCCTGCTCGCTCCTTTATTTTTTGACGGTGTATGATTATTCGTGATGTTTTAGAAACAACGGGCATAATATCTGCTCCAATTGTGGACTGAGATCCCATTAAGCCCTCACTCCATTTATGAATAATTACATATTGGCCTAAAGTACCCGTATGCCCTAAGAGAATTTTCACCCGATATTTATCACGACCACATCGGTGCCCCTTCCCAGCTTGGGACGACATTGGCAAGGACTCTCACCTTCTTTGCCCCCGTCAAGGACGTAGGAGAGCTCAGGTCACGACTTCTTTGCCCTCGCCATGCCTCGGGTGATGCCAGACTTAATGTAACCCATGGTCGGGCTAGGCCCAGGCGGCAGGCGACGTTGAACCTAGTGTTACGACGACAAACCCCGCCTGCAAAGGGGAGCGAGCCAGGGGCAAGTGGGTGCTTGGGCATAGGCAATGGAGTAGTTGGCGGCAATCACGCGGCGATGGTGGGGGCTAGCGAAGAATGGGGTGCCAGTGTCCAGCGGAGGCATGATTGGAGTCGCGGTCATGGCCAGTGGCTGGTGGCCAGTGGCCGTTGGCAGGCTTGGCTGTCATGTGTTCAGTGGCGACTGCAGATTGATTCAGGCAAAATAGGAAACAGAAAAGTGGGGAAAAAGGCAAAGGAAAAGGAAAAGTACAACTTATCCGAGCTTGCCAATTTGTAAGTTGTTCAATGTATTCGCTATTTAGATCTTAAGAGGCTAATTGTACCAAAATGTAGAAAATATCATCCCTTACAGAAGGGCTACAAATTATATAACATTATTACAAGAGATTCACAAGAGAAATGTGGAGGAAACTAAACAACATGACCAACCCAATCTTTGTGCGGCGTGCAAACCACACAGTGATCAATCGTCGGATCTAAACCTAAATGGCTCGCTAATCCACAGTTCACTAATATGCAGGACCTTCATGGATCAGAGAAGAAGGGGGGGAGGGACAACGTCGAGAATATTGTTGGGATATAATACGTGGAAACCACAGGATCTTGCAATTTACGTCAACGAGAAATCGCCAGAGAAAATAAACGAGAAAAATAAGAACACCAGGAATTTACGTGGTTCGGTCCGAGTATCGGTACCTACGTCCACGGGGAGAGCCAGCAGCAAATAATCCACTATAATCGGAGTATCAGAGTTTACAATCACTCAAACGCTCAAGTGTTTCCCATACCTAGATTTAACCCCAAACCCAAAGTGTTTATAAACAACTTAACTAGGGTACAAACTCACGGCACAAGATTAACCGTGCGTTCAAGCTCCGGTACAATACGCGCTACGTATGGCTTCGCGTATCTCTTCAGGCTTCGCGTGACTTGCGACTTCAAGGATCACGAACGGCTTGAAGGGTTTCTTTCGTTCGCTCGGCGGCTTCTTTCTTCATAGGTCTTCCGCGTGCAACTTCAAAAGAAAACCCTCTGCTTCTTTTATATATGTGGGTGTGCACCACTTTCCTATTTTAGTTCTACAAAGCCAACTAGAACTCTGCTTCTTTTCCTATTCGGATTCCGCAACAGCAAAGAAGAAAATTTCCCTTCAAATATTTTATTATTTCTATTTTCAAATTTCCTCTTTTGTAATCCTTCGCGAGTCCAGCGAATTGCGTAATTGTAAACGTTCAAAATCGAGTCATAATTTAACAATTCTCCACCTTGGCTCAATGTTTGAAACCAAGTTATAGTGCTCATCATCCATGCTACTCTCCCAATGCCCCGACGGGTGCTTACTCTCCACAGACGCCAATAGAGCTCAAGCAGAGCTTGAGCTTCGCCAAAGGAACAGATTTAGTCATCATGTCTGCCGGGTTATTCGCGTAGCAATCTTTTTAACAAAGTAACAATACCCTTAGCTAAGACATCTCGGATGAAGTGGTACCTGATGTTGATATGCTTCGTTCGCTCGTGATAAACTGGATTATACGCCAAATATATCGCACCTTGGTTATCACAGTGTATATCCACACTTTTCTGTTCTAACCCAAAGTCCAGGAGCAAACCTTTTAGCCATATCGCCTCATTCGCTACAAAGGTTAGTGCCATGTACTCTGCCTCAGTCGAAGACAAGGCAATGTGATCCTGTAAGGACGCTTTCCAACTAACTGCACCACCTGCTAGCGTAAATACGTACCCTGCTAAAGATCTGCGATCATCCAAGTTACCGGCGTGATCCGAATCCACAAAACCAGTGGTCTCACTGCCATTACTGTTCCTCCGGTATACTATACCCACGTCTGTTGTCCCCTTCAAATATCGAGGATCCACTTCACTGACTTTCCAATGAGCTTTACCCGGACGCTTCATGTAGCGACTAACTACGCTCACGGCTTGTGAAATATCGGCCTAGTGCACACCATAGCATACATAATACTATCTACGGCACTAGAATAAGGAACATGGGACATATGCTCCTCCTCCTCCTCAGTCTGCGGTGATAATTTTTCTGAAAGTTGAAAGTGCTTCGCTAAAGGTGTACTTACAGATTTTGCCAACTGCATATTAAAACGTGCTACGATCTTCTCAATATATTTCTTTTGAGATAGACGTAAAACTCCCGCAGCCCCGTCACGCAAAATCTCCATACCCAAAATTTTCTTTGCAGCACCTAAATCTTTCATCTCAAATTCAGCACTCAACCTTTGCCTCTTGACACATCAATATCGACATATTCTTAGCTGCTATCAGCATATCATCAACATATAAGAGTAGATAAATCAAAGAACCATCCTCCAATCTCCTATAGTAAACACAGCTGTCCATCTTATTTTTGTATAGTCTTGACTAGCCATGAATGCATCAAAACGTTTATACCACTGCCTAGGAGATTGTTTCAGCCCATACAAAGATTTCTTTAACAAGCAAACATGATCTTCCTTACCCGGAATAGCAAATCCCTCTGGCTGCTTCATGGAAATCTGCTCCTCCAACTCACCGTGAAGAAACACAGTTTTCACATCTAATTGCTCTAACTCGAGATTCTGCGAAGCAACTAAGGCAAGTAAAACACGAATACAAGTATGTTTTACCACAGGAGAGAACACCTCATTGTAGTCAATTCCCTCACGCTGTGTATATCACTTCGCCACAAGTCTCGCCTTATACCTCGCTACCTCGACACTAGGAATGCCCTCTTTCCGTTTGAAGACCCATTTA
Organism: Eucalyptus erythrocorys; assembly: GCA_014182555.1. Classification (NCBI taxonomy): domain Eukaryota; kingdom Viridiplantae; phylum Streptophyta; class Magnoliopsida; order Myrtales; family Myrtaceae; genus Eucalyptus; species Eucalyptus erythrocorys. The sequence continues at coordinate 25,329,036 of CM024601.1, read as the reverse complement.
CTTCCGACAATCTTTTGGGTCTTGGGTACTTTGACCAGCTCCCATGTCTGATTTCGATGGAGTGATTCCATCTCTTCACTCATAGCCCCTAGCCACTGAGATGACTCCGAACTAGCCATCGCCTCAGAGTAAGACGAAGGCTCATCTGTCTCCACCTCATCACCTACAGTCAATGCATAAGCAATATCTATATAACCATAACGTACCGGTGGTTTAATTTGCCTTCTCTGTCTATCTGCGGCTATAGTCTGCTGTGGCTTTGCTGGTTGTTCACTATCACCGACTTCAGGAACTGTGGCTTCATCGGCGAGTCTCAACTTCGTTACCTTCGAGGTTTCGGAGTCTCCACCGAAGCTCCACCTCACTTGTGACACCATGATCTGTCTTCTCTCGCTGGTTGTGTCTCGGAACTCCTCCGTTGAAGCATTGCAGTCTCGTCAAAGATCACATCTCTACTGATTAGAAAACCGGGTGATCTGGGATCAGTGCACCACAGCCGGTAGCCTTTCACCCCTTGTGCATAACCCATAAATATGCACTTCTTCGCCCTCGGCTCAAGCTTACCATCACTCGCATGAGCATACGCGGGACATCCGAATATACGTAATCCGGAGTAATCAACGGTTTTCCCGACCATACTTCCTCAGGAGTCTTCCACTCGATAGCAGACGATGGAGATCTATTAACCAGGTAACACGACATGTTAACTGCTTCAGCCCAAAATTCCTTGCCAAGTCCTGCATGTGAAAGCATGCATCGAGCTCGCTCAAGCAAAATTCTGTTCTTCCGTTCTGCCACGCCATTCTGCTGTGGTGTCCCAGGTACTGTGCGGTGTCTTACAATACCTTCTTTCTCGCGAGAACTCGGTAAAATCTTTACCACGAGAATTCCATGCCATTATCGGTTCTCGGGCACTTGATCTCGCTTATCTCGATCGGCGCTTCTCAATCAATGCCTTAAATTTCTTGAACCGATCAAACACATCATATTTGTGCTTGGAAAGTAAACCCATACCTTCCTCGAATAGTCGTCGATAAATGTCAGCATATATCGGGCACCTCCTTTCGAAGGAACCGGAGACGGGCCCCAAACGTACGAATGAATATATTCAACCGGTCGTTTGGTCGAATGGATAGCGTTGTGAACTTAACTCGGTCTTGCTTCCCATAGATGCGGTGCTCACATAAGTCCGGCTTTCTGTCTTCGACCATTCAACAACCCCTTTTCACTCGGCATCGTCATACTGCCTCACTCATGTGCCCCAAACGCATATGCCATAACCGAGTCAAGTTAGAGTCGACTCACCCGATGAAAGCTGCGGCGGTTCCGGTCACGGTCTCTCCCAGTAGATGATAGAGAGTATTCACTTTTTTCCCTTTCATCACTATCATAGCACCTCGAGAGATCTTCAGTACTCCACCTTCAGCGGTGTACCTACACCCGATATCATCGAGTGTCCCTAGAGAAATAAGGTTCTTCTTGAGCTCGGTACATGCCTCACATCTGTCAATGTGCGCACCACCCCATCGTGCATCCGAATCCGAATTGTCCCTATCCCCACGGCCTTACAGATGCATTATTCCCCAAAAGAACCCTACCACCATGCGGCTTGGTAAGTAGTAAACCAGTTCTTATGAGGTGTCATGTGATAAGAACACCCCGAATCTAGCACCCATTCGTCTCCTGACGAAGTAGCAGTCGCACAGAAAACAGCTTCTGCATCCCTATTGCTCCCTTCAGCAACGTTTGCCACACTACTCGTGGCATTCTGCCTATCAACTTTATTCCTCCGCTTTGGACAATCTCTCCTGATGTGCCCCTCCTCGTGACACTCAAAGCACTTCACGTGTCCCTTGGACTTTCTATGGCGTGATTTTGATATGCTTTTACCTCTGCTGCTACTAGGCCCTCGATGTTGTTATCTACCCCGAATTGTCAGTGCTTGCATTGCTCCTTGTGCCAGACCGTCATCTCGCAACTTTCTCTGCCACTCCTTAGAGAATAAGGCGGACTTTACCTCCTCTGAGGTAATCGTAGTACGCCCCTGCAACGGTGAATCAGTAAAGTGCTCCCATGACTCTGGTAAAGAGGCTAACAACATCATGCCTTGTTCTTCATCATCAAGAATCTTACCAACGTTCTTGAGATCCATCATGAGTTTATTAAATTCATCTAGGTGGGTTCGATAGACATACCTTCGTATATCTAAATTGAAACATCTTCTTCAGCATATACAAGCGATTGTTCAAACCTTTCTTCACATAGAGTGCATGGAGTTTTGCCCATAATGCTGCGGCATCCTGCTCCTCGGCAACCTCTATTAAGACTTCATCCGATAAATTCAACGGGATCGTGCTCTTTACTTTTTCCATTAGCTCTGCCCTCTCAGAGGCCTTCATGATAATAGGCATCTCATCCTCACCATCCAGCTTGGCCAAACCTTGTGTTGTCAACAAAGCTCGCATCTTGATGCTCCATAACACAAAGTTGTTGTTCCCGTTGAACTTCTCAATCTCAGATTTCCTCTCAGACATAATTGCAATAACAGAATTTCTAGATATAATCAGACAAGCAAAAGCTCCAAATCAATCAAGAAATCCAACCCCAAGCTCTGATACCAATTGTTGGGATATAATACGCGGAAACCACGGGATCTTGCAATTTACGTCAACGAGAAATCGCCGAGAGAAAATAAACGAGAAAAATAAGGACACCAGGAATTTACGTGGTTCGGTCCGAGTATCGGTACCTACGTCCACGGGGAGAGCCAGCAGCAAATAATCCACTATAATCGGAGTATCAGAGTTTACAATCACTCAAACGCTCAAGTGTTTCCCACACCTAGATTTAACCCCAAACCCAAAGTGTTTATAAACAACTTAACTGGGGTACAAACTCACGGCACAAGATTAACCGCGCGTTCAAGCTCCGGTACAATACGCGCTACGTATGGCTTCGCGTATCTCTTCAGGCTTCGCGTGACTTGCGACTTCAAGGATCACGAACGGCTTGAAGGGTTTCTTTCGTTCTGGCTCTGGCGGCTTCTTTCTTCATAGGTCTTCCGCGTGCAACTTCAAAAGAAAACCCTCTGCTTCTTTTATATATGTGGGTGTGCACCACTTTCCTATTTTAGTTCTACAAAGCCAACTAGAACTCTGCTTCTTTTCCTATTCGGATTCCGCAACAGCAAAGAAGAAAATTTCCCTTCAAATATTTTATTATTTCTATTTTCAAATTTCCTCTTTTGTAATCCTTCGCGAGTCCAGCGAATTGCGTAATTGTAAACGTTCAAAATCGAGTCATAATTTAACAAATATGATGTGTCCTAAACGAATTGATGGTCGCGCTAATCCACAGTTCACTAATAAGCAGAACCTTCATGGATCAGAGAAGAAGGGGGGGGGAGACAACGTCGAGAGTACGATGTGTCCTAAACGAATTGATGGTCGCGCGAACAGAATGTCAAAGGCTTGTGCGCTTCCAAGAAACACAGTGATGACTTTATTGGCAAGAAGGAAGCCGACGACGACTGCGCATCTTCACCGTCCTCTTCTTCATAGATCGTCTCTAAAGAAATGTGAAGTCGGATCCTTGAGGCAGCCAGCATGCGAGGAGGGGCGATGGCGGAAAACGGGGTCAGCGATGATATATCTCTTGGCAACGTTCCGTCAGCGTCGGCGGCCAGGAAGGTCGTTGGAGGTACTGTTTTAGGCGTTTTAGGATCGGCCATTTCGCTGTACTTGAAGTTGGGGGAGGGGTGATTTGGATGTGATTTTGCATGCGCATTGCGCAACCTAAAGCAGGACTTATATATGGTGGATGATGTAGATAAGGATATGAAGATATTCCTTCGAATAGTCTCATGTGCCATATTATGGGACCACAGTGAAAAATGAGAAATTTCTCCCACGTTTTATTTAATTAATTGAATTGAGATCCTCTGAAATTAAATACAAATTTACAGTTTAATTTACCTCATGAAGTCTAGATTTATTCTTCTTTTCCCTTTTTTTTTCTCTCTGTAGGAATTTAGTGACTACTTATGAGCCCGAATTAAATTAAGAGTTCACTTGTTCACTCCACTCAAGCCAAATGGACCTCGTCTCTAAAAGAGGGCAAATTTGATTATTATTATTATTATTATTATTATTATTATTATTATTATTATTATTATTATTATTATTATTATTATTACGTGGGAATTTACAATTTATGTGAATTAAGCTGGCCAGCAGTAACCTCATTTAGAGGTGAGACATAAGGAATGCGCTTAGTGAATGGATAACTGGTTAACATCATCTTGTTTTGGAATTGATGGCATGAACAAAGCAAACATCCACCTAGTTTACATGCACAACTTCGTTACGCGCCTGACTTATGCGTATAAATGAATTTCTGCAGGTGGCTAAACTAGATTACGAGATGATTACATAGTACAGACAATGCAAAAGTATCCAAAATATAGAGAACGGTTGTGATTTCAGGTCACAAGGCAAGGTGGTCACCCAATTTCAATTGGATTGACAGTTGAAGACCATAAGTACACGAAAACTGAGAGCTTATATGGACTAAACATCTCAATTTCATTAGTAATTCTTCTGGTTTAAGAATCTATATAGTTAAATGAGTTGTAATTAGGATTTCCTTTTGCTATAGCTCGGGCTTTATTTAGATCCATTAGGATTAAAATTAGTTTGTACATATTCTAGAGGGGTCAAAGTCCAAAAAATATCGGGGCAATTTAAAAGTTGAAAGGGATAGGCATGATTTGCTTTATGAATTAAATGCAAATTTGGGAACTTTATGCACTTTATACTTGTCTGCTCCATTTAGTCTTAGTCGGTGCAGAAGGGGGCGGCTTGTCCTATTCTTTGAGACCCCGATAGACAAGCTAAATTGCCAACCTGTTTTTATCCCTTTTTGACGATGGGCTCTGCAGTTGATGGATATACGAAAAAGTCGATGGCAGATGGAGGCCATCACCTTGATCTGGCTCGCTCGGGAAACCAATATTTTATGGACTAAACTACTAGATCAATCCAGTTATATTTTAAGAATTTATTACTGTAACTTACATTTAGATTCGGCTCTAAATTATGATTGATTTTATATACCACATTACTTATATTTCGTGTATTTCGTGGTGCGTGTATTTAGTGGTGCTGGAGGGAGTCACTCAACTTAATTAGGCATGCGGCGTGCCTCGAGCCCATCAGTAAGATGCGCGCTCACATAAAAGCATGACATTATGTGCATCGCTACTTAAGGAAAACGGACTCATGTTGCGTGTCTGGTTCACTCATAAATGCATAAGTTTCCAATCTGGAATTCTTGTCATGCTAAATAAGTGCTTCTGAAACATGTTGATTTGTCATCATTAAGTAAAGAAGGAAGTTGATAGCTTCAATTTACCATTTAAAGGAAGATAAAGCTTGTTCTCTTAGGCTTTTTCTGGCATTTTTTGAATGAATGGATAAGTGACTAAAATGAACATCGATGCGATGGGTATAATACGTTCAATCTGTGCGTTGGATGGGTACCGGAGATGTACCATTTTCCTTCTCCAAAGGATTTGTTAGTGTGTCCACGGTATTATTTCCCTCCGCCAAAGGACATGTCGGCCCCGTCTTTGATGTTAGGAGTTTAAGAAATGAGACAATTTAGGCCATGTTTAGTAACATCCAAACATGGCCTGATTATGATTTTTTTATTTTCGGGAGTAGTTTGGGAACGAGAATCGCATTTGGTAAAATTTTTGTTCCTGGGAACAAATTTCTATTTTTTTGGTTCCTGGAAGTAAATTTGGAACATAATCAAGAATAAAAAAAAAAAAAAGTTTTTTTGATGACCTAGGGAACCCCGCACGGCCATTTTCCATTTTCCATCGAGAACAAATCTAATAATCAAAACCAACTCTTCTTCTTCCATTTTCCATTCTTCTTCTTCGTCAACTGCCACGTTTGCCGCTGTTGCCGTCGGTCACTAGCAAGCCTCGCGACGCCCGGCCTCGCTTGTGGCCGGGCGAGCCTCGTCGCGGGCCTCGCCCAGCCCCGGCGAGGCTTACCTAGTCTCGCCGGTGGCCAAGTAGGCCTTGCCCAGCCTCGGCGAGGCCGACCTGGCCATCGGCGAGGCTCAGCTGACAAGGGCTGGCCTTACTGAGGGCTGGCAATGCTCCGGTGAGGTTGCCAGCCCCCGTCTGGCCGATCGCCAGATCGGCAAACATCCACAAGAAGAAGAAGAAGAGTAGGAGAAAAAGGATAAAAAGAAAAGAAAAAAAAGGAAAAAGTAAAAGAGAAAATATTTAAAAATTGAAAGAAATTAATTTAGAATCGAATAAATGAGCATAGTACCAAATACAATTCTATTCTAGAATTAAAAATTTTGGATAATTACCAAACGGCTTAAAATGCTTAGAAATTGTTCTCGGGAATAGAATAAAAGGAATCATTTCGATTAGAATGCATTTCCGGAAACAAAATTGTTACCAAACACGCCCATAGTTTCCCTTACTTGCACTTTTCGATTATTATATTCAATTCACAGACAAAGTACAAGGTAACTGATTGTAGAAAAACCATCCTACGTGAACCACCATCTTTCATTGTTCATGGCGTACACACTCCTGCATTTGCTCCACCTGTCTAATTGATCACCAACGACCATTGCCCCGCTTCAGCAAGCTTGCGCATGCAGGAATATGGTCAATAGCTACATGTTAGGGCCATCACTAGAATTTTGGCTCTCGTCTTTACTAAGTCCATGAGATTAATTAGTGGCATATTTCATAGGCTCGAAATTCACCTATTTAAAGGTGATTTTCTCATCGTGAAAACATGCTGGAATAAAGAAGAAACCGCATTTTAACTCTATAAACTATTGAAGTGTTGCAGTCCACAGCCAATGTAAATGCTAAACAATCTCAATTTCCTGCTAGGTCATGAGTCCAATTTATGTTGGGAGCGAACCTTTGGGACACTCGTGCTACGTCGTCTATCTATGATATACCTTGTGTGGTAAGAGGTCCGACTTCTAGCTCCTTTGTCGGGCCATAGTGACAAGGCCCCCAAAATCACACCTTTTAGTGGTAGGTAGTGCAGAGTAGTCATGCCTTATCAATCCAACATATCGTAGTGAACACGGGATCGGGTCGCTAACAGTTGTCTGCCCTCCTCGCCTTTTTACTGGTCCCAAAAAATCCACACTATTTCAAGCTTGTGGGGTACGTGTTCTCTATTTCAAGTGTTAATAGAGTTTACTCCTAGACTTTGCAAAAGCATTATCACACTAAAGTGCTTCTTTCCAATGTTCAAGATACAGATACAACACTCCATCGGTTCACAGGATGAAGCGCAGTCAATCGTTGTCTGGGGCCCCAATATCGTGACTGGCCAGCATGGAGTGTGGTCCACAAAATTGACCACGTGGGTAGGAGGCGAACATGCTAGCGAGTACCATTCATTCCGGATGCTTCCCGTTCAAAGCCTGGAAAAGTGCAAATTTGGTTTCTTCTCCGATCGAACAAAAGCCGTATCTTCTTAGAGATTTCCCATCACTGGCTCCCATCACAAGAAGACTTCCCTCCCCAATACGGAACACGACCCTTATCCTCCAATTAATGTCGAAAGCAAGAGGGGGCGGCGCAAACAGACGACATTGAGTCAATAATAATAATAATAATAAAAACCGCAGGAAACGAAAATATAATAAAAAGTTCATATTACAATATTGTATGTCATCTATATCGATACGATGAGGTAAGCCGCTCACTTTAAGTCTAACATTGAACGAGAAAGGTGGACAGCTCAACGAAACGAACTGATTTAACCATCACCACTAGGTGTTGGGCCTAAACTGCTCTCTCCCTTATCATGTTTGTTTAATCCTGATATCGGTGCTATCTTAACACTTCCAAATGTTGTACAACATTTTTTTTAACATCTTGGTTTTAATCGTTCAATTTGTTATGGTTGGCCTCCCATCTTAGAATCGGCACAAGGTACCTAGTAATGTCAATTTTTAGCATAAACATCCTCAAAGCAGAGGAAAAAAAAATCCCGTCTTCTGAGTGTGTACGTGTATTTTCCTTTTGCATACATAAATAATTGTTTAATAGGCAAAATAAGACATGAATCAAATGACACCACATTAGCATATCACGTGAAATAAAAATAGCATGATTTAAACTTTTTTGAGATATGGAACACCATAGTTGTCATGGTCATAATCATTTTCTTTCTTCGGTTAACCAATAAGAAAAAAGATTATTTTCGGAGGGACAAGCAAACGAACAAAAGAAAACCCCCCAAAGCCTACTATAAATTCCCTCCTGCATCTTCATTCGTAACCATCCCACCGCAAACCCTCTTTCACAGCTCATTCTTCCCTCCCCCTCCACCCCTTTCAAAACATCCATCAGAAGGGAATGATAATGGCCAGTTCACGCCTTGCAAGATTTATCACAGAAGTCGTGCCATCACAACTTGCAACTGCCCCAAGGAGATCACGCAAACCATGCATCGCGATGGATACGATTCGCGAAGACAGAGAAGAAGAGGAGAGACATGCACGTGAAAGCTTCAGTAATGCTTCTTTCTCTTCTTCTCTAGGAAGCTCTTCTGCTTCTTGGGCAGTGGCAGATTCAACTGGTTTAAACTCCAAGGTCTACTTCAACCAAATCCGAACATCTTTGTTTGACGTTCAGAAATGACCGCCCTTTTCAGTTGATGGTGACGGTCTGCATCTTCATGGCACAGGACCTTTCCACCATTTTTACTCCTCATCTGATAGGATAAGATCCAGGGCTACTTTCGTGAGGAGAGAAAGAGAGAGAGAGAGGTGTTACTCGTTACTTGGCTGTAAAGAATATATATATATATATATATATATTTTTTTTTTAAAATTCTTGTAGTCGGGTTGTTCCCTTGTTTCCTTTTATCTTTGAAAAGGAATTCTCGTACCATGTCTCCAAGGCAATGTACTGTATACATGTGAAGTAAAACCTTCCCATTTCTTTCTTCCATTGTTCCTCTTCTTATTTCCCTTCTTGGTCTCTGAAAAGAAATCAATTCCAAAGCATTATGATCAGTTCACCTAAACAATTTCAAACACTTAATGCGGAATCAATGACCTCGTACATAGTTGAGAGCGGCTCGAGGACAAAATTGTCTAGGGGAGACATCCTAATTAAGTTTCAATTGTTAAACAATTAGGGCATGTTTGATAAGCCAATTAGCAATTAATGAGATTAATTTATTTGTTAACATTGAATAACATTGCTTAAATCATTCAATTAAGTAAGAAAACCACTTATTTGATAACCAAGGGAGAGGCTACTTAGGTCATTCAATGGAAACATAGTTGACGTTAGTTAGAATTTTGTGAAATATATTGATAAAAGTCATAAAACCTACCCAAAAGTGTAGCGATGCATATTTAGGAGTTCATTATTTATTTATATCTTTACTTACTGTGTTTCATTACACGTTAGCATGCCATTAAGAAGGAAACAACAATCATCTTAGGATGCATTTCCCATATATATAAATTAAAGATATCTCCTTACAATTTCATTTAGGCTTTGTTTTTTTTTCCCCTTTCTGGATTAGTCTTATTTAATTCTCAACTCATTCTCAAACTTTTACTATACCTCTTTGTAGGACATGGGAGTTGAAATCCATACCTAAAACTAACCATCCGCACCCTTCTAAGAAGGTGAGGATTTGACACGTGATAGGGTGAGTGATTCCAGAATAGAAATTTTTCAAAGGGGATTATTTGTGGTTAAGTATATGGAGTAGTGTATACGGGGAAGAAACGACAAGGAATAAAAAAAGATAGAACGATCTCCTCCCAAGGTATAAAGGCCACGCCACCAACTGAAGAAGAGGATTGAGATCTACGAAGTTCACCACCAAGGCCTAAAGCTTCCACTAGCCAAGGATAAAGGATCTCGGGATAGGAAAAGCTCACTACCAAAGCCTAAAGATTCCACCAGCCAAGGATAAAGGGCTTCCTGTCTCACCACCAAAGAGTGATCTACGCTCCAAGGATAAAGAGACCGAAATGAGTTATCCACTCTCCGAAGGAGTTCACTCAAGTAGAGGAAATCTCACCATTTTCATTGATCAAATTCGTATCTCCCATACATTGGATAGTTTTCTACTGTTTATAGCAGGATTTTAGCCTTAGGAAATATTAAAAACAGACTTTAATGACCTAGGAACTTAGGGTGCGTTTGGATGGGCATTTAGAAAGCCCATTCAGCCCCCAAAGCCCCTTCAGCCAAAAAATAGGTGTTTGGCAACCAATCTCAAAGAGCTTTCAAATGAAAGTCGGGCCTTGGGAATGCTGAAAGCTGAAGGCTGGTAGGGACCAGCCTTGGGCTTTCGACTTTCCACCAAATGCTGAAAATATTTTTCTCTTCCTAAACTACCCTCATTAATCTTTCATATTTCCGTTATTGCCCTTATATTTATTTATTTTTTCTTTTTTTTTTTATGAAAATTCAGCCAAACCCTTCGCCGGTGCGGCGAAGGGCTACGGCCGCCGGCGAGCCGGATACGCGCGGCGCCGCCGTCGAGGTCGCCCGAGGTCGGGCGACCTCGCGAGGGTCGCGCGACCCCGAGGGCGGCGGAGGTCGCCCGACCTCGGGCGACTCTCGGCGAGGGTCGCTCGACCCGGGGCCGCGCGACCCGGGCGGCCATTGCACTGGGTCTCGCGGCCGCGGCGGCCCTCGCCGGGTCTCGCGAGGGTCGCGTGACGGCGTCGGGTCGCGCTACCCTCGCGAGACCCAGGCGAGGGCCGCCTGCGGCCGCGAGACCCAGGCGGCGGTCGCCTGGGTCGCGCGGCCCCTGGGTCGAGCGACCCTGGTCGCCTAAGGTCGGACGACCTCGGCGAGGGTCGCGCGACCCGAGTGTCGCCCGAGGTCGGGCGACCTCCGGCGGCCCTCGGCGGGTCGCGCGACCCTCGCCGGAGGTCGTCCGACCCCGGGCGACCTCAGCCGATGGCCGCCGGCGCCAGATCTGGCTCGCCGGCGGCTGCAGCCGGCCCCCATTTGGACCGGCGAAGGGTTTGGCGAAATATTAAAAAAAAAAAGAAAAAAATAAATTATATATATATATATTATACCCATCAAAGCCCCTTGCGAAAGTGTTGTTTACCAAACGCACATTCAACTCAAAGTCCATTTGCAAAAATTTTTTACCAAACACAATTGCATTTTCCCTAAATAGCTTTGGGCTTTCAGCATTTGCATTGGACTCAAAGCCCATTGCAAATGCTGAACCAAACGCACCCTTAGACTTTCAACTCTTGAACTACATAACAATAAAGACACCTAGGAACTTATGAAATGCATTTAGTAGTACAGCAACTTGCATTCTTGAACCTTTGGCCTTCTCCATTCTTGAACCTTTAGCTTTCCGTATTCTTGAACTGCATTCTTGAACCTTTGGCCTTCTGTGTTCTTGAATCGTATTCATGAACCTTTAGCCTTCCAAAATTCATGCTCATCCCTTGACCAGAAAATAATCTTCCTGAAACTTCATCAATTGGTCATGCAAGACATCTAAAATGGCCTCCCAATGATAGTTATCATTACATCACCAAATATCGATAAGTAATTAACATTGTTCATTCAAAATGATCCATCGAAGCACATAATGCCTAATTTCTTTCTTGGCTTGGATAAACATAGATGGTTCTGAATTGGTTGAGGGAGTTATGTTGGATGTTCCCGCATTATCCTTCCCGGGTTGTTTGAGATTTGTCCTCAAATCTAGAAAGTTTTCATCCTCCAAGTAAGGAGAAAGGTCTCCCACGTTGAATGTTGCCGAAATTCAAAATTCTCCAGGAAGGTCAATCTTGTAAGCATTGTCACCAATTCGCTCAATAACTTTAAAGGGACCATCAGCTCTGGGCATCATTCGGTTGAAATTGAGTCTCCTTGTGATGTTGATTAGCTATCTTCTTGCAAGATTCATTGGCCTTTTCGATCTTGGATCGAATATACTCCTGGAGCTTCTTCATTAATATAGCTATTTTCTTGCCATCAAAGCTTACTTGAGAGGATTAATTCCATACACAACTTCAAATGGCGATTGACCAGTAGTATAAGTTGGTGATTGATTGTAAGCAAATTTAGCATGTGCAAGCTTTAAATCCTAATCTTTCAAAGATTTACTCACCATACCACAAAGAAGAGTCGTTAGAGTACGATTTGTTACCTCCTTTTGGCCATCGATTTATGGATGACAAGCTGTGCTGAATAAGAGTCTTGTACCAAGCATTCTCCATTGTGTCTTCCAGAAGTAGCTTAAGAACTTGGAATCATGATCTGACAGAATGGTCTTTGGTACTCCATGAATGCGAATATTCTCTTTGAAATATAATTCAGCAATGAGATGCCTCATCGATCTTGTGACATGGTACGAAATGAGCCATTTTAGAGAATCAATCGACGACCACCATGATAGCATCATTTCCTCTTTGAGTTCTTGGTAGAGCCACAATGAAATCGATGCTAACATCTTCTTAAGGCTGCAATGGTACTAGAAGTGGAGTATACAAACCTTGATGGAAATGGCTTTTTGATCTTTAACAAGTTGCACACCTTGAGATGATAGCATGCATATCTCCACACATCTCTGGCCAATAGAAATGCTCTTGAAGAACCTCAAGAGTTTTGTTAATACCAAAATGACCAACCAGTCCTCCACCATGTGCCTCTCGAATCAGCAATTTGTGAAAAGAACTCTTCGGCACACATGATCAATTTCCTTCAAAAGGAAACCCATCTTGTAAAGAATATGTACCTTGAACTCCCCCCGCCTGCAATTGTTAATAATGGATGAAAACTCCACATCTTTAGAATAAAGTTCTTTCATTGATTAAAATCCAAGAATCCTAGAGTCCAGAACAGCAAGCATAGAATATTTTCTTGATAAAGCATATGCTACAACATTAGTGTGCCCGGGTTTATATTTTGAGACAAAAGAAAAGGATTGAAGAAATTCTACCCATTTTGCATGTCTCGAATTAAGTTTGCATTGGCCGCTAACAAACTTAAGCGCCACATGAGCAGAATGAAGACGAATTGCTTTGGCCTCAAATAATGACTCCAATGATCAAGAGCTCGAACAATGGCATGAAACTCTTTGTCATAAGTTGAATAATTCCTCTTGGAATTGGATAACTTCTTACTGAAATATGCCAATGGCTTTTGTACTTGGACAAGAATAGCACCAATACCAACTTCACTTGCATCACACTCAACATCAAATACTTTATCAAAATCAGGAAGTGCAAGAATAGGGGACTCACAAAGTTTTTGCTCGATTACCGCAAAGGCAACCTTTGTCCATCCAAAAGCACCCTTCTTCATGCACTTAGTTATAGGAGCCATGACGGTGCTAAAGTTTTTGACAAAACGTCGATAGAAAGAAATAAGTCCATGAAAACTTCTTACATCAGAAATGGACTTCGGAACTGGCCAAGTCTTCATAGCGTCCACCTTGGCTTGATCACAAAGATTCCATCTTTGGAAACCACATAACTAAGAAACACAATGCTTGGAGAGAAGAACTTACATTTCTCCATTTTAGCAAACAGTTTTTGTTCTCTCTAGATATTAAAGACCTGTTTTAAATGAGAGATATGTTCCTTCTCGTTCCTACCATAAACAAGAATATCGTCGAAATAAACAATGACAAATCAACCAATAAAGGAACAAAGAACCTCATTCATAAGTCTCATGAAGGTACTTGAAGCATTAGATAATCCAAATGGCATAACCAACCACTCATAAAGGCCTCCGTTGGTCTTGAAAGCCATCTTCCATTCATCACCGTCTCGCATTCTGATTTGATGATAACCACTCTGCAACGGAATGAACTCAAGGTAACTAACGAGTACTTATATCATTTTTGATTGGGAAGAACTATCGAGATCAGGTTGTATGTGATGTGATTCCTATGGAGGCATGCCACTTATTGGGCAGATCGTGGCAATTTATCATAAATGCTATGCATCATGGTCAGAAAGGCACATATGCTATTCATAAGGAACAAAAATGCATTACTCTTTTACCATTGAGTCATTCTTTGATACAGCTTCAGAGAGCCATTAGAAAACAAAAGAATGTATTTACTTTGCTTGTGGTAGAGAATTTGCAAATATGTTCCCGGGGGATTTGCCACCTGGATTACCTCCCATAAGAGGTATTCAGCATCAAATTGATTTGATCCTTGGTACTCCACTAGCAAACAAGCTAGTTTACAAATGCAAACCAAAGGAAACAAAGGAGTTGCAAAGACAAGTCAATGAAGTTATTGGCAAAGGATACGTTCGAGAAAGCATGAGTCCATCTTCTGTTCCGGCTCTACTTGTACCTAAGAAGGATGGTACATCCCGAATGTGTGTTGATAGCCGGGCCATCAACAACATCACCATTAAGTATAGGTACCCTATACCTAGACTTGATGATATGCTTGATGAATTATGTAGTTCTTATGTGTTTCAAAGATAGATTTGCGGAGTGCTTATCATCAAATCAAAATGCGAGAATGTGATGAATGAAAGACGGCTTTCAAGACCAAGGGAGGCCTTTAGGAGTGGTTGGTTATGCCTTTCGGATTATCTAATGCTCCGGGTACCTTCATGAGAATTATGAACAAGGTTCTTCGTTCCTTTATTGGACGATTTGTTATTGTTTGTTTCGACGATATTCTTGTTTATAGTAGGAACGAGGAGGAACATATCTCGCATTTAAAAGAGGTCCTCAATGTCTTAAGAGATCCAAAACTATGAGCTACAATGGAGAAATGTGAGTTTTTCTCTCCAAGCATTGTGTTTCTTAGTTATGTGGTTTCCAAAGTGGAATCTCTGTTGATCAAGCCAAGGTGAACGTTATGAAGACTTGGCCAGTTCCGAAGTCCATTTCTAATGTAAAAAGTTCTCATGAACTTGTTTCCTTTTACCGACGTTTTGTAAAAAACTTTAGTACTGTTATGGCTCCTATAACTAAATGCATTAAGAAGGGTGCTTTTGAATGGACATAGGCTGCTCAAAACGCCTTTGAAGTAATCAAGCAGAAACTTTGTGAGTCCCCTATTCTTGCGCTTCCTGATTTTGATAAAGTATTTGAAGTTGAGTGTAATGCAAGCGAAGTAGGTATTGGCGCTGTTCTTATCCAAGCACAAAAACCAATGGCACATTTTAGTGAGAAGTTAACCAATTCCAAGAGGAATTATTCAACTTACTGATAAAGAGTTCTATGCCATTGTTTGAGCTCTTGGTCATTGGAAATCGATTATGTGTGCTGAAGAGTTCTTTTACAAATTGCTGATTCGAGAGGCACATGGTGGAGGATTGGCTACACATTTTGGTATTAACAAAACTCTTGAGGCACTTCAAGAGCATTTCTATTGGCCAAAGATGAGTGGAGATGTGCATGCTATCATCTCAAGGTATGCAACTTCTCAAAGATCAAAACGCCATTTCCATCAAGGTTTGTAAACTCCATTTCCAGCACCAATGCAGCCCTAGGAAGATCTAGGCATGGATTTCACTGTGGCTCTACCAAGAACTCAAAGAGGAAAAGATGTTATGTGGCGTCCTCAATTTTGACAATTCTTGAACATGTGACGATTGTGGTCAATCTAATTTGTGGAATTCTAGTTATTGGACTATGGAGCTACATTTGATTTATTTTAGTGGACATGGTGACCATAGTATACAACTAAGCTTGTATTTATAATTTAATATATATATATATATATATGTAAGTGTATATTTATACAAGCTACGGTTAAGGATTAAGCTTGGGGAATTAAGGCATGATTTAATTGGGCTTAATGTGGGCTTAAGAGAATGAAAAGTGGACCGGCCAAGCTATGTGCGAAATCGAGAGGGGATGGACGAGAGAGTGTGAGTGTGTGGCCGTGAGGTGGCATTGGTGAGTGACTAAGCATCCCTAGGCTTGACAAGTGTACATTACATGCAAAAGCTAATGATTGCTAATTAGAGGTATAAAAGGAGGGCAAGACCGGTTTGTGGTTTCTTTTCCGCCGGTTTTGAAAGTGAGAGGAAGTGAGAGAGAGAGAGAGAGAGAGGAGTCGAGCAAGGAAAGAAGAGTAAGGAGGAGGAGGAAAGCCGAGGAAGTGCCGAGCCGTTTGCTGCCATTTCTTCACCAAATTCGCTCAAATCTAAGGCAAGATTTATCTCTAGTCTTCCCATGTTTCTTGTGGTGGTGTGTAGTGGCTGGAATTGTGAAATTAATGGCTGGATTGTGGAGTTTTTGAAGGAAACTAAAAACCGGTGCAATCGGGTTTTGAGGAACAGCTTTGCGCCAGAATCTTGCATGAGCTGGAAAGTGTGTTTGGAGTTGAAATCTGATCTTGATGTCTTCATGGAAGTTGTTGTACACATCTTGATCTATAACATAGTCGAAAATGAAGTCATTTGAGTGAGATTTGAGGGGTGAAACCTAGTTTCTTTGGAACCGGGTGCAATTTGGAGGTGTTTGTGGACCTTTGATGCTTGTTGCTTGCTGATTGTGGTGTTTTGTTGGGAATTTTCATTCGACTTCCTTTTGAAAGTTGTTGAGGACATCTTGATGTACAACATACTGAAAATTGAGCTGATTTCATTCGGTTTAGCTTGGTGAATTGCTTGTTTTCTTTTGTTATTGTATTCTGGAATTTCTGGGTTGAACAACAGCAACTTGCGTGGCATTTAAACTAATGTTCCTTTGGTTTTCTTGCTTCGATGTCTTCATGAAAGTTGTAGAACACTTGCTGAACTATAACATATCCAAAAATCAAAGAAGAAGAAGGAGGAAATAGCTCATTTGAAGTTGCCTTGCTGTGGTGTGTCGCTGGACATTGTGAACAGTAAACCGAGGACTTGTAATTTTTATAGAAATTTATGGAGGACGAATTTGATGATGATGTCTTCTTGAGATATGTTCCTTAGGCTCTTGACTACAACATAGTTGAAATTCATGATTTTTGAGCAACTTTCGAGCATTGAATTTATCGAAATTTGAAAACTGTGCATGCTGGAAAATGTTGTGTCTCAAATCTGTTTTGTGGAATTTGTATCTTTTCATGTGTGAACCATTTGAATATGACTTCTAAAATAAAGTTGTGCTATTATGTTTGAACGTTGTTGTGGTTGAATGATAGGGATTGTAGTGGCCATTTGGATGATTAAATTTGGACTCTCTTATAACCTTGCAAGTTGTTTTGTTTGGATGTTGTTGAAATGACATGGCCGAGTGATATTTTTCTCATGTGTTCATCATTGGAGAATGCATTCTACATGAGAGATGTCCTATGTTGTCTTAACTACCATATACAGGAGTTTCACACCTTTTCATGAGCATTTGACATTCATTTGAGATGATTGCCGAGAATTGTGCATGCTGAGTTGTTGAATGTCAATTGGATTGAACATATGGTGTGAATTTTATGCATTGTGAATGAAAGCACATGATATTGCATGCTGTTACTTTGTGGAGCATCATATTATATGCTATGAATCATGCATATGAAAGAGGCCACCGGGTGGTGTGTGCCAATGATGCCCCGGGAGTGTTGGGATGCCCGACCAGGGAGTGAAAATGCCGGATGCCCAGTAGCCTGTGAGCGTAAATCTGGATGGCCTCGGAGTTGAGATGCCCGGAGCGTAGGAGATGCCGGAAGCACGGAGTGTGTGTGCCGTGGATGCCTCGTGATGCCAGTTGGGGTGCAAGATGCCCGGCCAGGGAGTGTAAATGCCGGAAGCACGGATGGTGTGTGCCGTAAATTCCTCGTGATGCCAGGTTTGGGTGCGAGATGCCCAGAATGTGGGGGGGCCGGAAGCCCGGGTGGTGTGTACCGGGATTTGCATTAATAATTGCAATTAATATTTATATGCCTGAGCTTTGCCAATATGTGATATGTGCACATGATTATGGTGAGTTGTGCTTACATTCATCTTGTTAAGTTATGAAACGTGCACATGATGAATGTTGATTTCATTGGCATAGCTGAATTCGTGTTATGCATATGTGCATGGAAAAGGCTGAATTATGAAAGGCTTGTATGATGAGGTATGCATACATTAATAAGATGCTGAGTTGTGAGAAGCATTATATATGTATATGTACTCATGCTTGGATAATGCTGAAAGTTACAAGCATACATGTTTAATAGATGCCTGATTTGAGAAATGAAGCGAAAGCATGATGTGGCTGCAATTTGATGACTGAAATGCTTATCTATGATGTTTATATGTTGCTGTGATGTGCTGGATTGCATTGTATGGGTAGTCTTAGAGATTATATCTTTGCTGAGTGGTTGTACTCACCCCCTTTTAGGGACTAACATTTCAGCCTAGAAGATGTCGGACCAGGCTCATTTTATGGAATCCCCACCGACTTGGAGGTGCGCATAGCCCATTTTCCTAGCCCTGCTACCCCTGGACGTGTGTACTTTCGTGTCTCGGTGCTGGTCAAGTATGAGGCGGGTCTGCCTCATGGCCCGGTGTATCAGGAGTACGTCTCCATCTTCACCTCCCAGGATGGGGTAATGGAAGGGATCCTACCGCCGCCGCCACCTAGTGCGCCAGGCCGGAGGTAGATGGCGAGCCAAAGCTGGGGAGGATGGAGGGGTTTTGACAACACCGGTGCTGGATTGATGGATGGATTTTGGGTAGATTATGTATAGGTTGAAATTTCCTTCTTGATGATGGGTAGATTTTGAGGTCGCCTTGATGTATGTATCTTGATGTATCCTACCCTGAAAAAGGAAAAGAAAACGTCCATCACTTGATAGTAAATAAAATGAAGCCGGTGGTTTAGTATTCTATAGTATTTAGTGTGTGCGCATTGCCCCTCATGTGTTGTGTGGGAGAGTTGCGATTTCACTTCCGCTATTTGATGTGCGCTGGGACCGTGAGTTCATTTTAAGAAAAAAAAAAATGGTGAATGAGAGCTTAAGAGTGTATAGCTCTCAAAGGACAAAGGACAGGTAAGCATGACTGTAATAGCCTCAAGGGGGTTTGGGGTGTTACAAGCCGTCTGCCGTTCCGCCGTTCACGGTGTGCCGCCCGCCCCACCGAGCTACAGTTCGTTTCCCTCCTCACACCAGTCCAACGTCATATAGCTGCAGTCACCTCTGGTCAGTCCCGCTCCAGCCAACGTGAGCAGCTAAGCAGACTGCCGGAGTCACCGTTCGGCCTCGCCAGGGCTCCCCTCGCCCTCCACTGGCCTTCCCTACCTATTTCGACTCCAAGTCAGCCCATTTCCCCTTCCATCGGAACCAACACAACAACTAGAAAAATGGGTATGGCATCCCCTTCGTGCGCCATTTTGGCCGCCTTCCCGAGCTTGGATGCTCGGCCCGCTTTGGGAAAAATCGTTCCTCGCGTCGTCCCTGTTGGATTTATCCGATTTGTCCGCAATTATGGTGTATAACCTCACTAATTCTTGCTTAGTAGGCTAATTACACTTAATGGTTGTTTATTTTTAAATTAATTAGGTTTAGGTGGTTAGATTAGTATAGATTGGTGTTTATTAATCAATTGTGACGCAAATTAGGTAATTTGGTGGTGCAATTAGCACATAGATGTGGTCTACTATTTATTGAAAGCATCTTGGGATTTTTCCCGACCCTTAGCGGGCTTCAATTAGGCTTTTCGGGCCTAAATTGGATTTTTAGTAATTAATTATTGATTTTCGAAATTAATTAATTAATTATTTATTTATTTATTTATTTCCCGGAAATTCAACCTAGATGACCAACGACCGGGATTTTATGCGGATGATCGTGGTGTAGACAGTTTATTAATTGAATTTTATATTGTGCTAAATTGAATTTACTCCATTTATTTATTTAATTTTCGAAATTAATTATTTAATTATTTATTTTCCGGAAATTCAACCGGGATGGCCGGTGACCGGAATTTCGTGCTAATTGTTGTGGTGCAGTTCGTTTATTTAATTGAGTTTTATTTTGTGTTGAATTGAATTATGAGTGATATTGATAATTATTCTTTAATTGAATAATCTTTGGTTATTAATCGAAAAATGACCGGGCATCGGTTGACAATGCCAAAAATATTTTCGTAAACTACATAAAATGGTGGGATTTATAGAAAGGAAATTATTCTATTTTGGCTGAGGCCGATCGTGTAACCACACACAAATTATTCTATAGAAAGGAAATTTTTTTTGGTAACATAATGATATTTTATTGGGTATCTCTATTTCCAAGAAATTAGGCCAAGATATTATGAAATTGAGAAATTTATTTACGAAGTGCAACATCATTGGCTGTAGTTGAAAGTGGTCGGGTGGGACCATAAAGCCATCAGATCTTGGAAAGGGTCGAGTGGGACTGTAAAGCCACTAAGTGTTGAAATTGGTCGAGTGAGACCGTAAAGCCACTAAGTGTTGAAATTGGTCGAGTGGGACTGTAAAGCCATTGAGTATTTGAAAGTGGTCGAGTGGGACCGTAAAACCATTGAGTATTTGAAAGTGGTCGAGTGGGACTGTACAGCCACTGCATATTGAAAGTTGCTGAGTGGGACTGTGTTTTCCATCTATATCAAGTTGTGTCCTAAGGACCGTGATTCATATTTGTTATCTGAGTTGGGATAAGTGAAACGACCTAGGAATGGTCCGACTGATATGTAATCGACTGCTTTGATATGATGTTATGAATTGATTGATTGAATGGAAATAACCATGAGTGGTCTTGTTGGTGTGTGATCGACTAGGTCGATTTGATTGATGCTTCAATCTATGATGTGATTGCTTGGGTGCCTATTTGATTTGTGCTAATATGCAAGTGGAATCTGAGGCCGAGGTAAGTCCTCTAACTCATGTCATGCTTAGGCAGCCCTAAGGTGTATTAGTTTACTAATCGGGTCTTAGGGGGGTAGAACTTGCTGAAACATAGTCTCATTCCGGTTGTGGGATTATATTTCAGGCCCCTAGATTTCCCGAAGGTTGGCCGGCATTTGAAGTTGACGATGAGCGAGAAGAAGGAGATGAAGTGTTTGAAGAAATTGAGCCTAGTGGTGAAAGACATGAGGAGGACTGGGATGATGATCCTGAGCATGGTCCTATCCTCATTTGTGAACCCTATACGTGTGTAGTTGAGAATTTCAATACGTAAAATTGTGGCCTGCTTTTCTATCCCATTGTTTTATTGTCTGGGGATTTTTAACTACTTCCGCATGTGCATATAATTAATGAAAGGACCGGCGATACTTAGTCCTGGGATATCTTATTTTAAAATCGACCAAAGGTAAGGGATGTGCGCGTGCCTGAGGATCGCGGCGTGACATCCACTTTTTGTGGTATCAGAGCAATGGTTAGGTATTGAAGTGATAAGGTGCGATGACCTATGGGATAGTAGTAGGAAAGGCCTTTAAATTCATGACTGGCGCATGTCTTTGATAGCTGATTGGTAGAATTGCTTGTTGTGTGTGAACTGCTTACTTTTAATTAGTGTGGTTTCGGAAGGCAGAGTGCCATCGCAAGTTGGCACTAGTTTGGCGGTGTTGAATGATTCTAAGTCTGGTAAGATCGATCGATGCAAGTGTTTCTTGGGATCTGGATGAGTCAGTAAGATCAAAATCAAATGTTGTTGTTGCTGCCTTTATTAAGGTCCAACCTGGAAGATTCATCAGAGAATATATTTCGATATCTGGGTCAAGATTCAGTGCAGATAGACTTGGGAGTCGGTCAGGATAAAGACTGATGTTGAGGGAAGAGTATTCTGCTTCACCAAATAGGAAGGATGGAATAATCAAGTCAGCATTCAGAGAATTGGAACATGTTGTTCTATGGAAGATAGTATGAATTAGTCTTGTGTATTTTGAGGACAGGAAACTGTGGTAAGTGTCGTCAACATAGACAGTGATTTATGGGGTATCCGCACAAGTTGATGGAATCTCGGCAATGATTACTACTATCACTATCGATAGGACATATCAGAAGAAGTGTGCCATAGAACGCACTGTGGAATTTTTGGGGATAGGTCTCCGGTACAAGAAATAGTGTATGCTGGCACTTGGCAAGAGGTAGAAGACTCACCAGATAGGCGTCGAAATTGTGGAAGGAAACTTGGATGAATTCAGTGTCCAGGTATGGTAAGAAGAATGGAAATGGAACCGACTCAGCATTAGTCAAACAAAGGATGTTTTGGGAAAAATTCTATCAGAATATCATAGTAGAGTTTTGATGAAGTTTGGAGAACTTCAGTTTATTGAAATAAGTGAAAGAAAGGGGAATCACTAGCAATAGTCATGCTCGACTAGTTGCTGAGGGTAACTTTAACGCTACAAGAGTAGAGTGGGCTCATGGAGCATCTTATGGCAATGAATCATGGTCATGGAACAATTCAACTTAGTCCAGTAGCTCATGAAGATGTCGAGTTTATTGAGAGTCGAAATGAATCTTTGATTTCTTTAATCTCGTCATTGAAGACAACCCACTTGTTCGATGAAGATTGTCGAGGTTACTTGGTTATAGTTAAGACAGATTGGAGAATTGGAGATAGAAGACATCTCAGCGGTCTAAGAATTTCTACATGTGTTGTCATAAGAACTGTCAAATCGTTACCAGAGAAAGAGATAGAAATTACAATCGAGCTAACATCCGGAGCAAAACCATTCTCTAAAGTTTCTTACCGGTTGTTGTTGTCTGAATTGATGGAACCAATGGAGCAGACGTGAGGATTGATGAATGGGGAATTCATGTATGGCAGTGCATTACCTAAGGGAGATATCAGCTTCATAGTGAGAAAAAAGGAAAGACGGTTCGTTGCAGTTGTGCATCAACCATGGTCAATTCAATGAGGTGATAATTAAGGATAAGTGTTCATTACCAAAGATCAATGAATGGTGTGACTTGTTATAAAGAGTATTGATGTCTTTAAAGATTCTCTTGAGGACAAGTTATTGTCAGATGGGGATTGAGAAGGAGGTTATACTAAAGACAACATTTCGCACTTGATTTAGCCCTTCTGAGAATAATGTAAAGCCATTTGATTTGACAAACGTTCCAGCCGCTGTCATAGATTTGACAAACCGAGTGTTCAAAGAATATCTATATCAATGGTGATCGTGTGGTGTACTAACATTCTAGGGTATTCATTAAGTGCCAAGGATCACGAGAGCTCTTAAGAATGGTCATGTGATTACAAGTAAAGAAATCTTCATGGATCCAGCCAAGGTTGAATCAGTTATTAATGGATCGAAACCGAAATGAATGTTAGAGATCAGAAGCAATGGGGATTGGACAGATTACTACAGGAGGTTCATGAAAGAATTTTCAGCGTCAATATCATCATGGACTTAACCTCTTAAGAAAGAAGAGAAATTCATCGACATAGATAAGTACGAGGATAGTTTCCAGAGTTTAATGATGTACCTTGCAGAGGACTAGGTACGTATTGATGCAACATGAGAAAATTGTTGCATACACATTCCGCCAATTGAGATCTCAGGAATTAATTTACCAACGCATGATTTGGGACTCGTAGCATCAAAATTTTGCTATAAAGATTTAAAGTCATCAATGAGATGAAGAAGATTCCAGATCATCATCAACTATTAAAGTCTCAAGTTTTATTCTCTCAGAAGGAGTTGAATATGAGATGGTGTCGTGAATCAGAATTTCGGCAGGACTATAATGGTGTCATCTGGGGTTACCCCGAGAGAATGAAAGAAGCCACTGATGCTTTGAGTCAAGAGTTTACAATGGTGCCCAAACTGACTAAAGTATAGACTCTACTTAAAAAGGCTTCGAAATTTGGTTTTCAAAATTGAGGTATTGGTAGGATGATATGAAGATAGATATCGCCAAGCAGGTTGCAAGTGTCAAAGATGTCAGTAAGTGGACGTTCAGTAATGCAAACCAGGATTTTTATCATCACTTAAGAGTCCCCAATGGGAATGAAAATATATCACAATGTTCCATTGTGATGAGCTTACTAAAGATTCAGGGAATTACTGATACCACTTGAGGATAGTGGTCGATCGATAGATGGAGTTGGTCCACTTTGGTATAGTACGAATATATCTTGTTTTGAGTGTGTAACATCCAGATTTTTGGATTCAGACTTGATTGGACAAATTGGGCATTTCATCGGCGCGGCTTTAGTGCTTTTCTCTGAGTTGGCCACTCACAAGATAACTAGACTAGCTAGGTAAGTTATTAAGAACTTTAAGGCAAATAGACTTGGAAATTCGACTAGAAATCGATTTCTCGACCGTGTTCATCTTTAGAGATCATTACGGCACAGTTAAAAATCGAATTAAGATCAGAGATAGGTCGGTTCGAACGAGATGAATGACCAATCGTGGGTGACCCCACTAAATTGAAAAACTCTCGTCAACTGGCACTAATTTGATTTTACTGTTGTTTTGGTACCCTGTGTCCGTATTTGAATCATCGAGATTTTCACGACAATCGAAAATCAACAATGTGTCGAGTGGGTTCATTGTGGCTCGAAGAAAATCGACCACGGGTCATTTGTCCTAAAAAGCTCTGAAAACTACATAGTAGCCTAGGTCACACTAAAAGTGCATCGGAGTAAAATTAACTGCCAATCTAAGTTCGATTTCAAAAATTAAAGATTCTTCCATGTCATAGAGTGGGTATACCGAGGTGTGTGTACATCAGATAATTCACCAGCATGGAGTACCGGGGATGAATTATATTTCGAATCTAGATTAGAGATTACAAGTTTGGCAGAATTTTCAGAGGATTCTTTCTTAAGCAGGGCATAGCAGAGGGTACAATTCAGTGGTAAAAAGAAAGTGAAGAAAGATTACAGGACAGAGTAAGCTTAGTAATCAAAGATTGTAGGGGTCAGATTAGTGTCAGAGTGAAGACTAAAGAGAACGGTAAAAAATTTTGAATCGTTGAATTTTAAAGGTACATTAGGGAGTCGAGAAAAAGAGATTAGATGTGAACAACAGAGTGTCAAATGTGAAAAGCTCAGTTTAGTTGTGAAATAGTGAGACTCAATGAAATGAAAATACCCCCACCTTTTATGTAAGGATTGGTAAATGTTTAAATTTCGAGAACGAAATTTTTATAAGAGGGGAAGAGTTGTGACATCCGGATTTTCGAGTTCTAATTTCAACTGGATAAATAGGGCCCTTTTTAATCTGAATCTTGCAGATGACCATTTTTATTGTGAAATTGGGATATAAGTGGACTACATTAGTAAGGAAAAATGCCAATTGGAATGAGGTGTTAAATGAAATTATGGGAGTCAATTTAAATTGAATCAAGAAGGATTAAGGTCCAATTGGGAAGAAAAACATAGCTAATTCTAGAAGGGGGCCTAATTGTCAAAAAAATGAAGGTGGTGGATAGCTGGTAGTGGTCCACGTGGATGACTGAGAGAGAGAGAGAGTGAGAGAGAAAAGAAAGGGAAATTCATTTTCTCTTCTTCCCCTTCTCTCCCACATCGTTATCTCCCCCCCAATCTTCTTCTTCATTTGTTTGACGCCATGGGAGCCGAAGACCAGCGAAGACCGAGCTGCAGTCGCATGCCGCCGAGGAGCACCGTCACCACCCGCGCGCCGCCTTGCCGCTCACCGCTCACCCTCCACCTCTTCCTTACCCCCTTAGCCGTTGTTGCCGCCCTTCTTCTCTTCCTTTCTGTTTTGTGCAAAGCCCAGTGGAAGCACAAATAGAAGCTGCGTCTCTCGTCGCCTGAAGCCAAAGCAGCAGTCGTCCGCCGTTCCGCCGTTCATGCGTGCATCGCCCCACCGAGTTGCAGTCCGTTTCCCTCCTCACGCCAGTCCAACGTCGTCCAGCTATAGTCGCCTCTGTCCAGTCTCGCTCCAGCCACCGTGAGCAGCTAAGCAGACCGCCGTAGTCACCTTCGGCCTCGTCAAGGCTCCCCTCGCCCTCCACCGGCCTTCCCTACCAATGTCAGCTCTAAGTCAGCCCATTTCCACTTCCATCGGCACCAACACAGCAACTAGAAAAATGGGTATGGCAGCCCCTTCGTGGGCCGTTTTGGCCGCCTTCCCAAGCCCGAATGCTCGGCCCGCTTTGGGAAAAATCGTTCCTCACGTCGTCCCCATCGGATTGATTCGATTTGCGCACAATTCTAGTGAATAACCTCACTAATCCTTGCTTAGTGGGCTAATTACACTTAATGGTTGTTTAGTTTTAAATTAATTAGGTTTAGGTGGTTAGATTAGTATAGATTGGTGTTTATTAATCAATTGTGATGCGAATTAGGTAATTTGATGGTGCAATTAGCACGTAAATGTGGTCTACTATTTATTGAATGCATCTTGGGCTTAAATTGGATTTTTAGTAATTAATTATTAATTTTCGAAATTAATTAATTAATTAATTAATTAATTATTTATTTATTTATTTATTTTTCAACTTGGATGATCAGCGATCGGGATTTTATGCAGATGATCGTGGTGCAGACCGTTTATTTAATTGAATTTTACATTGTGCTAAATTGAATTTATTGCATTTATTTATTTAATTTTCGAAATTAATTATTTAATCATTTATTTTCCGGAAATTCAACCGGTATGGCCGGTGACCGAATTTCGTGCTAATTGTCGTGGTGCAGTCCGTTTATTTAATTGAGTTTTATTTTGTGTTGAATTGAATTATGAGTTATATTGAGAATTATTCTTTAATTGAATAATTTTTGGTTATTAATCCAAAAATAACCGGGCATCGGTTGACAATGCCAAAAATATTTTGGTAAACTACATAAAATGGTGGGATTTTATAGAAAGGAAATTATTCTATTTTGGCTGAGGCCGATCGTGTAACCACACATGATATTTTATTGGGTATCTCTATTTCCAAGAAATTAGGCCAAGATATTATGAAATTGAGAAATTTATTTACGAAGTGCAATATCATTGGCTACAGTTGAAAATGGTCGGGTGGGACCGTAAAGCCATCAGATCTTGGAAAGAGTCGAGTGGGACCGTAAGGCCATTGAGTATTTGAAAGTGGTTGAGTGGGACCGTAAAGCCATTGAGTATTTGAAAGTGGTCGAGTAAGGCCGTAAAGCCATTGAGTATTTGAAAGTGGTCAAGTGGGACCGTAAAGCCATTGAATCTTAAAAGGGTCGAGTGGGACCGTAAAGCCACTAAATATTGAAAGTTGCTGAGTGGGACTGTGTTTTCCACCTATATCAAGTTGTGTCCTAAGGACCGTGATTCATATTTGTTATCTGAGTTGGGATAATTGAAACGACCTAGGAATGGTCCGATTGATATGTAACTGACTAAGGCGATTGACCTTTGCTTTGATATGATGTTGTGAATTGATTGATTGAATGGAAATAACTATGAGTGGTCTTGTTGGCGTGTGATCGACTAGGTCGATTTGATCAATACTTCGATCTGTGATGCGATTGCTTGGGTGCCTATTTGATCTGTGCTAATATGCAAGTGGAATCTGTGGCCAAGGTAAGTCCTCTGACTCATGTTGTGCTTAGGTAGCCCTAAGGTGTATTAGTTTACTAATCGGGTCTTAGGGGGGTAGAACTTGCTGAGATATAGTCTCATCCCGATTGTGGATTATATTTCAGGTCCCTAGATTTCCCGAAGGTTGAGGATGAGCGAGAAGAAGGAGATGAAGAGTTTGAAGAAATCGAGCCTAGTCGTGAAAGACCTAAGGAGAACTAGGATGATGATCCCGAGCATGGTCCTATCCTCTTTTATGAACCCTGTACGTGTGTAGTTGTGAATTTCAATAAGTAAAATTGTGCTTTGCTTTTCTATCCCATTATTTTATTGTCTAGGGATTTTTAACTACTTCCGCATGTGCATATAATTAATGAAAGGGTTGGTGATACTTAGTCCTGGGTTATCGCATTTTAAAATTGACCAAAGGTAAGAGATGTACGCGTGCTTGAGGATGGGGGTGTGACATATAACTTTTGCACATTCACTTTCCTTTCATGCAATAGTCTACTTTAGAAAGCTTGCAAAAGTAATTTTATAACGCTCACGGGGTCTTGTACTAAGAGGTTATTCAAAGACCTCGTATAATTGTTGCCTGAGCTTTATGTTATTATTTTCTATCTTTTCTTACGTTTCATTTATTCACTCTCTAAATATATTGCTTATATTTTGTAGTTTTTTAGTAGGTTTATGTAGATGCATGGATATGTAGACGCATGTTAAGAAATTAAATCATTCAAGACCTCATTAAAGCTTTCCATTAAAGAACAAAGGACCAATTAACCAATGTTAGGCTCGCTAATCTAGCATAATCAAATTCTCATACTCAATTCTCTTATTTATAGAAGTGAGGCAACCTCCCATATCTTCATGGCTTCTAATTGACCTAGAATAGATTAGTGGGGACTCTAAATAATAATTAACTAGAATTAAGAATCCAAGTCTCCATCGGTAGGGCTTGGGATAGTTGTTTGAAGCGTAAGTGCTCCCTTGCGAGAGGAAATTGGTGCCTGTGTGTTAGAATTCTCGGGTTCTCGAGAAGGTTGAGACATCGTTACAGCTAGAAATTGGCCCCATGCATGTGGACAAGTATGGAGCACAAAATAGATCACAAAGTTTTAACTATATTTTTATACATAAAATATAGACTCGTAGCAGGACTCTTAAAATCTTTTCCAAAGTAAGATTTTCTCTTTTTTGTCAAAAAATTCCTCACTTATTTTATTGAATCATATTTTTAAGCTGAATTTTGATTATGTTTTTAGCTAATCAAAAGGAAACCGTATGTTTCTACATAAATTGCCACATCCGCAGATTGAATGGAAAAACAACTACTCAGATATTGTAAATGGTGTACCTCACGTCATTCCATTATCATATTATGAATTGATTTGCCATATCACGTGCATGTTACTTTTATGTCATGTAATTTCATTTTCATATTTGAATTTGATTTACTATGTAATCTAGCATGTGAAGAATGCCGTGTCAAATCATTTTCTCATCGAAATTTCAAATTTGCCATGGTTGCCATGTCATATAATTGCCTCAAATCATGATTATGTTTTGTATCCGAATTGACATTGCTATGCACACTTTAACATACAAATAGTGTCATCCCACTCCACGACAATACTGCCATGTTAATTAATAACGATGTTGGATGAGTGTTTCGATGACATTTTAAAACAAAACATTGTGCATGCTTAAGAAATTAATGATGAATGATTTAGAACATAACCAAAAATAAGGCTGTTGTACGGAAAGGACGTCGTGGAACAATATTCTCTCTCGCGCGTTACCGAACCCCGAGACCTAAGATCTTTAGGTTTGAGTTTACCAGTTCCTTCACAGGTACACTAAGGCAATCGACTTTCCCATTACTACTTGAGCTTCTTTAGTGTCCAATCGACCTAGATTTTCTTGAACTAATTTGATGATAACTCTAGTCCTGTACCTAAGTTTATGAACGTTTTTTTTTTCTATTCCGTAAAGAACTAGAACCTAAGATTTCGGAAGATTTTGAGAAATCGAGGCACTTTGCTAATTGGCGACATCCCAATTTGCAAAATTCAAAATGCTACAAAAGATGCTAGGCAGGGGTCTCACGTTGAAGAATTGATATGTTGTACAACATATAATATGTCTTGATTTGCTTATGATTGGCAAAAGAACACCCTAAGTCCACAACTTAGCACAGAAGGATACAAGAGTACCAAAACTTCCAAAAAGCACATTTAAGTGTCAAAATCGAAAACAAAAGAAATACTTAAATACTGATGATGAGAATTTTTGACCAAACACCGTCCATGTAGACTACCCAAGATGACCCTAAATAACGTCGTTTTGGCATGGTCCATGTATACCATGTAAAGACCCTATGCTACAGCAAGGTGGGGGTTGAAGAAGGGGCCTTGGACGTTGGAGGAGGACAAGCTCTTCACTAGCTACCTCAACCACGAGGGCGAGGGCCAATGGTGCACCCTCCCCAAGCGGGCCTTGTGGCATCCTAGATTTTCAGTTATGCTTTCAATTGAATAAATCGGGCATTTCATCGACGTGCTTATAGTGCTGCTCTCATAACTGATCACTCATGAAATAACAAGACTATCTAGGGAAGTTATTAAGGGATTTTAAGGTAAATAGACTTGAGGATTCAACTAGGAATCGACTGCTCGACCGTGCTCATCTGTCGAGATCATTATGACACAGTTAAAAATCGATTAGAGATAAAGAATAGGTCGGTTCGATTGAGATGCGTAGTAAAATATGGATGATCCCACTAAATTGTAAAATTCTCATCGATCGGCACTAATTTGATTTTTCTGTCATTTTAGTACCTTGTGTCCGTATTTGAAACCTCAAAATTTTCACGACCACCGAGAGTAACCAATGTGTCGAAAGGGTTCATTATGGCCCAAAAAAATCGACCACGAGTCACTTACACTAAAAATTTCTAAAAACTACTAGGTAACCTAGGTCACACTAAGATCATGCTGGATTGAAATTAACTGCAAATTTGAATCAAATTTCAAAAATTAGAAGTTCTGTCATATCACAAGTCACTTTAGGAATGTTGACTTAAACCTTCGAAGACTTTTCTGCAAATCGAGACTTTTTGCGAAAAAAGTCATCCTAGGGCTGTTTTCTATTCAAAAAAGGTCAGGAGCCGTTTTCGATGGCGCAATTGGGATGCAAGTGGGATCCATCGGTGAGGAAAATACCAATTAGATCATTGAGGTGCTAATTGAATTTATGAGGGCCAAATTGGATTGAATCAAGGGAGAATTGGTGTCCAATTGAGGGAGAAACGTGTGAAATTCGTGTGCCCCCACCACCCGTGACTTTTGGACCAACTCGGGCTTCTAGAAGAGAGCCTTGGTGGCTGATTTCCAGCCTAGGGATGCAGTTGGTGGTGGAGGAATGGTCAAGGGGACACAGATGAGGATCCAAGCTTTGGTGGCCCCCTTGACCCCTTTTCTCTCTCCCTCTCTCCCTTAGCTGGCCGACCAGCCTTCTTCCTTCCTTATTGTGCCTTGAAGGCCTTAGATTTTTTAGAGAAAACCAGCAAGGAAGCCTGTCCAATCGCCGAGCCCTGCCGCACGCCACCGCCTGTCCCCGTACCCGTCCTAGCCTCACACGCGTGCTACCGCTGCCCACACACGTCCGCGTGACTCCAAAGCCCCATTCCCCCCGTCTTGACGTCCCAGGAGCTATCTCAATCAGCTCAGGCCACCATGAGTCGCCTCCGACCACCATTGAAGCTCAGAATCGTCGGTTTGAGCTGCAGAAGCCTTCGTCGATCCATCACCGCCCTTGCCGCCCTATCTAGCCTCGTTTTCTCTCCTTTCAGCCACCGAACAAAGGCTAGAATTTGTGGGTTTCCAGCTAGAGTCTTGGCCCATTTTGGAGTTGTTCCAACCTTGAAAGCTAGGCCAACTTTGGAGAAAGTTGTCCCCCGCGAAGTTCCCGTCGATTTAAACCGATCGGATCGCGAAACAAGTGAGTTTAACTCACTAATCATCGCTTAGTAGGTTAATTATGCTTGAGGGTTAATTAGTTCAGGCTAAGATGGTTTAGGTGATTAGATTAGACTATATTAGTAATTTAATTAATTGTCAATGCATGTTAGGTGGATAGTTTAGTGCAATTAGAGCCTAGACAAGCTTTAATATTTAACTAGAGTGGTTCGAAATTTTTCCGGGCCCATCTCTGCTTCAATATAGGCATTATCGGGCCTAAAGTTGTATTTATGTATTTATTGTATTTATTAATTAAGTTTTGGTATTTATTTATTTATTTATTTTCCGGAAATTAGACCGAGATAGCCAATGATTGGAGTTGCGTGCTAATTGTAGTGGTACTATCCGTTTATTTATTTGAGTACCGGATTGTGAAAATTGAGTGTGATTGGTGAATGTGGGGAAATATTCCAAAATTGAGAAATGTTGGTATTTGAGTGTGAAATAACCATGAGAGGTTGTGAGTAGACCTAGAAAGCCACCGAAGTTTGGCTATACCAGTTGGGCTAAGATTCCCCACTGAATTTGGAATCGGTTGTGCCCAATATGTAACACCCGAAACACCCTTGAGGTGATTACAGTTATGCTAACCATCATTTTCCGTATTAAGAGAGCCGTGTCTTTTAAGCTCTCAATTTTTTTTTTTTAAAGTATTCAACGTTTCCTGCGCAAAACATATAGCGGAAGCAAGATTTAAAACCTTCTCACCCAACATAAGAGGGGCAATGCACACATACTAAACACAATAGTATACCAAGAAACCGGCTCGATATTATTTACTTTGAATGGACAGTTCCTTTATCTCTTAGGGGTAGAATACAACAAGATATACATCAAAAGGAGTTCTAACCACTACCCTTTATCAAGATAAACAAAAATAGCCTATACATACGGCTAACCCAAAAACCATCCATTACGTCGGCTCAGGCTGGCTCAAAAATCCCACCAACCTCCCCGGCTACAAATCTCGTTTATCGCCAGCCGGGAGGGCTAGGTGGCGGAGGTAACATGCTGCCTATCTCCCCGTCCTCACGGGAAAGATGGAGACGTACTCTGGAAAACCGGGCCGCTACTCGGGCCCACCTCGAACCGTACCCAGAATAGAAACTCGTAAGTATGTGTGTCCAGGGGATCGCCGGACTAGGAAACTGAATCACCCGCACCTCGAGGTCAAACGGGATCCCATAGAATCTACCCGGTGCAAGTGGAGGTACCGACATCGTCTAAGCTGAAAATGTTAGTCCCCAAAAGGGTGAGTACAACCACTCAGCATAAAAGCAATCCTTAAAACTACCCATACAGCACAATCAAACATAACACAATAATACATGGCAATTTGATCACATCAAAAACATTGTATGGTCACAATAAATGAACAAGTCAGCCACGTGCTCTATCCTCTTTCGAATACTCTTATCAAACATGTGCACTCATAAATCAACATAAATTATGATCACATATCTCAAAGTATAAATATCTCCATCCCAACAGCCATAGTATATGCACATATTCGTATACCCAGTCACATATACAGTCCTTGCATATTGGCATCAATTGGGAACATGAGCACTTCACAAAATATCAACAAGCACAAATGCACATCATTCGCATTCCGAGCACCACCCAACATGATCAATCCACTCATGCCCATGTAATTCAATAATATTACATGCTCTTTTCTTATGTGAACAATGCTCAAGTTCACGCATATATCAAATGATTGCAATTTTAAATGCAAATCCGGTAAGAACCAACCGGCTTCCGGCAACCCCACTTCCGGGCATCTCACACCCAACCTGGCGTCGTGAGGAATCCACGGCACACACCATCCGGGCTTCCGGCATTTACACTCCCTGGCCGGGCATCTCGCACCCCAACTGGCATCACGAGGCATCCACGGCACACACACTCCGTGCTTCCGGCACCCCCAACGCTCGGGGCATTTCAACTCCAAGGCCATCAGTTACGCACACGGGGCTCTTTTGGGCATCCGGCATTTTCACTCCCTGGCCGGGCATCTCGATACTCCCGAGGCATAATTAATGCATGACATGCAACAATCTCTTTCCCATGCATGATTCACAAGCATGTCCATGGAACACACGAGCATGACAGCAATTGCACTCACTTAATCACAATTACATTACATGAACCTTCATTCAACATGCTCAGCCCATTGTTCCATCACCAATACAGTATGCATATCATGAGAATTAAGTGAATTTAAGACTAAATATCCATCCCTCAATCACGTATGGCATGTATACATACACATCAAGAGGGTATCCAACCAATACAGCATGTACATCATGAACTTGACATGCATAACATACCCAAATGAATAATACAGTAATCGGATTAAGACTTTTCCAATGCGTTCCCCTAAGATCAGCATATAAATCAATCAAGAATACTCTTAATACATCATGTAAACTACTATTAGACATAATAGCCTAAGTTCACACTTGAAAACAACAAGTGAAGTGGCCAGTTACACTTAAGAAAATAATGTTTAGAACATAAAACAATACCACACTCATTCTCGGCCACATTTAGCACATACCCAGAAAATTCCAGATTACACCACTTCCAGAAATCACGAAATTGAGGCACTAAATTGCCCTAAAAATTCTCAGAAATTCATATGTCATAGCCAAGAGATAAACAAACATTTCATCAGAAGAGATCATTCTCAAATTCGGCCCACAAATCATGGTTTAAAAATCGACAACTTTCAACATTCGTTCAAGCACGCACAGTTTACACGATTTACAAAATAATTCAAATTGACCAACCAAAACCCACTCTTTTTCTACAAATTTTGGATATGTTATAGCCAAGAGTATTTCCCACAACTTCTCTGTTAAAGTCGACCTCAAATTCACAAGGGAAGGGGGGTTTTAAAGTCCACGAGCCACTGGCTATTTCTCGGGTAAAATCCAGGATATAGGTAGATCAAGAAAATTCGAAATACTAGGTTACACATACTGGAATCAGTTCAAATTTTGCCACAAGATGCATAAAGATGTCCCTAACAATTCATCAGAAGAAATAAAATCAAAATTCCCACTCAAAGTGCATGAACAAGGGCAAACAATCCTCTGGGGTCCCTCGGTTCACCATAAATCTCACCCGGTTTCAAATTAAATTCGGTTCGACCCCCAAATCTCCATCAAATAGGCTCATTTTCGACTATGTTAATATTGAAGATGTGCAGAACAAGTTCACAGAAGACACCAAGTCCTGATTCTACCTCTAATATCACGAAAATGACCAAATCCTACTCGGGCCTCACTCTGTTTTTCCACCCAAATTCCTACCCGATTTACACTAACTCCATAATCAGCCAAATCCAACCACTTCAATCACCAATTCTTTCCAAGTTAAGATCCTAGAAGGGTATAGGAAGAGTTAAGAATGCTCTTGCCTTTTGAATTTGATGAAAAACAGCAAGGATCCCCCTTGGTTGAGCAGAATTCTCCTTCGGCAAACCCTGTTCTTCCTCCTTCTTCTTTGCGCGCACCAGCTTCTCTCTCTCTCTCTCCTTCTCTCTTTTTCTCTTTCTTTTCACCCCTGCCGACTTACTCACTTATTTACCGGTTCTCTCCTTAGTCAGCAAACCTAGAAGTCTAAGCTTTTAATTTAGTGACACCTGGTGCCACCTCATCACTTCACTCACAGCTCACTCACTCTCACGGCACTTCACCCGCACGGCACTCTCCACTTTCACACACTTCACTCAATTGGTCACTCTCTCTCCCCCATGACTTCACCTCACACGCACACGGTCACACCATTTTCTCAATTGGTCATCTCATTACACACGCACACCTCACTCATTCACATGGCCACGCGGATGTCACAGCCAAGGTAAGTGGTTTAATTAATCTGTCCATTTGATTTTCCTTTTAGTCTCCCGTAAAAAAAACAATTCAATTAAATCTTAGCCTAGCCATTAAATTTTTTTACTTGGCCAAAATTGAATACACATATCACCACAATAATATTTATCCCATCCTCCAAACAAGATTGCACCACATAGTCGTCATTTCCACTAATAAAAATTAAATCGTGACTTGTTAAATTAATGCTTAAAATCTCACAATCCATTTTAGTCACAACTTCTACACCTCGACAATTCATTGCAAATCTAATTGACCATAACCTTGATAGGCTGTAAAATTGAGGATGCCACACAATAGGGCCGTGATTTACCACCTGTTAGGGGTCGTACCCAATCGGGTCATAATTTGCCACTTGTTAGAGGTTGTGCCCAATCGGGCCATGATCTGCCACCTAATAAAGGTTGTGCCCATTAAGCTGTGATTACCACCTACGATAGGTTGTGTCCTTTGGACAGTGATTTCTAGTTGAGAATTTTATAGACCCTGCTCGTTGAGCTATGATTGAGAATTGAGATGACTGGGGAGTGGTCTTGTTGATATGTAATCGACTAAGTCGATTGATCAATGAGTCAATCTGATAGATTGAATAATATGATTATCAATAATTGTTAATTGAACTGATTTGCAGGAAGGAGCTAAGGCTAAGGTAAGTCCCCTGACTTGTGATTGTGCTTAGGCAGCCCTTATGGCATATATTCTTCCTAATCGGGTCTTAAGAGGTAGAACTCGCTGAGACGTTGTCTCACCCCATTGTGGGATAACATTTAAAGTCCGTAGATGGAAGCCCTGCCAGAACATTTTGGGCAACTAAGAAGTTCACCGAAACGAGTTACTACATTCCAATACATGGACACTCTAAGGGTCTTGAGTATGTACTAGTGAAATCCATTGTCTAGGTTGATGCGGGATTACCTCACAAGGTGCCCCATCGATACCGGTCATGGTATCGCCATTATTACAATGGCCAAAAGGTGGACCTTGTACTGGAATGTGAGGTACCTCTGTACGTGTTAAAGGTTACTTTTGGAAAGAGTACGGAAAACCCTAAAGCTGGATCGGTGGTGGATGCAAAGGACCCGGCTCGGTGATCCAGATTCCTTGGCATACTCAACCGTTGGCTCCAGCTAAAGCGTGGAGGAAGGAGAGATTGAGGAGGACAAGGATGAGTAGTCGGAGTGATGAGAAAACCCCCACCCCTGTTTGTGAACTTTACTTTCTAACTAACCGATGTAGGACCTGGCTTGGATAGTTGTAATATATACAATGCTAGTTGTGATGTTGTTGACACCTAATTTTGGGGGCTTATTTTTGCAAAAAAAAAAAAAAAAATAAAAAATGCATGGCATATAGTTTAGGTAGATTTTGATTTTTTTTTTTTTTATATTTTGTTTTATTAAAATTTTTATAGATTTAGGAAATATATAATGAGATATGCATTTTGCGCAAGAATGGAAATTTTTGGATAGGATATGCAAAAATATTTCAGTGATATATTTAGGTGGTATCGTGCTTAAGTGAAATTAGAAATAAAATATACCCCAAGGATTTGATTTTTTGGCTTATAAAAGGGCTCGTGTACAGTTAATGGAGGGGGGCTCCTTTTCGAAAAAAAAGAGAAAAAGAAAGTCAAAAGAAGGGAAAGGAGAGAGGGAGAGAGCCATCGGAGGGTGAGCGAGGAGAGAGAGAGAGAGAGAGAAAAAAAAAGAAAAAAAAAAAAAAGAAGAAAAGAAAAAAACAGGCCGAAGCCCCTCCTCGCGCGTCCATTCGCCTTCCCGAGGAG
Organism: Eucalyptus erythrocorys; assembly: GCA_014182555.1. Lineage (NCBI taxonomy): Eukaryota > Viridiplantae > Streptophyta > Magnoliopsida > Myrtales > Myrtaceae > Eucalyptus > Eucalyptus erythrocorys. The sequence continues at coordinate 25,291,867 of CM024601.1, read as the reverse complement.
GATCGCCGGCGCCGTCGCCGCCAACGCCACCGCCGCCGGAAGCGACGCCGCCATCCGCCGTACCGCCTCCTCCTTTGATCTCGCCGGCGCTCCTCGCGGCCTCCGTCATCCCCGCGAGCGCGACGCCCCGCGCCCAGAGCCCCGAAGCCGCCCGTGCTCGCCCCCGCCCGCCGAGCCTCCTCGCCGCTGAGCAGGTCCCGCGACGCCGCCCTAGCCGCCGTCGTCGCGCCGTCGTCACGCCGCCCCGAGGGACCCCGCGGCCGCTCGAGGTCCTCCGCCTCCCCCGCCGTCCCGGATCGCTCCCGAGGCCGAGATCGGGCCACCTCCGTCGCGGCGCCCCCAATCGCCGCCCCTCCCACGGCTCGCACCCACGCCGCCGGAGCCGCCTCGGTGACGCCCCCGATCCAACGCCCCGCTCCCACGGCTCGCGCCCACGCCGCCGGAGCCGCCTCCGCGACGCCCCGCCGCGCGCGACGCGGTCCCACCGCCGGCCGCCGCCATTGCGCCTTCTCGAGCCGCCTCCGCGACGCCCCGCCGCCGCGTCGCCGTCCCACCGCCGGCCGCCGCCGCACCGCCCTCGCCGAAACCCTAATCGCCAGGCCCCCTTTTCTTTTTCTTTTTTCTTTTCGAAAAAAGAAAAGAAAAAAAAAAAAAAAAAAAAAAAAAATCAATTAGGTAGATTTTCTTTTATTTATTTACTTTATTTTATTTTCATTATTTTATTGTTATTATTTTATTGTTACTCTATTTTTGTTAATAACATTAAGCCTTGATATGTAATTTACCCCCAAATTCGCAACCGCGCGATTTTTTATTTCGTCTATAAGGCTTTAGACGAGGTAATTAATTATGTGGGAATAAAATTGATATTTTGATCTTTAAGGCTTAAGATCAATTTATCGATTTTACCAGCGAAATATTGTCCCTGAGTTTGAATGATGTGTGATATTTTCTGGATAATTTTAGATGGTCTTGATTGCTTTATTTATATTGAAATATGTGCAAGTTGTGATGTTGCTTGTTTAGGGTAATTTGCATGTTTAGGCTACCTAATTTAGGTATCATGAATTTTCAAAAAAAATAAAAAAAAATCAAAAATCAAAAATCAAAATATCAATTAGCTTAGATTGCATGTTTAATTATTAGAAATTGTTAAAAAATAAAAAAATCTTAAACTAGAATTAGCTTTCATTGTCTTGCATATTTAGATTAGGGATTTTAATTAGGTCATGAAAAATAGGAAAACATAAAAAAGAGCAAAATTTACTCAGGATGTTAGTTGAATTGCATGTTAAATTTTAATTAAAAAAAGCAAAAGCAAACAAAAAATCATCAATTTTTTAGAATAGAATTGCATATTTAATTTTAAGCTTAGATCATTTCTAAATAGATTGCATCTTTGGCTAGAAATTACTAAATTAAAACAATGTCTTAATTTAAATTAGGATAACCTAATTCCTAGTTTAAATAGGATAAAATTTTAATTTAGTTAGGAATTTCATTCAAATATCTTAGGATAGATTAATTGCACCTTTTTAGGATAAATTGCAATTTTTAGAAAAATAAAAAAAAAATCATAAAATCAAAAAGAAAAAATCAAAAATCTTGCATGAGCATGTAGAATTAGGAATACAGATTTAGTAAATAAAGCATTCAGGCTAGTAAATTAGACCTTTTCTTTAGAATCACATTTTTAGAATCATAGTTCTTAGAATTTTTTTTTTTTTAAATAGGTTAGGATTAGATTTAGATAATTTCATTCTTAGAAAACTTGGCACTTTTAAAAAAAAAAAAAAAAAAAACCAAAAAATGAAGAAATGATTTTCTAAGTCAAAATAGGGTTAATTTAAATTAATCCTAAATATGAATTAGAAAATTATTCGTTTTAGGTAGTTCATTAGGGCTTTTATTAATTCAAAATTCCAAATAAAAAAATCAAAAATTAGGTGCATGTTAATCAATTTGCATTCTAGGACCATTTAGTTTAAATTTGCATATTAGGTCATTTAAGTTGTAATTATTGCATTTCCTTTCATATAATTTAGATCATTTTGCCATGTCATATTAGGCTATTAGCATGCATTGCATTTAGGTTAAATTCCATTAAATAAAGTGAAAACAAAAAAAGAAATTTGCATGTTAATTAGAGACCATAACTAGGATTGTTGATGTGGAATTTAATCTAACGATGCAGATGCTTTCGTTGCTACAAGGTAAGTCCCTTAACCTTATCCATTGTTTTATTGGGTGTTAAATTGGTGGATTGCGCACCCGCATGATCACCTCACATGTTAGGGAGATAAATTAAAATCGATTCAAGCTGCCTGCTAAACATTTTTTCAAAATAAAAGAATGGTACCGAAAGGGCATTAGAGAAATCTAGTGTAACCAAGTCCCCGTACCCATAATCTCTGGTTCGTAGGAGTAAAGTAATCTCCCATTACTTTACTTGGGTTTCTAATCGACCCACCAAAAAGCGATTAGTGGCGACTCCTTAATAAAAATCATTTGCATGTTAAGAATTCAAACCTAAGTCGCGAATTGGTATGGGTTTGGGAGAGCCCGAGTTAAGTCTAGGCTTAACAATCCATTAGCCAAACCCTAGGTGGTTCACACCCGAAAAATTGGTTGCGACGGCTTGGCGACTCGCTGGGGACTTGTGTTAAAACACTTAGTGGACTTAGGCCAGTTTTTCTTTTCTTTTGAAAAATGTTTTTGTTTGGCAGCGAGGATTCCGCGTATGTCCCTAACATTTAAGGTGTTAAATGTTTTTGCAGATTGGGAGGTATAAGGGGAAGTATTTGCTGGCCTTTGTTTTGCAGGGAGGCGTAGGAATGAATGGTTTATTTTTATGTATGAAGTGTTGCTTGATATAAACTGTTGTGCATGCCTTGAATTTAACACTACACTTTTGCACACACAACCTGCCGTTGGACCTGGGCCGTACTAGGATATTTAGGATGGTATTGAGTTGGATACGACTTCGACCGCGAGGCCGCGTAGTAGAGGTTGCCCAACTCAATCCCGAAAGTTTCTTTCTTGGTGTCAAGGATGTTTACCTCTGCCCGCGAGGCTGCGTCGCATTGGGGTATCATTCTTGATTGAGCCGGAGTTAGAAGGGCTTGACTTAGTATGCGAGGCTGCAACTAAGTCATCCCACCCTTTTAGCTCCACCTTGTTTAGCCTTCCTAGTTAGAAATCGAACCTCACATTTCATGTGCTTGTCCATGTGGTTGCTTTAATCGCCATGTGAAGTAAGTTTTCTACTCCTTACTCTTGCAATTTACTTATTGTATTTCGTCTTTTCGTTGTCGATCCATGACATTAGGTTGGTCGAATCCCGATTTATAAACAATGGGAAAATCCGACATTCGATTCGTGCCTGCACCAAAGGTTGAACTTAAATCATGGTGGGATCGTCGGGCCATGATGGGCAAAGCTATGTTAAAGGAAAACTAGGTCGCCTTACTCCCCTTCTCGACATCGATGTTCAAAGTGGCGTCATGCAAGCACTCGCTCATTTCTGGTGTCCCCAAACATCAACATTTATATTCGGTAAGCATGAGCTCACCCCGACCTTGGAGGAATACGGCATCGCCATAGGAAAACCTTTGGAATTGGATTTAATAAACTCACCTCTTGGAATAAAACCTGCATCAATTTTGTCTGATTTTCTTAGGATGGATGAGGATCGAATTAAAAGAGTGCTGAAAGATAATTATCTTGCATGTCCTTTTTCCTTTCTAGATCAAAGTTTTGCTGATGCAGACACTCTTTTGAAAAGCAAAATCTTCATCTTAGCCTTTTCGGGTTTATTATTTTTCCTCTCCGCAAAGGAGCTATTAATCCTGCTATTATATGGATTGTCAAACAAGTGTGTGCTGGGGTTGGTTTTGTTAATACCATTTTAGCTGAAACATTTTTGTCACTTACTCGATTCAAGGAAGATGAGGATAAAACTTTTCATGCACCAATTGAACTCTTACAAATCTGGTTCTTTTCTCACATGAGAAAGATCGACATTCACATGCATATTATTAATGTTACTGATTCTCATCATCCTATTGAGGTATTCAAAAAGTATCAGGATCGAACTCCAAATCTTTCTTACTCAAAATGGATCAAATTGTTGAAAAATTCCAATACCAAGAGTTTTCTATGGCATGCTAAATGGTTCCAAGTCTCCGAGGCACGCCTCACTCATGGCGATGATGAGCCAATTCCATTGTTTGGGATCACCGGTGCCACTTCTTACTATCCACTCCGAGTGGCCCGTCAATATCGAGTTGTGCAAGACCTACCACCCCCTCTCAAGCTTGGTTTGTTTCAAATTCAATTCACTACCAAGGATGGTGATCACAAGAGATGGCTCCACTGCATCGAACAAGCCTGGCTCGCATGTCGCGAACAAAAGTTGAACTTGCCCTAGGATGAGCTTGAAGGACAGGAAAAGGTTTACCATGCCACTACTCGATACATCCGTCGACACAAAATTCCAATCGAGTATCTCCCGAAGGTGCCAGATGTGACTGAGAGGCCCACTCGGCAAGCGGAGCTTAATCGTCACAAGAGGAAGATGGGTACGTTATGAGGTGGGCTTGCTCGATGATACCAGGGCGTTCTTACTTCCGTGTCACTGTCAGGGTACGTTATGAGGTGGGCTTGCTCAGTGGCCCAATTTTCCAAGAATGCGTTTCGATATTCCCCTGTCAAGATGGGGAAATGGGGAGCATGTTACCACCGCCTCCTAGCCCTCCAGGTTGGCGATAGACCCCGATGGTACCCGGGGAGGATGGCGGGAATTTTGGGCTTGACCGGTGCTGCCAAGAGTGGATGGTTTTCTTTCTTTTTGATTAGCCTTTTATATAGGTTACTTTTGATGATCTGATCAGAGGGTAGTGTAGAGCTGTTCATGGTGTTGTTATTATGATGTATCCTACCCCAAACGATAAGAAAGCTATCAATTCCTTAGTAAATAATAGCAGAGCCGTTTCATGGTATACTTTTATGTTATAGTGTGTGCATTGCCCCTCATATGTTGTTTGGGATAGTTGTGAGATTTGCTTCCGCTATTTGTGTGATGCGCAGGGACCGTTTAAAAAATATATATATATATATATATATATGTTGTGAGCTTAAGAGATACAGCTCTTTTTAGAAAGTTAAAGGATGTTCAATATGACTGTAATAGCCTCCAGGGTGTTTTGGGGGTGTTACAGCCGGGGTTGGTATCAGAGCAGTAGTGGAGTGATAAGGAGTCTCATTTGGAAAGTGAGGAATATGAGGACAATGCACACATAGGATATTATACTACCCCAGCTAGTGTCTAGTCTTGGGAGGGGGACGAGTGATAAAGATATACTCATAGATCCTTGTTAGATTGACATTAGGTTGTCAGTAACACGTTGATGTTACTTATATTTTGTGGTAACTGGATTTTGGAGACAAGGGGACTCATATTATTCCTGAGGCAATGCTTGAAAATGCAGGAAAAGCATGGTGCGACCTGGAAGTTCCCATCATGCAAGAGCTGGACCTTCCGTTCCAAGGGCTGAACCCCGAATGGAAGATATCCTGCAAGCATTAGCCAATATTGGAAATTTGATGGAAAGACAGGCACAGCAACAGCCTGGAGCAGAACGTCGTACTCAGGGGTTGGTGGAGCAATTCTTGAGGTTAAAGCCACCTAAATTCAGTGGAATGGGAAGCCCTGAGGAGGCGGAACACTGGATAGATGGAATGGAGCAGATTTTCAAACTGTTGGGCTGCACTGATGATGAGAGAATTGTTTTGGCAGAATACCAGCTGGAAGGGAATGCCAAATTTTGGTGGAGAGCTTCAAAGGATACGATTTTTCCACCAGGTACTCCTATGAACTGGGATGAATTTGTCAGAGCCTTTAATAGAAAACATTTTTCTGACTGTGCCAAGGATCGAAAGATCACTGAATTTGTCCAGTTAGAACAGAAGGAGATGACAGTGGATCAATATGAGGCCAAGTTTTCTGAATTGTCTAGGTATGCTCCCAGATTGGTTGAGGATCCAGAAGAGAAAGCAAAAAGATTTCTTAAGGGATTGAGGACCAACATTAGGAGACAATTGGTACCTTTAAATTTAAGGAATTACACCGAAGTGTATGAGAGAGCGCAGCTGGTAGAACAAGAAATTGAAAGAGAACAACTAGAAAGCAGGAAACAGTGGCTGTCTGGAGATATAAAGCGAGGTAAGAGATCTTATGTGAGTCAAGGATAGAACTGGACACCTAAGAAAAAGGGTAATTTTGGGAGATTTAGCAAAGGAAAGGAAGGTATAAGTATGGGAAGGATGCCTAATAGGAATGATGAATGTTCCAGATGTGATGGGAAACATGGACCTGGCCCCTGCACTGGACAGTTAAAGTGTTATGGGTGTGGACAAGTGGGTCACTTGAGGAGGAGTTGTCCGAAAGAAAGATCTCAAATGAGTTCCGGCTCAGTCCGCCAAATGCAACAAAGTGCTGCCAAACCTAGTGCACAAAGGAGTTCCCAAAGACCACCAGCGCAAGGAAGGGCGTATGCAGTCACTCAAGAGGAAGCGGAAGCTTCCAAGGATGTCATTTCAAGTACGATTCTGATAAATGATAAGAAGGCATATGCATTGTTTGATACGGGTGCTACACATTCATTTGTATCACGAAAGGTATAGGCAATTGAATAAGATAGAGACTATACCACTTGAGACCCCTCTATGTGTTTCTACGCCGTTAAAGGATGTGGTTTTATCTACCTTGGGATGTAGGAATTGTAAGATAACTGTGGGAGGAAAAGATATGGAGATAGACTTGATTGTTATGGCTATGTATGATTTTGATGTGATCATAGGAATGGATTGGCTTCATAAATATCAGGCTAAGGTAGATTGTTACAAGAAGATATTTTACTTTGCTTTGCCTGATCAGTCTAGTTGTGAATTTTTGGGAAGTCGAGTTCATCTATCTATGCCTATTGTTTCGGCCATGGAAGCTTGTAAATTGCTTGATGATGGATGTCAAGGATATTTAGCCTAGGTTAAGGACTATAATCAAGAAGAACCTAAGATTGAGAAGATTAAGATTGTGAATGAGTTTCAAGATGTATTTCCTAAAGAATTACCTGGATTGCCACCGGATAGAGAAATTGAATTTGAGATTGAGTTGATGCGGAACAACACCGATATCCGAGCCCCGTACAGAATGGCACTAGTAGAGCTGAAGGAATTGAAAGTGCAACTACAGAACTGCTGGATAAGGGATTCATCAGACCGAGTGCTTCGCCATGGGGTGCACCAGTGTTATTTGTGAAGAAGAAAGATGGGTCGATGCGGTTATGTATTGACTATCGGCGATTGAATCAGGTAACTACTAAGAATAAGTATCCTCTGCCTAGAATTGATGATCTTTTGATCAACTTCGGGGAAGTTCAGTCTTTTCTAAGATTGATTTAAGATCAGGGTATCATCAGTTAAAGATTAAAGAGGAGGACATTCCCAAGACTGCATTTAGAACTCGTTATGGACATTATGAATTTCTTGTGATGCCATTTGGATTAACGAATGCACCTGCTGCCTTTATGGATTTGATGAATAGGGTATTTAAGCCTTATTTGGATCAATTTGTGATTGTCTTTATTGATGATATACTGGTATATTCTAAAGGACTTAAAGAACATGAGCAACATTTGAGAACAGTTTTACAGACTCTGAGGGATCATAAGTTGTATGCTAAGTTTAGTAAATGTGAATTCTGGTTGGATCAAGTGATGTTTTTAGGACATGTGATATCAGGAGAAGGAATATCAGTGGATCCGGCTAAGGTTGAGATGGTGATAAATTGGCTGAGACCGACTACACCTACTGAGATACGAAGTTTCTTGGGATTGGCTGGCTACTATAGGAGATTCATTGAAGGATTTTCTTTGTTGGCAAGTCCTTTGACAAGACTAACCCGAAAGAATTTGAAATTTGATTGGGATGGGGAGTGTGAAAGGAGTTTTCAAGAACTTAAGAGGAAATTGACTACAGCTCCAATTTTAGCCTTACCCTCTGGATCCGATGGTTTTACAATCTACAGTGATGCTTCTCATAAGGGACTGGGATGTGTTTTAATGCAGCATGGCAAGGTTATAGCCTATGCATCCAGACAGTTGAAACCTCATGAGCTGAATTACCCAACCATTGATCTAGAATTAGCAGCTATAGTGTTAGCCCTAAAGATATGGAGACACTACTTATATGGGGAAAGGTTCGAGATTTACACAGATCATAAAAGTTTGAAATATCTGTTTTCGCAGAAGGAATTAAACATGAGGCAAAGGAGATGGATGGAGTTATTGAAGGATTATGATTGTGAAATAAAGTACCATCCAGGAAAGGCAAATAAAGTAGCGGATGCTCTCAGCCGAAAGTCAGCTATGGAAATAGCTAGCCTAAGGATAGCTGAATGGAGTTTGTTAAAGTCTGTAACAGACTCAGAATTTAAATTCGAGGTGAATTGCTTGACTGGTATGTTGAGTGCATTGAGGATTGAACCTGAGATTATCAGAAAGGTTAAAATTTTGCAAAAAGATGATCCAGAAATTTTGGAGATAAAGAATGCTGTGTTTTTAGGAAAAAGACCTGAATTCCAAATTTCTGAAGATGGTATAGTAAGATGCCAAGGGCGACTCTGTGTACCCAATAATGAAGAATTAAAGAGGGAAATTTTGTCAGAGGCACATAAGAGCAGCTATAGTATTCACCCTGGAAGTACCAAGATGTATAGAAATCTACATCCACAGTTCTGGTGGAATGGTATGAAGGCAGATGTAGCCAAGTATGTATCCCAATGTTTAACTTGTCAGCAAGTAAAGGCGGAACATCGTAAACCTGCAGGACTTCTACGACCTCTGGATATACCAGAATGGAAATGGGAGCACATAACCATGGATTTTGTACAAGGGCTACCAAGAACATCAAGTGGTTATGATTCCATATGGGTAATAGTGGATCGTCTGATGAAGTCCGCTCATTTCTTAACAGTTCGTGCTAATTATTCTATGGATAAGTATGCAGAGGTATACATAAGACAAGTCATACGTTTACATGGAATTCCGGTGACCATTACATCTGATAGAGACCCGAGATTTACTTCAAATTTTTGGAGGAGTCTTTAGGATGCTTTAGGGACTAAGCTTCAATTCAGTACTGCTTTTCACCCTCAGACGGATGGACAGACAGAAAGAATAATTCAGATATTGGAAGATATGTTGAGAGCTTGTGTAACGGATTTCAAAGGAAATTGGGATGAAAGATTACATTTGGTAGAATTTGCTTAGAACAATAGTTACCAGAAAAGTATAGGTATGGCTCCATATGAAGCATTGTATGGTAGAAGATGTAGAACTCCTGTCTGTTGGGATGAAACAGGGGAAAAGAAATTGACCGGACCTGAGTTAATACAGATCACAACAGAAGTGGTAGGTACCATTAAGAAAAGGCTCAAGACAGCTCAAGATAGACAAAAGGATTATGCAGATAAGCGAAGAAGACCTCTACATTTTGAGGTAGGAGATCATGTATTTCTTAAAGTGTCCCCTGTAAGAGGAGTATCTAGATTTGGTATCAAAGGTAAGTTAAGCCCCAGATATGTGGGACCGTTTGAAATACTTGAAAAGGTTGGAAATGTGGCTTATCGGTTAGCATTACCGCCGAAGTTGGGAAATCTACATGATGTATTCCATGTATCTATGCTGAAGAAATATCAACCAGACCCTAATCATATTCTGGACCATGAGACTATTGAAGTGAATGAGGAAGTGAGATATGTTGAAGAGCCTGTGCAAATACTGGATCGAAAGGAACAAATTCTCAGGACTAAGAGAATTCCATTAGTTAAGGTATTATGGCAACACCATGATATGGAAGAAGCTACTTGGGAAAGTGAAGATGTAATGAGACAGAAGTATCCTCATTTGTTCAAAGAGACGTAATCAATGCCTAAAATTTCGAGGACGAAATTTCTTAAGGTGGGGAGAGTTGTGGCATCCTCAATTTTATAACCTATCAAGGTGAGAGGTTATGGTCAATTGGAATGGCAATAAAATTTTGAAGTGTGGAAATTGTGACTAATTGAGTGGTGTGGCCTTGGGCATTAATCTAATAAGTCATGATTTAATTAGGTTAGTGAGGGTGGCGGATATGTGTTGCAATGATAATTATTAAGTGGCCATAGTAGCTATGGTGTGTGTGTGTGTGTGACTAGATTTGCTAGTGGAATTTGTTGTACTTGAGTATGTGATTATAAAAATGTGTGGCCAAGTGTTATTTGCTGGATTAAGACTTAAATTAATTAGATTAATGGTTAAATTAAATGGACTAACTAAACCTATGTAGGGGACTTCGGCCAAGGAGGGACCGAGTGTGTGTGTGTACGTGTGAGTGTGATGTGTGTGTGCTGTGTGGTGATGTGGCGCCACATGTCACTAACTAAGGAGGAGTAAAGAGAGAGAGAGGAGGCCGGTTGAGTGAGTGGAGTGGGTCGATCAAGAGGAAAGAGAGAGAAGGGGAGAGAGAGAGAAAGTCGGGCGAGCAAGGAGGAAGGAGAGCCGAGGGAGTTGCGCCGTTTCTTCACCGATTCTGCCGTTTTTTTTTCTTCACCGAATCTAGCTGAATCAAAGGCAAGATAACTCTTCTAGTCTTCTCATGTTCTTGTGTTGTGATTTAGAGATAGAAATCGTGGGGTTCCTCGGCTGGATTGATGAAATTCTGATGAAGAACAAAACCGGGTATATTCGGACTTCTATGAACCAGGTTACACGGTTTGCTTGCATCTCTCTGTAGAGTGTGTTAGAGGGAGAATTGAGTCTCAAGTTCTTCAAGGAAGTTGTTGTACACTTCCTGAGCTGCAACATAGTCAAAAATGAGAATTTTTGAAGGTGATTTAAGGGGTGAAAATCGAATTCTTTGGAGACGGGGTGTTCTCGGGCGAACCAGTGAACCCGTCTGGATGATTGCTAGTTGTTCACATGGTTACAGGGGGAATTTCAAGTCGGTTTCTTCTAATGAAATGTTGGAGACATTCTGGGTAATCACATACTAAAATTTGAGCTTAATTCGTCTAGGATAGCTAGGTGAATCTCCTGAATCTTCCTGCCGTTCAAATTGGGAAGCTGCTGGATAGAGTATCAGTTAACCCTGTTGGCTTAATGCGTGTTGTACATGTGGTTCTGTGGGGTATCTCAATTCGATGTCTTCTAATGAATTTTTGAGGATTTCATGATGTATCTTGTGGTAAAATTTGAGCCTATTCCAGTGAGTGTAGCTTATGATTTCGAATTTTCTTTATTGGCTTGTATACTGGAATTTTATCCGAGAAAAAGGGTCAGTGACTTGTGAACTTGTAAACCATATTTTCTTTGAGGAATTGGATGTCGACCTTCAAAGAGAAGTTGTAGGGTATGGTTCTGGCTATAACATATTCAAAAATGAGATAAAAAGAGCGAGTGTAAGTGGGTGTTTCGAATTTATCTTGTTAGCCGTGTAACTGTGCATAACTGAATAACAGTTGGAAGTTGTTGATTTTTAAACTATAATTTGTAGGTCGAATTTGAAGACCATTTCTTCTAATGAAGTGTTTATTTACCTCTTGGCTACGACGTGTGAATTTCTGGGAATTTTTAAGGGCAAATTAGTGCCTCAATTTCGTGATATCTTACATGGGTGTAATCTGGAATATTTCTGGACAAGTGCTGAATGTGGCCGAAAATGAATGTGGCAACATTATATATTCTCATATCATTTTCTTAAGTATAAATGACCTTTTCAATTGCTGTTTTATGTATGGACCTAGACTATTATGTCTAATAGTGACTGACATGAGGTTCTAAGAGTTTCTTAATTGGATTATATGCTGGATTTTTTGGATATTTCTTTTAATTACTCTATGCCGATGGTAATATGAACTATATTTGATGAGTAATGCATGCTGAATCTTCAAAGTGCATGCGGAATTGATGGAGTGTCTTCTTGAGGTGTATGTACACATGCCATGTAGGGTTGATACATGGGCATTCATTGTTAAATTCACTTGATACATGTGCTGTGCATGCTGTATTTATGATGAGATCATTGACTAAGCATGTAGACTTTTGGCACGTGAATGTGATAAATGTACGCATTGTTGTCATGCTTGAGTTCCATGGACATGTTTGTGAATCATGCATGGAAAAAGAAACTGTTGCATGACATGCATTGATTTTACCTTGGGAGTGTCGGGATGCCTGGCCAGGGAGTGAAAATGCCGGATGCCTAGTAGCCCTGTGTGCGTAAATCTGGATGGCCTCGGAGTTGAGATGCCCGGGTGTTGGGGGTGCCGGAAGCACGGAGTGTGTGAGCCGTGATTGCCTCGTGATGCCGGTTGGGGTGCGAGATGCCCGGCCGGGAGTGTAAATGCGGGAAGCACGGATGGTGTGTGCCGTGATGCCTCACGATGCCAGTGTTGGGTGTGAGATGCCCGGAATGTGGCGGGCCGGAAGCCGTTTGGTTCTTACCGGGATTTACATGTGAATTTACATGAGCTTGGTACATATGTGCATGAGCATTGTGATATCGTGGCATGGGACATGGTGGAAACTGTACACGACATTATTGATATGCATGCTTGAGCATAAGTCGAATTGGGCGTGTGAGTTTTATATATGGCATGAGACATTGATATGTGCATATCTACCCATTATGTTAATCCGTGATGTGCATGGGTACTGTATTGAATAAATACCATGAATGAATTGCATTCGATTTCCAAGTTGGATATGTACATGCTACACTTGAGTGTTGGATTGTGAGCATGATGAGTTCATAGCTTGGTGACTAAATGCATGTCTATGAGGTTCGTGTGATGTTGTGATTAGGTTGCAATGCAAGGTATGAGTAGTCTAGAAATTTTATCTTTGCTGAGTGGTTGTACTTACCCCTTTGGGGACCTATATTTTCAGCTTAGCCGATATGCGTGCCGCCGATCGCCCCAAGTGTGTATTACGGGATTCCCTATGATTTTGAGGTCGGGGTCATCCGGTTTCCAAGCCCGATGATACCAGGGCGTTCTTACTTCCGTGTCACTGTCAGGGTACGTTATGAGGTGGGCTTGCTCGGTGGCCCAATTTTCCAAGAATACGTTTCGATATTCCCCTGTCAAGATGGGGAAATGGGGAGCATGTTACCACCGCCTCCTAGCCCTCCAGGTTGGCGATAGACCCTGATGGTACCACAGGGAGGATGGCTGGAATTTTGGGCCTGACCGATGCTGCCAAGAGTGGATGGTTTTCTTTCTTTTTGATTAGCCTTTTGTATAGGTTACTTTTGATGATCTGATCAGAGGGTAGTGTAGAGCTGTTCATGGTGTTGTTATTATGATGTATCCTACCCCAAACGATAAGAAAGCTATCCATTCCTTAGTAAATAATAGCAGAGCCGTTTCATGGTATACTTTTATGTTATAGTGTGTGCATTGCCCCTCATATGTTGTTTGGGATAGTTGTGAGATTTGCTTCCGCTATTTGTGTGATGCGCAGGGACCGTTTAAAAATATATATATATATATATATATATATATATATATATGTTGTGAGCTTAAGAGATACAGCTCTTTTAGAAAGTTAAAGGATGTTCAATATGACTGTAATAGCCTCCGGGGTGTTTTGGGGGTGTTACGGGTGAAGTATTCAGCCCCTCCAAGCTTCTACATTGATCCTCGCAGCATTGTCCCAGGACGGATGGGGTGGCATGGATGATCCGACGCCCCCAAAGACCGAGGACCCTGAAGATATGCTAGAAGGAGTTACAAGCTTGTTTGATGACGTCGTCATAGGAGCCATCGACGAAGGATCTCCCGATGAAATGGGCCCTGGCCCACCAGAGTAACTCGTTTATCGCTTTCTCACATTCCCCTGCGTGGGAATTTTTATTGCTTTCTAGGAATAATTATCGCTATTAAGCGATTGTCTTTGATTTCTTTTTAAGATTTGGATTTGCATTTTCATTCAATAAATGTAATTGATTGATGAATATCAATAAGATTACAAGTTTTATTTTGAGGGCATGATGAGGTACACCAAACCAGCCCGATGATGATATCCAGCCGATAAAAAAAAAAAAGAAGAGAAAAATCCAAGGAGAATTCTGAGGCCTGGACTTCATCATGCTTCCTCGTGTCAAAATGTTTATAAAAATCCCTTTCAAAAGTCTTTCAAAAAAATCTTTCAAAAAATACAGATTACTCTGTTTGTTTTTCTAATTTATCTACTTCCTGTTTCAGGGATAATCTTATAGCATATAAAGATGTGGAAGTGGTCCAATCCAATTCTAAATCCTAGGGGCAAGTTTACTCCAAATTACAGTGGACCATATGTGATGAATTTTCCGGAGGTACCTTAATCTTAGCAGAAAAGGATGGCTGTAAATTTTCCACTCTAATTGAATTTGCTTTGAACTGCAAGCATTTTTGTGATGAACAAATTGCCTCAATGAGTTGCAAATTCAATTATTCAAATTTGTTGCAAATGTTGCATATTCTCCATAATGAATTGAGTGTGTCAAATGCGATATCTTGGAATGATGAAAGGCAAGCTTTATTCCATACACTATTTCATACACTAACCCCCAATGAGTTGTGTGAAAAATTCCATGCCCGCAAGGAAAAGGGCGGTCTCGCAAAGGGTACGTTATCTAAAGTGATGAGGGGCAGTTTTTTCCTCTACCCAAAACACTACAGGTATATCCATTGTTTAGCCCTTTGAGCCCACACACATGAAGAGTTTGTTTAAAATTACCCCTGTCAAGGATCATCCCACATTGGGACAAATTTGAAATCAAGGGTAGGAATTTTCTTATTTACACTTGCATCAATCTTCGGGTATTGCTTTCGTAGTGTAACTTGTACGATAATTGAAGTGCCTTAAGATGATGAAGAGCAGTCATTTCTCTATCCTATACACTTTTATCCATTGCATAGCCCACTTGAGCTTATGAATTCATTTCATATTAAACCCAGTTGGTGATCATCCCCCACACTGGGGCAAGACAAATTCAAGTGGCATGAATTAGGATGCCCACAAAAAATGAAGGTTCTGATCAAAAAAAGAAGTGCAAAAATGGAGCATAAAAAGCAGTGTGCCTGGTAAAAGCAAGGCCGATGCCCAAAAGAAAAGAAAAATAAAAAAATACCTGATATGCTTAGTCATACCCTGAACAAGGCAGTACAAAAAAGAAAAGCTCGAATGATGTTCCAATCAATGAGTGCAAAAGAAAAACTTCGACATTGAAGAAGAAAATTGGTAGAAATGTCATGATGATCACCAACTTTACCCTTTAAACACTTTTTGAGCCTAATCATCCTTTCGTTTCTTAACCCATGAACCAAGCCTACGTTACGGCCCTTGCAAAGTCTCTTCAGATTATGGCACTTAAATTAACGTAAAGGTTCATATGTTCGAAAGCATCGCTCGAAGAGGTGTGAGTAAGATAATTTCTGCCTCATTTCTTATGTTTCTTGACTTGTAAACCCCAAGATGATTGCAGAATATTTTTCAAATAAGCCTGACTCAAAGAGTCCCATTTGTTAAGCCATTGACCAAGCCCGCATTATGGTCCCTCTTAAAAGACCTCTCATTGGTAAGATCGTACCACTTGCGAGATTGCTTGGACCCTTGTCCGGCATGATGAAGGTAAGATAGAGTGATTGACAAAATCCTGCATTAAAAATCAGGATAAAATAGCCATTTTAATGAGGATGAGAGAAAAGTCCTTTCAGACCAAAGGATCCCTCATTTGACACATTCATGACACTCATGTATTCAGAATGGAAATTAGATGATGCGAGATTGATGGAAATCATCGTGAACATCCATTAAATTGATACTTGTTTATGATTGCAAACGCATGTTGCCACTCCTATAACCATGTTTTGTAGGAGACATATCCCTGAAGGTCAGAGATTGTACCGGGTAAGTATATCTCTATTCATACCTTGAATATTTGTCATTGCACAAGTATTCCCTTTTAAGTATATTTGACACTCAATTGAGTTGTCCCCCAAAGATTTTCCTCCGATTCAATCGATTAAGGCGACCGAAGAATGGTTCGGGTCCTGGTCAGATGATTTCTGTCGCAAGGCTAGGCGACCGAAGAATGGTTCGGGTCCTAACCAAGCAAAACCTCAGTCTAGGTGACCGTAGCATAGAACGGGTCCTAGACAGCATTTATTGCTTTAACAGGTAATCGTAGCATAGAACGGATCCTGGGAAAGCAATTCTTTTCTGCCGTACTGGGCGACCGTAGAATGGTACGGGTCCTAGGAAAGCGGAATATTCACAAAGTCGTGTTACTATTCTGGGCAACCATAGAATGGTACGGGTCCTGGACATGTAACACCCTCTACCTCGGACTACTTCATCCTCCTCGAAGGTAAGTTATTCCAGGTAGGTTTGTGGCATCCTCAATTTTATAACCTATCAAGGTGAGAGGTTATGGTCAAGTGGAATTGCAATAAAATTTTGAGGTGTGGAAATTGTGACTAATTGGGTTGTGAGACTTTGGGCATTAATCTAACAAGTCACGATTTAATTAAATTAGTGGGGATGACGGCTATGAGGTGCAATTTTATTTGGAGAATGGGACAAATATCATTGTGGTCATATGTGTATTCAATTTTCGGCCAAGTAAGGTTATCGGCTAGACTAAGATTTAATTAAAGTGGATTTAAGGGAGATTAAAAGAGAGAATTAATGGACAATTTAAACTAAACTCACTTCGGCCATGGCGTGTGAATGTGAGGGGGGGGAGTGACCGATTGAGGAAAGTCGTGTGGAGAGAGAGAGTGACCGTGTGTGTGAAGTGTGTGTATGTAAGAGAGAGGTGTGGCCGTGCGTGAGGCGTGAGAGTGTGTGATGTGGCACCAGGTGTCAAAAGATTAAAGACCTAGACTATTAGCTTTAGTGACTAAGTGGAGAGCTGTAAGAGAGAGAGTGAACCGGTGGGTTAAGTGGGGTAAGTCGGCTGGGTAAAAAGAGAAAAAGAGAGAGAAGGAGAGAGAGAGAAGGAGTCGCGTCGCGCGAGGAAGGAGAAGAAGGAGAGGGTTTTGCCGAGAGAGATTTCAGCTCAACCAGGAGAATCTCTTGCTGATCTTCACCAAATCAAAAGGCAAGAGCATTCTTAACTCTTCCTGTACCTGTTTAGGATCTTAATTTGGCAAGAATTGGTGATTAAAGTGGTTGGATTTGGCTGAGTGTGGAGGTAGTGTAAATCGGGTGGAAATTCGGGTAGAAAGACAGAGTGATGCCCGAGTATAGTTTGGCCATTTTCGTGAGGTTAGAGGTAGAATCAGGACTTGGTGTCTTCTGTGAACTTGTTCTACACATCTTCAATATTAACATAGTCGAAAATGATCCGATTTGATGGAGATTTGGGGGTCGAACCGAATTTAACTTGAAAACGGGTGAGTTTTAGGGTGAACCGAGGGACCTCAGAGGATTGTTTGCCCTTGTTTGTGCACTTTGAGTGGGAATTTTGATTCGACTTATTCTGATGAATTGTTAGGGACATCTTGATTCATCTTGTGGTAAAATTTGAGCTAATTCCAGTATGTGTAGCCTAGTGTTTCGAATTTTTCTTTATCTATTTATATTCTGGAATTTACCCGAGAAAGAGCCAGTAGTTTGTGGACTTTAAAACCCAATCTTCTCTTGTGAATTGGATGTCGACTTCAACAGAAAAGTTGTGGGAAATGCTCTTGGCTACAACATATCCAGAATTTGTAGAAAAAGAGTGGGTTTTGGTTGGTCAATGTGAATTATTTTGTAAATCGTGTAAACTGTGTGGGCTTGAGCGAATGTTAAAAGTTGTCGATTTTTAAACTATGATTTGTAGGTCGAATTTGAGAGTGATTTCTTCTGATGAAATGTTTATTTATCTCTTGGCTATGACATATGAATTTCTAGGAATTTTTTAGGGCAATTTAGTGCTTAAATTTTGCGATTTCTGAAGGAAGTGTAAAACTGGAATTTTTGGGTATGTGTTGAGTGTGGCCGAAAATGAGTGTGACATTATTATATGTTCTAACATTATTTTCTTAAGTGCAATTGGCCACTTTATTTTCTGTTTTGTGTATGAACTTAGGCTTAGATTTCTTATGGCAGTTTATATGATACACTAAGAGTATTTTAAATAAATTGTGAGCTGGATTTGTGGGAATTTCTTGGAAATACCTTATGCCGATTATAGCATGGATCATTTTGGTTGATAATGCATGCCAAATCTTCAATGTGCATGCTGAATTGATGGAATATCTTCTTGAGGTGTATGTGCACATGTCATGTATGGTTGATAAATGGATATCTACTGTTAAATTCACTTGACTCACATGATGTACATACTTGTAATTGTGATTGAACAATTGGCTGAGCATGTAGACCTTGGGCATATGAATATGATTAAGTATATGCGTTGTTGTCATGCTTGTGTTCCATGGACATGTTTGTGAATTCATGCATGGAAAAAGAGATTGTTGCATGACATGCATTGATTTTACCTCGGGAGTGTCGAGATGCCGGCCGGGGAGTGAAAATGCCGGATGCCCGGTAGCCCCGTGTGCGTAAATCTGGATGGCCTCGGAGTTGAGATGCCGGGTGTTGGGGGTGCCGGAAGCACGGAGTGTGTGTGCCGTGAATGCCTCGTGATGCCAGTTGGGGTGCGAGATGCCCGGCCAGGGAGTGTAAATGCCGGAAGCACGGATGGTATGTGCCGTGAATTCCTCACGATGCCAGTTGGGGTGTGAGATGCCCGGAAAGTGGGGTTGCCGGAAGCCGGGTGGTGTGTACCGGATCATGCATATGAAATTGCTAGCATTGATGTGTGCCCATGACTTATGCATTGTGACGAAAAGAAAGGCATGTGATTTTATCAATTGCATATGTGCACGTTTGATGGGCTGGTAAGCGATATTCATACATGAGACTATGCCATTATGCCCTGCTAGATATGTCCAACCCGTGTATATATTTAATTGATGGCTGATGGTGCTTATTGAGGTGATTTGACCACACTCGATTGCTGATTGCCTTTGATGTGAAATGAATTGTATTTATGCATGCTGTATGGGTAGTTTTAAGAATTGCTCTATTGCTGAGTGGCTGTACTCACCCCTTTGGGGACTTACATTTTCAGCCTAGACGATGTCAGTTCCACCTATCGCCCTGGTATTTACTATGGGATCCCCGTGATTTTGAGATCCGAGTTGTGCGGTTCGAGCCCGATGATCCCCGGGCGTACTTACTTGCAGTCTCCGTCGAGTGCGATATGAGGTGGGCCGAGTGGCGGCCCAATCTTCCGGGAGTACATCTCTATCTTCCCCTGTCGGGACGGGAAATGGGTAGTATGTTGCCCCCGCCACCTAGTCCTCGGGTTGGCGGTAGACACCGATTGTAGCCGGGGAGGATGGTGGGATTTTTAGCCGGACCGGAGCTGTCGAGTGGATGGTTTCTTTTTGGGTTAGCCTTTTGTATAGGCTATTTTTGGGTTATCTTGATAGGGAGTAGTGTAGAGCTTCTTTTGATATTTTTACTATGATGTGCCCTACCCCTAAAAGATAACAGAACTATCCATTCATTAGTAAATAATATCGAGCCGGTTTCTTGGTATACTATTGTGTTTAGTATGTGTGAATTGCCCCTCATATGTTGTAAGGAGAGTCTTCAATATTTGCTTCCGCTATATGTGATGCGCGGGGACCGTTGAATAAAAAAAAAAAAAAAAAAAATTTTGAGAGCTTAAAAGACACGGCTCCCTCAGGAGTGGAAGTGATGATTAGCATGACTGTAATGTAATAGCCCCAAGGGTGTTTGGGGTGTTACAAGGTTCATTTGCATTAGCATTTGCATGCATCATATAAGTTGCATTTAAAAATGAAATCCAATTTCCAACAAAAAATCATTCATTGCATAAGCATGACCAAAATTAGGTCTCAATTTATCTTTGAAGGCAACCTCTGCGAGCTCACCTTCAAAGAGGGGCAGCTGTTGACACCTAATTTTGGGGGCTTATTTTTACAAAAAAAAAATAAAAAAATAAAAAATGCATGGCATATAGTTTAGGCAGATTTTGATTTTTTTTTTTTATATTTTGTTTTATTAAAATTTTTTTAGATTTAGGAAATATATACTGAGATATGCATTTTGCGCAAGAAGGGGAATTTTTGGATAGGATATGCAAAAATATTTCAGTGATATGTTTAGGGGTATCGTGCTTAAGTGAAATTAGAAATAAAATATACCTCAAGGATTTGATTTTTGGGCTTATAATGGAGGGGGGCTCCTTTTCGAAAAAAAAGAGAAAAAGAAAGTCAAAAGAAGGGAAAGGAGAGAGGGAGAGAGCCGTCGGAGGGTGAGCAGAGGGGGAGAGAGAGAGAGAGAGAGAGAGAAAAAAAGAAAAATGAAAAAAAGAAGAAAAGATAAAACAGGCCGAAGCCCCTCCTCGCGCGTCGTTCGCCTTCCCGAGGAGGATCCCGCCGAGCGCCGTCGCCGCCAACGCCACCGCCGCCGGACACGACACCGCCAGCCGCCGTACCGCCTCCTCCTTTGATCTCGCCGGCGCTCCTCGCGGCCTCCGTCATCCCCGCGACCGCAACGCCCTGCCCGTGCTCAACCCCGCCGCCGAGCCTCCTCGCCGCCTGAGTAGGTCCCGCGACGCCGCCCTAGCGGCCGTCGCGCCGTCGTCGCGCGCCCCCGAGAGACCCGCGGCCGCTCGAGGTCCTCCGCCTCCCCGCCGTCCCAGATCCGCTCCCAGGGAGGATGCAGGCCGCCTCCGCCGCGGCGCCCCGATCCGGCGCCCGCTCCCACGGCTCGCGCCCACGCCGCGGCCGCCCGCAACGCCCCCCGCCGCGATTGTCCCACAACCGGCCGCCGCCGTCGCGCCGTCTCCGAGCCGCCTCCGCGAAGCCCCCGCCGCCGCATCGCCATCCCACCGCCGCCGCCGCCGCACCGCCCCGCCGAAACCCTAATCGCCCCCCCTTTTCTTTTTCTTTTTTCTTTTTCAAAAAAAGAAAAGAAAAAAAAAAAAAAAAGGGAAAAAAAATCAATTAGGTAGATTTTCTTTTATTTATTTACTTTATTTTATTTTCATTATTTTGTTGTTATTTTATTGTTATTATTTTATTGTTATTCTATTTTTGTTAATAACATTAAGCCTTGATATGTAATTTACCCCTTAATTCGCAACCGCGCCCATTTTTTATTTCGTCTATAAGGCTTTAGACGAGGTAATTAATTATGTGGGAATAAAATTGATATTTTGATCTTTAAGGCTTAAGATCAATTTATCGATTTTACCAGCGAAATATTGTCCCTGAGTTTGAATGATGTGTGATATTTTCTAGATAATTTTAGATGGTCTTGATTGCTTTATTTATATTGAAATATGTGCAAGTTGTGATGTTGCTTGTTTAGGGTAATTTGCATGTTTAGGCTTCCTAATTTATCATGAATTTTCAAAAAAAAAAAAAAAAATCAAAAATCAAAAATCAAAAAATCAATTAGCTTAGATTACATGTTTAATTATTAGAAATTGTTAAAAAATCAAAAAAATCTTAAACTAGAATTAGCTTTCATTGTCTTGCATATTTAGATTAGGGATTTTAATTAGGTCATGAAAAATAGGAAAACATAAAAAAGAGCAAAATTCACTCGGGATATAAGTTGAATTGCATGTTAAATTTTAATTAAAAAAAAACAAAAAGCAAACAAAAAATCATCAATTTGTTAGAATAGAATTGCATGTTTAATTTTAAGCTTAGATCATTTCAAATAGATTGCATCTTTGGCTAGAAATTACTAAATTAAAACAATGTCTTAATTTAAATTAGGATAACCTAATTCCTAGTTTAAATAGGATAAAATTTTAATTTAGTTAGGAATTTCATTCAAATATCTTAGGATAGATTAATTCCACTTTTTTAGGATAAATTGCAATTTTTAGAAAAAATAAAAAAAATCATAAAATCAAAAAGAGAAAATCAAAAATCTTGCATGAGCATGTAGAATTAGGAATACAGATTTAGTAAATAAAGCATTCGGGCTAGTAAATTAGACCTTTTTTTTAGAATCACATTTTTAGAATCATAGTTCTTAGAACTTTTTTTTTTTTTAAAATAGGTTAGGATTAGATTTAGATAATTTCATTCTTAGAAAACTTGGCACTTAAAAAAAAAAAAAAACAAAAAATGAAGAAATGATTTTCTAAGTCAAAATAGGGTTAATTTAAATTAATCCTAAACATGAATTAGAAAATTATTCGTTTTAGGTAGTTCAATTAGGGCTTTTATTAATTCAAAATTCCAGATAAAAAAATCCAAAAATTAGGTGCATGTTAATCAACTTGCATTCTAGGACCACTTAATTTAAATTTGCATATTAGGTCATTTAAATTGCAATTATTGCATTTCATGTCATATAATTTAGATCATTTTGCCATGTCATATTAGGCTATTAGCATGCATTGCATTTAGATTAAATTCCATTAAATAAAGTGAAAAAACAAAAAAAAGAAATTTGCATGTTAATTAGAGACCATATCTAGGATTGTTGATGTGAAATTTAATCTAACGATGCAGATGCTTTCGTTGCTACAAGGTAAGTCCTTTAACCTTATTCATTGTTTTATTGGGTGTTAAATTGATGGATTGCGCACCCGCATGATCACCTCACATGTTAGGGAGATAAATTAAAATCGATTCAAGCTGCCTCGCTAAACATTTTTCAAAATAAAAGAATGGTACCGAAAGGGCATTAGAGAAATCTAGTGTAACCAAATCTCTGTACCCATAATCTCTGGTTCGTAGGAGTAAAGTAATCTCCCATTACTCTACTTGGGTTTCTAATCGACCCACCAAAAACTGATTAGTGGTGACTCCTTAATAAAAATCATTTGCATGTTAAGAATTCAAACCTAAGTCGCGAATTGGTATGGGCTTGGGAGAGCCCGAGTTAAGTCTAGGCTTAACAATCTATTAACCAAACCCTAGGTGGTTCACACCCGAAAAATTGGTCGCGACAGATGTATATAAGTGTCGTTCTCAGGTTTGTAAATTTATGGCCCTGTTTCCTATCCCATTATTTTATTGTCTAGGGATTTATATCAGCTTTCGCATGCATATATTAAAATGAAAGGGTTGGCGATACGTCCTGGGATATCGCTATTATGTCGACCAAGTAAGGATGGGCACAGGCTCGGATGATCAGGATGTGACAAGCCTACCTTGTCCACTATAGCAAAAGCTATAACCTCTGCTGGATGAACTACCTACCCCCATTCGTCAAGTGCGGCCAAATCACCCCCAATGAAGAGGACCTCATCCTCCGCCTCCATTGCCTCCCTAGCAACAGGTACCCTTCTCCTCCTCCCCAAATTCTTGAAGATCATCAAGTCGGATCGATCGGGGTTGTGAAAGTGCTAGTATTACCACATAGAGGGGGGCTGAATAGGTGTAAAAACGAATTTATTTAATAAAAGCAGTAAAAGTTATTTTCTTCAATTAAAGTCTGACTAACACCAGACTTCTAATTCAGACTCAAACAAAATGTTTTGCAAATTAATAGAACTTAGAAAAATATCGCAACAAACAAATTAAAGGAGTTAAGGGAAGAAGAAATTAAACACAAGATTTATAGTGGTTTGGCTTAGATCAAGCTTACGTCCACTCAATCACACTGACAAGTTTCTGGCTGGATTTCACTATAAATCAAAAGAAAATTACAACGATTTGAGTACGATCAATTAGTGAAGAGTTTCTTTCTCTCACACTAAGTCACTCTTTTGTGGTTTTCCCTCTTGAGTACAATTGTAAGCAATTTGAAAAGCTTTAGACTTTTGAATTTTAATTCTCACGCGCACTCTCAAATGACCTCCTTAAATACTTCTCCATGCTTTTATAACCGTTAGTACTTTTCAGAGGAATTTCTTCCAACCAACCCATTGGGCAAAATAAATTAACAAGATCTCATAGCCATTTAAAGATTGAGGTGACAATTCGGTAATCCCTGGTCACCCATACAATCAAAATTTAGGTTTCCAAAAGTAGATGCTTCCCAAAAAGGAACTTGTCTTCGAGATTAATTTCACCAATCCGTAATTGATTTCATCAATATATTTAGAAAATGTAATTGAGATTCTCCACCAGAAAGCCAGATATATCTTATTCATACATACTGAATCCTTGTCGAAAGATTAATAATCCTAAGTCTGATTAGATCTTCGTTCTTAGCTTAGGTTTAGTCTGGATTTTCGTTAGAGTGGGAAAGACTTATGATATAAAATAGACTTTGATAGCATTCCACGATAAACACAGAAGTCCAATATTCCTCAGAGTAAGAATAAGAAAATGAAAGTTTTGTCAACTTCAAAACCTAATAGGAGTTTTCTTAACAATCTCTTCCTTTTTTATGTGATAAAACTTTCATGCATATTTTATAATATAAAATTATATCCTGGAAAACAATACTTTAGTAGTACATGATAAAGAACATACCATTAGCAACACATGATAAAGAACAGACCATAATGATAATGAATAGTATAGTGGTCAGCATCCACAAAACACATTAGTCTTAATAGTTTTGCAAAACAAATACCAATCAAAGTTCAAACACAAGTTCAAGTTCAAGCACCACAAGTTCAAAGACAAATACACAATTTCAAGGCGCAACCACTAAAATAACACCACAAAAGATACAGTCTACACCACAAAAGTTTTAAATCTGCATAATCTCTCCCCTTTTTTGTCAATAGCAAAAAGATAAAGTCAGTTAGGCATAAAAGATGTCAAGTTGAAAAACGATCGAGGTTGTTTTGGAACACGAACAAGTCAGAAATCCTCCAAAGACTGCACGGTCTCCTCAAGCTTATTTAGGCACTGATAATAAATAGTCTCCACTTTCATCACAGTCTATGAAGCCTGTTGATTCAAAGTTTGAACCTGAGTATCAAGAGATTGTACCTTGTCTGTAAGGAATTTTGAGGTAGAATCTAGAGCAGTGTCGCGACCAATTTTTTGGGGTGTGAACCACCTAGGGTTTGGCTAATGGATTGTTAAGCCTAGACTTAACTCGGGCTCTCCCAAGCCCATACCAATTCGCGACTTAGGTTTGAATTCTTAACATGCAAATGATTTTTATTAAGGAGTCGCTACTAATCAGTTTTTGGTGGGTCGATTAGAAACCCAAGTAGAGTAATGGGAGATTACTTTACTCCTACAAACCAGAGATTATGGGTACAGAGACTTGGTTACACTAGATTTCTCTAATGCCCTTTCGGTACCATTCTTTTATTTTGAAAAATGTTTAGCGAGGCAGCTTGAATCAATTTTAATTTATCTCCCTAACATGTGAGGTGATCATGCGGGTGCGCAATCCACCAATTTAACACCCAATAAAACAATGAATAAGGTTAAAGGACTTACCTTGTAGCAACGAAAGCATCTGCATCGTTAGATTAAATTCCACATCAACAATCCTAGATATGCTCTCTAATTAACATGCAAATTTCTTTTTTTTTTGTTTTCACTTTATTTAATGGAATTTAATCTAAATGCAATGCATGCTAATAGCCTAATATGACATGGCAAAATGATCTAAATTATATGACATGAAATGCAATAATTGCAATTTAAATGACCTAATATGCAAATTTAAATTAAGTGGTCCGAGAATGCAAATTGATTAACATGCACCTAATATTTTGGATTTTTTTATCTGGAATTTTGAATTAATAAAAGCCCTAATTGAGCTACCTAAAACGAATAATTTTCTAATTCATGTTTAGGATTAATTTAAATTAACCCTATTTTGACTTAGAAAATCATTTCTTTATTTTTTTTTTTTTTTTTTTTTAAAAAGGTGCCAAGTTTTCTAAGAATGAAATTATCTAAATCTAATCCTAACCTATTTAAAAAGAGATTTCTAAAAAATATGATCCTAAAAATGTGATTATAAAAAAAACCTAATTTACTAGCCTAAATGTCTTATTTACTAAATCTACATATCTAATTCTACATGCTCATGCAATATTTTAATTTTTTTTTTCTTTTTGATTTTATGATTTTTTATTTTTTCTAAAAATTGCAATTTGACCTAAAAAGGTGGAAGTAATCTATCCTAAGATATTTGAATGAAATTCCTAACTAAATTAAAATTTTATCCTATTTAAACTAGGAATTAGGTTATCCTAATTTAAATTAAGACATTGTTTTAATTTAGTAATTTCTAGCCTAAGATGCAATCTATCTAAAAAATGATCTAAGCTTAAAATTAAACATGCAATTCTATTCTAAAAAATTGATGATTTTTTGTTTGCTTTTTTTTTTTTTTAATTAAAATTTAACATGCAATTCAACTAGAATCCTAGGTGAATTTTGCTTTTCTTTTTTTTTATTCTTTTTCTTTTTTTCCTCATGACTTAATTAAAATCCCTAATCTAAATATGCAAGAAAACTAAACCTAGTTAAAGATTTTTTTTTTTTTTTTTTTTTGTTTTGAAATTAACAATTTCTAATAATTAAACATGCAACATAAATTAACTGATTTTTTTGTTTTTTGTTTTGGATTTGCATTAACTAAAATGCTTAGCCTAAATGTGCAAATAACCCTAGACATGCAATATTCTAATTCAAACATATTTCAATATAAACAAGGCAATTAAGACCATCCAAAATTATCTAGAAATATCGCACATCGTTCAAAGGCGAGGGACAATATTTCGCTAGTAAAATCGATAAATTGATCTTAAGCCTTAAAGATCAAAATATCAATTTCATTCCCGCATAATTAATTACTTCGTCTAAAGCCTTATAGACGAAAAAAAAAAAAATCATGCGGTTGCGAATTGAGGATAAATTGGAATTTCCAATCACATATCAAGGCCTAATGTTGTTAACAAAAATAGAATAACAATAAAACAATAAAAATAAAAT
Source organism: Eucalyptus erythrocorys (assembly GCA_014182555.1). Lineage (NCBI taxonomy): Eukaryota > Viridiplantae > Streptophyta > Magnoliopsida > Myrtales > Myrtaceae > Eucalyptus > Eucalyptus erythrocorys. Next base: position 25,264,866 of record CM024601.1, on the reverse strand, counting down.
AAAGTAAATAAATAAAAGAAAATCTACCTAATTGATTTTTTTTTGCTTTTTTTTTTTTTTTTTTAGGGAAAAGTGGCCGCCGGCAAGGAGAATCGCCGGCTAGGGTTCCGGCGACGGATGGCCGTGAACGGCGCAAAGGCGGCACGGCAGCGGCGGCGCAACGTCGGGGGCGCGTGTGGAGACGCAGGGGGGGCAGGGATGTCGCGGGCGCGAGCTGTGGGCGCGGAGGCGTCGGATCGGAGGCGCGACGGCGTCGGGGAGAGTCACGGGGGCGTCGAATCGGAGGCGCGACGAAGTCGGGGCTGGGTCGCAGCGGCAGGGGGCACGGGCCGAGTCGTCGGGGACTCGGGCGGCGCGGGTGCGGCTCGGCGAGGGCGTCGGGGAGAGTCGCGGGGGCCTAGATCTAAGTTCGTCGGTGGCGGCAGACCTCGGCGAGGGCCTCGGGGCGTCACGGCGTCTGGATCTAGAGCGGCGGAGCGGCAAGGGGCGTCGCGGCGTCTGGGCGGCGCGCAACTGGAGCAGGGCGAGACACGAGAGGGGGCTCGGGCCGAGGACCTCAGGGCTCGAGGGCGGCGCGCGGACGCGGAGGGCGACGGATAGGGGCTCCTGGGCGCGGCGGCGACAAGGGACGAGCGGTGGCCGTGGCGTCAACGGCGGAGACGGCGGCCGGCGATGGGGTCGGCAAGGGTTCCCCCCCTCGGGAAGACGTACGGTCGCGGGGAGGCTTCGGCCTGTCTTTTTTTCTCTCTTTCTACCTCTCTCCCCTCAGCTCACTTTTCCGACAGCTCTCTCCCTCTCTTTTCACTTTTTCTGACTTTCTCTTTTCTTTTTTTTCGAAAAGGAGCCTCCCATCAATTACCGTGCACAACTCCTTTTATATGCCAAAAAAAATCAAATCCTTGGGGTATATTCTATTTCTAATTTTACTTAAGCACGATACCCCTAAATATATTACTGAAATATTTTTTGCATATCCTATCAAAAAATTCCCCTTCTAGCGCAAAATATCAAAAAATCAAATCTACCTAAACTATATGCCATGCATTTTTTATTTTTTAGCAAAAATGAGCTCCAAAAATTTAGGTGTCAATAGCTGCCCCTCTTTGAAGGTGATCTCACAGAGGTTGCCTTCAAAGACAAATTGAGACCTAAATTTTAGTCATGCTTATGCAATAAATGATTTTTTGTTGGAAATTGGATTCCATTTTTTTATATGATGCATGCAAATGCTAATGCAAATGAACCTACCTGGAATAACTTACCTTTGAGGAGGATGAAGTGGTCCGAGGTAGAGGGTGTTACATGTCCAGGACCCGTACCATTCTACGGTCGCCCAGAATAGTAACACCGCTTTGTGAAGATTCCGCTTTCCTGGGACCCTGTAACACCCCAAAAACCCTCTTGAGGCTATTACAGTCATACTTGCCTGTCCTTTGAGAGCTATAAACTCTTGGGCTCTCTTTTTTTTTTTCTTTTATATAAGAAACAAATGAACGGTCCCAGCACAATTGAATGACGGAAGCGGAAATTACGACTCTCCCAAACAACACAGGCCAATGCACACAACTAAAAGATATGAGATAATAGGAGCCGATTCTTTTATTCACATCATAAGAGGATGGATCTTCCTTGATCTTTTCAGGGTACATGATACATCAAAAAGCAAAACTACAACCAAGAGCGGACCTCAAAATATCATTACCCCTCATCAAAGAAAACTATACATCAGCTATCCATCCAATCTAAACCGGTCCTATCCAAAAACCCACCAACCTCCTCCAGTCTGAGCTCTCACTCTAACTCCAGCCCGGCGATCCAGGGGGCGATGGTGGCGGCATCATCCCCATCATCACTCCATCTCGACAAATGTAGGATGAGACAAACTCCTGGTATACTGGGCCACTCTCTAAGCCCACGTCGAACTTAACTCGCACATTCACCCAGAAAATAGGTCAATCCGGGGACGGTAGGGCTGTCCATGTGGAATACTCTCACGTCCACATCCGATGGAAGACCATAGAATGCTCCAGGTGCGACTGGAGGTAGCGACATGACTAAGCTGAAATGTTAGTCCCCAAAAGGGGTGAGTACAACCACTTAGCAAAGATGAAATCTCTATGGCTACTCACACATTAAAATCAAACATGTCATAAGTTCACAAGACAATCAAAAAGTTTAGAGCATCAAATCATTATCACAAGTGAACAAATCAGCCACATGCTTCAACATTCATCTCAAATCATACACTCATCAAACATGTGTGCTCACAATACAAGCATTTCTCATGTTCACATAGCTCACCACTCATACACTTTGCACATCGGTATCTTTTATACATATGAGCATATCACATAATTCAGCAAGCACAAATGCCAATATTTCACACCATATGCACGACTTACATGATCAACTCAATTCATGCTTATGCATATCGACAACATCATGTGCACCTTTCACAGTTTCACAATGCTCATGCATTCATATCAAATTCTTGCAATTTCAAATGCAAATCCCGGTACACACCACCCGGCTTCCGACCCCCACATTCCGGGCATCTCACACCCAAAAGCGGCATCGTGAGGAATTCACGGCACACACACTCCGTGCTTCCGGCATTTACACTCCCTGGCCGGGCATCTCGCACCCCAACTGGCATCACGAGGCATCCACAGCACACACACTTCGTGCTTCCGGCACCCCTAATGCTCCGGGCATCTCAACTTCGAGGCCATCCAGATTTACGCACATAGAGCTACTGGGCATCCGGCATTTTCACTCCCTGGCCGGGCATCTCAATACTCCCGAGGCATAATCAGCACATGTCATGCAATTACCTTTCTCATACACATGATTCATAACATGTTACATGATGTTCATGAGCCAAAACAGCAAGCAATACCATGTACTTCCATTCACATGACATGAATTTCACTCTACATGCTTTATCCAACTAGTACACCACAATTCAGCATGTATCAATTGAGAAAACATCTCATTTGAACCTCAATTGCTCTTTTCTTCCTTCCCAAAGCATGTACATACAATGACTAAAGCAACACCACATGTAATTCATGAAGACAGCATGCTTGGAATGTCATAGCACCAATCATTATAGTCGGCTAAGTCAATTTAACCAAGTTCAATGCAAAAACATCTTATATGGAGATGGAAATTACTCCCAATGTACCACTTCACTAACTTTCAAAACAATAACTCATCATCACATAGATAACAGGGCATAGAAGTGTTATCCTTGCTAAGAAAACAAGCTCAAACCATGTATACTCAATAATACTCAAGTTCGGCCAACATAAATTCAAGTTCAGGAAATTCCAGTTTGCACCATTCACTAAACTCACGAATTTAAGAAACAAATTCACCTTCAAAAATTACCAAATTTAAGTATGTCATAGCCAAGAGTCTAATATCATTTCTCATGAAGGAATTATCATCAAATTCGTTCCACAAAGTGCAATTCAAAAATCACAACCTACTATTCTAATTCTCGGATTGCACAGGATGTACGCGTGCCAAAATCACCTCATCTGAGCAAGTTAATCTCCTTCTTTTTCTCTCATTTTTGGATATATTGTTGCTGAGTATGTTTCCTACAACATCTCTTTAAAAGTCGAAGTAGAATTCCCAAGTTAAAGTCGGTTTACAAGCTGAGCAAGCCACTGACCTCACGTCGGCACAATTCCAGAATTCAAGCCCGCGAAGAACCACACCATTTACTAGGTTATACTAAGTGAAATCAGCTCAAGTTTCAGTATGTTATACCTCAAGATATCCTGTACAAATCACAAGAAGGAATCGAATAGAAATTCCCAACAAAACAACACAATCAGCAAGCCACAAGCATGAAAGGTCCACAAACGACTCCGAATTTCATCCGGTTCCAAAGAAACTAGTTTTCACCCCACAAATCTCACTCAAATGCCTTCATTTTCGACTATGTCATAGCCCAAGATGTGTTCTTCAATTTCCATGAAGACATCGAAGCCTAATTCTAACTCTAAGAGCGTCTACCAACTCATACAATTCACGGGCGCAAGGCCGTTTTTCAAGACCCGATTTGCATCTATCAAGCTATCTCCCAAAACATCACATTCCAGCCATTCCATTCAAATTTTCGGCCATTACACACCACCCTAGCATGCATGAGTAGATAAGAGATCTCTCTTGCCTTTAATTTCAGCTGATTTGGTGATGAAACGGCGAAGAACGAGCTTGGAATCCTCGGCGTTCTTCCTCCCTCTTCCTTGCTCGACGTTTCTCTCTCTCTCTCTCACTTTCTCTCACATTGTACCGACAAAAGACCCTCCTCAACCGGTCTTGAGCTCTTTTATACCTCAATTAAAAGTAATCATTAGCTTTGCATGCCATGTACACTTGTCAAGCTTAGGAATTGCCTAGTCACCACCCATTTTCCACCTCACGGCCACACACACACCCATTCTCGTCCATCCCCTCTTGTTTTCGTGCACCACTTAGCCCACTTCTTCATGCTCTTAGGCCCATATTAAGCCCAATTAAATCATACCTTAATCCCCCAAGCTAATCCCTTGGCTGTAGCTCACATATATGTCCACTTATATGCATATTGAATTTTAAAGACAAACTTAGTTGTACCCTATGGCTACCAAGTCCACTAAAATAAATCAAATGTAGCTCCATAGTCCAATTATGGCTCAATAGTTCAATGGCTAGAATTCCACAAATTAGATTGGCCACAATCGTCACATGTTCAAGAACTGTCAAAATTGAGGATGCCACAGACCCGTACCATTCTACGGTCGCCCAGTACGGCAGAAAGGAATTGCTTTCCCAGGATCCATTCTATGCTACGGTCACCTGTTAGAGCAATAAGTGTTGTCAAGGACCCGTTCTATGCTACGGTCACCTTAACGAATAAATTTTTCAGGATCTGTTCTATGCTACGGTCACCTGAATGGGGAAATTGCTTTTCCAGGACCCGTTCTATGCTACGGTCACATGTTAAAGCAATGAATGCAGTCTAGGACCCGTCTTATGCTACGGTCACCTAGACTGAGGTTTTGCTTGGCTAAGACCCGAACCATTCTTCGGTCGCCTAGCCTTGCGACAGAAATCATCTGACCAAGACCCGAACCATTCTTCGGTCGCGTTAATCAGATTGAATCTGGAGAAAAATCTTTGGGGGACAACTCAATTGAGTGTCAAATATACTTAAAAGGGAATACTTGTGCAATGACAAATATTCAATGTGGCATCCTCAAATTTTGAAAATCATTGAAGATGTGAGGACTATGGAAGATCCAATTGTGGAATTGCAACTCTTTGGCAAGTTGATATGGCACTTTCAAATTGGACACCATTTTTGGAAATGTGACAATTGTGGCTAACAAAATTTATGTGACTTTAGCCATTGAGTTTTTGAATCACAATTAGCTCAAGGTGATGGACCTAGTGATTTTTACCCCACGGCCAAGAATAATCTTTGGAATTGATTGGATGAGTGTCCATATTACAACCTACGGCTAACACGGTTTTGGAGGGATTGAGGTGTATTTAATTTGGTTAAATTGGCTCAATTAAGTGAGGATTAATTGGAGAAGGAGATGGGCCGGCCAAATGGGAGTGACCCGGCCCATGAAGCCCACGAGTTTTGCACGGTTTGGAGGGGAGAAGCTGGCCAAGTGAGTCACCGCCCTTGATGCCACTTGTCCTCTTGCATGGGAATCTAGGAAGTAGCTTTGGTGAGTGGCCGTGTGAGGTGTGAGAGAGAGAGAGAGTGCCGTCGAGTGAGGGGGTGATTCGGCCAAGTGAGAAGAGAAAGAGAGAGAAGAAGAACCGAAGGAGGAAGAGAAGCGTCCGGCCGAGAGGGAATTCCAGCTCCAACCAAGGAGACTCTTGCTGTTTTTCTTCAAATCCAAAGGCAAGAGCTGTCCTTAACTCTTCCTATACGTGTATAGTGTTCCATATTAGCAAGAAATCGTGTTTTGTACGGTTAAATTTGGTTAATTGTGGAGAAATGTCAAACCGGGTAAATCGGGTATTGGGAAAAACGGGGTTACACCCGAGTCTTGTGGAGCTGTTTTTATGGATTTAGAGATGGATTCTGAGCTTGAGGTCTTCTGTGAAGTTGTTGTACACACCTTGAACTGCAACATAGTTGAATTTGGGCGAATTTGAATGAGAATTGAGGGGTGAAAAGAGTTTAGCTTCAAACCGGATGGGTTCTGGAGTTAGCCGAGAGACCTTTGTTGATTATTTGCTCTTGTTCATGCCTTTTGAGTTGCAATATTTGCTCGACTCCTTCTGATGAATTGTTAAGAACATCTTGATGCACCTCATATTAAAATTTGAGCCAATTTCGTTGAGAATTACCTGGTGTATCGAATTTTCTTTCTAGCCCTGCACTCTGGAAATTTAACGATTTAAGGACAGTGGCTTGTGGAGCTTATAACCTAACTTTTCTTTGAGAATTTGACTTCGATTTCAAAAGGGAAGTTGTAGAAAACACACTTGGCTACAACATATTCAAAAATGAGAGAAAAAGAGTGAGTTGAAGTGGGTCATTTTGAATTGTTTTACTAATGATGTATCCTGCGCGTTTTTGGAAATAAGCTGAAGGTTAGTGATTTTTATACTATGCCTTGTGGGACGAATTTGAAGATGATCTCTTCTAATGAAATGTTCTTCTACCTCTTGGCTATAACATAGTAATTTTTGATAATTTTTGAAGATGAATCATTGCCTCAATTTCGTGGATTTTATGGACAGTGTAATCTGGAGAATTTCTGGGCATAGTTTGAATGTGGCCGAGAATAAGTATTTTATAAATACATAGCCTAAACTTGTTTTCTTTAGTGTAAAGGATATCTTTGCCTTTTATTTCAATCATGTACATGGATTAACATGTTGAATGGCCAATGTCATGGTGCCTGGAGAGTATTCTTGATTGATTTATATGCTGATCTTAGGGAAAGCATTGGAGAAGTCTTAAGCCGATTGCTGTATTATTCATTTGGGTGTGTTATGCATGTCAAGTTCATAATGTACATGCTGTATTGGTTGGATACCCTCTTGATGTGTATGTATACATGCCATATGTGATTGAGAGATGGATATTTAGTCTTAAATTCACTTGGTTCTCATGATATGCATGCTGTATTGGTGATGGAACAATGGGCTGAGCATGTTGAATGAAGATTCATGTCATGTATTGTGAATAAGTGAATACATATGCTGTTGTGCTTGTATGCACCATGGTCATGCTTGTGGATCATGCATGAAAAAGAGATTGTTGCATGACATGCATTGATTATGCCTCGGGAGTATCGAGATGCCTGGCCAGGGAGTGAAAATGCCGGATGCCCAGTATCCCTGTGAGCGTAAATCTGGATGGCCTCGGAGTTGAGATGCCCGGAGCGTTGGGGGTGCCGGAAGCACGGAGTGTGTGTGCCGTGGATGCCTCGTGATCCCAGTTGGGGTGCGAGATGCCCGGCCAGGGAGTGTAAATGCCGGAAGCACGGATGGTGTGTGCCGTGAATTCCTCACGATGCCAGGTTGGGTGTGAGATGCCCGGAAAGTGGGGTGGCCGGAAGCCGGGTGGTGTGTGCCGGATTGTGCATTTGATATTGCAAGTATTTGATGTGTGCATTGTTAATATGAGGAAAGGCATGTGATGTCATTGAAATTGCATGAGCATTGTTAGAATGAGGATAAATGCATGTGATATTACAAATGTATATGTGCACAATTGAATGATGATGTGAGTGATGTTTAAATAAGAGACACCTGTCCTTATGCTTGCTGGGAATGCCTAAAGTCTCCATATATCTAATTGATGTCTATGTGCAAGGTATAAACATGTGATGAGATGTTCATATACAAGCATGTATTTCATATGATGGCTGATTTGTGTACATTATGATGATCTTACTATACCTTTGATGTTGCTTAGTTTCCATATGATGTGAACGTGTGTTTGGTTGTGCTGTATGGGTAGTTTTAAGGATCTGCTTTTATGCTGAGTGGTTGTACTCACCCCTTTTGGGGACTAACATTTCAGCCTGAGTATGTCGTTACCACCGGTTTCCCCTGGAGCATTTTATGGCATACCCACGGACGTAGACGTGAGGGTATACCACCTGGTTAGTCCGACAGTACCTGGCTTATCATACTTTCGAGTGAACGTGAAGATTACATTCGATGTGGGCCTGAGTAGCGGCCCAGTGTACCAGGAGTTCGTTTCTGCTTACATGTGTCGGGATGGCGAGATGGCAGGGATGATGCCACCGCCGTCACCTCCTGGAGCGCCGGGTTGGAGCTAGGCGCGAGGCTACGACTGGGGAGGCTGGCGGGTTTTTGATTTAGGATCAGTTGAATTAGGATGGATCAGTTGATATGTATGTTTTTCTTTGATGAGGGGTGATGATGTGATGGGTAGTTTGCATATGGTTATGGTTTTTGATTTTTTGGATATATCATGTACCCTGAAAGGAAAACAAGGAAATCCATCCTGCTATGCTATGAATAAAGAGAACTGATCCCATTATCTTATATGCTTAGTTGTGTGCATTGGCCTTGGTTGTTTGGGAGAGTCATGATTCCGCTTTCGCTATTCAATTGCGCAGGGACCATCTAAAAAAAAAAAAAAATGAGAGCCTAAGAATGTATAGCTCTCAAAGCACATAGGACAGGTAAGTATGACTGTAATAGCCTCAATGGGGTTTTTGGGGTGTTACATTCAAGGTATGGATAGAGATATACTTACCTGGTAAAATCTCTGATCTTCAGGGATACGTCTCCTACAAAACATGGTTATAGGAGAGGCAACATGCGTTTGCAATCATAAACAAGCATCAATTTAATGGATGTTCACGATGATTTCCATCAATCTTGCATCATCTAATTTCTATTCTGAATACATGGCTGTCATGAATGTGTCAAATGAGGGATCCTTTGGTCTGAAAGGACTTTTCTCTCATCCTCATTAAAATGGCTATTTTATCCTAATCTTTAATGCAGGATTCGGTCAATCACTCTATCTCACCATCATCATGCCAAACAAGGGTCCAAGCAATCTCGCAAGTGGTACGACTTCACCAATCTGAGAGGTCTTTGAGAGGGACCGTAATGTGGGCTTGGTCAATGGCTTAGCGAAGGAGACTCTTTGAGTTAAGCTTTTTTTTTAATGAGAGATATTCTGCAATTATCTTTGGGTTTATAAGTCAAGAACCACAGGAAATGAGGCAGAAATTATCTTACTCACACTTCTTCGAGCTATGCTTTCGAACATATGAACTTTTACGTTAATTTAAGTGCCCTAATCTGAAGAGACTTCACAAGGGACGTAACGAAGACTCGGTTCATGGGTTAAGAAACGAAAGGATGATTAGGCTCAAAAAGTGTTTAAAGGGTAAAAGTTGATGATCATCTTGACATCTCCACCGATTTTCTTCTTTGGTATCAAAGATTTTCTTTGAACTCATTGATTGCAACATCATTTGAGCTTTTTTTTTTTTTTTGTACCGCCTTGTTTAGGGTATGACTAATCATATTAGGCGTTTTTTCTTTTTCTTTTTTCTTTGGGCATCGGCCTTGCTTTTACCAGGCACACTGCTTTTTTATGCCCCACTTTTGCACTTTTTTTCTTTGATCAGAACCTTCATTTTTTGTGGGCATCCTAGTTCATGCCACTTGAATTTGTCTTGCCCCAGTGTGGGGGATGATCACCAACTAGGTTTAATATGAAATGAATTCATAAGCTCAAGTGGGCTATGCAATGGATAAAAGTGTATAGGATAGAGAAATGACTGCTCTTCATCATCTTAAGGCACTTCAATTATCGTACAAGTTACACTACGAAAGCAATACCTGAAGATTGATGCAAGTGTAAATAAGAAAATTCCTACCCTTGATTTCAAATTTGTCCCAATGTGGGATGATCCTTGACAGGGGTAATTTTAAACAAACTCTTCATGTGTGTGGGCTCAAAGGGCTAAACAATGGATATACCTGTAGTGTTTTGGGTAGAGGAAGAAACTGCCCCTCATCACTTTGGATAACGTACCCTTTGCGAGACCGCCCTTTTCCTTGCGGGCATGGAATTTTTCACACAACTTATTGGGGGTTAGTGTATGAAATAGTGTATGGAATAAGGCTTACCTTTCATCATTCCAAGATATCCCATTTGACACATTCAACTCATCTGACACAATTCATTATGGAGAATATGCAACATTTGCAACAAATTTGAATTTGCCACTTATTGAGGCAATTTATTCATCATAAAAGCACTTGCAGTTGAAAACATGACACAGCAAATTCAATCATGGATAATACTTCTTAACAGCATCAGAATTAACCGGAGTGGAAAACTGACGACCATCCATTTCACCCAGAATCGGAGCACCTCCTGGAAGTACCATCTTCACCACATATGGACCGCTGTAATTTGGGGCAAACTTTCCCCCGGGATCTGGAAAAATTGGCAACAGCTTCCTTAGAACAAGATCATTTACCTCGAAGTGTCTCGGTCGTATCTTCTAGTTGAAGGACCTGGCCACTCTCTGTTGATAAGTCTGGCCATGGCAAAGAGCCTTCAGTCTCTTCTCATCAATCAAGTTCAACTGCTCATGTCTTTGTTGCATCCATTCAGCCTCAAACAATTCTGCTTGGGATAAAACTCTTAGGGACGGAATTTCCACCTCCACGGGTAGAACAGCCTCCATGCCATATACCAGAGCAAAAGGAGTTGCCCCAGTAGAAGTGCGGATAGACGTTCGATATGCCATCAATGCGAAAGGTAACCTCTCATGCCAATCTCGATAATTCTCAGCTGTCTTGGCCAAGATCTTCTTAATGTTCTTATTTGCAGCCTCCACAGCCCCATTCATTTGAGGGCGATAAGGGGACGAATTCAGATGTTTAATCTTAAACTCGTTGAATAGCTCATCAACGATTTTGTTGTTAAGATTTGTCCCGTTATCGGTGATGATTGAGTCGGGGACGCCATAGCGAGCAATTATGTCACGTTTGATGAATTTTGCAACACTGCGTGCAGTGACATTTGCAAAGGATGTAGCTTCAATCCACTTGGAGAAATAATCTATTGCCACCAAAATGAACCGATGCCCATTTGAAGCCTTGGGATTTATCGGGCCAATCACATCAATGCCCCACATCGAGAAAGGCCATGGCTCAGAAAACTGATGCAGCTCAATTGGAGGAACGTTTATCTTATCACCATAGATTTGACAACGGTGACAACTTCGTACGTGCTTGATGCAATCACTCTCTAGTGTGAGCTAGTAATAGCCTAATCTCATAATTTTCTTAGCCAACATGTGCCCATTCATATGAGGGCCACATACTCCCTCATGCACTTCTTGCATGATTTGAGTAGCTTCGGCTGCATCCACACACCGAAATAGGACCGAATCATGAGACCTCTTGTACAAATTTTCGCCACTAACGAAGAATTTTGATGCCATCTTCGTGATGTATTTCCTATCTGCCGGAGTGCTTCCTTCAGGAAATTCCTGCTTTTTAATGTAGTTCATGATATCGTAATACCATGGCTTTCCATCAGATTCTTCAGTTATGATCATGCAATAAGCTGGCCTTGGCAAAACTTCTATTTTCAATGGCTCGACTTCCAACCCGTTGGCGACTTGCAACATAGAAGACAAAGTTGCGAGTGCATCCGCAAATTGATTATGAGACATTGGCAAGTATTCAAACGAAATTTCCTTGAACTCCTTTACCAGGTCTTCTAGATACTTGTGGTATGGGAGCAGTTTGGGGTTCTTGGTTTCCCATTCTCCTACAGTCTGTAGTATGATCAGTGCAAAATCCCCGAATACTTTTCAATTTGGTCACACTCATCTCGATTGCAGCTTGGAGTCCGAGGATGCAAGTTTCATACTCAGCTATATTATTAGTGCATGGGAACACCAACTTTGCAACTACCGGATGATGTTGTCCGTCTAGGGATATTAGGACTGCCCCAGTACCAGAGCCGGACAAGTTCACGGCTCCATCAAAGAACATTGTCCATGAGCCTTCATCTACACTCAAAACACGGTCATCTGGGGAACCGTCATCATTACTTGAGACTCCTGGATTCTCAGCCAAGATATCAGCGATCACTCGACCTTTAACTGACTTTTGCGGCATGAACTGCACATCAAATTCTGAGATTAAAATTTGCCACTTAGCCAACTTACCCACCAAAGCTGGCCGATCAAGCAAATACTTGATAGGATTATTCTCAGTTACGAGGAACGTCTGGTAGTGCAATGTGTATTGCCGCAATCTATGCAACACCCAAACTAATGCAGCACAAGTTTTCTCAGTATCAGAATATTTCAGCTCTGATACAGTGAATTTCTTGCTCAAGTAATAAATGGCCCGTTCTCTTCTGTCAACAGGACTTTCTTGAGCCAACATCGCACCCAATGACTCACTATGAATAGCGAGGTAGAGAATCAAGGGATGGCCCGGTGATGGTGGGACCAGAACTGGTGGGTTCATTAGGTACTGCTTCAGCTTGTCGAATGCTCCCCGACACTCACCATCCCAGTTGACTCGTGCATTCTTCTTTAGGAGCTTGAAGAACGGCTTGGCAGTTTCAGAATGTTGGGAAATGAATCGGGCAATCTAATTCAACCTCCCCAAAAGGCTTCGGACTTCTTTGACCGTCGATGGAGGCTGTAACTCAGATATGGCCTTAACTTTAAATGGGTCAATCTCAATTCCTTTACTACTCATAATGAATCCGAGTAATTTACCGGATGTTGCTCCAAACACGCACTTAGCGGGGTTTAATCGAAGCTTGAATTCACGAAGACGATCGAACAACTTCTTCAGGGTTTCAACATGGCTTCTTCCAGGTCGGGTCTTCGCAATCATATCGTCGACATAAACCTCGATCTATTGATGCATCATATCATGAAACAATGCTACCATGGCTCGCTGGTAAGTTGCCCTTGCGTTCTTGAGTCCGAAAGGCATGACCTTATAATGGAAGGTCCCCCACGGGGTAATAAATGCAGTCTTCTCCTTATCTTCTTCTTTCATCCTTATCTGATTGTACCCGGAGAAACCATCCATGAACGAGAATAACTCAAATCCAGCGGTGCTATCCACAAGGACGTCTATGTGGGGTAGCGGGAAATCATCCTTCGGGCTAGCCTTATTCAAGTCCCGATAGTCGACACAGACTCGAACTCGACCATCTTTCTTCATTACTGGCATAATGTTAGCTACCCATTCAGGATATTGTGAGACTTCAATAAATCCCACTTTCAAAAGCTTCATCACCTCTTCCTCAATCTTCTTTGAGAGCTCAGGTTTGGTCCTCTGTAGCCTCTGCTTTTTAGGTGGCACGTCCGGATTAGTAGGCAAGGCATGCTCCACGATTGCTGGGTCTAAACCGGGCATGTCAGCATAGGTCCACACGAAGACTTCCTGATATTCTTTTAGTAGCTGGATTAGGCGCTCGGCCTCGTCTTTTGGGAGATTTGCCCCAATTTTGACCTCCTTGGCTTCTTCAGTGTCACTTAAATTGATAGTGACAATTTGCTTGGATGTAAGAGCCTTGGCTTTTTCATGCTGCTCCCAGCTACGCTGCACTTCAATGGAATCTTCAATCAAGTCTCCAGGAACTTCGTCACTAGCATTTGTGGCATTGAATTGGACCATTTCCACGCCTTTGCGTGCTGTAAGATTATCCCTGAAACAGGAAGTAGACAAATTAGAAAAACAAACAGAGTAATCTGTATTTTTCAAAGAGATTTTTTTTTTGAAAGACTTTTGAAAAGGATTTTTTTTTTTTATAAATATTTTGACACGAGGAAACTTGATGAAGCCCAGGCCTCAGAATTCTCCTTGGATTTTTCTCTTTTTTTTTTTACTGGCTAGATATCATCACCAAGCTGGTTTGGTGTACCTCATCATGCCCTCAAAACTAAACTTGTAATTTTATTGATATTCATCAATCAATTACATTTATTGAATGGAAAATGCAAATCCAAATCCTAAAAAGAAAACGAAGATAATCGCTAGATAGCGATAATTATTCCTAGAAAGCAATAAAAATTCCCACGCAGGGGAATGCGAGAAATCAATAAACAAGTTACTCTTGTGGGCCAGGGCCCATTTCTTCGGGGGATCCTTCGTCAATGGCTCCTATGACAATGTCATCGAACAAGTTTGTTACTCCTTCCAGCATGTCTTCAGGGTCCTCAGTCTTCGTGAGTGTCGGATCATCCATGCCACCCCATCCATCTGGGACAATGCTCCGGGGATCAATGTAGAAGCTTGGAGGGGCGGAATACTTCACCAGGTAGTCAAACTTGCCGCTTGGTTGTCTCAGGGTGTCTATCACTTCCGCCTCATCCTGCATCATTACCGGAGGACCAGGGAATGTTTCATGAATACTTGGGGGCGACGGGCTTTGCCTCCTTTGCCTTTGGTTAGCCATCGAGTTCAGTCCTTCTTGTCTTCTTCCTCCAGAATTTTGTCCACCTCCTCCATGGTACCCTAATCCAACAAAATGGGACCTCTGAGGGGCTTCAATGGGGTCTCGAATGCCTTGGCCATTTCTTCCAAGACCACCACCAGGAACGAAACCATTCCCGACCATCACTCTTCCCACCATAAGGGCAGCATTTGAAACTTCGGGAGTATGAGAGTCAGGTCAGGAGCAGCATGTATGGTGGATACTAACTCGAACGAGTGGTAGCTCGCTTCGAACTCGGAGTCTGGCTCCACATAGGGGATGGCCTCCTGATAGATCCGGTGATCCTCCTCACCATACACGGTGACCAACTTCCTTTCAATCACGAACTTTACAGCCTGATGTAAACTTGAAGGTACCGCTCCCGGGTGTGTATCCGGGACGACCCAAGAAGAAGTTGAATGCAAAGTGGGGATGTCCAACACTTGAAAGAGAATGTTGAAGACGACCGACCCTATTTGTACATCAAGGTGGATTTGCCCGATTACGTCCTTCTTTATGCCATCGAAAGCTCGCACAGAGGTCGTTGCACCATGTATCCTGGATGGGTCAACTTTGAGGAGGTGAAGAGTAGCTAACGGGCATATATTTAGGGCGGACCCATTATCAATGAGCACTCGGGACACATGGGTAGTCTTGTGCTTGACGGATATGTAAAGCGCCTTGTTATGCCCTCAACCCTCAAGAGGGAATTCCTCATCGGAAAAGGCGATCAAATCCTTGAGAATGACTGATCCTACGAATTCTTCTAACTTGTTTGCCTCGATCGTCTCTGACACATGAATTTCACTTAGCACCTTCATTAGTGCCTTTTGATGCACAGGCGATGTCTGCAGGAGCTCAAGCAAAGAGACCTGGGCGGGCATTTTCCTCAATTGATCGACAACGTTATACTTACTTGCTTTTATTACAGCCAGAAATTTCTTGGCCTCTTCATTAGTGACAAGCTTTGCAGGTTGAGCATTTGCTTGAGCATAAGTCCGGCCAGACCTTGTGACAATGCCAACATCCAAGTCATAGGACCAAGGGACGGCCTTGTTGCTGACATACTCATATGGCTGCGGCATTTTAATCACTATCTCATCATCGAATGCGTCCTCTAACTGGGGCATGTCCGTGAGTGAGGGATCAACCTCTTCTTTTTCAGCAACAAGTGCGGCTTGTTCCTCCTCCCAATCGATGATGATGTGGGAAATAGTTGAAACTATGCAATTACGGTCAGCATAAACTATAATGCCGTCGTCAACCATTTTGGCAACTCTTTCCTTCATTAGTGATAGGGGGATATCTTCATGGTCCGGATAATACCCAGCTCTCACTAGGCCATTGTACGCATCCGCCACATGTACTTTCGAGTTCTTAATGCGACCAACTTCAGGTTCCAGAATAGCGTTCACTGTACCCTCATGCTCCGGTAGCGGATTCTTTTGGACATTTGGTCGAGCGGTTTGGAACGAAAAGGCCTTCGTGTCCAAGAGGTTTTGAATCTTGTGTTTGATGGTGAAACACTCGTCAGTTGAATGCCCCAATTCCCCACTATGGTAGTCACACTTCTTTGTTGGATCGTAACTACGAAGGGTTTCGCGGTTAGGGCGCTTTGGCTCACTAGTAAGCAAGCCTTTCTTTCTTAGGATCGCCAACACTTGGGATGGAGATCCAGGGAGAGGAGTGAATTCCCTTTTATTATTTAGAAATTGTTGACGACCACCGGTTTGTTGCTGCCTTGGATTGATCTGGACGGGCGAGCCACGGTTGATACTTTCTTGGCTGTAAGCCATGTTCACGTCCACAACAGCTTCTTTCTCCTTCTTAGTAGAGAATCTTTTACTTGACGGTTCAGCAAACCATCCTTCCCTTATCCCCATTTCAATTTGTTCTCCCACTGGAATCAGCTGGTTGAAACTCTCGACATAAGTGCTTGCCATCCGATTACGGAATTCTGATGGGAGGGTCTTTATGAAGAGCTTCATCAACTCCTTGCAGTAGGCTCAGGAGTTATTTGAGCAGCCAGATTCCGCCATCTCACGGCATACTCCTTGAACAACTCGCTCCTCTTTTTCTCCATCCTCTCAAGATCTTCTCGGGAAGGAGCGATGTCCATGTTGAACTTGTACTGCTTGATGAAGGCATCGGCTACCTCATTCCAGGTCTCCAGAAGGTTCACATTCTTCATCACATACCAGTTTAGCGCTGGTCTAGTCAAACTTGCGTGAAATGATTAGATCATGAGGGGCTCATTCTTGACATATTGGGCCATTCGTACGTGGTACATCTGCAAATGAGATTTTGGGCAGGTAGTACCGACGTACTTCTCAAATTCTGGCATTTTGAACTTCTTCGGCATCTTGACCTTCTCGTAGACCGACAAGTCAAAAGGGAGTGAGTTCGTGACTCCCGCAGTTGTTTCACCTTTTCTTCAAGTTTCGCGAAGCGTTCATCCGGCTCCGTCTTGGGGAGGTCAACAAGCTTTCCCTTTTCCACATTGATCGGGGATGGGTCGTCTTCTAAATCAGGTATGCCATTATTACTTGACTGGGGCTTATCTGCTTGCTTCGGGATAACAGCCTGAGGAAGAACGGATGGAGGAGTCGGATTGACTTGGAATGATCTGAATTGAGTCATTATAACCTCCATGGAGGCAGCTAACTGACGGAGCTGATCTTCCATATTGGACATACGATCATGCATCTCATTTTGTTCCGCCATTTTGGCCCTTGATCACATTATAATGGGTGAGCGTGGAGGGTCCGTTGCCACCTAATTGATTTAACATGAATGAACATACATAAGCACCTTGATATGAAATGTGCCGGCCCATGACGAAAATCTAACCACTTTTATTAATGACATTTGAAAAGTTCTCGACAAATAAAGTAAATGACTCAACTTCCTAGACATTAAGCTAAAGTAGAAAGACTAAATTGACTCAAGCCACTTTATTTAGCCCGATCCATAAACAAATGGGAATGTGGCATCCTCAATTTTCAATAATCCTTGAAGGTGTGAGGATTGTGATCGATCCAATTTGTGGAATTTTAGCTATTGGACTATTGAGCTACAATTGGACTATCTTGATGGACATAGTAGCTATAGTATATGACTAAGTTGGCATTTGTAATTGAATGCATATATGTGTACATATAACATACGATTAAGGACAAGACTTTGAGAGATTGAGGCATGATTAGAATTGAACTTAATTAGGCTTAATGGAATGATTTCTAGGCCAGCCAACTAATCCACCTAAGCCAGCTACGTCAGCCACATGCCACGCACGCCAAGGGAGGAGAATGGCCGGATGAGGTGGCGTCAAGCTGTCCACCAAGCTGCCACGTGTCGCCGTGCATGGTGGGGTAGACTTTAGACCTAATCATGGCTTGATTGAGGTATAAAAGGGGGGTTGCCGGCCATTGAAACCTTTTTAGTCGACTGAAGAGAGAGAGAGAGAGAGAGAGAGAGAGAGAGAGAGAAGAAAAAAAAAAACCGAAGAAGAAGAACAAGAACAAGGGGGAGCCGAGAATTCCAAAGAGTTTGGCCACCGTTCCTCCACCATTTTCGCTCAAAAAAAAGGCAAGAGTGATCCTTTACCTACCCATGCATGTTGTACTAGTGTTTCATGGCCGAAAATTGTGTGTTGAATGGTTAAAAGTTGGTATTTTTGGAGAAAACTTGAGATGAGTGCAATCGGGTAAGGGGGGTGACCTTGTGCGCCAGTAGCTTGCATGAGCTGGAAGGTGGGTTTAGAGTGGAAATCTGACCTTGATGTCTTCATGAAAGTTGTAGTACACATCTTGAGCTATAACATAGTTGAAATTGAAGTCATTTGAGTAAGATTTGTGGGGTGAAAGGGGGTTTCTTTGTAACCGGGTGTCTACCGAAGGTGCTGATTGACCTTTGATGTTTTTTAGCCCTTGATCATGTCTTTTTCTTGGAAATTTTTTCTCGACCTCTTCTTGGAAAATGTAAAGGACATCTTGATGCATAACATACTGAAAATTTAGATGATTTCGTTCGGTTTATCCTAGTGAATTGCATGTTTCTTGATGGATATAAATTCTGGAGTTTATCGGTGAAAGGTCAGGAGATTGTTAAGCTTGTAAAACGACTTTTACTTGAGAATTCTGCTTCGACTCCTAAAGAAAAGTTGTAGGAAACTTGTTTACCAACAACATATCCAAAAATGAGAGAAAAAGAAAGGGTTTAGGTGGTTCAATTAATGTGACTTTGTCAATGATGTATCTTGTGCGGTTCAAGAACTAGAGTAGAGGTTTGTAATTTTTGTATTGCATTTTGTGGGACGAATTTGACAATGATTTCTTCATGAGAAATGATCTTTGAACTCTTGGCTAAGACATACTGAGATTTGGTAATTTTTGAAGGTGAATTAGTATTTTAAACTAGTGAATTTTGTAAGTGGTGTAAACTGGAATTTTCAATACTCAAACGTGTTTGGCCGAACCTATGTATTCCTGTGTAAACATGGTTTGGGCATAGTTTCTTAGCAAGAATGATACTTCTATGTCCTATTGTCAATGTGGTGAAGAATCATTGTTTTTAAAAGTTAATGGAGTGGTACATTGAGATCATTTTCTACTCCTATACAAACTGTTTTGTATTGAAGCTTGCTGAATTGATATGGCCGAACATACTCCTAGGTGAAATGATATTCAAGGCAAGCTTTTCTTCACGAAACATGTATTGTACTGCTTGATCATCATGTGTGTGTGTCTCACAAGTTCTGAAAAAGGGCAATTGAGGTTCAATTGAGATGATTTCTCAAATTTGTGCATGCTGAATTGTTGGGAATTAGTTGGATGCAACATATTGGATGAATTTCATACCATAAAAGTAGAGACGCATGATATTACTTGCTGTTACGCATATGGACATCATGTGACATGTCATGAAATTATGCATATGAAAAAGATTATTACATGATATGTGCTGATAATACCCTGGGAGTATCGGGATGCCCGGCTAGGGTGTGAAAATGCCGGATGCCCAGTAGCGCTGTGAGCATAAATCTGGATGGCCTCGGAGTTGAGATGCCTAGAGCGTTGGGGGTGCCGGAAGCACGGATGGTGTGTGCCGTGGATACCTCGTGATGCCAGTTGAGGTGCGAGATGCCCGGCCAGGGAGTGTAAATGCCGGAAGCACGGATGGTGTGTGCCGTAAATTCCTCACGATGCCAGGTTTGGGTGTGAGATGCCTGGAAAGTGGGGTGGCCGGAAGCCGGGTGGTGTGTACCGGATTATGCATTTGAAATTGCAAGCATTCGATATATATATATATATGCATGAGCATTGTTAATATGAGAAAAGGCATGTGATACTATTGAAATATATGTGCATGAATCGAGTTAATCATGTAAGTTGTGCATGTGACGTGAAACATGGGCATTTGTGCTTGCTGAATTATGTAATGTGCTCATATTCTCAAAAAGATGCCGATGTGCAAAGAGTATATACGATGAGATATACATGTATATGCATGAACAATGGCTGTTTTGTGGGAGATGCATATGATGAGCTATGTGAATATGAGTAATGCTTGATTTATGAGTGCACATGTTTGATAGGTGTATGATCTGTGAAGAATGTTAAAGCATGCGGCTGAATTGTTCACTTATAGTGACTATACAATGTTTTAATGTTGTTTGATTGCCATGTGATCTTATGATGTGTTTGATTGTCTTGTATGGGTAGTTAGTTATAGAGATCATATTTATGCTGAGTGGTTGTACTCACCCCTTTTTAGGACTAACATTTCAGCTTAGTCATGTCGCTGCCCCCAGTCGCACCTGGCGCATTTTATGGCATTCCCTCTGATGTGGACGTGAGGGTGTTCCACCTGGACAGCCTTACTATCCCCGGGTTGTCCTATTTTCGGGTGAACGTGCGGGTTAACTTTGACATGGGCTTGGAGAGCGGCCCAGTATACCAGGAGTTTGTCTCTGCCTATACCTGTCGAGATGGAGTGATGATGGGGATGATGCCGCCACCATCGCCCCTTGGAGCGCCTTGCTGGAGTTAGACGAGGAGCTTAGACTGGAGGAGGTTGGTGGGTTTTTGACAGGACCGGTTTAGAGGGATGGATAGCTGATGTATAGGTTTTCTTTGATGAGGGGTAATGATATTTTGAGGTCTGCTCTTGGATGTAGTTTTGCTTTTTGATGTATCATTTACCCTGAAAGGAACAAGGAAAACCATCCTCTTATGATGTGAATAAAAGAACCGACTCCTATTATCTTATATCATTTAGTTGTGTGCATTGATCTTTCTATATGTTTGGAGGGAGGATTTGGAGAGTCGTGATTCCGCTTCCGCCATTTGAGGCGCGCTGGGACCATTCATTCGTTAAAAAAAAAAAAAGAGCCTAAGACTGTAGCTCTCAAAGAATAGATGAGTATGGCTGTAATAAAGTAATAGCCTCACAGGGGTTGTGGGGTGTTACAGGGAAGCCAACGCTTGACGTAATTGCCTCTTCTCTTTGGCATCCTTCTTGGCTTGCTTCTCAAGTTGCTCAATCTTCCTCTTGTGACGATTAAGCTCCGCTTGCCGAGTGGGCCTCTCAATCACATCCGGCACCTTCGGGAGATACTTGATTGGAATTTTGTGTCGACGGATGTATTGAGTAGTGGCATGGTAAACCTTTTCCTTCCCTTCAAGCTCATCCTCGGGCAAGTTCAACTTTTGTTCGCAACATGCGAGCCAGGCTTGTTCGATGCAGTGGAGCCATCTCTTGTGATCACCATCCTTGGTAGTGAATTGAATTTGGAACAAACCAAGCTTGAGAGGGGGTGGCAGGTCCTGCACAACTCGATATTGACGGGCCACTCGGAGTGGATGGTAAGAAGTGGCACCGGTGATCCCCAATAATGGAATTGGCTCATCATCGCCATGAGTGAGGCGTGCCTCGGAGACTTGGAACCTGTGGCATCCTCAAATTTTGAAAATCATTGAAGATGTGAGGACTATGGAAGATCCAATTGTGGGATTGCAACTCTTTCGCTAGTTGATATGGCACTTTCAAATTGGACACCATTTTTGGAAATGTGACAATTGTGGCTAACAAAATTTATATGACTTTAGTCATTGAGTTTTTGAATTTCAATTAGCTCAATATAATGGACTTAGTGATTTTACCCCACGGCCACGATTAACAATTTAAATTTGTTGAGTTAACCCTACATCATCACCTATGGCTATCACGGTTTTGGAGGGATTGAGGTGTGTTTAATTTGGTCAAATTGGCCCAACTAAGTGAGGATTAATTGGAGAAGGAGATGGGCCGGCCAATTAAGGAATTGACCCAGCCCATGAGGCCCCAATTTCGCACGTCCAAGGAGGAGGAGGTGGCCGACAAGGTGGCACCATGGAGTCTTGCTTCTTTGACACATGGCGTCCATGTGTGAAGTCTAGGAAGTAGCTTTGGTGAGTGGCCGTGTGAGGGTGTGAGAGAGAGAGTGAGAGTGCCGTCGAGTGAGGTGAGTGAGTCGGCCAAGTGAGAGGAGAGAGAGAAAGAGAAGGAAAAGAAGGGCAAACCGAAGAGGGAAGAAAAGCACTCGGCCGAGATAGGAAACCGCAGCTTCAACCAAGGAGATTCTTGCCGTTTTCTTCAAATCCAAAGGCAAGGGCTGTCCTTAACTCTTCCTATACGTGTATAGTGTTCTATTTTAGCAAGAAATCGTGATTTGTACGGCTGAATTTGGCTAATTATGGAGAAAGGTCAAACCGGGTGAAAATCGGGTAGAGAAAACAGGGTTACACCCGAATCTTGTAGGGCCATTTTCATGGGTTTAGAGATGGATTCTGAGTTTGATGTCTTCTGTGAAGTTGTTGTACACATCTTTAACTGCAACATAGTCGAATTTGAGCGAATTTGAATGAGAATTGAGGGGTGTAAAGGGTTTAGCTTGAAACCGGATGGGTTTTGGAGTTAGCCGAGAGACCTTTGTTGATTGTTTGCTCTTGTTCATGCCTTTTTAGTTGGAATCTTTGCTCGATTTCTTCTGATGAATTGTTAAGGACATCTTGATGCATCTCATATTAAAATTTGAGCCAATTCCGTTGAGATTTACTTGGTGTAACGAATTTTCTTTCTAGCCCTGCATTCTGGAAATTTAACGAATTAAGGACAGTAACTTGTGGAGCTTATAACCCAACTTTTGCTTGATAATTTGACTTCGACTTCTGAAGGAGAGTTGTAGGAAATATACTGAGCTACAACATATCAAAAATGGGAGAAAAAGAGTGAGCTGAAGTGGGTCATTTCGAATTGTTTCTCAAATGATGTATTCTGCGCGTTTTTGAAAATAAGCTGGAAGTTGGTGATTTTTATACTATGCTTTGTGGGCTGAATTTGAAGATGATCTCTTCTAGTGAAATGTTCTTGTACCTCTTGGCTATAACATAGTAATTTTTGATAATTTTTGAAGGTGAATCAGTGCCTCAATTTCGTGAATTTTATGAATAGCACAATCTGGAAAATTTATGGGCATAGGCCGAATATGGCCAAGAATAAGTATTTGATAAATACATAGTCTAAACTTGTTTTCTTTAGTGTAAATGATATCTTTGCCTTTTATTTCAATCATGTACATGGATTAACATGTTGAATGGCCAATGTCATGATGCTTTGAAAGTGTTTTTGATTGATTTATATGCTGATTTTATGGGAATTCATGGAAAAAGTTCTAAGCCGATTGATGAGTTATCTATTAGGGTGTGCTATGCATGTCAAATTCATATTATACATGCTGTTTGGGTTAGATACCATCTTGAGATATACATATACATGTCACATGAGGTTGAAAGATGGATAATTGATCTTGAATTCATCTAGTTCTTCATGATATGCATGCTGTATTAGTGATGAAACAATGGATTGAGCATGTTGAATAAAGAATCGTGTCATATGATTGAGAGTAAATGAATGCATTTGCTGTCATGCTTGTGTACTCCATGGACATGTTTGTGAATCATGCATGGGAAAGAGATTGTTGCATGACATGCATTGATTATGCCTCGGGAGTATCGAGATGCCCGGCCAGGGAGTGAAAATGCTGGATGCCCAGTAGCCCTGTGTGCGTAAATCTAGATGGCCTCGGAGTTGAGATGCCCGGAGAGTTGGGGGTGCCGGAAGCACGGAGTGTGTGTGCCATGGTTACCTCGTGATGCCAGTTAGGGTGCGAGATGCCCGGCCAGGGAGTGTAAATGCCGGAAGTATGGATGGTGTGTGCCGTGAATTCCTCACGACGCCAGGTTGGGTGTGAGATGCCCGGAAAGTGGGGTTGCCGGAAGCCGGATCATGTGTATACCGGAGCATACATCTAAATTTGCAAATATTTGATGTGTGCATATGCCTGATGCATTGTTATTATGTGGAAAAGCATGTGATGGTCATTAAAATTGTGTGCACCGATTGAATGGTTGTGTGGGTGATATTTAAAGTAAGAAACACACGCATTCATGCTTGCTGGAATTGTATAAGGTGCTGATATTTCCATTTGATGCCAATATGCAAAGTACAAGTATGTGGTGAAATATATTTGTATAGGCATATATGTAATGGCTGTTTGAAAGTAATGTATATGCTGATTGATGTACAAATGGATAGTGGGTGTTGGATGGTGGTATATGCTAGTTAAGTCTAGGACTGACTACATGAATGCTATGGTGTATGGCTGGATTGGACATAATATGATGTTATTGAAATATCTTTGATGTGACTTAGTTTTTATGTGATATGAAATTGTGTTTGATTGTGTTGTATGGGTAGTTTTAAGGATTGCTTTTATGCTGAGTGGTTGTATTCACCCCTTTGGGGACTAACATTTTCAGCTTAGACGATGTCGGTACCTCCACTTGCATCGGGTAGATTCTATGGGATTCCGTTTGACCTCGAGGTGCGGGTGGTACAGTTTCCCAGTCCGGCGATCCCCGGACGCACATACTTCCGAGTCTCTGTCCTGGTACGGTTCGAGGTGGGCCTGAGTAGCGGCCCGGTCTTCCAGGAGTACGTCTCCATCTTTCCCTGTCAGGACGAGGAGATGGGCAGCATGCTACCTCCGCCACCTAGCCCTCTTGGCTGGCGGTAGACATGATATATAGCTGGGGAGGTTGGTGGGATTTTTGGGCCAGGCCGGAGCTGACAGAATGGATGGTTTTTGGGTTAGCCGTGTGTATAGGCTATTTTTGTTTATCTTGATAAAGGGTAGTAGTTAGAGCTCCTTTTGATGTTATTATCTTGATGTACTCTACCCCTAAAAGATAAAGGAACTGTCCATTCGGTAGTAAATAATATCAGAGCCGGTTTCTTGGTATACAATTGTGTTTAGTATGTGTGCATTGCCCCTCATATGTTGTGTGAGAGAGTTTTAAATTTTGCTTCCCTATATGTGATGCGCAGGGACCGTTGAATACTTAAGTTAAAAAAAAAAAAAAAAAAAAAAAAAAATTGAGAGCTTAAAAGACACGGCTCTCTTAGTAGTGAAAGTGATGGTTAGCATAACTGTAATCACCTTAAGGGTGTTTGGGGTGTTACAGAACCATTTAGCATGCCATAGGAAACTCTTGGTATTGGAATTTTTCAACAATTTGATCCATTTTAAGTAAGAAAGATTTGAAGTTCGATCCTGATACTTTTTGAATACCTCAATGGGATGATGAGAATCAGTAACATTAATAATATGCATGTGAATGTTGATCTTTCTCATGTGATAAAAGAACCAGATTTGTAAGAGTTCAATTGTGCATGAAAAGTTTTATCCTCATCTTCCTTGAATCGGGTAAGTGACAAAAATGTTTCAGCTAGAATGATATTGACAAAACCAACCCCAGCTCACACTTGTTTGACAACCCATATAATAGTAGGATTAATAGCTCCTTTGCGGAGAGGAAAAATAATAAATCCGAAAAAGGCTAAGATGAAGATTTTGCTTTTCAAAAGAGTGTCCGCATCAGCAAAACTTTGATCTAGGAAGGAAAAAGGACATGCAAGACAATTATCTTTTAGCACTCTTTTAATTCGATCCTCATCCATCCTAAGAAAATCAGACAAAATTGATGCAGGTTTTATTCAAGAGGTGGGTCTATTAGATCCAATTCCAAAGGTTTTCCTATGGCGATGCCATATTCCTCCAAGGTCGGGGTGAGCTCATGCTTACCAAATATAAATGTTGATGTTTGGGGACACCAGAAATGAGCGAGTGCTTGCATGACGCCACTTTGAACATCGATGTCGAGAAGGGGAGTAAGGCGACCCAGTCTACCTTTAACATAGCTTTGGCCATGATGGCCCAGACGATCCCACCATGATTTAAGTTCAACCTTTGGTGCAGGCACGAATCGAATGTCGGATCTTCCCATTGTTTATAAATCAGGATTCGACCAACCTAATGTCATGGACCGACGAAAGAAAGACGAAATACAATAAGTAAATCGCAAGAGAAAGGGGTAGAAAACTTACTTCACAGGGCAATTAAAGCAACCACATAGACAAGCGCATGAAACGTGAGGTTCGATTTCTAACTAGGAAGGCTAAGCAAGGTGGAGCTAAAAGGGTGGGATGACTTAGTTGCAGCCTCGCATACTAAGTCAAGCCCTTCTAACTCCGGCTCAGTCAAGAATGATACCCCAATGCGACGCAGCCTCGCGGGCAGAGGTAAACATTCTTGACACCAAGAAAGAAACTTTCGGGATTGAGTTGGGCAACCTCTACTACGCGGCCTCGCAGTCGAAGTCGTATCCAACTTAATACCATCCTAAATATCCTAGTGTGGCCCAGGTCCGGTGGCAGGTGGTGTGTGCAAAAGTGTAGTGTAAAATGCAAAGCATGCACAACAGTTTAAATCACACAGCACTTCAATAATTTGAATGTAAAACATTCATCCCTAACTCCAACCTGCAAGACAAGGGTTAGCAAAGACTACTCCCCTTATATCTCCCAATCTGCAAAAACATTTAACACCTAAAATGTTAGGGACGTACCTGGGATCCTTGCTGCCAAACAAAAACATTTTTCAAAAGAAAAGAAAATTTGGCCTAAGTCCACTAAGAGTTTTAACTCAATTCCCAGTGAGTCGCCAAGTGTCGCGACCAATTTTTTGAGGTGTGAACCACCTAGGGTTTGGCTAATGGATTGTTAAGCCTAGACTTAACTCGGGCTCTCCCAAGCCCATACCAATTCGCGACTTAGGTTTGAATTCTTAACATGCAAATGATTTTTATTAAGGAGTCGCCACTAATCAGTTTTTGGTTGGTCGATTAGAAACCCAAGTAGAGTAATGGGAGATTACTTTACTCCTACAAACTAGAGATTATGGGTACGGGGACTTGGTTACACTAGATTTCTCTAATGCCCTTTCGGTACCATTCTTTTATTTTGAAAAATGTTTAGCGAGGCAGCTTGAATCGATTTTAATTTATCTTCCTAACATGTGAGGTGATCATGCGGGTGCGCAATCCACCAATTTAACACCCAATAAAACAATGAATAAGGTTAAAGGACTTACCTTGTAGCAACGAAAGCATCTGCATCGTTAGATTAAATTCCACATCAACAATCCTAGATATGGTCTCTAATTAACATGCAAATTTCTTTTTTTGTTTTCACTTTATTTAATGGAATTTAATCTAAATGCAATGCATGCTAATAGCCTAATATGACATGGCAAAATGATCTAAATTATATGACATGAAATGCAATAATTGCAATTTAAATGACCTAATATGCAAATTTAAATTAAGTGGTCCTAGAATGCAAATTGATTAACATGCACCTAATTTTTTGGATTTTTTTATCTGGAATTTTGAATTAATAAAAGCCCTAATTGAAATACCTAAAACGAATAATTTTCTAATTCATGTTTAGGATTAATTTAAATTAACCCTATTTTGACTTAGAAAACCATTTCTTTATTATTTTTTTTTAAAAGGTGCCAAGTTTTCTAAGAATGAAATTATCTAAATCTAATCCTAACCTATTTAAAAAGAGATTTCTAAAAATATGATCCTAAAAATGTGATTATAAAAAAAACCTAATTTACTAGCCTAAATGTCTTATTTACTAAATCTACATATCTAATTCTACATGCTCATACAAGATTTTGATTTTTTTTTCTTTTTGATTTTATGATTTTTTATTTTTTCTAAAAATTGCAATTTATCCTTAAAATGTGGAAGTAATATATCCTAAGATATTTGAATGAAATTCCTAACTAAATTAAAATTGTATCCTATTTAAACTAGGAATTAGGTTATCCTAATTTAAATTAAGACATTGTTTTAATTTAGTAATTTCTAGCCTAAGATGCAATCTATCTAAAAAATGATCTAAGCTTAAAATTAAACATGCAATTCTATTTCTAAAAAATTGATGATTTTTTGTTTGCTTTTTTTTTTTTTTTTTAATTAAAATTTAACATGCAATTCAACTAGCATCCTAGGTGAATTTTGCTTTTTTTTTTTTTTTTCCTTATGACTTAATTAAAATCCCTAATCTAAATATGCAAGACAACTAAACCTAGTTAAAGATTTTTTTGATTTTTTTGATTTTTGTTTTGAAATTAACAATTTCTAATAATTAAACATGCAACCTAAATTAACTGATTTTTTTGTATTTTTTTTTTTTTGGATTTGCGATAACTAAAATGCTTAGCCTAAATGTGCAAATAACCCAAGACATGCAATATTCTAATTCAAACATATTTCAATATAAACAAGCCAATTAAGACCATCCAAAATTATCCAGAAATATCACACATCGTTCAAGGCGAGGGACAATATTTCGCTAGTAAAATCGATAAATTGATCTTAAGCCTTAAAGATCAAAATAAAAAATCGGTGCGGTTGCGAATTGAGGATAAATTGGAATTTCCAATCACATATCAAGGCCTAATGTTGTTAACAAAAATAGAATAACAATAAAACAATAAAAATAAAAATAAAGTAAATAGATAAAAGAAAATCTACCTAATTGATTTTTTGCTTTTTTTTTTTTTTTTTTTAGGGAAAAGTGGCTGCTTAGGCTAGGGTTCCGGCGACGGATGGCCGTGGACGATGCAACGGCGGCACGGCGGCGGCGGCGTCGGGGAGCGCGCGGAGACGCGGGGAGGCGGGGACGTCGCGGGCGCAAGCCGTGGGCGCGGGGCGTCGGATCGGAGGCGCGCGGCGTCGGGGAGAGTCGTGGGGGCGTCGGATCGGAGGCGCGACGACGGGCGACCGTACTCTTCCCGAGGGGGAACCCTCGCCAGCCCCATCGCGCGGCCACCGTCTCCGGGGACGGGCGCCATCGCGGTCCCTCTCGCCGCCGCGCCCGGGAGCCCCGGGTCGCCCTCGGGGAGTCCGCGCGGGGCCTCGAGCCTTGAGGTCCTCGGCCCGAGCCCCCTCTCGCATCCCACCTCGCTCCGTCGCGCCGCCCCGGGCGCTCCGCCGCTCTAGATCTAGACGCGCGGAGCGCCCGAGGCCCTCGCCGGAGGCGCGTGGGCCGCGAAGGGGCTAGATCTAGGCCCCCGGACCTCCCCAAGGCTCGAACGGTTCGGTTATTGGCGCCAACCCGGAGCATTCATGAGTGGATCGGGGCTCCCTCGGAGACACGGTCGAGAAGTACCATGCATGGTTGGTCCTTTCTTTCTCTCGGTCCCACCCCGCAAGATATGGCTCGGCCAAAAATGGGGCCGGCGCGAGCCTGGTAAAGTCAAGCTCCCTAAAGACTAAAGAAATGGATTAATAAAAGGGGGACTTCTGCTGTCTTTGTCTTTTTTCTTTTCTTTTTTTTTCTTTTTTTCTCTATTTCTACCTCTCTCCCCTCAGCTCACTTTTCTGACAGCTCTCTCCCTCTCTTTTCACTTTTTTCTAACTTTCTCTTTTCTTTTTTTTTTTCGAAAAGGAGCCTCCCATCAATTACCGTGCACAACCCCTTTTATATGCCAAAAAAAATCAAATCCTTGGGGTATATTCTATTTCTAATTTTACTTAAGCACGATACCCCTAAATATATCACTGAAATATTTTTGCATATCCTACCCAAAAATTCCCCTTCTAGCGCAAAATGCATATTTCATTATATATTTCCTAAATCTATAAAAATTTTAATAAAATAAAACAAAAATCAAAAAATCAAATCTACCTAAACTATATGCCATGCATTTTTTATTTTTTATTTTTTAGCAAAAATGAGCCCCAAAAATTTAGGTGTCAACAAGCAGCATGCAACTTTTAAATTTCAAACTCCATGGCATATTGCTGTGCCTTAATCTCCAAGAGGAGTTTGACCATTCGAGGATGATGCGGGAGCATCCAACATAGCTCCATTGACTAACTCAGAACCATCGATGCTTATCCAAGCCAATAAAGAAATTGGGCATTATGTACTCCGATGCATTATTTTGAATGAATAATGTCATTTATTTATCGATATTTTGTGGTATGTCGATAACTATTAATGAGAGGCCATTTTAGACGTCTTGCATGACCAATTGATGAAATTTCAGGTGGAATATTTTCTGGTCAAGGGAGGAGCACGAATTTTGGAAGGCTAAAGGTTCAAGAATGCAGAAGGCCAAAGGTTCAAGAATGTAGAAGGCTAAAGGTTCAAGAATGCGGAAGGCCAAAGGTTCAAGAATGCCAGTTCCCATGTTAATAAATGCATTTCCTAAGTTCTTAAGTGTCTTTATTATTGTGTAGTTTTCAAGAGTCAAGGGTTTAAGTTCCTAGGTCATTGAAGTCTGTTTTTTATATTTCCTAAGTCTAAAATCCTCCTATAAATAGGAGAAAACTATCCAATGTATGGAGATACGAATTTGATGAATCAAAATGGTGAGATTTCCTCTGCTTGAGTGAATATCTTCGGAAGGTCGATAACTCCTTTTAGTCTCTTTATCCTTAGAGCGTAGATCACTCCTTGGTGGTGAGCCAAGAAGCCCTTTATCCTTGGCTGGTGGAATCTTTAGGCCTTGGTGGTAAACTTCGTAGATCACAATCCTCATCCTCGGTTGGTGGCGTGACCTTTATAGCTTGGAAGGAGATTGTTCTATCTTTTCTTATTACCCTTCGTTTCTTCCCTGTATACATGAATGCCAGTTACGATAACATTAGACAGAGATCTGAGATTTATTGCTGCTTTCTGGAAGAGCTTGCAAAGTGCTCTTGGTACCAAACTTCAGTACAGTACGGCATATCATCCTCAGACAGATGGCCAGTCTGAGAGGACAATTCAAACTCTCGAGGACATGCTTTAGACCCTAAGTTCTCACGGCTTTAAAACGCGTCACACAGGTTAGAGGGGCCCAAGCCATTATAAACTAGCTCAAGACTCTCTCCCTAGGCGATGTGGGACAGGAACCCCTTCCTTGCGCACGTCCAGGGACCGCGGCGCAGACGCATCGCCATCCCTTCTCCCCGCGCACCGCCGCTTGGGCCGTCACACTCTCCCCTCCTTGGGAGCACAGTGCCCTCGCTGTGGCCCCACATGCAGTCGGGAGTCGACTCTGATACCATTTGTAACGACCCGGGCCTCACTGTGTGATATTGTCCGCTTTGGACACTAAGTCCTCACGGCTTTAAAATGCGTCACACAGGTTAGAGGGGTCCAAGCCATCATAAACTAGCCCAAGACTCCCTCCCTAGGCGATGTGGGACAGGCACCCCTTCCTTGCGCACGTCCGGGGACCGAGACGTGGACACACCGCCATCCCGCCTCCCCGCACACCGCCGCTCGGGCCGTCAAACTTTGTAACGACCCGGGCCCCACTGTGTGATATTTTCCGCTTTGGACACTAAGTCCTCACAGCTTTAAAACGCGTCACACAGGTTAGAGGGGCCCAAGCCATTATAAACTGGCCCAAGACTCCCTCCCTAGGCGATGTGGGACAAGGACCCCTTCCTTGCGCACGTCCGAGGACCAAGGCGCGGACGCACCGCCATCCCTCCTCCCCGCGCACCGCCGCTCAGGCCGTCACACTCTCCCCTCCTTGGGAGCACTGCGCCCTCGTTGTGGCCCCACACGCGGTTGGGAGTCAGCTCTGATACCATTTATAACGACTCGGGCCCCACTGTGTGATATTGTCCGCTTTGGACACTAAGTCCTCACGGCTTTAAAACGCGTCACACAGGTTAGAGTGGCCCAAGCCATTATAAACTGGCCCAAGACTCCCTCCCTAGGCGATGTGGGACAAGAACCCCTTCCTTGCGCACACCCGGGGACCGAGGTGCGAACGTACCGCCATCCTTCCTCCCCGCACACCGCCGCTCGGGCCGTCACACTCTCCCCTCCTTGGGAACACAGTGCCCTCGCTGTGGCCCCACACGCGGTCGGGAGTCGGCTCTAATACCATTTGTAACTACCCGGGCCCCACTGTGTGATATTGTCCGCTTTGGGCACTAAGTCCTCACGGCTTTAAAATGCGACACACAGGTTAGAGGGGCCCAAGCCATTATAAACTAGTCCAAGACTCCCTCCCTAGGCGATGTGGGATAGGGACCCCTTCCTTGCGCACGTCCGGGGACCGAGGCACGGACGCACCGCCATCCCTCCTCCCCGCACACCGCCGCTCGGGCCGTCACACTCTCCCCTCCTTGGGAGCACAGCGCCCTAGCTGTGGCCCCACACGCGGTCAGGAGTCGGCTCTAATACCATTTGTAACGACCCGGGTCCCATTGTGTGATATTGTCCACTTTGGACACTAAGTCATCACGGCTTTAAAATGCATCACACAGGTTAGAGTGGCCCAAGCCATTATAAACTGGCCCAAGACTCCCTCCCTAGGCGATGTTAGAGAGGGACCCCTTCCTTGCGCACGTCCGGGGACCGAGGTGCGGATGTACCGCCATCTCTCCTCCCTGCGCAACGCCGCTCGGGCCGTCACACTATGGTATTAGAGCCGACTCCCGACCACGTGTGGGGCCACAGCGAGGGCGCTATACTCCCAAGGAGGGGAGAGTGTGACGGCCTGAGCAGCGGTGCGTGGGGAGGAGGGATGGCGGTGCGTCCACGCCTCGGTCCCTGGACGTGCGCAAGGAAGGGGTCTCTATCCCACATTGCCTAGGGAGGGAGTCTTGGGCTAGTTTATAATGGCTTGGGCCCCTCTAACCCGTGTGACGAGTTTTAAAACCGTGAAGACTTAGTGTCCAAAGCGGACAATATAAACACAGTGGGGCCCGGATCGTTACAAATGGTATTAGAGCTGACTCCCGACCGCGTGTGGAGCCACAGCAAGAGCGCTATGCTCCCAAGGAGGGGAGAGTGTGACGGCCCGAGCGGCGGTGCACGGGGAGGAGGGATGGTGGTGCGTCCGCGCCTCGGTCCCCAGACATGCGCAAGGAAGGGGTCCCTAATCCCTATCCCACATCGCCTAGGGAGGGAGTCTTAGGCCAGTTTATAATGGCTTGGGCCCCTCTAACCTGTGTGATGCATTTTAAAGTCGTGAGGACTTAGTGTCCAAAGTGGACAATATCACACAGTGGGGCCCAGGTCGTTACATACATTACTCCGTACATTTAACTAGAAAATCCCAAAATAAAAAATTTCCGTTCTTGAATCACTCCCCCCATCACGCATCAGAGGATAGTTTGCTTCCAATTCAGTTTGGGCACTAGCCTTAGTGAATTGTACCTATGGAGTATCTAGAAGTGAAGGAACAGCAACCTAAACGTGTGTATCTCTTTGCTCCCCCTGAACAGTAGTTTCTTTTTCCAGTCCTTCATGTGAGACTTCGGGGAAATGGGATGCAAAAACATCTTCAGCATCTAGAGGGGATGACTAATGCCATTACTAGCAATAGGAGTTTTCTCATGGACTCCCCCTATTTTGGTGCCTTCAGTCTGAGAAGTAACTTCTTCTTGAACCTTTTCTTTTCCAGCACGGGTTTATTTATCAGTTCCCATCTCCTCAACATTTGGGGCATCAATTTCCCTAGTATCTTCTCCTTCCTTTTTAGTCTCATCCTGTTCTTGGTTCACACAAGCATCTCCATCTGAGTTATCATCCTCAGTCTCTTTAACTTCAGTTTCTTCACCATTACTCTCTTCTTCTTGTTCTTTCTCACTTCCATGTTCTTCGTCCTCGTCTGACTCAACAAAACTGTGAAGATTACACAAGGCAACAGTAGATATTGTCTCATCATCATCTTCCTCGTCTTCATCCTAAAGAAGAATGAATCTCTTCCTTTTTGGTGTTTTCAAAGTAACACTCTTCCCTTTGCATTTCTTCTCAATAGCAGATCCTTGCTTGATTTTGCTAACAGATTCCCTTTTTAGAAGATCTAGGGCTCCAGAAAGATCTTTCCATCGCATCTTCGAGATCATTTTCAATCCAATTTGCATGGGACCAAGAGTTATGGAGCGAAGTTGAGATGGTGATTGAATCTGAAAGTGTTTGAAGAGTCTAGTGACCAATGCAAAGTATAGCAGTTGTCCTTTTCCATTCATAACTGTCATGGACATATGCAAAATGATAATGTGAGAGATGGAAAAGGCAACACCATTGCAGATGGCCCACATCATCTTCGCTTCGAATCTAAAAACATCAGTCTTTGAAGTAGCTTTGGGTCTAATGCAGTTGATGACTATATTGTGCAGCAAGATATTTGAAATAGGCATTCGAAAGTATGTAATGCTCCCACTAGGAATTCTGTCTCGTACTAAAAACTTTGTGGCCTGCACATTAGACACATTAAGGGGAAAGAATCCACTCCTTTCTACCCCCAAAATGTCAACCAACATATTCATGTCTACATCAACAACTTTATCACACACAATAAACTGAATATGAGTGGGATCCAAAACATATAGATTTGAATAAAAGTATGCCATCAATTAGGGGTATGCTTCCGACATTTCCACACAAAACTTCTCTATCTGAAGTTTGGCAAACTTTCCCTGCAAGTTAACTTTGATAGAATCCAGAAAATCAAAATCCACAGTGCGTGGGTTGATGACCCCTTTGTTTAGAATTTGAGCAAAAGCCTTCTTATGCTCTTTTGAATGAAACAATTTCATTCTTTCTCCAGTGATTTTAGCCGCCACACTAATTTTGGTTGAAAATTCTTTAAAATCCTCTCATCATCATCCTTGTTTTCATGCTGACCTTTTGCTCCAATACGAGGATTAATAGGAAATTTCAAAAATTTCTTTTCTGCAGTTCTAGGCTCTTCCAATCCTAAGTTCTCCATGGCTCGCGAGAATAAGGTTTCATTTCCATAGCCGTTTTCTTTTAGGAAATTACTTATGAAGTCCATAGGGCTTCCTCTCAACTTCAAAAAATTATAATGTTTAAGAAGTACCTCAGGCCTTCTTACTACCGAGCGGCGAGGAGAAGTTTGAGGCGAATCTTCTCTGGTCAAATCAAAATGCGTAGGACCTTCAGGAACATTTCGAGGCCCGCAACTAGTAATGCGAGAAGATTTTCTTTGGAATGACATTGAAGCAGACTAGGACTACTTCGATGACATGTTTGTGTAGGAGAGAGTAAGAAATTTGCAGAGAATTCAAGAGGGAGTTCAAGAAGGATGATCGTTTGAGAGTTAGGGTTTGTAATCATAAAAGAAAAACTTTGAAGGATTTAAATAAATTGAAGTATGGCAACTAAACTATCATAAAAGGAAAATACCTTTTCAAAAAATTTTAAAAAGGAAACCGTCAACAATTTTCAAGATTAATTCCGAAAAATTTGCAAAGACATGCATTTTCCACAGTTGATCTGTTCAGTCTTCACATCTATAGACTTTAGTTAGATGGAAAGATAATGTTCAGCTTTTCACGAATGGACTCAAATATGCCTTTCTCCAATGGTTTGGTAAAAATATCCACTAGTTGATTCTTCGAATCAATGAATTGAAGATTAATCTCACCATTTTGTACGTGGTCTCTTATGAAGTGATGGTGAATTTTGATGTACTTTGCTCTTGAGTGAAGAATGGGATTTCTGGTAAGATTGATCGCATTTGTATTATCACATCTGATTTTGGTGCATGATTCTTTTATTTCAAAATCTCTTAGTTGTTGTCTAATCCACAGAATTTGTGAATAGCAACTTCCAAGAGCAACATACTCTACTTCCACTATCAAGAGGGTCATCATATTTTACTTTCTTGAGAACCAAGACATTAACATTTGTCCCAACAGTTGACATGTTCCTTAAGTACTTTTCCTGTCAACTTTACAACCAGCCATATCAGCATCAGAATAACCAAGTAAAGTAAGGTCTCCTCCTTTTGGAAACCATAGACCTAGTTTCGGATAAGTCGCAATATATTTGAAGACATTTAAAAGCACTAAGGTGCGACTCTTTGGGATCAAATTGAAATCTAGCACATTTACACACATTGAATAAAATATCAGGTTTAGAGGCAGTGAGATAAAGAAAAGAATCAATCATGCTTCTGTATAGCTTTTGATCGACTTTCTTTCCTCCTTCATCCTTGTCAAGCTTTGAAAAACTTAACATGGGAGTTTCTGTTTTCTTGCAGTTTTCCATCCTAAACTTCTTGATAACATCTCTGGCATATTTCTCTACATAAATAATGTTTCTTTCTTCAATTGTCTAACTTGCAGACCCAGAAAGAAAGTTAATTCACTCATCATGTTCATTTCAAATTTTTCCTACATAGACTTTGAGAACTTCTTGCACAGATTCTCGTTAGAAGATCCAAAGATTATATCATCCATATATATTTGAACAAGTAGAGAATATTTTTCTTCTCTTTTAATAAACAATGTTGTGTCAACCTTTCCTTTCTCAAAATCATTATTTATCAAAAACTTACTCAACCTATCATACCAAGCTCAAGGTACCTGTTTCAAACCGTACAACGCCTTTTTCAGTCTATAAACAAAGTCTGGTTTTCTAGGATCTTTAAATCCTAGTGGTTGTTCCATGTGGACTTCTTCTTGTATAAATCCTTTAAGCAAAGCACTTTTGACGTTCATCTGGAATAATCTGAAATTATGAAAACACGCATATGAAAATAGTAGTCTAATTACTTCTAACCTAGTTACAGATGCATAATTCTCATTATAGCCTGTTCCTTCCTCCTATGTGTAACCTTTTGTCATAAGCGTTGCTTTGTTTCTGGTTACTTTGCCCTTTTCATCCATATTGTTTCTGATAACCCACTTTGTTCTCATCACAAATTTGCCTTTTGGTTTAGGAACCAGCTCCAGACATTGTTAATGCTGAATTGTCTAAGTTCTTCTTGCATTACTTCTATCCAGCTTTCATCAGACAGTGCTTCTTCTACTCCTTTTGGTTATATTTCTGAAATAAGGGCTATTGCACTAGAATCTTCTTTTGCCTTGGATCTGGTGCGGATTCCTTCTTCTAAATTGTCTATGACGAGCTCTTTGGGATAACTTGATTTAGGGTTCTAGTTGGTATTCAATTTGTCATTTCCTGTGAAGATCTGCTAATCGTCTGTTTCCTTTGAATCTTCTTACTCTTGTACTGCTTGACCTTAATCTTTAGAAGATTGACATTATCCTGGGAAATAAAACTTTATTAAGTCTGAAACTAGTTTAGACTTTTCAAGTTGAGTCTGTTTTGGTTGGTTCTAAATACTTTCTTGAAATCTGATATTCATAGATTCTTCGACAGTTCAACTATTTTTGTTGAAGACCTTGTAAGCTTTACTTGATGTAGAATAGCCAGGAAATATTCGTTCATCCGATCTTTCTTCAAATTTTCCTGATCGATCATTTGCATTCTTCAACATAAAAACACTTACAACCAAATACATGAAAGTAGGAGATGTTTAGCTTCTTTCCTTTATACACTTCATAGGGAAACTTCTCTAAGATGGGTGTTAAAAATACTCTATTAATTATATAACAAGCAGTAGAAACTGCTTCTACCCAAAAACGAGAAGAGATTTTACTTTCTATCAATAGAGTTCCAGCCATCTCTTGTAACGATCTATTTTTCTTTTCCATAACTCCATTTTATTCTGGAGTATATGGAGAGGAGAAGACATGTTGAAAACTAGATTCGTCGCAGAAGTTTGCAAAGTCTTGATTTTCAAATTTTCCTTCATGATCAGTCCTTATGCTTCAGATAACATAGCCTTTCTCATTTTGAACTTTCTTGGCAAACTCCGAAAAGTAAGTGAATGTTTCAAACTTATTTGCCAAAAAGACAACTCAAGTGAATCATGAATAATCATCCACAATTACTAAATAGTGTTTCTTTCCACCAATACTCTGTGTTCTTATTGGTCTAAAAAGATCCATATGAATGAGCTGCAAAACACGATTGGTAAAAACTTAATTTACTAGTTTAAAGGAATTTCTAACCTGTTTTCCCAAGATACACGGAGTACACAATTCAGACTTCTAATAAGCCATTTTGGGAAGACCTTGAACCAACTTTTTAGAAGAAAGTTTGGCAATTTGTTTCATATTCACATGTCCAAGCTTACAATGCCAGAGATTTGTTTAATCTTGAATTGAAATAAGGCACTGAGAATTCTCTGGACTTATGTCCAAGAGATAAATGTTATCATGCCTTCACCCAGTAAAGGATTGAGATACATCTTGACTTACTCTAGAGCAAATATCTTCTTGAAAATTGAATATGAAACCCGTGTCACATAGTTGACTTATGCTGAGAAGATTATAATTCAAAACTTTTACCAACGAAACGTTGTTGAATATTAGACTTCCAATCTTCACTATTCCATGGCCGATAATCTTTCATTTGTTGTCCCCACCAAATGAGGCATTTTCTCATTTTTGTCTTTCAAGCTTTACAAAATTGCTTGAATCTCTTGTCATATGCCTAGAACAGCCACTATTCAAGTACCATTTGCTTTTTCTTTTAATAGTAATGATTTCCTTATTAGAATGTGAATCTGTGTCTAATTATGAAGAGTCTAATTTTGAGTGAGCCATCAGACAAATGTTTGCAAACTCCTCTTTGCTTTCCTCACATTCGGTGTCACTCTAGGTTTCTTCTTTAAGGGCCTTTTTGTACTTCTCATACTTCCCTTTCTTCTTTTTCAGCAAGGGACAATTAGGCTTGACGTGTCCCTTTTTTCTTGCACTCAAAGCATATTACGTCTTTGCTTGTTTCAACATCTTTCATTGGTCTTTTTTGGAAACTTTGCTTGCTTTCCTTCTTCCAATTCAGCCTTCTTCCTTTCCTTATTCAGTTTTCTAAATTTCTTTATCATAAGGGCTAGCTCCTCATCATCCATGTCATCGTCCGTATTTGTGTCATCAGAATCAACATTAGATTTTAGTGCAATTGATTTCTTAGCTTTTGGATCTTCCTCATCATTGATCTGCTCCACTTCGTACAATTGAAGCGTTCCTATCAGCTTGTCAACAGAAAGAGGCATGATCCTTTGAGTCTCTCTGATTGAAGTCTTCACATGATTCCAATCCTTTGAAAGTCCACGTAGTAACTTGTTGACCTTTATTGGTCTAGAAATTGGTTGACCTTGGTAAGCTAAGCTGTTTACAATTTCTGTGAAACGACTGAATATATCACCAATAGACTCTCCAAGCTTCATTTTAAAGCACTCATATTGTCCAAGTAGAATATCTATCTTTGTCTCCTTAACACAATTAGTCCCCTCATAAGTGAGTGAAGCCTATCCTAAACTTCTTTTGCTATTTCACATGAAGAGATTCTATTATATTCAGTGGGAGACAAGGCACAATATAAAGAATACATAACTTTAGCATCATGAGCCTGTCTCTTGGTAATTTTAGCTTGAGTGGTTTCTTCAACATCTTTTTCTAACACTTTTTTTCCTTTGTCTGAAGCTGATGTTGCCTTTGGATTGATTCCTTTTCCAACAAAGTCCCATTCCAAAGGATCTCTGGATCTTAGGGATGCTTTCATTTTGTTCTTCCACACATTGTATTCTTTTCTATCGAAATAGGGTGGTCCGGTGTTGCTTTATGCTTCAACCATTCCTGAAGCCAAGATACCAGCCATAGAAGTAAAAACACTTCAATAAATCAAGCACCACAGCTTTGATACCAATTTAAAGTGCTAGTATTACCACCTAGAAGAAGGGCGACTAGGTGTAAAAACGAATTTATCCAATAAAAGCAGTAAAAGTAATTTTCTTCAATCAAAGTTTGACTAACACCAGACTTCTAATTCAGACTCAAATAAACTATTTTGTAAATTAGCAAAACTTAGAAAAATATTGCAACAAACAAATTAAAGGAGTTAAGGGAAGAAGAAATTAAACACAAGATTTATAGTAGTTCGACTTAGATCAAGCTTATGTCCACTCTCCCATGTTGACAGCTTTCTGGCTAGATTTCACTATGAATTAGAAGAGAATTACAATGATTTGAGTGTGATCACTCAGTGAAGAGTTTCTTTTTCTCACATTAAGTCACTCCTTTGTGTTTTTCTCTCTTGAGTACAACGAAGAACAAGTGATTTGAAAAGCTTCAAACTTTGGAATTTTAATTCTCACGCGCACTCTCAAATGAACTGAATGACCTCCTTAAATACTCCTCAATGCCTTTATAACTATCCGTACTTTCCAA
Source organism: Eucalyptus erythrocorys (assembly GCA_014182555.1). Lineage (NCBI taxonomy): Eukaryota > Viridiplantae > Streptophyta > Magnoliopsida > Myrtales > Myrtaceae > Eucalyptus > Eucalyptus erythrocorys. The sequence continues at coordinate 25,224,849 of CM024601.1, read as the reverse complement.
AGGAATTTCTAGTCAACCCGTTGGACAGAATCAATTAAGGAGATCTCATAGTCGTTTGAAGATTGAGGTGAAAATCCGATGATCCTAGTCACCCATACAATCAGAATCTAGCTTTCCATAAGTAGATGCTTCCTAAAAAGGAACTTGCCTTTAAGATTGATTTCACCATTCCGTGATTGATTTCATCAATATATTTAGAAAGGTAAGTGAGATTCTCTAGCAAAAAGCCAAATATATCTTATTCCTACTGAATTCTTGTTGAAAGATTAATAATCCTGAGTTTGATTATATCTTTGTTCTTAGCTTGGTTCAATTTGGATCTTCGTTAGAGTGGGAAAGACTTAAATATAAAATAGACTTTGAGAGCGTTGCACGATAAACACAGAAGTCCAATATTCCTCAAAGTAAGAATAAGAGAAGGAAAATTTTGTCAACTTTAAAACATGATAGGAGTTTTCTCAACAGGTTGAACTTTCCTAATCTTGACTAGTGTTTCATGCACTCTTGAGGAGTTGCTAATTAGGTTTCAATGTTCTCTCTCAATTGCTTGCTTGATTTCTCTCTTCCATTATCCAATTCGCCACTAGTGCCTATAGAATTTCAGCTCTCTATTAATCTCTCGCAAGAACCCACACTCTCACTCAATCGCACAATGACTTTCACTCACATTTTTCAGCTCATGAGAACTCACAACCATAGCATCCAAAAAAACCATTAACCGATTAACCAAAAATCTCTATGAAATTCAGAAAAATGGTCCTACTCTCCATTTTCAAGATCAGCGGTACAATTTGTGGGAAAATCGAAATTAGGGCTTGGGGGCTTTCAATTGGAGATTTTGGCCGATTTAGAGTTTTTAATTTGGGGGACTTGAAGTACGACATTATTTTAGATAAGGATCGCTGAGTGGACATTTCAGAGAGCCACATAGGCTGAATTTTTTAATAAAATAACATAAAATTGGATTTCCAATAAGCCTTGCCGAAATTGGCATTTAAGTGTACATTTTGGAACTTTTACCACTTGTGTGTCTCTTGTGCCAAGTTGTGGCACTTGGGGTCTTCTTATCTCATTTATAACTCGTTCACTTGAATTTTTCATTCAAGGTGATTCTTAGCTAGATATAATGGTTAGGTTGGACTTGAGCTTCCTCTTAAAAATCTCTTCATAAAAAAGATAGGGGCTTCTCCTACTTTTACACAAAACTCTTTGCTTTAGCTTAACGAATTAAATGTTGTCCTATTCCACCAAATTCAGGAAAAATATGGCCTCTAAGGTGTGTCCAATTTTTCCTGTCAAATGAATGAAAGGTAAAAGTCACATAAAAGGCTATCTATCTCTAGGAGGGACAGAAAAGGACCCTGCAAGAAGGGCGGGGCGCTTTGGCATCATCCGTGTTCGTCACGGCATCCTAATCTTGTAAATCATACTCTGCAAAGAGTCGCATCTCTATCTCATGTTTTGGACAAGGCTCCACACTATGCTTAGGTGGTGATATGAGCCTTGCCCAAGGTTTATTTCCAACAAAAAAGCTATCGTGATTCAAATACGAAATCCATCGCATCTCTTCTCTTGTCAATAGTAACATTCGACCTAAAGATAAACACACAAAAGTTGTTATATCCTTTTTCATGTCATTTTAGGTGCATTTAAAGTTTGATTAATTTTACTTATAACGTTCACATTGTCATTTGATTGCCTTCATTTATGTAGATGATAGTATACATCGATTTTTTTTTTTTTCCTTTTTTGGGAAAAGTGGCTTTAGAAAGCAATTTGAGTGCCTCAAGAAGAAGCACGAACATCATAAAAGATCTGTATAAATACTGTTTATATTATCTCTACTTTGTATTGTTTGCATCAGAACTAACACATTTTTTTATGATAGTTATCATGGCACCACTCGGTGGGGCCAATTGCATTTTTATGAGAAACAAAATTACGTATAAATAACAAATTGATGGATAACCATGAGCAATAATTGCATATAGCATCTTGAGATTCACACCTATGTCAAAGACTATCAAGAGTTTTCAATACATAAAATTTGCATCTCCTCTAAACCTGAAAAGACACATCTACTCCCATGCAACTCATAACCATGTATCCACCTGCTCTCCTCTCTCTCTCTCTCTCCCTCCCCCTCCCTACGACCATGGGAGCTTGAACTTGCGCTAGTGCAAGGTTGACCTCATGAGGCTCGTGCGAGTTAGGCCTTGCGACCCTTGCGTGAGATCATTAAGCTTTGAGACAGAGCTCTTTATGGCCATGCGAGATCTGTTACAAAGATCGCCGGTGGCCATGGGGGACCTTATCTGGTTTAGATAGAGTGGCCTGACCCAGACTAAAAATCTCAATTTTTCTTACAAGTCTCAGGCCATTATAGATCCATTAGGATCAGATTTAGTATGTGTATATTCTAGGGTAGTAAAATCCACAAATAGTGCGGCAATCAAAAAGATGAAAGGGAGAGGCATGACTTGCTTTATGAATTAAATGCAATTTTGGGATCTTTATGCACTTTTAGTTCTCTTTTACAATTGGCACTAATAAGTGCAGTACGGACCTACTCTTCCAGACCCTGATAGAGAGCAAGGTCTCCACCAATGGGACCTCAAAGTTGATAGTAACATATTCTAAAACAGAGGCTGACAACGGCTGTCACTTTGATCGAACAGGTTACCATGACTATTATTCAATCAACCCAGTCAAATTTCAACAATCCGTTGATTCACTCACACAAGACCATTTCTTAATTAATAAATAAATGCACAAGTTTCCATTTTGAAATTCTCGTGATATTATTGATTAAGCGCTTTTCCTTATTATGTATTGATCTTATCGATGCTCACATTCAATAAACTCCCGCACAAGTTCAGAGATTATTGTCTATGCTCTCATGCATCACTATAAGAACACTGTTGTATAAGCAAACGTTGATTATTTTGAAGAGAGAAGGAGGAGGAAAAGAAGAAGAAGAAGAAGAGTGTATAGATAAAGATAGATGATTAGCAATGTGATCAGAGAGAAGAATGGGGTTCTTTAAAACTTGTCGGCATGTCATCACCCATTAGAAGGACAAGTTGTTTTCATCAATTACCCTTTTGGTAGAGAAGTGTCAATTATCTTAGGCTTTTAGTGGCACTTCTCGAATGAATGAATGAATGAATGAGCATCTACTCGTGACGGACATGATACATCCAAGTCATCCTCACATGTGGTGCCGTACTGTTTCCCTACTCCAAAGGACATGCGCGCCCTGTCGGTTGGGTAGGACTTTGAAAATGAGACAACTGGGTTTCCCTTACGTCCACATTTTCAATTAATTAATCAGTTCGCAGACGAAGTTCAAGCTAACTATTTACAAGAAAAGCATCGTACGTGACACCCCCAGCCCCCTCCCCCCCAAACAAAATCTTCATTATTTATGGCGGACATACTGGATGCATATTTTCCATACAACCCTGCATTAACGAGCTTGTCCAAATGGAATAGCTAGAGGCATACGGTGAATACCTTATGCCAACAAGTGCAAACAACTGCATGTTTGGGCCATCACTTGAATTGCAGCTATCGTCTTACCTGATTCATGAAATTAATTAATGGCACATTTTGTGGGCTCGAGGTTTAACTATCTTAAGTTGATTTTCTTGTCGTGAAGAAATGCTAGAATAAAGAAGAAATCTTATTTTAACTCTATGAACTACAAAAGTCTTGTACTCCCGAGTAGGGGTGAGCGCGGTTCCCGGGTAGAATCGAAAACCGGAGAACCAAAGCGAGGGTTTGGTTCAATTTCCAGTTCTAAAGGGACCGATTCTAGTTCCTGGTTCTTTTTCGGGAACCGGAACTTATGGAACGGAATCCGAATCGGTTAGACTTAGGGCTCCAAAGTCCAAGAGCCCCAAAATCTCTCGATGCTTTCATCCCTCACAATTTCACACTTTCACTGACGCCGCTCGCCCTCGACGTCGCCGCCGGATGCCGCTCGCCCTCTTCGGACGCCGCTGGACGCTAGTTGCCAACGCCGCTTGCCCTAACCCTCAAGTCCTTCGTCGCTTGATGCCAGTCAGAGTCTCTCCCATTCTCCGCCTCTACCTGTCAGTGACGCCGCTCTCCCTTAACGCCACCACCGGACGTTGCTCGCCCTCGCCGGACACTGCTTTGGACACTAGTCGCCAACGCCGCTCGCCCTAACCCTTGCCGCTCGACGCCAATCAAAGTCTCTCTCATTCTCTGCCTCTGCCTGTCGCCGACACCACTTGCCCTCTTCTTCCTCTCTCTCTCTCTCTCTCTCTCTCTCTCTCTCTCTCTCTCTTTTTTTTTTTTTTTTTTTTCAGATATGGATGGTTTTAATGCGGAGATTATCGTCGATAAATAGAGTTGGTGGTGTTGCATCTGTAATGGGTCCAGCAGTTGAGAAGTCGAGCAAGGTTTTTTTTTGGCTTTGTGCTGCTTTAACTGTGCAGAAGTTGATTGATGAGCAACTTTTGTTTGTTGAAATCTTAATGCAGGCTCCTCTTGTGTACATTGAATTTTTGAACTATGTTGTCAAAGAGTTTAGGAGCTTTTAGATGGGCAAAATGGCATGCTTCATGGAGTATTATCGATATTGATTTTTTTTTTTTCTGTGTCTTTACTTAAGATTTTGACTGATTTTCATCCATGTCTTTGTAGAGTTTTGCTGTGCCAAAAGAAGCACAGGGAAAGGTTGCAGAGTTCACACTATAGAGTAGATGAAAATTTGAGATCTTGTTGGCAATTATGGTTTTTCATCTCCTTAGTATATTTTGCTTCATCATTTTCATTTGACTCAGCTGATAAGGCATATGGCAACTTAAACTAGATAGCTTAAAAGTAGAATCCTTTTATTTGGAAGCATTTAAGGTTTCACCGTTTCCGCAATTAGTATGGTAGATGGCGAATAATGCTGCATTAGTGAAGTTTTGCTTGGTTGTGTGACTAAGCGTCTGGGGTTGAGTTTCCGTGGAGTGCAGAGATTTCTAAAATTGACTGGTTTAAAGGCCAACAGGGGTGAGAACTTTCAAAAGGGGTGCTAAGCTTATTCTAAGCCAGATGGTGGATTCGGTGAATATCTTTGATTGCAACTTTCATCGATGACTAGAGGTATTAAAATGGGTCACTTGTTTTTTGAAGAAGTTAGTTAAATGGGTTTAACAACTAAAGATTTAAGATGGGTGGGTCTTAAGTGGGTCCTAAATGGGTCATAAATGGGTTGGAGTTAGAACCCATTTTCACCCAAAACCTCACCATCTCTCTCTTCTCTATTTAACTTTACAAAAGTAATTTTTTATAAAAACCAAAATTATAATTATTTTTTATTTTGAGTTTCTTTTTTCTTTCCTTTTTGTTCTTTTTTTTTCCCCTTCTTCCTCCGATCGCTAAGCACGGCGATGGCCGGCGACCGGCCAGGCAAGCCTTGAGCTCGCCGACGTCAGGCGAGCTCGAGCTCGTCAGATCTGGCGAGACAGAGGGCTCGCCGACGCTCGGTGTCCTTATTTGATTATGTGCTTACTTGAATTCCTCGAGTGCTCATCTGGCTTTAGGTGCAAGACCATGGTGGTCCTATGGGACAGGTGTTGTGTGGTCCCATACTTCTTTAGGAATAGTCTGATTTTCTTCCAAGCCACTGCTAGGTCAGCCTCACCATGACTAGGTAACGCTGACCTCATGGTGGCTCGGTGAGGTCGAGCCTCGCTGATGACTAGTGAACTCGACCTCACCGGGGGCCGATAGCACTCCAATGAGGTCTCCGGTTACAGGCTAAAGGAGGAAGAAGAAAGAGAAAAATCTAATAAAAATATTAAATTAACAAAGATTCTAAATTACAAAAGAATTTGAGGGTCATACCAAACACATTTCTATTCCGAAAATAGAAATTTTGGATAATTACCAAATGCCTTCAAATGTTCAAACACTCGTCCAAGGAACAGAATCAGAAAAAACCATTTCTATGTAAGAGTTATTCTTGAAATAAAATGGTTACCAAAATGCACTCTAAGTTTGTTTAGTGACTTTATTATTTTTCTTTCTTTCTTGTTTCTTTCATTTTGGCCGATAGATGGTCACAAATTGCCCAAACCTAGCGAGGGCATTTGCGCCCTCTCCTGAGGCCTGTAAAGTCGTGAAGGCCCTAGGAAGGTCCATCATGCCCTCACCTATGGCCGGTAAGAGGCGGAATGGCCTCGCGAGTTTGGGCGAGGCAAACCTCACCAACCTCGCCTAAATCTGCAAGGGCCTAGGTGAAGGTCGACCAAAATGAAAGGAAAACATAATAATTATTATAAAAAGAGAAAAGAACAAAAAAATTATTAAAAATTCAAATAATTATTAAAATACTATTAAAAATGTTCACGGTAGCATTAGCTCGGAGGGTCGGTGTCCATATTAGCGATTTCTTGTAAAAATTAACCAGTTAGACTAAATTGGCAAAATATGAAATGGTTTAGGACTAAATTGATCCAATTAAAAAAATTAACTAAATTGGCACTAATACATTAAATTTATGATTTTTTTTGGTACTTTTCCCACTTAAAGCCTATTGATAGCAAAGTTAATCAGAATGACGTTGGTACTACTACGCTTACCATACTAAACGTGGACGCCTCCATTTTGACGGTAAAGTAGAAAATATGGTACTGACCGAAATTTGCGCCCAGTGTTCATGCTTTAACTTCACTTAGCATTCGTCCACTCTGTCACGCATTCTTATGTTCTGTCATGCGTTCATTTGTCATGCCATAAATCTATCATGCCTCCTTACACCATGTTATTTATTCAGTCATCATGTCATGTGATAATATGTTATGTTATGCATATCTCTATTACGTGATGAGTATTTGCATCGTCATCTGGTATTCTGTAGAATGTGCCCTTACGTTACGTTGTAATGTCATAGGCATTTTCATGCTATTTCATTGCGTTCGTTTCTACATCCTCGTGCTACATTGTTTGTTCAGTTTTATGTCATGTGCAACCTTAACCGTGCTATCTTTTCTTTATCAAGCTGCGCATCCTCATATCATGTCATCTGTTTGTCATGTCATATGCATTCTTATGCTATGCCATTTATGTAATTCATCATGCATCATATGTCAAACCATATGATCCGAATTCCGCCATCCAGGCGCTATATTGGGATACTACGGGCTATGTCGATGCAATTACCCATGTGTTTGTTGCCCATGTATGAAATCTCCAGCAACTAGATGTAGTTTATCCAAAACAACAGCATCTAAGACATCAGAAAAAGCTTATGACAATCGTCCTTTTATAGAGAGAATATATGTTGATATACATAGAAAAGGCATCGTCTCATAAATTGGTCTTCTTGAACGCTGAAATTTAACTTTAAAGAGGCTGTAAACAAAGTTGCAGAGATCTCAAAGCGTCTCTCCGTCATGAGAAGCCAGAGAAGCTCTTGCCATAATTTTTTTCATAAAGATATCAAGTTAACTGGAGTTTTCAATATATGTTATCATGTATTTTATCTTAAATTTTTGGTAACTATATAAACTTAACACCCGAAATTTCCATATATGACATCTTGAATGGACGATGTTATATTTGCATCTATATCAACGAAGGAAAAGTGTGGCATCCCAAATTTTCGACAATCCTTGAAGATGCGATGATTGTGGCCGATCAAATTTGTGGGATTCTAGTCATTGGACTATTGAGCTACAATGGAATTATTTTGGTCAACTTGGTAGCTATAGTATATGACTAAGTTGGTATTTATAATTGGATATATATATATATATATATATATATATATATGTGTGTGTGTGTGTGTGTGTGTGTATATATAAGTTATGGTTAAGGATTAAACTTTGGGAAATTAAAACATGATAAACTTGGGATTAATGTGGGCTTAAGAGGAGGATTTTGGGCCAGCCAAGCAATCAAGCAAAGCCAGCCCATGAAGCAGCAAGCCACGTACGCCAAAGGGGGAAGAAGAGCTCGCATAGGTGGCGTCCGAGCTGTCCACCCGACCGCCATGTGTCGCCATGCATGGAGAGTAATCAATGGAGCCTAATGATGACTAATTGGGGTATAAAAGGAGAAGCTGCCGTTTATTGAAGCTTTTTCGTCGACCTAAGAGAGAGAGGGACAAAGAGAAAGCAAAGAAGAAGAAGGAGAGAAAAGGGGCATTGTCCGAGAGCTGGCCGTGTCTTTTGCCGTTGGATTCTTCGCCATTTCTACTTGATCTCAAGGCAAGAATGATCTCTCATCTACCTATGCATGTCGTGGTGATGTGTGATGGTCGAATTTGTGAATTGAGTGGCTGGATTGTGGAGTTTTTGAGGAGAACTTCAAGTAGGTGCAATTGGGTTGAGAAGTGATCGTTTGCGCCAGCAGCTTGCATGCGTCTATAGGTGTGCTTAGGGTTGAAATCTGACCTTGATTCCTTCATGGAAGTTGTAGAACACATCTTGAGCTATAACATGGTCGAATTTGAAGTGATTTGAGTGAGATTAGAGGGGTGAAACCGAATTTCTTTGGAACCGGGTGTCTACCGGAGTTGCTTGCTGACCTTTGATGTTTGTTAGCTTCTGACCGTGTCTTTTTGTTTGGAATTCTTGTTCGATTTCTTCTTGTGAAATGTAAAGGACATCTTGATGAACAACATACTGAAAATTGAGCTGATTTCATTCGGTGTAACCTAGTGAATTGTATGTTTCTTTACAGATTTGAATTCTGGATTGTCTTGGTGGAAGGTCAGTAGGTTGTAGAGCATGTAAGGTGACTTTTGCTTGAGAATCTTACTTCGACCCTTAAAGGAAAGTTGTAGGAAACATGTTAAACTATAACATATCCAAAAATTAGGGAAAAAGAAGGAGGTTAAGTTGCTCAATTGAGGAGATTTCATTGATAGTAGATCCTGTACGGCTCGGGAACTAAAGCAGAAGTTTGTGATTTTTGTATAGAATTATGTGGGACGAATTTGATGATTGTGCCTTCATGAGAAATGTTCTTTAGACTCTTGGCTATGACATACTGAGATTTGGTAATTTTTGAATGAGATTTGGTATTTTAAATTAATGAAGTTCGTGAGCGGTGCAAACTGGAAATTTCTAAACTTTAATCTGCTTTGGTCGAGCATATATCTTCTTGTGTGAGTATTGTTTGAGCATAGTCTCTTAATGAAAATGGTACTTCTATGTCTTAATATCAATGTGGTGAAGATTCATCATTTTTACAAGCCAATTGAATAGTACATTGTAATCTTTTATATGACTGTGCAAACTGTTTTGCTTGGAATGTGTTGAGTGAACATGGCTGAATAATATCTTTATGTACAAGAACAACCAGAACACGCCTTCTTCATGAAACATGTGTCATGTGGCCTTGACTATCATGTATGCGTGTTTCACAATGTTTGAAAAGGCATTTGATGTTCAATTGAGATGATTCTTGAAATTTGTGCATGCTGAATTGTTGGGAACTAATTGAATGGAGCATGCTAAGTGAATCTTCATGCCATATAAGTGGAGACATGTGACATTGCTCGCTGTTACGTATGTTGAGCATCATGTAATATGTCATGAATCATGCATATGAAAGAGGTTATCGGTTGGTGTGTGCCAATGATGCCCCGGGAGTGTCGGGATGCCCGGCCAGGGAGTGAAAATGCCGATGATGCAGTAGCCCCGTGAGCGTAAATCTGGATGGCCTCGGAGTTGAGATGCCCGGAGCGTAGGGGATGCCGGAAGCACGGATGGTGTGTGCCGTGGATGCCTCGTGATGCTAGTTGGGGTGCAAGATGCATGGCCAAGGAGTGTAAATGCCGGAAGCACGAATGGTATGTGCCGTGAATTCCTCATAATACCAGGTTTGGGTGTGAGATGCCCGGAATGTGGGGTGGCCGGAAGCCGGGTGGTGTGTACCGGGACTTGCATTGAAAATTGCAAGAATTTGATATATATAAATACATGAGCATTGTTAATATGTGAAAGGTGCACGTGATAATGGTGAGAAATATTGGTATTAGCATCTGCTGAGTTGTGAATGCATGAGAAATGCTGAATTGTGAAAAGTGCATCTGATGAGGCATGTGAACATGAGTGGCTGAAAGTCTATACTGGTGGTAATCATATGATATTCTAATGTTGTTTAATTGCTGTTGTGTAATGTTATGATATGTTTGGTTGTATTGTATGGGTAGTCATAGAGATTATATTTCTGTTGAGTGGTTGTACTCACCCCTTTTGGGGACTAACATTTCAGTCTAGATATGTCGCTGCCTCCTGTCGCTCCTGGCTCGTTTTACGGTATACCCTCCGATGTGGAGGTGAGAGTGCTACATTTGGATAGCCCTACTGTCCCCGGGCTGGCGTACTTCGGGGTGAGCGTGCGATAAAGTTCGACGTGGGCCGAAGAGCGGCCGGTGTACCAAGAGTTCGTCTCCGTTTACACCTGCCGTGACGGAGTCATGATGGGTATGATGCCGCCACCATCGCCCCCCGGAGCGCCCTGGCCGGGAGGTAGACCGTGAGTTGAAGCTAGAGGAGGTTGGAGGGATTTTGTTTAAACCGGATCTTGTGAGATGGATAGTGCTTATATAGGGTTTCTTTGAGGAAGGGTAGGACTTTTGGGGTTTTCTTTTGATGTTATCTTTTGATGTATATCCTACCCCGAAAAGAACAGAAAGCATCCATCCTTTAACTATATAAATAAGAGAACCGATTTCCAGTATCCTATCTTGCTTAGTTATGTGCATTGATCCTTTTATGTTTGGAGGGAAGATTGGAGAGTCGTGATTCCGCTTCTGCCATTTGAAGTGCGCTGGGACCGTTTGCTCTTTTAAAAAAAAAAAAAAAGTACAAAGGGAGAGCCTAAGAGTTTGTAGCTCTCAAAGGACAGGTAAGTATGACTGTAATGACCTCAAGAGAGTGTTTGGGGTGTTACAAAAAGTGCATCATGATATGAACAGCAGCAGCGAGTCTCGTGGTTTTCGAATCTGTGAACAAGATCATCCCAAGGTCGGCTCCTTATCAGCCGTGGAAGAAGGCCTAATTTTGCTCAGTTGTACATTTAGGGCAAATAGAGTGAGGTCCATAATAAAGTAAAAGTAGGTCATTTTGATGAAGTTTCTCTTATCATTGAAGGTCTGAATAAAATGTTCAAAGACAATTAACCTTGATCTTGCATGATAATGGAAATCATGAACAAGGCCAAAATTTTACGTTGTGTATCAGTAAAGACAAATAATTCATTACAACTGGACTATCTAGTTAACAAAACCTCCAGAAGCAAATTATCTCCAATCAAGATCTTTGCTTTTTCTTTGCTTATGGAGCCTTTGATCCTAGCTTGCGCTTTTTGGAGGTTTCTGATTCAACCGCCTCTTTCAATTTCTCGAGGGCTATCATAAAAATAAATAAATAAATAAAACAACCTTACTTAGCTCATATAAAAAAAATATTCCCTCAGTAGCCCATCAACCAGACACTGATGATCAGATCAAATAAGCATATAGCACAAAAGCCATAAGAAACTACTGAATTCCGGCTGTTATCGTTCTATTATCACACCGTGCATTAGAAAAGACAGAAAATCAAAAATGCTCATCACACAAAAATTAGCAGTGGGTCAAATGTTAATTTGTCATAGCCAGAAAAATAAATCTTAAGTTGTCAAGCAGCATCTGTTTTGCGACAGATGGAATCAGCAGATTACCTGATGTGTATAAACTGCGAAACGATTCGACTGAACTGGCAGGAAGTGAGTAAACAGGGCAAGAGTTGTTGTCAGCTTTCTGTAACATCTTCTTGAAACGCTTGACCTAATAGGGGGAAATGGATCCAACAAAATCAACACCATCAGATTAATACCATTAGGAAGATTGAAATCTCCACAGAAGCAAGACCTAGAAAATTAAAACATCTGTCTACATAACTTCAATACTGAAAGGTGACTTGCAATATAGACTCATAAAAACTCGCCCAATCATAAGTAGGAAAAATGTGCATGTGAATATGTGCATTTACAATCAGAGTTTTATAGTGTTTGCTTGTCCACAGAAAGTTCCTTCCCCCAACAGATACGACAAAGACAATATGCTAAAGCAATTAGTGTAAACAAACACACCCATGGAAATGTGACCAAACTTTCACATCCAAGATCTGGTTGCTTGTCCATGAAAACCTTCTTTTTTCAGAATAAAAAGAAATAATGCAAGGACATGATGGTAAAGCAAATTCACAACAACGGCTTTTGTGGATTCTCTGGCATGGCAAAACAATAATAGAGAACTTTGTAGGTTCTGTTTTAATTTGACACTATGATTCTCATAAACATTGCAAGAGGGGTATCAAAGTCGGGCTTAACCAAGCCAGATGAACATGCCTGCGCTGAGTCCCAGAATTATAAAATGATAGGACATTGAATCAAATTGTGTGTGTGAACAAATAACATACATGCCTCGCCTTCTCCCTCTCCCTCTCCCTCTCCCTCTATCCCTCTCTGCCTCCCTCCCTCCCTCCCTCCCTCCTAGATTAGAACTGATTAAAATCCTCAGATTTATACATACTGGTCAAATTCTTTCTCCGAGGAATCAAACAAGTCAAGAAGAAAACACAAGAAAACAATCTACCTCATCTTTACGCAACAAAGTGAAGCATCGACCAGTCTGGCCAGCTCTAGCCGTACGGCCTGCCCGATGTATGTATGTCTTTATATACAGAGGTATTTCGTAATTGATGACATTCCTCACCCCTTCTACATCCATTCCACGTGTCATTGCATCAGAGGAAACAAGAACCTGTACATCTCCTTCTCGAAATGCTTTCAGGGTTTTACTGCAACACAGACTTTATGTTACTAAAAGCAGGCTGATGCAAAAGGAAATAAAGATATGCCCTGCTCATATATCATTTCCATTTACTTAAAAGAGCAAGCCAAAGATGCATATTTTCAAATACAAGCAGCATTATGCAGCTAACATAATCATGCAATATGATACAAGTTATATATAATGAAGATAGACTTTGCAACTCAAATAAAAGTCCTAGAAGTTCAAGTTTAATTAGTGAATTCATCTACAAGGATTGTGCATTTTTAGGATTTTAAGTTTGAGTAATAGGATGTTGCATTCCCTATTTCAACTAATTTTTCTTATTTAGAGCTTTCCTATTTCAAAAAGTAGAACTTTTAGAAAATCTATAAATATCATTGCAATTCTTTCTTTTGAATAGAGGTGGTAAATTATTGCATTTTGCAAATATTTGCTTTGGGACTCTAAGATGCAATTCTTTTCTTAAGTGTGATGCTTATGAAACCATAGGTTTGATGCTTAGAAAACTTTCATTCTGCAGCCTTAAGATTTATTCTTCACTCAGGACTCTTTGTCCTATATCACACTGCTTCCTTCCATTTCTTTCAACTGGCGTTTTTGCTTTACATCTCATTTATGTTCAATCTTCACCCATTTCATAGCCTTCAGTGATACAGGTAATGAAATTATGTGATTATGAATACATTTGGTAGACATTTAGAGTTTAAGTTCATTTTTCAACCATGATATGGCTAGTGTTGTGCAGCTTCCTCAATAGTTCATGGCTTGTCCAACAAGTTCCAAGATGTTGTGTTTCTTCTTCTGTTATGCAGGGAGGAAATTCTTTTAGCTTCCTTCTATTCATCATACTTTGTTACATTGATCCCTGTTGCTATGTGGGCCTAGGGCTCCAGCCACTTGATACTCAACATTTCTTTCAGAAAAAGAACTCCGATTTACAAGTGAATGAATCATTTCATTTAACAGGGTGATCATGCATCAAAGTTCATTGCCATACCCTCTATAAGAGATATATGTATTTGACTGAGGTACTAACCTACCTCCAAAGTTCTATCTATATTTTAGCTTCAGTCCAAAAGTCTGATTCATATTGCACTTTCAAGGACTTCACTTGCTTTTCGTCCTATCATATTGCTTCATGATCTGTATGTACATATTTAAATTTTCTGTAGTTGTCAAACTTAACTAGGATACACATGGCAAACTTCTATGTAAGAAACTCTCATTTTATAGCATGGATGAGCTAAGTGATGTCAAGCAAGCAATTGGTTTGTTAGCACATTAATTGTCCATGAATTATGGTACATTCTTATCCTTACAGGAATATGTCATGTATTAAAACTCTTTTGGTCCTTAATTCAAGAGATAGGGTGAAAATGAAAGGAATCTGTTGGGAAAAACCAATCAAAGTTTAGTATTGTCTATGAGTTATGGCTACTTTTTTATCCTTAAGAGGAATATGTCATGCATTAAAAGTCTTTTTGTCCTTAATTCAAGAGATAGTGTGATAATGAAAGGAAACTGATTGGGAAAAACCAATCGAAGTATAGTATCAAATGAGAGATGTCACTGAATATTCTTTAAGATTTACACAAGTCAAACGCAGATGCCTGTTGAGAGGTGTATTAGCCTTTAGCTTCTTCTAAATTGTAAATTTAATTTCACATGCTAACAGAAACTGTCTTTAGGCACATGATATTTCAAAAAATTCCTATGTGACTCAATAATATCACTAGTAACTACAACCCACAAGCAACGCTTATGTATACGCTGCTAACATAAAAGATCAGGCATTACCTTCTCACAGACTGACGTTGAAGACCAGAATACTCTTTGATCTTTAGTGGCAAATCAGTAAAGAAATTTAGTAAAGTGCACAAACGATGAGTTGACTCCACAGATGAAGTGAACACAATGCATTTCTCTCCTCCTAGATTTTGCAGAAGGGCAACCAAGTAGATGGGTTTGAGCTTTGATTGACATATCTGCACATAGATCAATGAATTACACGTGCATGAACCCCAACACATCAGTAAAAACATAGATTGACTTCACGGGAAATAGCAGTAATAGTAATTTCCAATTAATAGAACTGGATAAGAACACATGCAACTGACGTAAGGAATCAATCAAAATAAAGCAGAATATGAGTGGTTCAACTAGTCTCACTCAGCAATCCACATACAGAAATCAAGGAACCAATCGATGCCAATGAAAGGCAAAGTATTTATATTCCAATCAAAGTATATAGGATACTATCCTGAAAATAATTAAACTGGATGTCCAAGAATTAGATGAGAAACAAAGTAGTCATGTGCAGAACACGGTGCAATTGCAAACATATTCAACAGCCATTCTTAAGATATGAATATCAAAGGTGTGAGGCAAGAAATGATGGACAGACTCATGAAGTCTAGTAATTTTCAAGCAAAGGCATCGTAGACATCTGGCTACCTAGATGAAATGATACCATAAGGGTAAAATTGAGCATAGCAGTGTGGGTATCAGGAGAGTTTCTTTCTCAACTCTGATGCTAATACAAGATTGTGTTCACTAAAGTATAACAGCAGATAGCAAACTCATGAGGGTTCAAGTCATAACATTTAAATTGAACAGAATGAAGCCACTAGAAAAGAATATATACAAAAATACAGTAATGTCAAAAGAATGTAATATATCATGATTCATGGAGTATTCTGCATCTTTGAACTACCAAACATTAAAATAGGTGGAGATGATAATTCCCTTAATAAAGAAAAGTGCACATAGGAAGGACAAGAAGACATAAGTCATCCCAAAGACCGACAAGTTAAAGGATCTTAAAAAGGGCACAAATGATAAATAAAAGCAATTCTTCATCTTATGCTTTATCTTCTCTCTTTGCAGATCTAAAAAAGGCCATGAATGAAAAAAAAAAAAAAAAAAAAAAAAAAATGCAATATCTCATGTGATGCCTTATTTTCTCTCCAAGAGAAGCTCCTGCTTTGTTCATCCTGAAATAGGAAAGCTCCCTGACTCCTTTGTCTCTCTCCTTAATAATTCCTTCTCTCAATATAAGTAACTTATTGAAGTTCCGATTAATTTTATTTTTAGATGAATAAGATATGTTCATGGATGTAACCTCCAATCAAAGCTCAACTAAGGAAAATTCTATAATTAAATTGTTGTAATATGCACCACAGAAAAGAGAACTAATCCTTATCTCACTAAGAGGAGGTAGCTAGATGAATCCTTTTGCAACAACTTCCCTCGATTCTGTATCTCCTGTCAGATCTAAGTACCCCAAATCACTGCATACCATCTTCTGCCATTCCCTCTTAGACTTTCCCCTCCTAACAATCACAATACTATAGTTGCATCTTCTCGCCAGATGCAGACCTTTGTTTCATCATCATTTTCATTGTAGTGTGTTCACATCATTTTGTTCCATTAATAACCTATACATACCAGATACAAAGTCCTAGAGAACACAATTGCTAATCCTTGCCCATCTTTTTTTTTTTTAAATTCATATTCGAAACTTTGCAGCTGCAGCTTCCATGAGAAATTAAAGCTAGAATGCAATCATGAAACCTAACAAAAGCTAATGACAGCCCCTAGCATTTGGTAATCTTGTAAGTCTCTTTGAGCTAGTTCTACTCCTCCAATGTCCAAATCAGTCAAATTCACTTGAGGAACCTTCCCATTGATCAGCGCCTTGCCCGTTGACATATAATTCATATATCAAGGAATAAGTAAGAGCCTTACCATCCCATGAGGACTCAATAGCAAAGGTTCATGTAATGGACACGTACCAGTTTATATGATTCCAACTTTTCTGGAAAACGATAACGCCTTCGACCAGTCGACAAGAACAAAGGGTGATGCAAATCAAGTTGAGACAGCTTGCTTGGATCCTGGGTCAGGGTAGCTGACAGAACCATCTTCACCAACCTAGGGTAAGACTTACACTTGAAGCCCCGTTCAATTCCACTGCAACAGTATGAAGCACAGAAACTCCATTAGACATGAATGACAGAGTGGAATTTTATGCGAGTATATACGTCTGATGAATACAAAACCATTTGATCCAAAGAGGTACATAAAACCTTAAGGAAAAATGTATACACACATAAAAAAGAAGGGTCAAGTCCACTTTTGGTCCCCTAACTGATGTTGTCCGTGCAATTTTGTCTTCTAATTTGTTTTTGCGCAATCAACTCCTCTATCTGGCAATAAGTGTTTGATCAATTCCCTCCATTAACAACATTAATATTGTCAATGTGTCACACTGACTAGGCACCTTTTCATGTTAAAAACTAGAAATTTGCAAAGATAAATAATTGCAAAGCTAGGACAATATATTCTTTAATATAGAAAGAAAAGAGGAAATAACAAGAAAATAAAAAAATATATATGAGATGGATGTGTGTGCGCGTGCGCAGGAGAGAGAAAGAGAGAGCGAGAGAGAGAGAGAGAGAGAGAGAAAGAGAGAGAGAGAGAGAGAGAGCTCGCAGGTGACAGGCACCATCACGATGATCAGTGGGCAAGCCTCTGCCACCACCCCTGCTGGCTCAAGTGGGGCACATCTAAGGTAAAGCCCACATGAAGATCACCATATTCTCCTTCTCCTGAATGAAACCCTCTGTATTCATCCATGTCTTTGAAAAGAATCCCAACAGGGGATAATGGATTTGAATGACTGAATCTTCATATAGGGTCACCAATCTTTTTGAAGGAATTCCAATAAATTTTCTACTGCTAGTAACACTAGTTAGTACTAGTTTGGTTCACTTTTGAAGAATCAAATCAACTATCAAAATGCAACGATAAAGGAAATGAAAAAGCAATTCCACTTTTTCCAATTGCAAGTCACACTTGTTTGTTGTTAAAAGATGGACAGAAAGAGAAGACTCAGAACCCACATAGACTTAGGCGACAATAGCTTGAGGTCGCAACCTCAAGCAATCCTAAGCCACCATTGGTGATTGCTGATGGTGCCTATCACCACCCTCTCTTCATTTTCCCTCTCTTCTTTTTTTTGTTCTTCCTTCTTTTTCCTTTTAAACAAAAAGTTAATTTATTCCAGATTTGAAATTATTTATCTTTGAAGTTTTGTTTTATATGGTAAAAAGTGGCCAATCAGCATGCAAGGTCATCAATATAATTGTGTTATTGACGGAAGGACTTGGTTGCAAAATTCTTATAAGTTGGAAGATTTGATTGCACAGTGATAATGTTAGAGGACCAAATTGCACAAAGAGCATAAGTGGGGACCAAAAATGAACTTAACGCCAAGAAAAAACTCTTGACTTCAGTCTCTACATCCACAAAGCAATTTTTAACCCAAAGCAGGAACACTAGCAACTCAATTTGCCTTCACCTCCACAGATAAGGTGCAAAATATATGCAGCATATATAAAGACACAGTTAAAAAGGCAAATGGTTTGCCTGGGCGGGAAAGGCCATGCTGACAAGTTAAATACTTGGACATTCTAGACTGAATCACCAGCTTACCAGGAGAATGAATGTACCAATGCCTTGTGCTAAATGAAAGTAATAAAGTTGCAGGTTCCTCGCGACAGAATCATGCAACTCTTTTTGAGAAATTGAACAGCTAAGGGAAAAGTGGTCCTTACTCCTTACTTCTTAACAACCTCAACTTACCTTCTTGCCACTCTCTTTAACTTTTTAACTTATCTCTGTTTCTTCCCTTTTTTTTTGGGCTAGGGGTATGATCTCTTCTGCCACTTCCTTTAATTCTAGTGTGACAAGGGTGCAATCTTGCAGCTCTTTTCCAAGAACTAATATCTTCATAAATTACCATTATCTAAATAAAACACTAGCAAAAAAAAATATACAAAAACAAAGGTTGGAAAGTTAAACTAAAATTTAGAGCAGCTGGTCCAATGCAGACTAAGTAAAAAGGATATGCGATGCATATCTTCACCATGCACAAGCAATGCAGATTTTGTTTAACAAAAAACTGTCCAACACAAGAAAGTTCAATGGCATCTCAGCAAAACCTAAGCTATTCATGTGACTATGGCCACTAGAAGAAAGTTTCATACAACATACCATCTCCTTATGGTTTTCATGGAACCAAACGCTGAATAAAGAGAAGATTTTGAATTCAAGAGTCCTTCATTGTTTGAATTAGTCATTTGAAGCACTGTAGGCAGCCACGATTGATAGGACTCTCTGAGTAATCTGTCAGTTTCATCAACAACCTGAGAAGTTCATTATATCAGCATATTAGACTTCATATTCCAAACAACAGAATTTGATGGAAATATGGACAATAGAATCCCACATGTAAAGAAGACAGGGAGACCCTGGCATTTATGCCATCTGGCATGTAATTGTGACTTCTATCGAATCTATACTAGTTAGTTGTAAGATATCAGCAAGAATAAGTGAAGTACCAAGGTCATATGGTTAAGGCAGTCAATTTGAATTCAGAACAGGAGTCAAAGTACAAACAAGTAGAATCTTGACATCACATTCAATTAGGATCGTGATCTTTTCCTTAAATTTAGTGCAAACTATAAAGCAAGTTCTTATGTGACATTCGGAGTCATTACCGGACAACGCAGAACAAAAAATTATTGCAGCAACAGAAAATAGATATTATTGTCATCAAAAGTTGAAAAGCCTTTAAGAGAAGACAGGTGCAAGTGATACAGCAATGAAGTTAGCAGAATTCTTTACACATTTCAAAAGAAAACTAAATGAATTTAGGCCCTGCAAAACAAAGATAAAGTACGTCAAATTGTCATTAATAATCTTTTATGCTCAATGAAAAAAGAAACAAATGGTCCTTTATATGGGAGCTATGTTTTTTCCTTCCAAATCCCAGCCCAGACCCACCTAAAAAGGAAAAAGGAAAGATAAAAGGAAGACTAAGCTGTTCTTCTTTAGGTTTTCTTTGATTTATTCCCAAAATACATATCCAATTTAGAAACTCATGACCAAATGGATGCTAAGAAGGTTGTCAATATCACTTTTTCATTAAGAAATTAATGGAGGGACCATAAGATCCATTGAAATTGTAAAATTACAAACGCTTAAAAGAGAGTTTTAGGCATAGACTCTTTATGCTTAAAGTGAAGCACGAGAAATGGAAGCCACCATAGATAAAACAAATTCCAAATAAGCTTTGATATTATAAAACAAAAATAGATCAACTAATGGTGCATCTAGTCTTCTCATCTCCACCATCCTCATCAAAAGCATGAATATTGACATGTAACTTCATTAAGATTGAAACAACTAGTTTTATATGCTATCAGACCACCAAAATTCTTTCAAATTGCAATGGTCATTGATATTCTTGCTAGTTGACCATATCACGAACTTCATCATCATTGTGGTTTTTAATCTCAATTGGTCTTGATGGTGAAGAGGCTAGGGCAATTGTTTGATTGGCTGAATGGTTTCTAAGTTTTAATGGGTTTTGCATAGTATACCAACTTCTGTAAGGCAAAGGTAGGACCAGTAAACTCTTCAATTTCACATAATAACATAAATCTCAGGCAACTTTTGACAAGGGTAGCATAGCTAGTGATTTTAACTTATTAATTGATACGAGAAAACGCAACAACTCAAAATTGTAACAGCCACAGCTTAGAGGATGAATCACTAGCTCATTCTGCATTTTCATCACTCCATGAGGAATGCCCAAAACTCGGTACATGTGCCTCTCCACATTACACAAGTTGAAACTTATAATTCTATCAGACACTAGGAGACAGAATTCACTCTTCCTTGCAAATTCAGGATATAAAAGAGCTCAGATTCAATCAGGCCTATAAAATTTCTGACAGTAAGCAGAGACGGCATTAGGAACTCCATTTCACGATAAAAAATCTGCAATTTTATTTAAAATGAATGCATACCAGATAGCAGAGATGCTCCAGAGTAAATCCATGAGTGGAATTAATATGATCCACAAGCCTTCCTGGGGTTGCCACCAGTATATCCACAGCACTTTGTAGCTCTGGTGAAGGATCTTCAGGGTCATAGCAGATGCCTGCCTGAAGCTTCGGTCTCTTTATAAGGTCAGCTATTTCATCAGCAATTGAAGACTGACCAACTGCCAAACCAACAGATAAACCAACAGGAGGTGCAATTGCATCAAAAACTTCCTTAACCTGAAGAAAAAGAAGAAACAATGGTATATATCCAGGAGTGACAAATTTGATCCTTCCATTCAGCCTACTTTGGGAATTTTTGACAAAACTTATTAAAAGGCTTCTATAGAGAGATGCCAATCTATGGAGAAACTCAATACAGACATGGCATTCAAGTTTCTGGAAATTGCAGATCCACACTATTCAGTAGATATCCTAAGAATCCAGCTCTACAGAAGCAATGGCAACAAAATTAAAAGTAGGTCTCTAACCTGCAATGCTAAGTCGCGAGTAGGTAAAACCACCAAAGCACGTAGACATCTCACAGCACGAGTGGATAAAACCTGCACAATCGGCAAAGCATATGCCAAAGTTTTCCCACTTCCTGTCGGTGAATTGACACAAAGGTCTCGCTCAAAAGCACCAGGCCCTATTGTCTCTTGCCAGACAGCAACTTGGACAGGGAATAATGAAGAAAGGCCCATATTCTGCAATGCCCCCTTCAACCTAATTTTGAAAACAAATTAACAATTAAAATAATAGAGAGAATAATATGAGTGAACATAATGCTAGAGGAATGACTGTAGAGTCCCTCTAAAAATCATATGATTATTAGCTCGTCTATGGTGGCATGAGCTATGCCAAGTCATGCCATCCAGCTTTTTAATTGTTGGAAGATGCTTATAGAGGATGCTCAACTTTTAAGGAGTCAGGAGTGCAGCACCACCTTATCTTAAGTTTTGCATCTGGAAGGGATGCCGATAAAAGATTGTATAAGGGTTTACAATCTTCAGTTGTTTCTATGTTGTTATCTTTAATTTGGACATCTTGCTCTGACTCCACATAGTCTCATGATGTTTCTGTTTGCATTTTGGCTTTCCTTTCTTTCTTTCCTCGTACATTTCCATTGTACTTCAACTTTTATGTTATTTAAAATTGTTAAATGTGTAACAATATATACAAAGATATACAGAGAGCTCAGCGGACTAATTAAATTAAAGGCCTATTAATCTAATTAGCCAAATTGTCTAATGTGTCCACAAAAATTAACTGAAGAAAGTGATACATATAAACTAAACTTTGAAGGAAGAGAATTCTATAATCAAAGTTACGTCTGATCACAGCAACCAAAATTGCCATTACAGCAATTCAGCCATTTAGCATATTTCAAGGCTCAGAGCTTTTTCTTATCAGAACGGCAACCCAAATCATTTTTAGTCCTTATAATTTTCAAGCACTTCTCCAAAGAGGTTGGCAGCTCACTGGCGTGGCAGAATCCAATTCCACTGCTTGTTGAAAGGAAGATAGAGATACACTGGTCATGTTCATCCAAGCCTACTTTTTCCTCCCACTTCAGAAATATGATCGTATAAATACTATCCTGTATATCAGCATCCTTTTATTGCAGCACCATTGATCCAAATGAAGAAGCACACAGAACATAATTCAACACCTCCCACCTTAAAGATCTCTAATGGAAAAGAAATGTCCAAAAACTTTCAGTGAGCTTTTTTCATGAATTCAAAATCATCTTGCCGGCACAAACTCAAATCCCATCCAGCTACAGAGCTTTTCAAACTACCTACGATCACAACAGCTCCAACAACACCTACAAAACTCAAGCTTTTCAACTACTAAATTCTCACGTGCACATCCAGAAGACACACAAAACCTGATTTCTCAGCCATAATTATAAACATGGAGAAGAACTGCTCCACGACAAGTTGCCGAAAGCCACCTGAGGTCGAGACAAGGGACGAGGTCGAGCGAGCATTCGTTGAAGAGGCTGACGTCGACCGGGCTCCTCATCCATGGCAGAGCAGGCACGCTGCTCCTTGGCCTCTCCTCCCCCATTAGCTCGAATCCCTATACACAAAACCCTAAACAGCGGCGGCCCGAGAACTCTGCAAAATGGGAATCTCCCTCCCTCCCTGTCTCTCTCTCTCTCTCTCTCTCTCTCTCTCTCTCTGATGGGAGCTTGATAACAGAGTGGGGACGATCAAGCAGAGTAGCCGCCACCGCCGCGCCGCCGCTCTTGGCTTGCTCGACCTGCGATTAAGTTTGCGTTTGCTCGACCTGCGAAAGTTTGCGCGCTCTCTCGCTCTCACTGAATGTTTTCTTTTAAAGGAAAAAGAAAAAGCCAAATCATCAAATTTATGCTATACGTCACCGTCAATTATAAGATTTATAGCACGAGTAACGTCAAATTGATAAAATTAAAATCCAAAATTAATATACATATAATAAATTTTTTCTTCGTTAATTTTCGTTAAATTTTATAGTCAAAGTACTGAATTAAATGATACGTAATAGTTGATTTAAAGTATATCAATCTAAAATTTTACTTATCACAAATGAATTAAATTGTGATTTTTCGTAATATTAATTCAAATTAACAGAAGTTAGCGAAAGATAAATTTGTTTACAAACTTTGGCAATTAGAAAATTAGTTTGGGATTTTTCATTGTATTAATCCAAAATATAAGAAGCCCGTAATATATAAAAGTTTATGATTGTGGTTTTTATATAACAAAGGGGAGATTACATATGTAATCAATAATACTATTCTAATACTTAGAGAATATAATAAAAATTGTCAAAGGAAATACTTATTAGGAAGATTTACATTGGTACTGCATTATTAAAACTCAATAAGACCGATGGTATTGAATTGGGGCAGGCACCTAGGCGAGGAAGGAATACTAATTAGAGGCAAGATGAGTGGAGAGCCTAAGGAAGGTTTCTCTTACAAAGGGAATGATCAACATCTTAAAAGTTAAAAGTCCATGCGGTATTCATTCATTTTTATATGAAGAGTTGAAAGGAAATATACATCCCAAAAGATAATTTGTGACATTTTAAGATATTTTTGCAATTATGAAAAGTTCTTGAACTCAAAGGTGATGTACAAAATGATTGGCATTTTACGAATTCAAGAGGTACCTTACAGTTTTTTTATTATCATTTACTGTATAAAAATGGATATTAATGCAAAAAAATGGAAAATGTGAATTTACAAAACGAGTTGTGTGTAAAGCGCAAATCCGTGCCCTGGAAATCCACTGGAATCAGCCTCGACCATGGATGAAAGCATTTGTTCACTGGACAGCAAAATCCGGAAAAGGAATAGCTCATATCCGAACCAGACCCAGCTTGGAAGCCACCAAAACAGGGCGTATTGAAGCTAAATAAAGGAGCCATAGCGTGCGCGCGTTGCGACGGTTCGGGTCTGCTCGTGGATGGCTTTGCACGAACAGTCATGGCGGTCTCTGCAACCCAAGCGGAAGCTCCAGGACTGTCGAAAACTCTTATGATACTTCAGAACTCGGTCGAAGACTTCCATTGCAGTTTGATTTGATAAGAAGCTTTGATGGTGCGAATAAAGCATCATGGGCGTTAAGTTTACTTATCGAGGGAGCTGAGGCCCAGCTAGAGAAGGGCGCTGCAGTCCAAAAATCAAATAAAGTGGCGTTGCCAAAGTACAACGAAAGAAAAGCTTTACCACCCGTCGTAGTGGGTTCCCATTTGGATAGGTTTCGGACTTCCTTTTGTTGAGAGGTCTAGAGGTTCGAAAACCCTGCGACGAGTTGCGGGGAGGGTGGCGTGAGACATTGATGACTTACCCGGTGGCGTGTGTGTGGTGGCTAGCACGTGTCGCCCCCGGTGGTTTATCTCCGATCGCCGCCGAGTGCGGGGTTCCCGAGTCATCAAAAAAAAAAAAAAAAAAAAAATCGAAAGAAAAGCCTTCCTCCAAATTAGAGCTTACATCCCCTTGAGCCCTTTGAGCTCGTATCTGTTTTGAAGCTGTAATTGTACACGCTCAAACTTTATTTGGAAAAATTATTCCAAATATATTAAATAAATTGCAATTTTGCCAATTAAGTTCTAGAAATTTTTACATTTTGTCAATTAAGTTCATCCGATCAATTTTGGCTTGAATCCGTTGATGTGGATGCTAGTTGTCATTTATGACATGACTGGCGTTAATATAAACAAATTTAATAATGTTTTAATTTTTTTCCAATTTCTTATTTTGTATTTTTTTTCCTTTGATTTTTTTTCTATGTTGGTGTGGATTCCCCTTTTTTTAATCTTATTTTTGATGACCCTTGTTGTTTTATAACTCGAGTTTTCACTGGAAAAGAGGAAATAAAATTTAAAATAAAGAAGATGGGCACATGCATAAAAACAGAATTTGTTTTTTTTTTGGGCGTGTTCTTATCTTCTGCAGAGAAGCCGCCCAAAGGAAGTCCACCAAAAGAGGAAAGAAGCTGCACGTGAAATTGAAAGGAAAGTGGGCCCCCTAGGTCAAAGATTTGACCCATGCACATGCGTATAAAAGGGGTGCTTGAGGGTTTCTTTTTCGTAGTAGCACGCCGAAACATATTAGAGCCGCACATCTTGTACGAGAGTGGGTTGCTGCACGTATAATCCTACGAGCAAGGACGGTGCCGCTGAAGCCTACGTAATCAGAAAAAAACCTACCGAGCCGTACGTGATTCCTTGAAGTCGCAAGTCGCGCGAAGCCATACGTAACGCGTATTGTACTGGAACGCGTATTGTACTAGAGCTTGAACGCGCGTTAATCTTGCACCGTGAGTTTATATCTCAAGTGAGTTGTTTATTTATATACGCTTTGGGTTTGGGATTAAATTTAGGTGTGGGAAATACTTGAGTGATTGAGCGATTATAAACTCTGATACTCCGATTATAGTGGATTATTTTCTTCCGCCATTTGGCTCCCCGTGGATATAGGTACCGATACTCGAACCGAACCACGTAAATTCCGGTGTCCTTATTTTCTCGTCTATTTTTCTGGCGATTTTCGTTGACGTAAATTGTAAGATCCTGTCGTTTCGCGTATTATATCCCAACAACCCTCACAACCCTCGCCAAAGCATTGAAAAAAGCCAAAGAAAAATAAAAGATAAGAAAAAAAAATTATTAAAAATTTACTTACTTTCACCAAAAAAAAATTAAAAATTATCCACGTCATCGTTGACTATACTACGTAGGATGGTCTGTATCCACGTTAGTGAATTTTGGCTAAAATTGGTCAAACACTCTCAATTGGTAAAATAAAAATGTTTAAAACTGAATTGACAAAAATGCAATAAATTAGGATTTTTTGAATAATTTTATCAATTTTATCCTATCAAATGAGAACTATATTTCCAACAAGACAAAAATTTACAAAATGAAAAGGTATCTTATAGATCCAAAAGGTAATTTACAATCTTTATTTATCATCCATGACACACTGCAAAATATTACCACAAAATGTGGCTTCACTAATAAAAGAGTCTGAAAGTTTGATGAAGTTCTATGAATGCAAAAAGCCTGTACACATAAACCCGAAAATTGTTCTCACTGTAAAAGAAGAAAGGCATGAAGGACGACTTGAGAGCAGGCATCTAGAGAGCAAAACAAAATTTGAGTAAGTGGCGATGACGCAGAAGAGCCATAGAGGGAAGAGCCAATCTCTACTCTTTGGCCATCAAATGACCTAAAGATGATGACTTTATCTATGATGAAACGCATGACATGTTAAAAAGGAAGACGTAATAATTTAAGGAAGTCAAGCGATGTGCTAGGAAAAATAGTTTTATTAGAGCCTTATTTATTTTACAGAAAATGAATGATTTGAAAAATATTTTCGATAATTAATTATTTCAAATAATACAGACGATCAAATTAAAAATAATATTTTCCAAATCATTCTTTTTCCGCAAAATAATTACACCCTAAAAAGAAATACAATCCATGGCAGAAGGAGCTTTGCTTCATTTCAAAAGGAAGTTGTAATAATTTAAGAGAGGCTTTTCCTTGTTTTTTTTTTTTTTTTTTTTTTTGATGATCCAGGGAATCCCGCATGGCTGGCAGCCAGAGATAAACCACTAGGGGCGACACGTGCTAGCTACCACATACATGCCACCGGGTAAGTTACTAATGTCTCACGCCAGTCTCCCTGCAATTTGCGTCGCAGGGGTTTCGAACTCTAGACCTCTCAGGGAAAGGAAGCCTGAAGCCTATCCAGCGGAGCCACCACAGCGGGTGGTGGGAGAGGCTTTTCCTTGATCTCGAGTAATCCGAAAAGGATCTCAATGTGCTAAATCCCTTTTTAAAACAATCTTTCCAGTTAAAAATCAAGAGCCTTTAGTTGAGCAAGACATAAAGTCATATGGATTTCCCGAACCCATTTTGTAAAATCTTGAGATGCCCGACAACACTATGCGTCTCCCCATGGGATCAACATTTCTAGATGTTAATCAAGAGCCTTTCTTGATTGTCATGAGAAATTTTCAATGAGGGTCAACGGGAGCAGTTTTGGGACTAAAATAAAGGTTTGTAATTTTTACGATACAAAAAAATTGTAAGATACAAAAAAAGTTTAAGATATAATTGAGACAGACTTAAAGTTTATGACTTTTTTATGGGATAAAAAAAGTTAAGGGCAGAATTAAGACTACCTCTAAAATTTGGAGGTTTATTATAGACCAAAAAAAAAAAAAAAAAGTTTAGAATAGAAGTGAGACTATACTTAAAATAGGGTTTTTAAGATATTAGGTCTTCATTTTCCATTCCGTTCAATACAATATTTCCATAGTGCATGTTGGGGGAACATTTCACTTTTCTTTCAGATAAAAAAAAAATGTAATCAAATATCTTTGTTAGCTCTATTGAATTTGAGTGACGTATAATATTGATGAAATTTTTTTCTTATTGCTTTCTTTTTTTCTATAAATAAGAGATATGCCAAAGAGAGAAATATGTAATTTCTGTATAAAAAAAAGGTACATAAGCCTATTTAAAGGTTTTACTATATGATTATCTAACGTAACATATCAATTAAGGATATATACAATGAAAGAAAGACATATACACAATCTTAAGAAATATGGAGAATCAAAAATATACTCTAATTATCTTTACTAGAGGAAAATATCTTAGAAAAATATCTCTAAGACTTACATGACTATAATGTCGATAAAGAGCACAACAATGACAGACGATATTGTTTCCTACTGGCCCAAGGGTTAAGGGCTTGAAGACCCCTGTTGGGAGGCAAGGAAAGGCCTACGGCTCTCCCTCATGGTCAGCCCTACCATTGCTTAAGGGCCTGCGAGCCACGCTACATGTCGTGTAAGTATTTTTCAAGGAAAAAAATATGAATATTTATTTTAGCCCCAAGTAAAATTTCTGAGTTTTTCTTAGGTCATTTGAAAGGCGAGGTTAATTTACCCAAATTCCGTGCTTTTCGTTGATATTTTTCTTTCAAGCAAATTGTTTGTGCCCTTTTTCCTTTTCTTTGTTTTTTTCTGGTTGGTCGTTTGAAGATTGAGGGTATTTTTGCCCTAAATTTGGGTCCCCGTTGAGAATTGCTAGGGCGACGGCGAAATCTCAATAGGTGCCGCCCCGGCAAAACCGGTGCGTTTCGAAAGCGGCTTCCCGCAAAAGGAAAAAAAAGCGAGAGAACAGGAGGGAAATAAAGAAGGAAAAGAAAAAGGAAAGAAAGAAAAAGGGCAAAACTATACGACAAACATTTCGCACCTGTCGCCCCTCCCACTCCCTCCCTCTCTCCCTCTCCGCCACCAGCGCCGCTCCTGCCACGGCTACGGCCGCGACGACGGCGGCGACGGCGGCGCCTCTCCGGCTTTCCTCTTCCTCTCCTCCTCCTCTCCCTCTGTCTTTCCATACAAATATCTCTCTCTTTCTCTCTCTCGCGCTCTCTCCTCTCTCTCCCTATCCTTCGGGCGCTGCGATTGTCCGGCGTTGTATGTGGTCTTGGGCGCTTCCATTTCTCCGTGGACGCTCGCCCGAGTCCCATTCGCTCCGCTCGTCTTCGCCAGCCGTCCGCTGCGGCCGTCGATTCGCCGCTTAATTTAGGAAGTCCCCTCGCCGGAGCGGAGTCGGGCTCGTCGGGAGTGAGCGCGCCGCCATTGAATCGAGAACGGTGAGTCCGCTGTGTCCCCCGCCGATCGTGGTTTCTTCTTGAATGTCGCTTCGTTTATGCGGTTTGAGATTTCCGTCCGTCTCTAGTGGTGTTGTGGTCATCGGGACCTGCGAATTATTCCTGAAACATTGGACGGAGAGATCCGTTTATGGCTTATTTACTGGAGATTCTCAGTTTTGTTCTGGCTTGCCGTGTTCTATGTTGACACAATTTGTGTTTTCCGATGGGTTTGGTTTTTGCTAAGAGTTGCCGTTGGTACAGTACGGTATTTATTCTATAGTTGCGGGAACAGTTATGAGCTGGCGGGTCTGTTCCCTTGAAACTGTTCCCTTGAAAGTGGCGTAGGTTGCATCTGATTGAATGTGATATAGGAGTTGTTAAATTATTAAAACGGGTCTTTCTGATTATTTTCTTCAGCACGGATATAATTTTTGGAGCATGATTTGTTTCGTGGGTGCGAGTTTTTGTGTCAGACTTCACTATCTGGTCTTGAATGTCATGTCTTTATTTCTCTCGATCAATGGGAGCTACACAGGCGATTTGGGCAATGTTGAGATATGATTTTAAGTCTCAGAGATCCGAAAAATGGAATGCAGTTTCGGTACATAATGGGCATAATGCTTGCTGAGAAGAAATTTCGTCTGATCCTCTAATTTATTGTTGTATCAAAGCCAATTAATCAGTTTTTCATTCTCTTTTTCAGGTCTTATTCAGATGTCTGAGTAATTTGTCCCGGCACTTCAGTGGCTGATAAAATGAACCCACGAACCGCTGCCGTGTCTAGAACTCAGAAATCAAATGGAATTCAGCGAGAAGGTCCAAATTGGGTCCTTATTGCTGGTGGCGCCTTGTTAAGCACATTGTCATTTCGGCTTGGTTACAAGCTGAAACAAGCAATTGACACAAAGCAGGCTGATGACTCTGGTAATTCTTGTGAAAATTTGGCATTTTTTTCTAAGTTTATCCTCACATCTAGTAGTGTTCTTATTCTTAATGTCGTTCTCACTTGCAAGGATGCTTATGTTCAGGAAATGGAAAATCCACTGACAGGAGAAAGCAACCCGCTTCTCGTCTGCATTCAAACATGTATTCCTATATGCAAGGCGACGATGGCTGTTTTAATTGCTTCCCAGGTCTGATTTATGTACTCTCCTTCCATATGAGTTCTAATACAGTTAAAATATCTTGATCTGGAAACTCTAGTGATGCATGATCATTTGCCATAGTACTTCTACTCTCTAATGAGGCTTGAGAGTGGGAAGGTTATCGAGTAATTTGTACATTTCTTAGGCGTAGCAACTGGAATATGCATTCCTAAAAAAATAGGGAAAAAGTGCAGCAACACAGTTTTTTGTTCCGTTTTTTTTTTTTTTTTTTTTTTTTGGTGACTAGAGAATTGATGGATTTACAAGTAAACTAAACGGTGTCAGGATCGTTGCTTGTATTGTCATGCCTCATTAGAGTTCCTCTCTTATCATTGGGTTCTGAGGAAGATTTTTATTTCCTTAATTTCTGATGTTCCCTTCAAGATCATATATGTTTCTGTGGCTTCCTATGTTACCTAAGGAACCAAGCTTGTGTCCCACAGGTTTGTTCTCGAGTTGGTATGGCCTTTATGGACCTATATCTTTAGGTCTTGTCAGATAGAACTTAAATTTTGACGGTGCTCAAATCAAAATTAAAATCTCCAATGATGAAGACAACATCTGAACAATCTTACCTTATAATTGACCTTGACATGATGGATTGAGCAAAGAAAATCTTGGCCAGTGGAACTTCATATGGGTTTTTCCTGGTAAAATCCTTATGCATCCTGGGATTTAGCTTTAAGAGATGAAGGAATTAGCTGGTAAGTCTGTTTATGCTTTCAATTCCGAAATTATCAAGAGATTTATACAAGCAAAATGTTCAATTCATGAACTAACAAATGCCCTTTTGCATTAATCCTCTTCTCAATCTTAGTTTCCATTTAGGGAATTCATTCCATAGAGTACAAAGGACTATAGATGCTATTTCAAAAAACAATTTCATGCCTAAGCTTTTCAAGCAGAGAATCCTGTGAAGTGATCAAGAGATACATATGACATCTCAAAGATTTCTGGCATTGGGCTCTTTCTTCCCCTTTTCCATTTCTCTTTTCGGTGAACAAGGTCAATCAATGTTGGGGCTGGCTATGTTCCTAGGTGGTTGGTGCCTCACTTCACGTAACTTTAAATTTGAGCCACCTTTATGGCCTAGCATAAGTCTCTGAGTGACTCTATCCTACACTTTTGAGGATTGAGCTTAGTCAGTCTTTCGCATCAATACTGCTAGAAGTGTACCCTTCATTTTAGAGCAAAGGCTGTGACTTTCCTGCAAAATGTTTGATTAAATCATCAGATTACGTTGTTTGAAGCCGAAGAATCTTACGCCTGTCTAGGACCTTGCAGCTGCACATCCAGCACTTCTTGCTTGACTAAAACATGTCTGTGTAGTGGCATTGAGATGCCATAAGCCAGATGTTCAATTTGCTCTGTGCATGTATACTAGATTTACAGATGTTTTATACATCCCAAATGGTCACTGTATGAAAACTGTGATCTAACACCTGAGAGATCATGTGATGCAATCTCACGATGCAAAGATGTGTGGACATTTTGACGTGTGCTCAAAATTGCTTTCGTTTGGGATTGAGTTGAGTGTGTTAGTCACCTGGTATCACTGGAATCAGGATAGGCAAGGGTGTTACAATACCTCAGGTAACCTATCTCACATGAAGAAAATGCTCATCAAAGTTGTAAAACATGAACCAGCACAAGACAAACTTAGCTTTGTTGATTCCAACTCTGTCAATCCTAATATCAATCTCTATGATGGCCATAGCTCTCTCTCTCTCTCTCTCTCTCTCTCTCTCTCTCTCTCTCTCTCAACATGCTAATTACTTGTCAATTCCCCATGTAGAGATTTTTTTTGTGGTGAAATGTAATTCTTCTCTTTTTTGCAAGAGGTAATACAAAAGGGAAAAATCTTACCATGGTGCTGTCGCCAAAAAATTCCTCCTTTCCCCTTCCAGATGAATCAGCGGCTTTGGCCTTGATAGGCCTGGGTTTAAATTTGAGTCTCACTGATGCACAATTCATAACCTTGTGTTGTCATTTCAAATTAAAGTAACTTTTAATAGCTGTAAGCTTGTTTAAACACTTGATTCTGTAACTCTAGATAATTCTACAACTATTATTAATTTATGATGGTTATCGTCTTTAAAAGAGAATCTAGATGATTTTCTTTTTTCTTTTTCCACTTAGTTGATACATGTTCATTTATTTTATTAGAGATATAGGATCTATTATTCATGTTTTCGTGAAGTTTGTAAGATCTTGCAATTTTTCAATTTGATCTTACATTCAATTTCATGGACCCTTACTGCATCTTTCTTGGAAAAGCGATTTTGATAACCTAGCTCTGAATGTAAAGATACTTTTCCATGCTTTAATAACACAAGACTTGTTAAGCTGCCACTTCGGTCTGAACTGGGGCAAAAAAGAAGAAGATCAAAGTGCGGTTTGTAGTTTCAGTTGATATATTGGTGTCACCATGAATTTGGAAAAAATATAGGGAAGTACATCATTGTAGATGCTTAATCTTGGTGTGTGCCACAGTTGTCCTCCTAGCAAAGTGCAATCAGGTGTTAACATAGCATCTTTTAATTGGGCTTTTATATGGATAGCCCTGGATATCAATAAGTAAGATCTATACTTTATATATCTCTGTGTATTGTTCAGTAGGATTTGACAACTTTTGTGCAGGTGAATGGAATGGAAGATAGTTATTCATGGTAAGTAGTTGCAAAGGGAGATATGAGATAAGTGATACCTTGGGGAGAGATGAAAAATGATCCATGTGGTGATCAAATGATTGCTTCTATGCAGTTTACATGTTTATGCTGCAAGCAAATATGAGATTAGATGAACCATCTGTCTAGGCTAGTATAGCCTGCTTATTTTTCTACCTCCACTCCTTCCAAAGAAATTCATGAACTGCGCTGCTGAATTTTTCTTTTTAGTTTTCTGTGATTGGTGGTATTGGTGGCAAGAGTTTATAGCTTTGTTAGGAAATCCTTCATGTGACTTGGTAGGACCTTAGCAACATGGTTTATTGTCGTCGTACTTTTTGGGTTGTTATCCTTGTTTTCCCTTTTAAAGTTGATAAGATCCATTCACTGGTATATCTTATTTGGCTTTAAAATTTATGGGAGTGTATTAATTGCAATAAAGCAGGAAATGAGGGAGTGATAGACCCAAAGCACCCTTCCACTGAGCAGATGCTCGAAGAGCCAGAATCAGCTCTCCCCTTGGTGACTGTTCCTGCCCCTGAATATAACAGAGAAAATGGGGTAACCTGGGCATCTTCACCCGATCGCTTTGAGTTGCCTCCAAAGCCATTCCACCCTTCTAACTGCTCAGAGTCACCATGTGTCTCCGAATCTGGCTCTGACATCTTCAGCAAAAGGGAAGTGATTCATAAGCTGAGGCAGCAATTGAAGAGGAGAGATGACATGATTCTGGAAATGCAGGATCAGATAACCGAGTTGCAGAATTCATTCAATGCTCAGTTGGAGCAATCTACTCATTTGCAAGCACAACTTGACGCTTCAAATAGGGACTTGTTTGATTCTGAGAGAGAGATTCAAAGACTGAGGAAAGCTATTGCAGATCACTGCGTTGGACATGTGGGTGTGCAAGAGAAGAATTCAACAGCCCCACTATGGCCACCAGAATTGAGAAATGGCCATGCAAATGGGCATGTTGATGGTGAAAACAATCTTGATTCTTTTGAGAAAGCAAGAGATATGGACAAGATTGAGATGTTGAAGAAGGAAGTGGGAGAGTTGAAGGAGGTCATAGAAGGGAAAGAGTTTCTGCTGCAGAGCTACAAGGAGCAGAAGGCAGAGCTTTCTCTGAAGATTAGGGAGTTACAGCAGAGATTAGATTCTCAGCTCCCGAGTATTTTGTAGGCGTTGTTGTCACTTGTGCATATCGCTTTAGTTTTCTTTTTCCGTGCTTCGGAACTTGAGGTTTCCAGGATTGCCAGAAGCATCATCTTCTTCTCATTTCTTGTTATCTTTTCATCCTTTGGTGATATTTTTATTTTGCGTTTGCTCTTGTGCAGCTGCGTAGGAGATAGAACATAGGTTGCTCCTTTTTAATCCCCTTTCCGTTCTTGGTTTTTATTTGGAGCAGAAAGAGAGCAGACAGTCTGCTTTGCACACGCTTGAGATTCTAAGTTTGTGGAAAGGTCGCCGTAAATTTTTTATGGTATT
This sequence comes from Eucalyptus erythrocorys, assembly GCA_014182555.1. Classification (NCBI taxonomy): domain Eukaryota; kingdom Viridiplantae; phylum Streptophyta; class Magnoliopsida; order Myrtales; family Myrtaceae; genus Eucalyptus; species Eucalyptus erythrocorys. The sequence goes on along the minus strand of CM024601.1, from coordinate 25,190,668 downwards.
GTTAATATTCCCGAATTATTTTGGCTACAGTTACAATTTACAAGTGATCTTATTCTACTTGGCTGCCTGAGTTATAATGGTTGAATTCCCTGAGCGAAGCACTGGGTAAAGTACATACAGGATTGTGAAGATTTCTTGCTCAAAAATGAGAATTTGGATCTAATTTTTATGAATTAAGCCACCCTCTTGGTTGGTCTATGTAGCTCGTGCATTCGATGTCTTCACGTTACTGACTTATGTCGAAAGCGTGTCTGAAGCTGCAACGTGAGAATTGTTTTCACGTGCAGTCATCCTATCGTCAGTGCAAGAACAAGGCAGAACAAAGAGCTCTCACAAAAGAATCTTTTACGCAGAAAATGCCCGTATAGTGGCAATTTGTTGAGACACAGCTTGTGTGCATTCAAGATTGGGGCAGTCTGGCCGTGCCGCCCTAACCACCTTGGTGCAGGCTTCCTTGGAGCATCGTTGGAATGGCATGTTTTCTGACTTGTTAAACTGAGGAAAGCAGACACAAACACGACGATTGACTCAAAAAAGAGAGGTGATCATGCCCCTTGACTTCCTTTTGTAAGCAAGGGCAACAAGTGATGCTCAAATCATCACTTTGCCAAGTTCTTTTAGCGACCTGAACTCCGACGGGCAGATCCGAAGAGCGAAAATGATCGCACCAATGCTTAAATGCTCACCTTGCCCAAGTCGTCGGCTCCTGTTGTAGGCTGAGGCCAATTAAAATCCGAGATAATCTCGTTGACTTTAGCGGAGATGGGAAAAGCAGATGCTCAAATCATGCACTGATACTCAAATCATCGCCTTGCCACCAAATAAACAGATCTTGCTGCAGGGCAATGCCGACTAAAATCTGAGATGATTTTAGCAACTTTAGCAGGGATAGACAAAGCAGCGAGTTTTATTGCTAACTAAATGTTTAATTCAAGGATATTATACTATCAGGAAAATTATCCAAAAAATCCTAAATCTATTATAGGACGATTGTTTTCCTCTTTTTATAGAGGGTTGGCAAGGCTACCGGCCATTGGTCGAGAGCTGACAACTTACGCTGGCCAGCGACCCTACTGACCCCCAAGAAAGGGCTGGTGACCTTTGCCCAAGGCATTGTGACCCTCACCTACCCTAGTTGGGGTAATGAAGGTCGCAATTAGGGTTGCGATTCCCTCGCTTCACTGGATCTAGTGAGGGTGTCATGGCCCCTGATATGTAGCCCTCGCCCGACAAGGGTGTTGTGAGTCCTCACTGAGGCCGTCGCTGCAACAACGAAGGCAAGTGAGGGCCGCAACACCCTTGCTATGGCCTACAAGGGCTCATGACACCCATACCAGCCATAGTGAGGGCTCGCGAGCCCTTGCCAGATCTAGCCTTGCTTGTAATCGGTGAGGGCTTTGCGGCCTTCACCTATGGCTTGTTGAGGTTGCTGGCTCTTGCCTAAGGGCCGGTGGAGGTTGGCGGCTCTTATTTAATGGCCAAAGGCCTCACCGGCCCTTTGTAAAAAGAGGGGAAAATTGAAAGAAAAAAAAAAAGAAAAGAAAAAGACAAACTCAATAAAAAAATTCATTATTTTTTTTAAATTAAAAAATTATCCACATTAGTAATATCTGGCAAAAATTAGCCAAAAAAACTAAATTAATAATTCTTTAAAAAGATTTAGGATTTGTTTGGCAAATTATTAAAATGTTTATGACTAAATTAGTTCAATTAAAAGGTTTATGACCTAATTGACAAGTTGTAAAAAGGTTTATAACCGAATAAGCAAAATCCAAAAATTTATGATTGAATTGATGTTGTACAATAAGCTCAATACTTTTTGGACAATTTTCCAATATCATACCAACCTTCAAAATCTTCCTGCAAATATGAGCTAGGGTATAAGTTAGAAGATAAGGACCAAAGGCTACCTTTACTAAAGGGGGTAGCTAGGCTATCAAACCATGCCATCCAGGGTAATCCCAATTTAAGCAAGATCTTCCAAACACATTTTTATGCACAAGTATGGTGAGTCTTTGTGAGGACCTTGAGTTGGGTTTGTCCAGGATACAAGTATGTGTCATGGGTATGTGTCATGGGTCAGTTGATTGCAAACAATCCCACACCTTTGCGGCTATAGGATTCGATAAGTCAGTCTAATACGCACTCAACTCATAGGAACGAAATATGAGAGTGAACCTCGGATTGTATTAGCTCATTGAACTAGTGTGTACAATTGAAGGGGGAGGATCCCTTACTTTTAAATGGACAAATCTAATTTTAGCCATTGATCACTCTCTGATCCAATAGTCCTGTTTGAATATGTACAGAAATTAAAAGACTACAAGAGCTCAAGAGGCCCTATCATAGGGGGAGCCCAAGGGACACCTGCTATGGGTCTATAAGGTCAGTCCATGAGAATTGAAGGGTTGCTTGACACAAGGACGTTGTACGGTTGTGGGCTTGTTCCTGTGTTGTGCATGGGTCGGTTCTCGCTTTATCATGGGTCATTTGTGGGTTGCTCATGGGCAACTTGTGAGCTGGCCCTTGCATAAGACACGGCCCCACCATTTGGACGGTCTTAGATCATAGTTGTCCTCAGGATATTCAATCTCCCCCATCTATTCGGGGACACCCTTGTTGCGTCCTCGGAATGAAATGCATCTATGTGCTTCTTGAATTGTCACAGAGTCTCGGATAGTTCCCAACTTGCTTCACTCTTCACAAGGCTCTTCCATTGGACTAAGTATTCTTTCTTCATCGCGTAATACCTCTTTCATATGACTCAATCCGCCATGATGCACTCAACATCCTGATCGTAAGAGGTTTTTGCCCCAAGGGGTGCCCTTTGTGAATCGCGTCGGTTCGATCTTCCTCATATGCATAGAAAGGTTTGAGCATATTTATGTGGAACACGGGATGTACCTTGAGTTTGGTTGGCAAGTCCAGCTTGTAAGCAAACTTCCTGATCCACTACAAAATTCAAAAGAGGTCTTCATAAAGACGGATAAGCCCTTTATCCAAGTCTCAATACCAAAGGACTAGGTGTAGCTTGGCCAGCACTGGGACCTCGACCTGGAATTCCACGTGCCATTGCTTCTCGTGGGCCCACTTCTTCATGTGTTTTATGGCCTTATGTAGGCACGCCCACTTGAAGTTCGCTTGTTCATTCCATTCCTTCGCGAACTTGTACCTCGACGAATTACTCCCTCAGTATGTCGAGACAACTGTGCTCGACAGGAGCGGTTGTTGCCTCGTCACGATCTTGAATGAACTTTGGTTTGTGGACTTACTCCACTACAAGTTGTATGAGAATTAGGCTACATCTATCAATCTTGCCCAATTCAGTTGTGTGGTGCTTACATAGTGTTGGAGGTATATTTCTACGAGAGCATTTACCCTCTACGTCTGTCTATCGGTTTGGAGATGTACACCCGTAAAGAAGTTGAGGTTCAACCCCAGTAACTTGAAGAGCTTGATCCCAAACCATTCAGTGAATTGAGGATTGTGATCACTCACAATCGTGCGTGGCACTCCCTAGTACTTGATAACGTGCTTGAAAAGTAACTTAGCCGCCTCCTTGGCTAGACAATCCTTGGTTGTTGGCACGAATGTCGCATACTTAGAGAAGTAATCCACAATAACCATGAGGGTCTGACATCCTTCAGACTTTGGCAAGTACATGATGAAGTCTATCGGTTTTTAAGGTCAGTCCGTGGGAATCGAAGGGTTGCCTGGCACAAGGAAACCAGATGGTTGTGGGCTTGTTCTTGCGTTGCACATGGGCCAGTTCTTGCATTGATCATGGGCCACTCGTGGATTATTATTCTTGGGTAGCTCATAGGCTTGCCCGTGTATGGGACACAGCCCCATCATTTGGACGGTCTTGGATCTTGCTCATGCTTGGACCATGTCACATTTATGCCCGCTTGGGTCAAGTACACGTCCGTATATGGCATAGGAGTATTTTAGACTATTCACATTTTTTTTCATGTAATTTATAGATAGTGACATCTTGGACATTTGTAATATCTACTTGTCCAACTACTCGAACTCTACTATCCCGATAGCCCCTTGATATACATTGCTTGTACGTTTTTTAATAAATAGAAAATGTTCTTGTGATCCATTTACATTCTAGCTTTCTTACGAACGATCTTAGCATTGGAGCTTTGCACGCTTGAGTCAACCGATGTATCACTCGTAACTGAGGATAGTACATCTTACGCGATTCTTTGACAAAGTTGCGATAAATTTTGTGCTGTAAGTCTTTACCAAAAAAAAATTTTTGTGCTGTAAACAGAGCTAGAGCCTCAGCCCATCTATTTTCTCAAACTGAGCCGTGCCCCTGGCTCTGTTTTGTTTTACTTTGCCAAGGGTGCTTCCCTCCTCCTTTTCGTTTGAGTTACCATCACACTCTTGCACTCCTTCTGACATTTCCTAATGTCATCATGGGTGCAAGGTCCTTCTCTCGGTGTCAAGTCACCTTTCTTTTGCATATTTCCGTTTTGGGTTAAAGTTAATTCATACCTTACCTTTACCAAAAAAAAAAAAAAAAAAAGTTTCATGCTGTAAAAATATTTTTCAAGAAACTTTCTTTCTCGTGCTTTCTTTTGTTCCACATCATTCGAAAAGCTCCATTTTTTTTTTTCATTTTTTTAATGTAAAATCTATACTAGCTTGGTAACAATAAGTGTAAAACTAGATTAAGCCCCCTTGAGTGCAAAATATACACGAGGCCCAATTTATTGAATTTAGGATATTTTCCACCAAATTTTTATTTGTCTCAGGCCGGAAAATTACTGTTGTGACATTTAATTTGCTTGCTTGCCTGTAAATAGTGATCATCTCGTTCATACAAGTACGCAGACAAAATTTGTCCACAAAATACTTCCTCCTCATTCTCTTTTCTGCTGGTTTCATGTGACCTTGTTGTTCCTATTTTGCCTAGACGATGAAGAGCACATTTTTTTAGGGCCTGTTGAATCCTCGAGAACAACGATGCCTTACCTTGTGCACTATGAAAGGCAGAAATTCTCTTCGAGGACGGTGCTTGCATGCCTCGGATGTTCATAAATTTTGCATATTCATTCGGCGATTCTTGGAATTTGCAGTAGAACAAGCCGAAATTTAGCTCTGCAAAATCTGGTCTAGAGATTCTTAGATGATAGGTGAAATCGTCTGGCCTGTTGGCTCAACTTTTGTAGTCGAGGCGTAATTTTTAGAGAAATCCTTAATAAGATTAGTACAAATGCATCGCCACTAAATAGAATAAATTTTTGTATTGCCAGTAACTTTATAATGCACTTAGGTAAGTATTTGACTTCCTTTAATATCTAATGGGGTAGACATCCGATCGACTTAGATTTATCTTAAATTGAACAGTGATGACTCTAGTCTGCTTCTAAGAATTCAAAAATTTAACTCAAGTAGACAAACTTGGGATTTCAAAAGATCCAAGCAATCGAGACCTTACAGGGTAGCACCTGAGTTTGGAAATTTTGAGGTGCTATATTCTTAAAACATGTTCCAACATCTTGGGTACCTTCCATGTCTCTAAGCTCAAAAGGAAGTTGGGAGCCAACCAAGCGGCAAGTGCAGTTTCAACTCTAGATGCTACACTAGCAACTCCCAATGCTTTAACTGCCAGATGCTTGACAAAAAGGAGGAATCGTGCTACAACTCGAGTATTGATATGATGGAAAATGAAGAACGAGGAACAAAGCTGAGTATTATTCGAAGCCAAGGGGATTATCACTGAACAACAAAGAATGAAGCATGGGAACCCAAATCAGTGGAAGAGTTGAGTGGGCATAGTTGCAGTGGTTTGCTTTGCTGGCGGCAGTGAAGAGTGCATGCATGGCGGTGAACGAGTGTTTGATCAGTTCGTGGTTGGTGGTGGCCGGGAGGTAAAAAGAGCGGGCGTAACAGGTGAAGCGAGAGCGAGTTGTAGCAGGGCTGAAAATGCAGAAAAGATAATGAAGGATGAACGAGAATGCCAATGGTTCGTATTGACTTTAAAGGTCAAATGTGGAAATTGCAGGTGGTGCATCTCTTCGTGCAAGTGAAAAAACAGAGAGCATTACTAGGTTTAGGGTTTTTCATGCATGCAAGAATGTTCTTTATATAGTAGCAACCCAATCGAGGTTTTTCAGAGGAGTAAGGTGAGCTCCTTAAGATGATCTGGGATTAGATAGGCTTAACGGTTTTTCTGTTGAAATGAATTAACGTGGACTTAGGTGAGCTGTGGCCGACCGTGAATAGCTAACCAAGTTGCGGTCAACTCGATGGACAATGTTGCAAAAAGCGAGTGATCCAATAGACAGAACAAGAAAATAAAATAAATTTGATAGCAAATTTACGTGATTCGATTGTAAAGACCTACCTTCATAGGAAGATTAACAACGAATTACACTATAGATTAAATGATACAATAGAGTTATACACTCGATTTCTTCAAACATTCTTAGTATTTTCCAAGCCCCAATTACATCAAAAAATGCATGTAATATTTAGTTCCGAAATTCCTTATAAAATAATCTCATAATCTCACGAAGGAATTACACGTAAATCTTATCACAAGATTTAATCAGCTTCCACACTAAACCTCCTGGATATAATTCATGAACAAGTTTCGTCACACGGACAATACAAGGATAGCCCACGCTCCTCAAGCACTCTTTCAACACTTTAAGGTTTTTCTTCGTATCAACAATAGCGCTCTGTCAAAACAACACACGAGCCTCATATTTATATGTGCGGTCAAAGACAAAACACGTCCTGCACCAAGAAACCGAATTGCAGTAGAATTCGGTCAACTGTTCAACGAGTCCAACTCTTGGACTTTCTTTTTTTAAAATCTTGTTGATTTGAACCAAAAATATATCTCTGTGTGTTTTTAAAAAAATCCAAGTTCAAGTCAATGTTGGATTTTCCTATTTTAGTAGCCAAATTTTTCGATGCAAATTCAGACTTTTGAGGAGTTGATCTTCAGATCTCCTTTACTCGATTTCGAACGTCCATAAGATATCCAATTCAAAATGTTCAGACTTTTGCATTGGGCTCAAACTCGAAACATATTTTAACAATCTCCATTTTGGCTCAACGTTTGAGCCAAGTTAGAATCAGTTCACTGAAATTTAAACTCTACTACTACTCTTCCATAACCTTGATGGGCTCAACTGCCATAGATTTTTATCCAAGTCTAAGTTTCACTTGAATTTCGCCATAACCGAATACCTCATCAAAATACCAACTCTACATGCACATTTAACTGCTTCATAAGGATTTTATGACACAACCTCCTTAAATGTAGATAAAGCAAAACCATTGTTGCATTCATATATGTTAAGAGATCGAATATGTACCTTATTAATTTCAGTAGTTACAATAACCATCGGCTTTATAAGCTCCACTTAGCTACAAACATTATTCGTGTCGATTGCTCCACCAATACTCGTACCTGCTACCTAAGGAGTTTTTTTTTATTGCAACTTCACCTCAAGCTGAACACCATTTAGATTTGTTTGAATAGTGCCATAAACTTAGCGAGAAGTGCTGGAGTCTTGTCAAAAGTAACTTCTTTATTGATAATAGGGAATTTAATTCCGAACACTACAATCGATAACCCCATTCACCTTATAACATGCACTTTATTACCATTCCATCCGGCTTATCATCACTTGCTTGAATATAACATGGACAACCAAATATTCTAAGAATAGGACAATTAGCAACGTTATCTAACCATATTTTTTTGGGAGTCCGACATCTAGTTGTAGTTGATGGGGATCTATCTATCAAGTAGCTCGTCGTACTAAGCACATTTATCAAGAATCTCCTAGCCATACTAGCATTAAAGAGCAATTTATGGGCCGTCTCTATTAACGTTTTGCTAATTAATTCCACAACATGTGGTTTATTAGCATAAGTGCGGCGTTTTACTATGCTTTCCTTTATGTGGTTTCATTTAACACATTCGAACAAAACTCCATGCTATTATCAATCTGCACTTACTTGATCGTCTCATAGTCTCTCTTTTTTTTTTTTTTTAATCAAAGCTATCAATTGGTTGATCTTGACAACAACATCAAATTTGTGCCTAAGCACAAACACCCATGTCTTCATTCAGTCGTCATTAATAACTGTTAGCATATATCTAGCACTCTTCCTCAAAGAAAATTGTGACAACCTGTGAACATTCAAGTGGATTAACTTTGCGATTTCTGTGGTTTCTTTAATGGTTATACAGAATTACACTTTTTGCCATTGACTTAAATCACAACGCCTGCATATATATTCAATTCGTTAGCAACATAATCACATAGTAGATTTCTTTCACTTAAAACCTTCAGGCTTCTCTGGCTAATGTGCCTTAAACACATATGCCACAATTCAAACTATGCATCTGACGTCTCCGTAGTGAAATTTGTCACTGTCTCAAAGCACCTCAAATAATTTTCAAAATTTCATGCTCTAAAATATATAGATACCCAGCTGAATCTAGGGCACTTAAGGAAATTAAGTTTTTTTCAACTCTGGAACATGCCTCACTCTACTCAATGTCCTTACGATACCATCATGTATTCTGATTTTAACATTGCCTACATTGACGACGTCACATTCAACATTGCTTCTCAACTGCATTTTACTATTATTCATGTACTGATAATTAGCAAACCAATTTCTATTTGGTGTAGCATAAAAAAGAAAAAAAACAATTAGAATCCATAATCCATCGATCAAATGATGAATAATCAGTGACAAATAAGACATAATCCGCACTATCAGCTATAGCTGCAACATCGTCTGCAAAATTAACTATAATTCTCTTATCCTTCTTATTATTTAGCTTAAGACAATTCCTTCTAAGATGCCCCATCTTGCCACAGTTTCAACAGATTACATCACCAGTTCTAGACTAACTACACCTGTTCATATTAGTACACTCTTGCTAACACGTGTTTAAGATCTTTCTCCATTTTCACCTACTAAAGCGGCAGATACAGGTTGTTAGATTCTCTTCTACGGATGTCCTCACTTAAAATTAAATCTCACACGCCATCAAACGTCAAGCATGTTGACTTAAAGGAATTACTAACATCAATAATAGTAGTACTTTAACTATCAAGCAATAAGGATAACAGAATCAAAGCACGTACCTCATATTCAAAATTAATCTCAATTGAACTTAATTGATTAACGATTACATTGAATTCATTGATATAATCTGCAACTGATGCACCCTCGCTCATCTTCAAATTAAACAGACATTGCATCAAACAGACCTTGTTGATCTAGAAGGCTTTTCATACATGTCTAATAGGGCTTTTATCAAATCAATAGTGGTTTTCTTCTTCGTAATGTTAAACACGATGTTACGAGCCAACATCAACAGAATAACGCCCATAGCTTATTTATCTAGCAAATCCGAGGAAGCGCGTTTCATCGTCTTTGGCTTCTCTCTAGACAAGGACAAGTGCAGTTTTCAACTGATAAAGATATTCTTCAATCTGCATCCTTTAAAAACCAAAATCTTTCCCATCAAAATTTGTCGATCTTCACTTTTCCTTCTTCTATCGCCATCAATTTATTTTAACTCACTTTGATACTAATTGTTGCGAAAAGCGATTGATCAAATAATAAATAGATAGAACAAGAAAATAAATTGGACACCGAATTTACGTGATTCGGTCATAGAGACCTACATCTAGGGGAAGAGCAACGATCAATTTTACTATAAATCAAGTGATACAATAGAGATTATATACTTGAGCCACTCAAATACTCTTACTATTTCCCAAGCCCCAACTACACAAAAAAACACACACAGTGTTTAGTTTCAAAGTTTATAATGAAATAATCTCTCAATCTCATAAATGAATTACAGCAAATTTTAATGCAAGATTTAATTAGCTTCAATACTAAACTACTTGGATGTAATTCACGAACAAGTTTCGCCGCACAGACATTACGAAGATAGCCCATACTTCTCAAGCACTCTTTGAGCACTTCAAGGTTTTTATTCATATCAACAATAGTGCTATTTGAAAACAACATACGAGCCGTATATTTATATGTGTGGTCAAAGACAGAACACGTCTTGCACTAAGAAACCAAATCACAGTAGAATTCAATCAACCGGTCAACGAGCCCAACTCTCAGACTTTCCTTCTTTTAAATCTTGTTGATTTTAACCAAAATATATCTCCGTATATTTTAAACAAATTCAAGTCCAAGTTAATGTTGGACTTTCCTATTTCAATGGCCAAACTCTCCAATGCAAATTCAGACTTTTGAGGAGTTGATCTTCGAATATTCTTTTCTTGATTTCAAACGTCTGCACAGTGTCCAACTCAAAATATTAAGACTTTCGTATTGGACTCAAACTCGAGATATATTTTTGAAATATATTTTAACATACAAGACAGGCCATCAGTCACCCGTGCATTACCTATGGGCATGGGGTTATGAAATCACGAAATAATGTTTTGTCAGACCAATAATCATATTTGCGAAGAAATTCGACTCTTTCTTTCCTTGTTTTTTGGAAAAAAAAAAAAGAAACTATCAAAATTACAGAAACGGACAACGGGAAATTCAAAAAATCTTAATCTGGATCGTATTCAGGTGCATGCGTTAACTCGTAAATTGGGAGTTCGTGATCATTGTTAGATATATGACCCAGTGGCGTTCAGATGTCTTGTTTCTTGATGCCGACTTGTTGAAAAAACTAGGAGACGAGTTATGGACAAAGCGACCATGTTAAATTCTAACCTATTTTTCCAGAGGTCATTAGAACCCGAACCATCTCTCTAAATCTCAAACCTCCTGAATCTCAAAGCTCATATTGAAGGGTCATAGGGGAAATTAGTGGATGGCAGCCACTTATCTGCCCAAATGAATGGCGAGACCATGAAAGGTGACGTGTCTTGGTAACTCATGGCATGAAAGCCACTCCATCGGACTCTACCAGCAGTGCTCGAACCGGGGCCATGATTCCCGTACTCGCCATAGTACACGGTGTCGGCAAAGTCCTTACCCAGCCAGGGAGACCAACCTGCCGGGTCGATGTGTCCGCCGATGTTGGAGTTAAGGATCACTGTCCTTGAGTATGCCTGCCAAGGCCTCCCCAGGTAATTCTTCTCAGGAGAGGAGGCCAAGTCAGGGGAGGCCAGTATTGAGCACCTGTGGAAGGAGAAACCGCTGTCTTGGGTCGGCACTTCTCTCGATTGGGCCGTGACGGTGGTGAATTGCCGGGGCAATGGCTTTTTCGATATCACCTGGCAAGATTGGAAGACAGCCGAAGCATCACCGCATATGAAGTCAATTGTTCCCGAGATCTTGCATTCACGGTAAAACTGCTTGCCCGAGTGCGCGTACAGTGTGTCCTGGAAGCCATGGATGCCGCAATGGTAGAACGCGGCGAAATCTGCATTCACTCTGAGAGCAACGGCTTGGTGCTTGGCTGGTCCTGCCGTGTTCTCGAACGTGATGTCCCTCGCCATGAATCCTCGAGCCGAAACGCCTGTTGGAAAAACAAAGCCAAAGTGTGCATTGAGAATTCAGACTTCTTATTGAAAAAAGAGGATGATCTTTCGCCGTCGCAAAAGAAATATTACCAACGGTTGCGGTTTGGTAAGTCTGCCACCCGTCTACAGAATTTCGGTTCCCGGTGATGACGGTTTGGCCGTCTCCTTCTCCTACCAAGAAGACGTTGGTCTTACTGGCCGGAATTTGCAAAAGTTCACGGTAAACTCCCTTCTTGATATGAACTACTGTCCTTTGATCACTGTTATCTGGGACCGCCAACCTAATCGCGTCAGATATGGTGCTGAAATTCCCGCTTCCATCTGCGGCCACAGTGATCACGTCCCCTGGATGAAAGCTTGTAACGGGGGCCTCCAGGACCGAGCGGTCATTCCAAGAGAGCCGCTCTGCGGAGCTAATCAGCCTCCCGTGATGTCTCGGTTCTTGCAGCAGCAACGCCTTGTAAATGACACAGAGCGATGTGTTGATCTGCTCGTGAGAATGGCGAAAGGAACTTTCCAGGACATCTTTTAGCGGTCCCGACGTCGACCGGAGCCCCTCCATGCATGTCCGGTGATTCGTGAGAACTGAGCTCAGGAGGCCCCTCACCTTGGACAGGTCGGCAACCTCTGAAAGTGATTCTTTTAGGTTCGACATTGATATCCGGAGGAGTTCCTCGCAGGTCTCGAGAGTCCCTCTTTTTTCCTCAACAATGTCGGCCTGCTTCGCGGATTCGAGGAGGGTCAAGAGGTCAGTGGCGGCAAAAAGCGTGGTTTTGAGCGGCGGAAGTGAGTCAACCGGAGACGGATTGGAACTGTCGGAAGCTGCCACCGATTGTTTTAGGACAAAGAGGAAGAGGAGCAGGAGCAGAAGAGACGCAATGAATGAAGCCATATTACGTACTTTGGAGCGCCTTGCGCAACTAACGCTTTTATCGACTGCAATTTACCAAAAAGATTAGTTTCATTTTCGATGGTGATTACTATCTCCTCATTAACGTCAACATTGAGTTAAGAACTTCGTCGAAAGGTTGAGGTTTCAGCATTTATCTCGCTCGGTTACAAACGATCAATAATGATTTAACGGGAAAATTGTCCAAAAAATCCCAAATCTTTCAATTGTGTCAATTTAGTCCTAAATCTTTTAACAATTTGTCAATTTGGTCTTAAGTCTTGTGATAATTTGCCAATATAGTTGTTTTGCTCAAATATCTAAATAATAGATATAGGACAAAATTGGCAAATCTTTGAAATGTCTAGAATTAAATTGACATAATTAATAAGTTTAGGACTAACTTGACAAATCGTTAAAAAGTTTACTATTAAATTGATACAATTGAAATGTCTAAGATTGTATTGACCGCTATATAATAGGTTTATGACTTTTTGGACAATAATTTCTGATTTAGATTTATGACTTTTTGGACAATAATTTCTGATTTTGGTAACATGTAAGGGTTTTCAAGAAAAATCAATCTATCATAGTAAAAGTTACGTTGCGTTTCCATATATCTAGGCTAAAATGAAAGAGTAAATTATTCTATGAGACCATAGAAGATCATTCAGTTTCCATCTACCCATGAAGATTTATTATTACATGAAATGTAGAAAAACATGCACATTTACCTTGCTTCTTTTTGTCTAAGTTTTGTTTATTTCACGAAAAATAAATGATTTGAACTCTCGGATTCGCCCCAGTGGCCATCTTTCCAACATGGAAGGGGGAGGTGAGAGGTTCAAACCCCCACCTTCTCAAGAGGGGATGAGGTGAGGACGCGCAAGTTTCAGGAGTTGGTTTTGACTCCCACGCCTGCAAGAGGCGGGTAAAAGTTTGAAAGTGAGTGTAGAGTAGGTATAGAGTATGACTGAACCAAAAAAAAAAAAAAAAAAAACTCTCTTTCCATTTTAGGCTACGATTATATTGCAAAAAAATGAATAATTTGAAAAATATTTCTAACAATGACTACTTGTATACCTAGAAATTATTAGCTAATAATTTATTATTATTATTATTGATAACATTTTATAATAACATTTTCATGGGCAATGAAAACATTTCTCATTCATTCCTTTTATAAGCAATAAATGCAATCAATTTTACAAAATTATTTTTTAAAGGGTTAATACCCTAAAAATCCCAAACCAGTACACCTATGACAAATTTACCCCAAACTATTTTTTTGACCACCAAAAACCCCAACCGGTATATATGTAACAAATCTACCCTCCGTTAGCTTCCGCTCGATTTTTTGTTAATTTTGCGACGTGGTTCCGACGTGGCAAGTCATGTGGAAATTCACAAGTTTAATACCGTTAAAAACCCCAAACTGATATATTTATGACAAATTTACCCCAAGCAAGTAGATTTACGAGAAATTTACTCTAAATTAATTTTTTCGATCATAAAAAACCTAAATGGGTACACGTGCGATACATTTACCCTCTTTCAATTTTCCCAAATTTGATCGAGTTGTGATTACCAATCAATTTTATTTTCCGGATTATTTTCTACGTGGCATTAACCTTACTAAAACATGTAATATAAGATTAAAACAATGTCGTTTAGGCTCAAATCCTAATTTTTAACTAACATCTTAATTGAATTAGATTAAAGAAAAGCTATTTTTTCTCTAAAAAATAAAAAAAATAAAAAGGAAAGGAAAAAAAAAAAGACAAGGGCTACAAGCCCTTGTTTTGGCTGTAGAAAAGGGTCGGTGAGGGCTCGGTGAGGATCACATTGATTAATTTAAATTGAATATCTTACGTGAATAATCCACGCATAGCATTTTTTTCCACCGTTCAAACGTATCGAATTAGAAACCAAATTAGCAAATTCCATTAACTTGAATCAATGAAATGATCACATTAAATATTTTCATAATAATATAGAATGAAATTAAGCAGCTATCAAAAGTTCATATTGTTTTAATCTTATATTATATGTTTTAGTAAGGTTAATGCCACGTAGAAAATAATCCGGAAAATAAAATTGATTGGTAATCACAACTCGATCAAATTTGGGAAAATTGGAAGAGGGTAAATGTGCCGCACGTGTACCCATTTAGGTTTTTTATTATCGAAAAATTAATTAGAGTAAATTTCTTGTAAATATACTTACTTGGGGTAAATTTGTCATAAATATACCAGTTTGGGATTTTTAACGGTATTAAACTTGTGAATTTTCATATGGCTTGCCACATTAGCAACTACGTTAGCAAAATTAACAGCAAAATCGAGCGGAAACTAACGGAGGGTAGATTTGTCACATATGTACCAGTTTGGGGTTTTTGGTGGTCAAAAAAATAGTTTGGGGGTAGATTTGTCACATATGCTCTAAGTAAAACTTTAGCTAAGAACTCAATGAAGCACGCAGTTGTAACTTGCAAGCCTACCTAAAGTAAAAGTGTAACAGCAGTAAATAAAGAATCTAACAATCTAACCCATGGAGTTAACGGAGCATTCTTCTTAATGCAGCATTAACCACCTAAAGTGCCTTCCTCATTTTGGCGAAAACAAAGAAAGAGAAGGACACCCACTTTAGATAAGATCCCAAAAAATATATATACACACCTGAAAAAAGAATCGAAATCTTGTATTTTACCTGGCACCCCCTTACCCTAAAGCTTGGAGGTCTATGAGATGATCAAAGGCCTAACGAATTCGATAAACAGGAAACAGCAACCAAAACACTCAAAAATTCCTAAATGTAGATGGAAGTAAACAAACTAAACAGAAATGACACAGAACTATAAAGGTTAAGACCATAGTACTTGTCCAAGTACAGGGTATGCCACCTCACAACTTCTTCAATGAATCCCCCGCTCCCTGAAAGAAACAGTAAGAGAGTGCAAAATCTGCAACGAATATACCGACAAGTGAGATGACCACAGCAGAAGTCGTTGACTCGCCCACGCCCTTGGCCCCTCCCATGGTTGTGACTCCCCAAGCACAGCTAACGATAGATATAATTGCTCCAAAAACCTGGGACTTGATCATTGCACTTATAATATCCCATGATCTGAGAGCTCTTTGCGCTGAGTCCAAGATAATGTTAATGCTAACACCATAAACGCTATCAGCCAGGAGGGCACTCGACGCCATCCCCACTGTGAAACACATTAATGTCAGAAATGGTAATGCAACACAAGAAGCAATCACCCTTGGCGTGACTAAGTAATCCACAGGATTTGTGCCGAGAACTCTCAAGGTGTCAGTTTGCTCAGATACCTGCATAGTCCCCAACTCCGCAGCAAATGCACTTCCAACACGTCCGGCAACCACAATAGATGTTACAACAGGACTCAGCTCCCTGGAGAAAGCTAAGGCCAATACCCCACCAACTGCCCTATTCAATCCCAACCTTGTAAATTCTCTGACAAACTGAATGGTGAAAGCCATGCCTACAAAAGCAGAAGTCAGGAGGCAAACTCCAACTGATTTCGGGCCAACTCTCTCCAACTGTTGCAGAGTGTTCCTCCAGTGGAGTTTCCCCTTCAGTGTCCTGATAATAACCTGTCCTGCTAGGATAAGAACCGATAGTCCCCTCCACAGGTACCTGGGAGGCGACCATTTGTTAAACCAGGTGTCTACTTTGACAAAGAATTCATTATTTTTATTTGCTTCTTCTTCCAATGTAGAAACAGAAAGGTGGCCATCATCTGTATTGGGAACAGCTGCCAATTTAGTCTCTTTACTGGGCAAGATGAATTTATAATGCTGGATACCCTTTCTGATTTTAAGTTTCTTGACAAGCTGAACCGAACTTGGTATTTTTGTTCGCATCCATCCATGCAATTGTATACTTCGACTACTGCAATATGCTCAAAGTAGTAAATATCAGGCACAAAACATAAAAAGCAAATTCAAATGCTAGATGAGATGTATACCTGTTACTGTCACAAAAAAACAAGGGTGACTGAAGCTGAAAAGATGATTGCATGACTGAGTTGAAAGGATGAATTCGATTTTGATTTCGATTTCTTTCAGCAGAGGAATTTATGAGAGCAGGCTACCAATTGCAACCAAAAGTTGCTTTGAAAATATGTACTAAACAACCATAAATGTTGGCTCCATCCTGAAAAAGAAACAATGAGAGAAGGTTTGAAACTTCAATTAAATTATACTCACATGCATCCATAGCGGTCTGACATATGTAAAGAAGTAGTAAGCAGACTGGCAGGCACTAGCAAAGTAGAATTATAATTAATTGGGTGCATACAGGGATAAGTACATAAGCTTACCACAGAGTCATTAGATTAACATATAAGCACAAAAGTCTAGAAAGCCTATGCAAGCATGCTCGACATTTGCATTCGTATTTTTGCAGCATGAATGCAGGATCTGCAAGAACTGATTTATACGGTCAAATATCAATTCATCTACCTAGAAGCAGCTAAAAATCTTTAAGGGTGCCTCACCCTTCTAAGACAGGAATAGAGCGTTCCCTGATTCCACACTGACATTTACTTAAGTTGAAGTAAGAGCCATAGCTACACTACATCACCACAAATGAACAACCCAAAACAGGTGAAGAAAGGCTTATAATTGGGAATTGCGCAACCTTATTTGGTCAAGGTTGGTTCAGAATGTCTAGCTACGCTTATGGTTAAGAGAACATTCTAGCTGTTGGAGTTCTGTAGCAATGGCGATTTGGAGCAATAGTGGGTTGTCTAGTATCTTCTCAGCCTTTGCCAGCGGGGCATTTGGCTGCTTTATTGAAAACCACCGTTAATGCGGCCAAAGCCTATAATACTAGCATTCCCATAACATCAAATCACACGGATCCAATCAAAGTCATGATGAAACACCACGACCCACCTCATGCTGCATTACTATATGCTTCATCATTCACCCGAGAAAATTAACCGCAATTTCCCCTTTTCGCAGCATCTACAATTAAGGGAGATGAATCGGCAGATAGTTAAGCTCAAATGTCGAAGAACATAGCCACGAACCCTGATCTCCAAGAAGCTCATTACTACCCAAGACCCATCATAGACTCAAACACAAACCCACACCGTCACAATAAGGTAACCGAAGCATCAAATCCCAACGTAACGTTGCAGCTAACATCAATATAGGGGACTACGGGAATAATTAGGTCAAAGTGATTGAAAAGACGGTAAATTTAGTGAAGAGGAGGGAGGAAAGAGAAGAAACGCGACAGGTTGAGGGCATGGACATCGGTGGGTTCGAATCAAACCTCAATCGCCGACGATATGGCCGTCAAGGGTCGTCCGACCGGAGGGCTTCGGAGTCGCCGGTGACCGGAGGTCGGCCGTTGCCGCCGCAGCCGCCGCAGCTTCGGCGCTCGAAGTGAAGTTTTGCTGGCGAGAGCGAGGAGACAGAAAGAGAGAGAGAGAGGGCGGAGGAGGGGGTTTTGCCTTTGGCCGGCAGCATGAAGGAAAGCACTAGAGCGCATTAGTACAACGGGTGCAAAACAAAAAATAAAAAATCAATAAGGGCGCGTTTGGTAACGTTTCTGTTTAAAAATTGTTTTAACGTAAACAAAAAAAGTGTTTCGTTTCGTAGGAACAATTTTTCAACAAAAACGCGTTTGGTAGAATTTGTATAAAATTTTTGTTTCGGAATAAAAAAAAGAACGTAAAACACGTTTGGCAGAATCGTACAAAATTTCTTTTCGGAATAGAAAAGAAATGTAAAACACGCGTGCAGAATCGTATGTAATTTCGTTCCAAATTTTTTTCAAGTGTTTTTTTTTTAATAAAATGTAAACTTGATATTGAATTATCATTCCTATGCAATGCTCATCCATTTAATTTCATTCATGGTGAGTCAAAAAAAATTCTAAACATTATCATATTTGCTTACTTGGAAGACAATTTTTTACGTTTGTACCAAATTTGAACCCAATTGCTTTTTTTATTTTTAATTAAGTATAAATTTGGTTTTGAATTCTCATTCTTATAAAATGCTCATCATTTTAATTTTGTTCATGGTGAGTGAAGTCAAACATTTTGAACATGGTTATAAGTGCATACTTTGAAGAAAATTTTACAAATAAACTTTGTACCAAATTTTTCTCACGTGGCTTTTTTTTTCAATAAAGTGTAAATTTCGCATTACATTATCATTCTCATGAAATGCTCATCAATTTAATTTTGTTCATGATGTATGAAAACAAACATTCTGACCATGGTCATATGTGCATACTTTGAACAAGAAATGAGGTAAATAAAATTTACACAATCAACATTAGTTAAAATAAGAGTATCTCATAAATCTCTACATAGACCCTTTCATACGAACATCACAATAATGAAGTAATAGAGTTCATTGTTCAACTTCATCACATTGAATTTGATAAGTCAAGTACTTAAAAACAATAGTACAAAAGTCATAAACACAATGTCATGAAATCTCGGGCATATTATGATCCTCGCCATTTTATTTGCAATCCTTGTCCCGAGCATGTTCATTCCAGTGCATCATGCAATGTATTATCTCGCAACCTCCACTTCGTAGGTCCGCATGGATATTCCGGATCTCCATATAGGGAAAAGTTTCTATCCATCGCATCTTGATCATGAATGTAATTATGAAGAGCACAACAAGCAATTACAATAAGTGCTTGCTTTCGAATTGTAAATGGAGGCATCTGTCTCAAAATGGGGAAACGATTCTTTAATACAACTCACGGGAGCCCCTCAGACTGCTGACTCTGTTGCTGCAACGCTCCACTACCAGATGGTTTATCGAGTGCAAAACCATGCTCTTGATCTAAACTTCAACAATGGAAATGAAGATGCTTTGTTCATCTCCATGCAAAATGATCAAGCTTCTTGTATTCATGTTCCCAGACAAATCCCGAAGGAGAAGTTGGCCTGGTTGGCCCTTCTGGCCTTTCTTTTTCTTTTCCTTTCTCCTTTTGTTTTCGAGTAAGCTCTTTGAGACGATCTTTCATGCTCGCCATATCTGGTTCCTTTCTGTAAGGATCTTCTGGTTGGAATCTCCATAGCTATTAGATACTTGTTGGTTAAGTACCATAATAACTTTTTGAGTTGATCAGGAAAATTATCTTCCTTCCAGGTAAGAGGATGAATGAATGGATAATCCGCATTCAACCCAAAAGGATAGAGAATGGAACCTCCGTTGAATCGGAATAGTTCAGTATGGCATTGCCACATGAGACTATCGATGTTTTCACCGAGACGGTCGTGCTGGATTTCTTCAATGATTTCGGGGATATTTCACTGGGCAGATCTTTAATCTTCTCGATCTTGTATTTCTTTCCATAATTGAGCATATGGAAGGCAGGTCTCTTGATGTACATGTTGATTTCTGCGGGTGCTTTTGGCCTTGACAAGAAGTCAGCAAGCACATTCTTCTTTCCAGGAATGTGTTTGGTTTCGAAAGAGTATTTTGAAAACCATTCAGCCCATCGAAGCAACTGGGAATTCGGGATTTGCTTCTGCTTGAATTTGGTCATTTGTGGAAAAGATGCCATATCTAGTTCTACTAGAAAATGGTGACCAATGAGATGGAACTCAAATTTCTTGATCCCGTTTTTGACTGCTAAGATCTCTTTGAAAGTGGAATGGTAATACATTTCAGCTTGGGAGAATTTTCCACTTTTATAAGCACAGAGGTGCCTCTTACCATCAATTTCTTCGAACAGAACTGCTGCCCAGTATTCATCACTGGCGTCAGTTTGAAGGATTCTTTTTTCTGTTGATGGTATTTGTAGTGGTGGGAGATTTTGCATAATCTCCTTGAGCTTAGCAACTGCTTTGGTTTGGGTCTTTCCCCAAGATGGGGGATTTTTCTTCAGCATTGACTGGAGTGGGATAAGCAGTTTTGCGATGTTTGGAACAAAATCCCTGAGATAATTAATTATCCCAAGAAATTGCTGAACTTCCTTTTTGGAAAGGTTTTCTTCAGAAACTTCAATAATTCTGTGCAATGTGTGGCCCCGGGTAGTACGTACCTTTATTGAGGTGCATACCAAAAAATTCAATTTTTGTCTGGGCAATATTCATTTTTCTTTGAGAAAGCATAATGCCATGCTCCCTTACAATTTCAGCAAATTGTTCAAGGAGTTGGCAAAGGCGACCGCTACTCATCGGGGCTATAGAGGAGAATATCATCAATGTAGACTGCAAAGCACTTGACAGATTGGCTGGAAAATTCGGCACATGGCCTTTTGGAAGAGGGATGGGGCAACTTTCAAACCAAAAGGAAGAACTTTCCACTGGAAGTGTTGGTTTGGGATACAGAACCCTGTTTTGGGTCTGTCATCAGGATGAATGCCCAATTGCCAGAATTCGGCTTTGAGGTCAAACTTGGAATAGATATGGGCTTTGGTTAGGCCAGCAAAGAGAGAATCTCTTGAAGGTAAAGGGAACTTATCATCTTGGAGAAAAAGGTTGAGAGGTTGAGAGGTTGATAGTTGATTACCAATCTCATTTTTCCCCTGGTTTGCTCAGCACGCTTATTGACATAAAAGGCTTCACAAGCCCATTGAGAATTGGAGAGTTCAATAAGCCCTTGCTGGAGAAGTTCTGAGCATTCCCTTTGTGCCAAAGCTAAATGTTCCGGATTCATTCCTGAGTGACTCGCCTTGGTTGGATTTATGTCTTCATTCTTTTTAAACGGAAGACGAACAAAAAACTCTGGATTTTCCCATAAGGGATGAGAACATTTTTGAGCGAACTCAGCATGAGATTTCGAGCATGATTGAAGCAACTTTTGCATGATTGGATCTAATAGACTCATATGAATGGAAAAGAGTCTTTGAATATTGACGAACTCAGAGAATTGGTCCCTGTACTTAAGACCTTTTCCAGGAATGGTTCGAAGTTGAGCGATTTGAGTCATAATATCCCACCCAATTATAAGATCTTTATTGGGGAGACTAGATCCAAAGATTTTGGTTGTGATAGAACACTGGGGAAAAAATTGGACAGTTATAGGAGTAGTTCGACATTTGTGGAGAAAGTATCTCCGGGACGCAGAACTGAAGTATCGGACATGAGAAGTCCAATATTCTTCATGCAGAATTTTGGTGTCTAAGATGGAACAACTTGCTCCTGTGTCAATAAAAGCAATGACATTGATTGGTTTTGCAAACTTGGAAGTGAAGATTTTTACAGGAAAATGGGGACACTGGGTTTGGCTTGAGAATATGTTAGGAGGTTGTTCTGAGGATGCAAGAGATATGTGAAAAATCTCTTCAGATTCTGCGTCAGATTCAGTTTCACTGGAAGTTTGATAGGAAGGGATGATACAAAGAGTATGTTCTGATGGCTCTTCATCAGCGGAGAATAAGGATTCGATATCATCATTTTCAAGAGAAATTCCAGTTTCATTCTCAATATGATGAATTAAACGATTCGACTTTTTTTTTTCGCCCGGGGACAATTTTTGGCAAAGTGTCCCTTCTGGTTGCAAATGAAACATCTGTTTGATTTCTTGTGGCCTGAGCGATCTTTCTTTTTTCGGAGATAACGCCATTTCTTCTTCCTTCGGAAGTGTTTGGAGCCATGTTTGTACTTTTTGATGCTGTACTTCTTGAAGTGTCTGTTCTTTCGGCAATACTTTCCACAATCGCCGTCGCAATCATTTTTGGAACACTTGATCTTCAGCTTTTGGCGGGAACAGGCTGCTTCAAGGCTTTTGTCTTCTATAATGTAAGAGTGGACCATTTGTCTTTTCAAACAAAGCTCTTCAAGACACAGATGAATTTCTTGCTGTATTTCTCCCAAAGGAATGTCTTGTACCCTTTTTTGCTTTCCAAAAAAGGATATTTCAACCATCTGGGTCAATTCTTTGGGAATAGAAGTCAGGAAGACATGCTTCAAATTTGAATCAGCCCTAAGCTGATAAAAGAGTTTAAGCATCTCCCTGTAGTGTTTATCAAGATGCTTCTTCTGGAGAGAACAGCATTTTCTTTCAAAGAATTCTCGTCTTTTCAGTTCGACAAGGTCGGTGGGTTTTCCTATAAAGAAATGATATAAGATGGTGATGGCATGGCCAAAATCCGGTGACATCAGAAAATGAATCTGGTCCTGTTCGGATACCGATTTCCACCAGTTTTTGAGGCGTCCAAGAAACCTGGTGACAAAGTTGTAGAGGACATCATTCATATCATGGTTGGTAAGGGATTGAGTATTCAACCATGTATGAAATTCTTCAAATCTTTCTGGCCATTTGTGATAAGGGATATCATCAATGGTGAAGAACTGTTTTGATGCCATGGACACATGTTGTCCGGTACTATGTTGGACAACTGGATCAGAGTAATTAGATTCCATTTCAATATCTGGAGCTGGAGGATCAGCCATATATATAGATGAAGTGATGGGTGCTTCAGGAGGAGAATGAATATCAGGAATTGAAAAGGATGAGGAAGATGCAAGAGATACCGAATCTGATGATTCGAATCAAAGATGTCGGGGAAAAGTTTGTTCTCATTTGGAAAGAGAGTTTGGTCTTTTTGGATAGCAGAATCAATGGGATTAGGTTGTTCTGAGTACCCAAATCCTTTAGAAAGGATTTTAGAGGGTTTGAAAGCATCATCTGTTCCGGCCTCTCTCTGATGACCACAGAAGAGGTTGGCCTTGTTGGCCCAGAGAGAGAAGTTGGCCTGGTTGGCCCTTCTGGCCTTTTTTTTTTCTTTTCCTTTCTCAATTCTCTTGCTGTCCTTGGTCGTCCCCCATTCCCTCTATACTCGCTAAGATGATATCGCTCGCCTTTAAATGGAGTTAAAAATCCTGGAAGTGCTGCATAACCTGAATCTACCACGTAATATTTCCCTATAACATGATATATATAAATTTGTTGTGATATTCAACCATAATATATAATCATAAAATTATCTTGATAAACAAAGTAAGTACCAGGTGGTGGTCGGGAAATTGCGGTTGAGGATTTTCGAGTGCCGCCGAAAGCACTCGACAATCGTTGGCGCATCCTTCCCATCCAGCATACACGAAAGTAAATTTCATATCAAAAGAGCAAATACACAGCACATTCTGGGTTGTTCTCCCACTCCTACCTCTAAATGGAATCGCTGCGACACGGGGACGGTAGCATCTATATGGGTACCATCCATAGCACCTACGCAGCCCTGTCAATATATTAACAATTTAATATCATATAAGATTATCAACTACATGTATTTGACGATATAAAATCAATATAAAAATCATACCTTGAAGTAGCGGTTATGACTAGGATCAATGAGAATTTCTTGTGGAATGACATCAAAGGATGGTGGTTTGATTATCTCTTTTGAAAGTTTGATCATTGCTTTCAACACTTTATTGAAATATTTGCTGATCGTTTCTTCGAATGTTGGAATCTCTCACATAAATCTCTATTTGAGCTATTGTGAGTGACCAAACTTAAGAATATCCCAACTTGTTCATCAATTTGAACATATCGACTATCTTTCAACCAACCCCTTACCTTCAATAAGTCACATAAATTCAGAAAAACATGTCTCTCCATCCTAAATGCTTCATATATCCTATCTGAATGTCCATGAACAATCTCCCTTATCCATTGTGATCCTGATAATTGACTGTCCCTAATAGGTTCTCTCGTATGTAGGGATGTGTCCATCGCAGCTAAGCACAACCACGCTATCAATATGTTAATATCATAATCATCCAAGACTTGCCCAACTGGTTGTACCTGCTCATTAGATACACTATTTGATCCCCCTTCCATAGTACCTATACAATCACAGAAATATAAAAACATCAATATAGATTTTGAAAACACATCCAATGACAATCAATGACATAAGTCATACTCAATAAGATATGCCATTACATATAAGTACACGAGTCTCAACATTAAGCATATTTGAATAAACTAAAGAGGGCAAAGTGTTAATATAAGTTATACATTCTAATGAAACTCCATGCAATTCATAATATATTTCCAAACATCTACTAAAGCGATTCAAGAAGCCAATTTCTCCTTTCAGGTGTGGATTTAATGAAAGCCTCCCTCCATGGGGCACTAGCGCATGCTCGATCCACTGCTTTAACGTAAACATCTCGCTCTATCTCGGGCATACTCAGTAGAATCTCGACCACAACGAGATACGGAGAAAGGGTCTGGTGGTTGTGTAGTCCCTGAGCTCGCAGAGGCATCACCAGATTGACTTGATGACCTAACTTTCAGAAGATCTTGTATGGCTCTGCAAGTGTCAGCAAAACCGGATTGGTTACTCCTTCTTCTCCTCTTACTATTTGGAGTTCTATCCACTTTGTGCTTTCCACGAACTGAAGTTCCAGCATCGTCTGTTGTGAAGAGTCCGTCATCGTGTTGTGTCCAATGAAATCATTTGTATTGCCACCATCATTGTCACCACTTGCATTGATACTATCTCGCATCGCCACCATATGCATCGCCACCACCGTTGTCACCACCTACATTGTCATCACCATTGTCATCATCATCCGACACCATCACATCTTGAGCATTTCCTATGGCGTGATCCCCAGTAGCATATGTACCACTAAAAACAATACAGAGCTCAGGATACTGAGGAAATCCATTCTTCCTGAATCTTGCCCACTCGACATTATCCTACAATTTTCACAATAATGACATTTTAGCAATATAATCTTAAATTTTAAAATTGACATCTATAATGATATCAAATGATCACAAAGTTCAAAAATACCTTAATATGAGATTCCCATATACTTGGATCGTCGACAACAACTCTTTTGTTCACATTATCCCAACCAAATCCGGACTGAGAAATGAGTTTGTGGAAACTGGCATATTGTTTTTTCAGTTTGTTTACCTTGTTCCTCAGTTGTACCATGGTATATTGGAATCCTGTCTGTCTACTAAGTTCTGTCAATATATTCCTCCACCCCGTTTTGTTGAAAGTGGAAGAGGTGCGATTCCCTTTTTTCACCTCATCCACCAATAACCCGATAAGTGTATTGGTTACAGACTCCGTCCACTTTGCATTGAATGCCCGTCTCTCGATGCCATTGAATCTTCGAGCGATTGAGCATCATATGAGTTATGAATTAAATCAATAACATAACACCATAAGACTTTCAGTTTTTCACAACACAAAACATTCATTCATCCATATTTAGCTTCACATGATACGGAGTATTGGGCACTGAACTATATATATTTACACAATGTCGATGCCTTGGTAAAGTAAATTCAAGAGTACCGGCGATATGATGAGTGCTGTGCAGTAGAATTTAGGTTCGCCTTTGCCCAAGGAACCACTTGGCAGGCAACCAACTGAAAATTTGAAGGAAGTCGCACATATATCAACACTAGTAATTCCGGTAAGAACGACAATTACAATGGCACGGATCAACAAGGAAAGGCCAGGAATTTTTGCGACACGTAACCGCAAAAAACCTCTAAAGCATCGAGTCGCCCCCCCGGGGACGTGACTCGATCACAAGCACGAGATCCAACCTCAAAGCTTTCAATAAGCAATCGGGAAGGCACCGGTTCAGTTCCCAACATCTTCGACTAAATTTATGCAGAAAGAGTTCAAAGAATCGCTTTTCCAACCAAAACAGAGCAAACCCAACACCAACAGATGAGCAACATAAAAAAAAAGCACTGATATCCTATAAGAAAAAAGCACTGATATTGTCACATTGCTAGGACGATTTGGCTTTTTTTGCATAAAGTAAACTATCTGTGCAGGAGCATCGGTCTCACAATCTCTCAATGATTGTACTGCTAAGTTGTGGAACTTGTCGAGGTCACTTATGCTCCTGCATATCAAAATCAAATAGGGAACTTTATTTGATTGATACCATATTAAAGAAAGGAAAGATCAGATAGAAATGCCAAACTTCCATACTGACAAGTGAAACAAATTCTTCAAAAGTGTGATCCCGGAGGGAATTGGCCCTTGCAATCCACTTGCTTGAATAGCCCTGAGAAGACAATTCACAGATTGAATTATTTTGCAGGTGTATCTATATAGTCTGCTGAGATTTGTCCAGTTCTGAATAAAATCAGGTATCTGTCCCGTGAAATTATTATCACTGAGTCGCCTACAGTGCATTAAACCACAAGATTCATAAAAAGAAAAAAGAACATAAGTATCTAGATATATTAGCAGAGATTATGGAATCTGGAAACTTAACAGGTCCTGCAATGCCGTCAATTCAGCAAATCTTAGAGGCAGCTCCCTAGTGAAATTATTAGATGTAAGGCACCGAAACAAGAAAACCCAATGACAGTATGTTCAGCATCTTGCGTAGTTTCCTTTGGACGCAGCACGTGTAGCAACAAAGCATGACAAGTATTAATGAATATGCCAACAAATCATTGCATGCTTCTCCCGGACCTGGTGAATATGTGAAAATATCTTCGATTAGCTTTCATGGAATGTAAGGAAGCGAGTTCCTAAGATTCTGCAAAGTTGTCAAAGTTCCATTTGAAGAGGAAGGCAATATCGCGCATGTATTACTATGCATGGATCCGCAACTTTGAGAACTCTGCAAGCGCATGAAAAGACATGCTCCAAATTCAAAGTTTCAACATCGTAGAGGCTTTTTTACATGCATCAATGCTACACGTTCATAAACAAGTGTATCTTCAGAAAATTCATCATGCAAATCTGAAACATGAGGCACGCCTTTTATAGTAAACTGTTGGTCAAGCTCAGGAAATCACGAAAAATTGCCAATTAATTTATGAAAACCAGAGAACAGGTAAAGCTGCAATTTTGTAGTTAACTTACAACTGCAGCAGAATAATCAACTTATGAAATTAAATGTAGACCAATTGAGCAAAAATCGACAACAAATGATGGGAGCAAGGAAGGATGCTCGACTTTGGAAGCACAAGCATAGGACTACGAGTCTTGCTAGGAGATTTTTCCTATGTTCTCACATCTGTCTCAATTGAACTTGAATGATGATATCTCAACAGATGACTCCAATTGATGAATTCCCCTCGCCGACACAAATCATCGGCGAATAGTGATACAGAAATTTGCATGTAGAGACTCACAATCGAAGTAACCGGGACAAGTTCCCGAGCTCTGGAGGCAGAGGTCCAGAGAGTTGATTGTTCTCGACGACTTTGAGTAGAACGAGAACAAGAACAAAAATCTTGAAACTATCAATCAAATTAAAAACAGCGAAGAGGCCAAACGCGAGCAAGCGTCTCGAGGCCCTAGATCTGGTCTCACCCAGATCGGGAGACTCGCTCGAGCAAGCGTCTCGCAGATCCGGGCAAGCGCTGGCTCGAGCGAGCCCTCACGCTCAAGCTCCGACCAGCAATCACCCGGATCCGCAAGGAATGCCGGGCGGTCGAAGCCATCGTCGACGATCGGTGAAGGAGGAGCAGCTTCGCAGTGGTACCTGGTGAACGAGTAGCGGCTGTCGGCAGGAGAGGACGACGATGGCGAAGGCTTCGGTCTCGAGACGGAGAGGACGACGGTGGCGAAGGCTTGGGTCTCCAGATGGAGAGGACGACGGTGGCGAAAGGCTTGGGTCTCGAGACGGAGAGGACGACGGTGGCGAAGGCTTGGGTCTCGAGACGGAGAGGACGACGGTCGCGAAGGCTTGGGTCTCGAGACGGAGGCGGCTGTCGGCGCCGGAGAGTGGAGCGCCGGAGAAGACAACGATGAAACGCGGGGAGGAGAGGCGGACGAGCAACGCACGTAGGGTTTGTTCCAAAAAAGAAATACTTCTCTTTCCCTTTTGTTCCTTTTTTGTTCTTTAGATTTGTTTCAGAAATAAGAAACAAAAATTTTTTGTTTCTTATTTCTGTTTCAATTGTATTTCTAGGAACAGAAAAACAGTTTTGGAACAAAAATGTGTCCAAACACATTTCTGTTTCTTTTTTGTTCCCAGGAACAAAAAAACAAAAAAAGCTGTTCTTGGGAACAGAAACATTGTTTGCCATGCAGGCCCTAAATGATTTAATTTAGTTTTCAATAAACCGATTTTAATTTATTTTTTTTCGAAATGTTGAAGATTTAACTTTAAGTTAGGTGGAATCGTGAGACCAAAAAAGCTGATTGATGCTCGATGAGAGTAACCTTACATTGCATTATAAAATGGAGATGATATCGGGTTATAATTATTCAAATTCGAATGACAAAGTTTTCTATTAATTTTTCGTAGGTAATTTACAAGGTTATAATTATCTTTTGAAATTGTG
The DNA here is from genome assembly GCA_014182555.1 of Eucalyptus erythrocorys. Taxonomy (NCBI): domain Eukaryota; kingdom Viridiplantae; phylum Streptophyta; class Magnoliopsida; order Myrtales; family Myrtaceae; genus Eucalyptus; species Eucalyptus erythrocorys. The sequence goes on along the minus strand of CM024601.1, from coordinate 25,162,013 downwards.
ATGCATATTTTGAATCATTTTTTTCGTATTAATTATTGGATCATTTTATTTTCCATGTGAGATGAAAAGTTTAGTGTTGTATAAGTAAAATTGCTTAAAATTTCATGTGTTTGACATGAAACATTAAACATGTGCTGTAATTTGAAGGAGACTAGAAAGGGTTATTGAATAAAAAGAATTTCTAAGTAAAAGCGGTTTTTAAAAACCTGTTGTCCCAAAACAATTGAGATCGCCATAGGATCCCTTTCTTCTTATAAGGGGATAAATAGATAGTGCATCACAGATAGGTCAAGGGAAATGACATTACTAGTTCTCGAACTCATGTTCAAGTCCAACGTCACCTTGACTTTTTTTTTTTTAATCAATTTTGTCACTGAACTTTTTTATTTTTCATTCACTGTGGTCCTTCCATAAGAGATTTAATAAAATTTACAAAATTGGTCGTTAAAGCTAGTAACTTTTCATCTTTTTTTGTTCAATCCCGTTCTGGAAATTAATTTATTGTCCAATTTCGTCCTTAAAAAATTATTTTTGGTTCTCCCTCTAACAGTCTTTGCTTGAGCATGGTGAGGATCATTAAATACTCCTCAAGATAAACCTCGATGGCCCTTATATATAAGATTATCAATTTTCAACAACCCCATGACAAAATAAACGGACTTCACTGTAAATGTGTTCGTCTAAGCTTCACCTAATAAATAATAAAAAAGTCAAGTATGAATTGACCCTTTTCCCTTTTTTAACACACTTTGACTCGTTTAATTAAACAATTTAAAATATTACTTGTGTTAACATAATAAGTTTTGATACATATACAAGTACATATAACATGTTAAATATTTATATAAGGTTCACATCTTAAATATTTTGTATCATGTGATCCAACATATTAGTACGCGATTTTTGGGTTTTACTTTTGTGACATAATTAATAAACATTTCTGTGCTGGGATTAAAACTAAATTGACGTGGCTCAATTGAGAGAGAGAATGAAAAAAATAGTAGAGACACTAAATTGAGTAAAGGAGGGGGAGGAAATTAAACAACATAAAGATAAGTCATCAACTAAATAAAATATTCAATCTGCGTTAGCATATTTGGTTAATAATTTTAACAAAACGACTACTTTGAATCATTTTTTAAAAGTTTGAAAACAGATTTAAAAAAAAAAAAAAAAAAAAGATTTGGGAATAACATTGAATACTGAGTAAAAGTTCAAGAGCTATTGGTGTTATTATCCCATTCTATAGATGACTTCTTGTCCAAAACTTAGACATGAAAATATCAATAGAGTTTCAGGAAATTAATAAAATATTATGCAAGCATTTGCATATGAAAATTGCATGATTTCATGTGTTAGAGTAAAAAACATTAAAGTGTATGTCTCACATGTTTTGGAAATAGTTACAAGTTAGAAGCATATGTCAATTCAACCAGACCTTCCATTATAATTGTCTATTAAGTTATTTTCCCTTTCATTATAAATGAGAAAAAATGATTATTCTTTACTTATAGTATAGTACAAATGCCCTTAGAATTCATTCTTAAGAACATGTTTTTCTCCTTCCTCAAAAGAACATTTTTTGAATTTTGCCAAATAAATTTTTTTGTAGTCCTTCTGGGGTGGAATATGTGATGGTGGAGAAAGTTTAGGGACTAATGCAGCATGGTTGTAAAAATTTGTGCAGAAAAAGACATAATTGTAAATGTTTGTAAAAGCCCAATAAATTTGAAAATTATATGGACGTAAAAGTTCGTCGATGAACAGTTGATTGGGTTATTCTATCGACCACCATCTCTGGAGCCCAAATTCCACTACCGATTCTAATTGATTAAATTGCCAAATGAATGCGTCTTATTATGGTCACTGTCTGTCAGCGTGCATAGCCTTTTTCTTTTTGTATAACCATTTTGATAACACATTATATTTATATCACGTCTGATTTATGAATGAGATCTTCGGACAGATTCTTTGGTTAAAATGAGTTCATATGAACATTATTTAGATAAAAATCTCGATAAAATTCTTTAAGGATGTTTCTTTTTAGCTAATTAGATGTTTATGAGGTCCGAGAAATCCGGGAAACCATTTGGGAAGATACTGTAACTGGTGCAGGAATCGACTTGTCTTTGACTCGTTTAGGAAGATGGACCGCTGTTTCACAAAACACGTGGAGCGCCAATCTATGTCGCACCGGAGGTTTAGTCATTGTTTAATTAGCGTGCAGGTCAACCTATTTGCTGGCTACTTCCCACTTGAAGAATCCAATCTCATGGCATTGTATGAACAGGTAAAGGTTCCTGTTTTCTTCCTTGCCTTTCTAATCTCAATACCCCTCTAACTGCGCAACGAATCAAGTTAAGCCTTCCAGGTTTTGATTATTGGTGATTTGTCCCTCTTGTTATGTGCTGTATCTCTAATTATCTGGTGAAGGAAGTAAATGTAATTATTGATTAAAAAGAAAGAAAAGAGTAATCTTAGAACTCACACTGTATTTACTCCTGAGTTTTATTGACATCCCAAGTTTGGCGCGTCGTGGCAGAACTGGCCAGTGCATTTGGCTGATTAAGATTCGTGATTAGTTAACTGCAGTTCGTACTGCGTTGCTTAAGAGGTAAGATCTCTTCCTTGGGAGTTAATAGGGAACTTACATGTCTAAAGGCCCTAAGCAAGTCGTACAGGACGTTCGACAAGAGGCTATACTGTCCATTGGGAGAAAGTCTGGTGTTTTGAGGCATTCTTTTTGGACAGCATCAATGAAAGTACTCTCGAATGTCTGCATTTAAGATAAGTGAATTTGAAATCATTACATAATGACTAGGCATAAATACATAGTGATGCCCATCACGAGCAGGCAATGTTCTGTTTCCGATAATTCACCTATAATAGATGAATTTTGCTCCCGATTGTGGTGCAGATATTCAAAGCTGAATTCACTTGTCCTCCATGGTTCTCCTCAGTTGCAGAGAAACTCGTCAGAACTCCTAACCCCATGACGGTAGGTTACTCTTTTTTTTTTTTTTTTTTTTTTGGACATAAAAGCCGAAACATCTATATTGCACGAATAAAGGAAATACACCCTGCAGCTATTGCATTTATAGACACCAAATCTAAAAGATGAGGAGGTGGAAATACAGTTCAAAGGCGTCTAGAAGAACCCGAGCCATGGGCCCTAGCAGCCCAGTCAGCGGTCACGTTTGCTTGATGACGACAGAAACCTAGGGTAAGATTTTGGAAAAAAAGAAAGCAGAAAGGCAGCTTCGGAGAAGAGGTTGCGTTCCTCCCAAGAAGGTCGCCGATTTCTCCTCAGTGTCTCAATAAGGATCTAGCTATCCGATTCAAGAAGCACCTCAGTGAGAGAGAATCCTTGATCGATCAGATACCGGAGAGCGAGGGAACAAGCTTGGATTTCCGCTTGTAATGCAGAACTCGCAGCAAAGCTGTCCGAAAAACTGCCTGTGAGTCGCCCCTGATTATCATGGCATACACAAGCCATGGTTCCTTCCTTACTTCCAGGTTGGTAAGCGCCATCGATATTCACCTTGAGAACCCCCGGATTTGGGGGGTGCCATAGAGAGCCACTGTTAGGAAGCGATGTTTGCTTGCAGGCAAGAGAGTGAGAAGCTGTCCGATCAACAAGAGATTGAACGAGCGCATCGTCAGCCACTCGACGTGGATCTGGAGACTTGCGATTGAAAATAAAAGCATTCCTTGCCCGCCAGATATGCCACAGGATAGTGGCGACAAGATCCAGATCAGGTAAGGGTTTCTGATTAGTAGCCTGCTCCATAATCCAGGTCGTAATGTGTTGAACTTGGTTAGATTGAATAGGAATAGCGATCTGGGGATGTCGCCACACTTGTTTGGTCCATGGACAGAACAGGAACAAGTGTTCTAGGGATTCAGGGATGTCTTGATTGAATAACGTACAGAAGGGATTGTCAATGATGTTTCGCTGATGTAAATTCACTCTTGTTGCTAATCCATCATGACACATTAGCCATAGGAAATGACGTACCTTAGAAGCTGTGTTCATTCTCCATAACTTTTGCCAAAACCAAATTGGGTGCGGATTTGAGGTTGAAACGGCGCTTTTAATATCTTCTAAATGTTTGATTACCTGATATGCTGATTTGACTGTATATTCACTAGTACTGGTAGCAGTCCATATTAGTTCATCTTGGACACAAGTAGGTCTTACCTGAATTGAGGCAATCTGGTTAACCACCTGGGAGTCAAAAAATTTGCTAAGAAGATCAAACCTCCAAGTATTGGTGGTATGATCAAGGAGGTCAGCCACCATAGAGGGTTCTTCTCTCTGAGGAGGTCCAACTAAAAAGCCCAAAGGTAGCCACCGATCTGCCCTAATGTGGATCGACCTCCCATCTCCTACTGACCAGCGAGTATAAGGTAAAATGGCTTCTCAGCCGCGTAGTAGACTCTGCCAGCCCCATGACGGGTGAGAGCCTTTCCTAGCCCGATTGAAATTCGAAGATGGAAAATATAAACCTTTGAAAACTTTGGCCCGTAATGTGGAAAGCTGATGAAGAAGACACCATGCTTGTTTACCAAGCATGGCCAAGTTAAAACTCATAAGATCCCGAAATGCTAAACCACTAACTTCCTTGCTCTGTTTTAGTATTTCCCATTTGTGCCAGTGAATTCCTCTTCTATTTCTATCGATCGCCCCTTTGAGTAATCTAGCTATTCTCTGTTCAATTGATTTACATAAAGATACAGGTAATCTGAAAATTGACATGACATACTGTGGTATGGATTGTACCACAACCTTGAGCAAGACTTTTTTTCCAGCTTTGGAGAAGAGATTCTCCTTCTAGCCTTTCAGTTTAGCATTAACACGAGCTAGAATCCACGAGAACATTTCCCTCTTCGATCGACCCCAATCAGATGGTAAACCGAGATATTTGCCATAGCGTTGGAGAATGGGCACTCTAATGGCACTAGCCATGTTTTCCTGTAGAGAAACAGGACAAGATTTACTAAAAAAATATCCCAGATTTGTTTCGATTGATCTCTTGGCCCGTAGCTAAGCAATACTGATTTAGAATGCTCGAAAGATTTTGACATTCGCAAACTATACCATCAACAAAGAAGATTGCATCGTCAGCAAAGAGAAGGTGTGACAAAGTGGGACACTATCGATTGAGGGTAATACTTTTAAGAGTACCCTCATCCACTGCCTTATGAATAAGTAAAGATAAGAGATTGGCAATGATGATGAAAAGGTATGGGGATAGAGGATCTCCCTGGCGAAGGCCCCTGGTTGGCTGGAAAGGTCGGAGACGCTCGCCATTCATGCTAATGCTTAACGATGTAGTTGTAATACACTGCATAACTAACTTGACCCAGTAAGCATGAAAGCCCAACTTGAGTAGATAGGCCCGTAGAAAATCCCATTCGACCTTGTCATAAGCTTTCCTCATGTCCAGTTTGATAACTACTTGAAAGTTGCGCTTCCTTCTTATGGATTTAAGATGATGGAGGACCTCCTGAACTAAAAGGATGTTATCCTATATTTGACGGCCGCTCACAAAGGTACATTGGTCCTCAGAGATTAGAGTTGGTAACAGAGGCTTGAGCCTATTGGCAAGCACCTTGGAGATGATCTTATAGACGTAGTTACACAAACTTATTGGACAAAATTGATCAAGGTTTTCAGAGTGAGGTAGTTTTGGAATCAAGGCAATAACTGTTGCATTCAAAGTCGAAGGTAGATAGCCTAAGACAAAGAAGTGTTGAGCTGCTCGGAAAAGATCATTTTTAATAATATCCCAATTCGTCCTATAAAAAATACCATTTAGGCCATCGGGGTCAAGAGCCTTGGTAGCTCCCAATTGGAAAGTTGCTTGTTTCAGCTCATCAAGGGTCAACAAGGTGGTTAAGGCAGTTTTTATGGCTGGCGTCACCACCATAGGACATTGATCTAAGACAGGGCCATAGCTTCGCATACCCACTGTGGTATATAAAGAGGAGAAGAAGCTGTGCGTCATTTCTTTAATCCTTTCAGGATCCCTTACCCAAACCCCTGCTTCATCCCTTAACATGTTGATCCCGTTCCTCTGTCGCCGCTGAACGGTTGTAGCGTGGAAGAATTTTGTATTACGATCACCCCATTTCAGCCAACTTATTCTAGATCTCATGGCCCAAATTTGCTCTTCACACTGCCACACACTATGTAATTCTTTTTGCAAAGCCTGAACAGTATTCCTGTCTGAAAAAGTTGTGGTCTGATTAGTAATATCTTGAAGCTGTTGCTGAAGCTGTGCTATGCGAGTATAGTTGTTGCTGAACTTGGTTCGACTCCAGCTGGTCAAAACAGCAGCAACAAGTTTTACTTTAGCCGAGAAAGGCAAACGTCGCTCGAGACTGTCGCGACCAATTTTTCGGGGTGTGAATCACCTAGGGTTTGGCTAATGGATTGTTAAGCCTAGACTTAACTCGGGCTCTCCCAAGCCCATACCAATTCGCGACTTAGGTTTGAATTCTTAACATGCAAATGATTTTTATTAAGGAGTCGCCACTAATCAGTTTTTGGTGGGTCGATTAGAAACCCAAGTAAAGTAATGGGAGATTACTTTACTCCTACGAACCAGAGATTATGGGTACGGGGACTTGGTTACACTAGATTTCTCTAATGCCCTTTCGGTACCATTCTTTTATTTTGAAAAATGTTTAGCAAGCAGCTTGAATTGATTTTTATTTATCTCCCTAACATGTGAGGTGATCATGCGGGTGCGCAATCCACCAATTTAACACCCAATAAAACAATGAATAAGGTTAAGGGACTTACCTTGTAGCAACGAAAGTATCTGCATCGTTAGATTAAATTCCACATCAACAATCCTAGATATGGTCTCTAATTAACACGCAAATTTCTTTTTTTTTTTTTTTTTTTTTGTTTTCACTTTATTTAATGGAATTTAATCCAAATGCAATGCATGCTAATAACCTAATATGACATGGCAAAATGATCTAAATTATATGACATGAAATGCAATAATTGCAACTTAAATGACCTAATATGCAAATTTAAACTAAATGGTCCTAGAATGCAAATTGATTAACATGCACCTAATCTTTTGGTTTTTTATTTGGAATTTTGAATTAATAAAAGCCCTAATTGAACTACCTAAAACGAATAATTTTCTAATTCATGTTTTGGATTAATTTAAATTAACCCTATTTTGACTTAGAAAACCATTTCTTTATTTTTTGTTTTTTTTTTTTAAAAGGGTGCCAAGTTTTCTAAGAATGAAATTACCTAAATCTAATCCTAAACTATTTAAAAAAGAGATTCCTAAAAAATGATCCTAAAAATGTGATTAAAAAAACCTAATTTGCTAGCCTAAATGTCTTATTTACTAAATTTGTATTCCTAATTCTACATGCTCATGCAAGATTTTTTTTTTTTTCTTTTTGATTTTATGATTTTTCTAAAAATTGCAATTTATCCTAAAAAGGTGGAATTAATCTATCCTAAAATATTTGAATGAAATTCCTAACTAAATTAAAATTTTATCCTATTTAAACTAGGAATTAGGTTATCCTAATTTAAATTAAGACATTGTTTTAATTTAGTAATTTCTAGCCTAAGATGCAATCTATTTAGAAATGATCTAAGCTTAAAATTAAACATGCAATTCTATTCTAAAAATTGATGATTTTTTGTTTGCTTTTTGTTTGTTTTTTTTTAATTAAAATTTGACATGCAATTCAACTAGCATCCTAGGTGAATTTTGCTTTTTTTGTCTTTGTTTTTTTTTTCATGACTTAATTAAAATCCCTAATCTAAATATGCAAGACAATTAAACCTAGTTAAAGATTTTTGATGATTTTTTTATTTTGTTTTGAAATTAACAGTTTTTTAATAATTATGCAACCTAGATTAACTGATTTTTTGTTGTTCTTTTTTTTTTTAAGATTTACGATAACTAAAATGCTTAGCCTAAACATGCAAATAACCCTAAACATGCAATATTCTAACTCAGGCATTTCACAAGATAAATAGAAACAATCAAGTTCATTCGAAATTACCCAAAAAAGATATCACATATCATTCAAATCAAGGGGTAATATTTCGCTAGTAAAATCGATAAATTGATCTTAAGCCTTAAAGATCAAAATATCAATTTTATTCCCACATGATTAATTATTTCGTCTAAAGCCTTATAGACGAAAATAAAAAATCGCGCGGTTGCGAATTAGGGGATAAATCGGAATTTCCAATCACTTATCATGGCCTAATGTTGTTAACAAAAATAAATAACAATAAAACAATAACAATAAAATAACAATAAAACAATAAAAATAAAATAAAGTAAATAAAAGAAAGGAAATCTACCTAATTGTTTTTTTTTGCCTTTTTTGCTTTTTTTTTTTTTCTTTTCTTTTTCAGAAAAGAAAAAGCAAGGAAAAAGGGAGGTCGGCCGGCGAGGCTTCCGAGGGTGGCGACTAGGGTTTCGGCGAGGCCTTCGGGAACGGCGCGACGGCTCCGGCGGAGAGGGCGGCTAGCGGCGACGTCAGCTCGGGCGGTGCGGGCGGCGTTGGAACGGCGCGGCACCGGGGAGGCAGGCGGCGGCAAATCGGCGACGGGGGCCGTCTAGCGGCGCGACGGCGGCGCGACTTCGGGGCTCCTGGGCGGCGGGCGTCGCGGCGAGGGAGACTCGAGGGAGGAGGGCGTTGAGCGTCGCGAGGAGGGCGCGGGGCGCGAGATCGGACTCGGCAGCGGCGGCGGCCTCGCGAGCGGAGCTGGGGCGGCGGCTGCGGCGAGGGAGACTCGAGGGAAGAGAGCGTCGAGCGTCGCGAGGAGGGCGCGGGAACGGCGGATCTAGACTCGGCAGCGGCGACGGCCTCGCGAGCGGAGTGGGGGGAGGCGACTGCGGCGAGGGGCGGCCAGGGGCGTCTTGCGAGGACGTCGACGGCGACGGCGACGGCGACGGCGAGGAATTCCCCCCCTCGGGGAAGACGAAGGGACGCCGAGGAGAGGGGGGGCTTCGGCCTGTTTTTTTTTTTCTCTCTCTACCTCTCTCCTCTCAGCTCACTTTTCCGACAGCCCTCTCCCTCTCTTTTCACTTTTTCTGATTTTCTCTTTTCCCTTTTTTCGAAAAAAGAGCCCCCCTAATTAACTGTACACGAGCCCTTTTTATAAGCCGAAAAATCAAATCCTTGGGGTATATTTTATTTCTAATTTTACTTAAGCACGATACCCCTAAATATATCATTGAAATATTTTTTGCATATCTTATCCAAAAATTCCCCTTCTTGTGCAAAATGCATATCTCGGTATATATTTCCTAAATCTATAAAAATTTTAATAAAACAAAATATCAAAAAATCAAAATCTACCTAAACTATATGCCATGCAATTTTTATTTTTTTATTTTTTTGCAAAAAATAAACCCCCAAAATTAGGTGTCAACAGAGACCAAACTCCAGGAGGCGTCAATGATATGGCGGCATTCGCCGTCCTCATTCCAAAAAGACTCAATTTTAAAGAACCGCTTCCTCTTTCTTCTTCTAGCAGTCGTAGATAATAGTAGAGGGCTGTGGTCAGAGGCGACAATCGGGAGAGCGAAGACCTCTGCTGAGGACCCTATCCAGCCGTTCCTTGACCAAAGCTTCCCCAGAGCGATGATTCTGCCAAGTGAAGGCGCAGCCTTTTGATTCAATATCCATCAGAGCACAGTCAGATAATACCTCTCAGAACGAAGACATGCAAGAGAAGTCGGCAGGACGTGAAGCCACCTTCTCCCATGTGTAAAGGATTTCATTAAAGTCACCAAGGCAAACCCAAGGAGAGTGATTCTCAATGTTGATAGAGCGAAGTTCGTGCCAAAAGGGCTGTCGAAAGGGAGGGCACTGTAGGGGCATGGAGGCAAGTGATACGGCAAGTACTAACGTCTTCAGCAGTTGTGCACAACACATCAAAAAGAGAGGGGCTTGACTTGAAAACATGCAAGCTTAGACTGTTATTCCAGAAGAGAGCCAAACCTCCAACTGCACCAACCGAGCAAACCACCTGGAGATGTGCAAAATGGAGGCTGCGGTTGAGACGCTGAAGAAAACTTTCAGGATGTTTAGTTTCCATCAAAAATAGGAGATTGGGCTTTTCATTAGCCACCAGGGCTTTGAGTGCTAGGACCGTCAGGGGATTGCCCAACCCCTGACAGTTCCAAATCAAGATTTTCATCGATGAGTTGGTGGCTGTTGAGGGCCAGCCACCATCGCCCAACTTGCATCTTCAGAAGCTTCCAAAACAGGGGCATCAAGAAGCGAAGAATCATTATACTCAGCTGGAACCGCACCCTTTAAGTCATAAGGGGTGTAACGTTTGGGTTTCTTAGCTGGTCCTATCTTCGTAGTAGGACGATCACTCTTTACCTTCTTTCCTTGAGGGGTTTTAGTTTCCTAAACTTAGATTCCTTTCATTTTTTCCTTGGCAAGGATGAGAGCAGTGTTTGTCCCACTGGCTGGTAGAGCAACATCCAGAGAAGGCTGAGCCTGAGGAGTAGCTGAGGATGTTTGAATGACAACTGTGGACTGAACCAGGGGGGAGTTTGAGAGGTGGCTGCAGGCATCGACAAGAGAATATGATGAACTGTCATTGGTGGCGCCTCAGGTACGCTTTCCTCTATCTCTTCCTCAGTAAGTATCTGGTCATAGTATAGTTGCCAATAAGGACTGAATTCTTTAACCTCAGCTCGGAGCCATTGGCCAAAGGGGTGGTTTTGCTGCCCGTCCAGCGGAGAGTCAGCAGTAGGAATGTCGGGGCAAGAAGTCGTGAGATGCCCTAACCTGCCATAGGAATAACAGAAATGCGAGAGCCGCTCCTATCGAAAGTCCAACCAAAGGGTCCTATCATTTAGCCGAATCAGGTGTCCTAGCTTAAGAGGGTCCGAAAGCGGAAAGTCAATCCTAGCACGGCATGCGCGCAAGGTCGACCTTGCAATATTGTCAGCTTTTACTTGCAAGACACGGCCAACATTCCCGACAGTCTTTACTATCATATCTTCTGTGCAGCACTCCAAGGGTAGACCAAAGATTTGGACCTAGATAGCGCAGGTAGAAAAATCATAACGGTGCAAAGGGGTATTGGGCTACCAAGATTTGAAATTGACAAGATGACTTGAGAACAGCCACGGGCCACCTTCTAAAATACGCTGTCTATCCAAAGCAGATTTAAACTTGGCAAGGTACAGGCCGGACTCACGCTATAAAATTTCTTCTTAATCTATCCTCCATGCTCGCTTCAAAGTACTTTGAAATGCAAGAAAGTTTATAGCAAGATTGGATTGAATTTTACTGATTAGAGTCAATTGACATTCCGCAATGGTTGCTGGAGAGGGGTCAACATCCCAGACTTCGATGTGCGTTGACGAGCATAATCTTCCCAAGCGAGCACATAGCGCTACGAGTTGTGGAGAATTTTCCTCTTCGTGGCTTTCCATTGATGGAAGTGAGGTCGATTGAGAATAGAGTTACAGAGAAGAGCAACCGAGATCCAAGCCAAGACGAGCGAAGACCATCCTAAGGAGATGAGGAGTACCGGAGAGGGAAAACAGGGGACAGAGAACAGAGCATTCCGAAGATGGAGAAAAACCGAGAACGCGACGTAAGGAGAAAATCGGGAGGACCTCCATTAGCAACACTCAGGTAAAGAAGACTAGCGAATCACCTTAAATCGATGGTAAAAAGCGAGGAGGTTAAGCGGATTTGTGAAGAATAGGACAAGGGTTCAAAACAGGGGCGAAAAAAACTCTCTGGAACAAGGGGATTAGGGTTTCGAAAGTTCGAACCAGAAATCCATTAGACCCAAAAGTAGCGAAGCGAGCTGCAAACAAGAGAGCAGCAACTGAAAACAAAGGGATTGGGCGTGGAGGAGAAACGGATTTGGGAGGAAGAAAGGCTAGGGTTTGGAAAGGGGCAAAACTACCATAAGCATTGAAATTAATGATTGTTTCAATAGATTTTAGTTCACTTATCGTCGATCCAATCAAAAGTGCCTTTTAGTTACTTCTCTTTATCTGTGTTGGTTTTGTGGAGCAGTGTATCATGATACCTGAATTTACCGAGAACAGGTGCTTTGAGAAAAGATACAAGCCTCGTATTCTTGAACAAGCTGATGTTAGTCTCGAAGAAATTGAAGCTTATCTTCAGTTGGACCAGGATGAGTGAGATCTGTCCTCTACATCCACATGTTCGAGTAAATCTACATAGTGACTTAGTGGTTCTGAAAGACAAGAAAATGTGACTTGCGCGTGTCCCTGTGCTCCTTCTTGGTATCAGGACACCCAGAACCTTTCTGTGAAGAGGCAAGAAGAAGGGCCTGTTGGTGGACACTGGGAATGCGTTCAAGCTCAAAGAAAATATTAGCTGCAGCTCTGACTCCAGCGTGGCTTCCTCTGAGTCCATTCACCGGGCGACACGTGTCGCTCGGCAGCCACGCTGAAATCAGACGAGCTAATCTGCTGGGCCCACCAGAAATCTTTCCTTCTCCCTCTCGGTCAATTTGAAAAATTCGCCGCGCTCTCTCTCTCCCCCCAAGAAAATAATAGCTGGGCCCCACAACAGATCTTCTCTCTTACCATCAATTTGAACGGACGCGTTGGACTCTCTCTCTCCATTTTTTCGTTCGACTCTTGCCTGGTTGCTCTGCTCTCCGCTTCTTCTCCGATCGAATGATGGAGCCATCCGACGAATCACGCCGCCACCGCCGCTTCCGCATTCGCCTCGTCGGCCGCTGCCGCATCTGAGCTATAGTGTGGCATCCTAAATTTTCAACAATCCTTGAAGATGCGATGATTGTGACCGATCCCATAAAGTATTGTGGGCTTTTAGTCATTGGACTATTGAGCTACAATTGAATTATTTTGGTTGACATGGTAGCCATAGTATATGACTAAGCTGATATTTATAGTTGAACGTATATAGGTGTTTATATATATATATATATATATATATATATATATATATATATATATATATATAAGCTATGGTTAAGGATTAAACTGTGGGGGATTAAGGCATGATGGACTTGGGCTTAATGTGGGCTTAAGAGGAGGAATTTGGGCCGGCCAAGTAAAGCAAGCCCACGAAGCAAGCAAGCCACGCACGCAAGGGAGAGGAGGAGCTCGCCTAGGTGGCGTCCATGCTGTCCACCAGCCTTGCCATGTGTCGCCGTGCATGGAAGGTAATGATTGAGCTCAATTAATGTTAAGTGGAGGTATAAAAGGGAATGGCCGGTTAATTGAAGCCCTTTCCGTCGACTTAAGAGAGAGAGAGACAAGGAGAAAACGAAGAAGAAGGAGAAGGGAGAGAAAGGGTGTCGTCTGAGAGCTAGCTGAGGAAATTTGCTGCCGTTTCTTCACCATTTCTGCTTGATCTTAAGGCAAGAATGATCTCTCATCTACCTATGCATGTCGTGGTGTTGTGTGATGGTCGGAATTGTGAATTGGATGGCTGGATTGTGGAGTTTTTGAGGAGAACGTGAGGTAGGAGCAATCGGGTTTGAGAAGAGGTTGTTTGCGCCAGTAGCTTGCATGCGTCTGTAGGTGCTCTTAGGGTTAGAATCTGACTTTGATGTCTTCATGGAAGTTGTAGAACACGTCTTGAGCTATAACATAGTAGAATTTGAAGTGATTTGAGTGAGATTAGAGGGGTGGAACCAAATTTCTTTGGAATCGGGTGTCTATCGGAGTTGCTTGCTGACCTTTGATGTTTGTTGTCTACTGAACATGTCTTTTTGTTTGGAATTCTTGTTCGACTTCTTCTTGTGAAATTTAGAGAACATCTTAATGAATAACATACTAAAAATTGAGCTGATTTCATTTGGTGTAGCCTATTGAATTTTATGTTTTCTTATGGGCTTGGACTCTGGATTGTCTTGGTGGAGGGTCAGTAGATTATATGGCATATAAAGTGACTTTTTCTTGAAGATCTTACTTCAACCCCTAAAGGAAAGTTGTAGGAAACATGCTCAACTATAACATATCCAAAAATTAGGGAAAAAGAAGGAGGTTAAGTTGCTCAATTGAGGAGATTTCGATGATAGTGGAGTCTGTATGGTTCGGGAACTAAATCAGAAGCTTGTGATTTTTGTATAAGATTATGTGGGATGAATTTGATGATTTTACCTTCATGAGAAATTTCCTTTAGACTCTTGGCTATGACATACTGAGATTTGGTAATTTTTGAATGAGATTTGGTATTTTAAATTAATGAAATTCATGAGCGGTACAAACTGGGAAGTCCTAAACTCTAATCTGTTTTGGCCGAGCATATATCTTCTTGTGTGAGCATTGTTTGAGCATAGTCTCTTAATGAAAATGGTACTTCTATGTCTTAATGCCAATGTGGTGAAGATTCATCATTTTTAAAAGCCGATTGAATAGTACATTTTGATCTTTTCTACGACTGTGCAAACTGCATTGTTTTGGAATGTGTTGAGTGGACATGGCTGAATAATATCTCTATGTACAATGACATCCAGAACATGCTTTCCTCATGAAACATGAGTCATATTGCCTTGACTATCCTGTGTACGTATTTCATAATTTTTGAAAAGGCATTTGATGTTCAATTGAGATGATTCCTGAAATTGGTGCATGCTGAATTGTTGGGAACTAATTGAATGGAGCATGCTAGGTGAATTTCATGCCATATAAGTGAAGACATGCGATATTGCTTGCTGTTATGTATGTTGGGCATCATGTAACATGTCATGAATCATGCATATGAAAGAGGTTATCGGTTGGTGTGTGCCAATGATGCCCCGGGAGTGTCGGGATGCCCGGCCAGGGAGTGAAAATGCCGGATGCCCAGTAGCCCTGTGAGCGTAAATCTGGATGGCCTCGGAGTTGAGATGCCCGGAGCGTAGGGGATGCTGGAAGCACGGATGGTGTGTGCCGTGGATGCCTCGTGATGCCAGTTGGGGTGCGAGATGCCCGGCCAGGGAGTGTAAATGCCGAAAGCACGGATGGTGTGTGCCATGAATTCCTCATGATGCCAGGTTTGGGTGTGAGATGCCCGGAATGTGGGGGGGCCGGAAGCCCGGGTGGTGTGTACCGGGATTTGCATTAAAAATTGTAAGAATTTGATATGTATGCATGAGCATTACTCATATGTGCAAGGTGTACATGATGATGGTGAAATATGAATGCATGAATCAGGCTAATTATGTAAGGAGTGCACATAATGAGAAATATTGGCATTAGCATTTACTAAATTGTGTGATGGCATATATGCATGAGAAATGCTGATTTGTGAAGAGTGCACATGATGAGGCACGAATGCATGAGTAATGCTTGACTTGTAAGCACCTATGCTTGGTGGATGCATGACTTGGGAATAATGTGAAAGCATGAGTGGCTGAAAGTCTATGGCTGAATTGCTTACTTGTTGTAGCACCCCTGAACCCACCGAGGCTGCCACAGTTATCTATCTAACTTCGCTTTACATATTGAGCCGGAAATTCTTGGGCTCTCATTTCATTTTCACTTTTTTTTTTTTCATAACATTCATCGGTCCCAGCGCAAAATCTTACAGCGGAAGTAAAATTTGACATCTTCATTCCTTTCCCCGACAATCACAGTACAATGCACACCAACTATTTTATCAGAGTAGAAAGTCAAGACCTGAACACTTTACATAGAAGATGGACATCATTAGTCGGTACATCAAAATGCCGTAGTCTTCTATACTTGGCTATACTTCAAAAGATAACCGACATCTCTTCCAGCAGTTGTATACTTAAAGTCCATCGACCAGTGCCAGCGTCCAAAGGTTCCCTTCTTTGCTATCCTCCTCCTTGTGGTCATATCCAACCACACAAACCATCTACTAATCTGAAATGTTAGTCCCCAAAGGGGTGAGTACAACCACTCAGCGAGAGATAAAATTTCTAGACTACCCATACCTTGCACCGCAATTAAACCACAACATCACACGAACAATATAGACATGCACTAAATCACCAAGTCATGAAATCCTCATGCTCAAAAGTCCCGCACTCAAGTGTAGCATATACATATTCAACTTGGTAATCGAATGCAATTCATTCATGATGCTTATTCAATACAGCACCCACGCACATGACAAAGTAACCTAATGGGTAGATATGCACATATCAACGTCTCAAGCCATATGCAAAACTCACATGACCAATTCGGCTTATGCTCAAGCATGCATATCAGTAATGTCGTGTACAGTTTCCACCATATCTCCATGTCACCATGCTCATGCACATATATACCAAGCTCATGTAAAATTCACATGCAAATCCCGGTAAGAACCAACCGGCTTCCGGCCCCCCACATTCCGGGCATCTCACACCCAACACGGCATCGTGAGGCATCACGGCACACACACTCCGTGCTTCCGGCATTTACACTCCCGGCCGGGCATCTCGCATCCCAACTAGCATCACGAGGAACCCCCCGGCACACACCATCCGGGCTTCCGGAATTATGTACCGACATACCACCAGGCATCTCCCCCCTGGAATTACGTACCGTATACCACCGGGCATCTCGAAACTCCCGAGGGCATCCAGAATTATGCCATTAGGCCACTGGGCATCTGGCATTTTCACTCCCTAGCCGGGCATCCCGATAACTCCCGAGGTAAAAATCAATGCATGTCATGCAACCATCTCTTTTTCCATGCATGATTCACAAACATATCCATGGAACACAAGCGTGACAACAATGCATACATTTATCACATTCACGTGCCAAAGGTCTATATGCTCAGCCAACGATCTCATCATAAATACAGCATGCACAGCACATGTATCAAGTGAATTTAACAATGAATGCCCATGTATCAACCCTACATGGCATGTGTACATACATCTCAAGAAGACACTCCATCAATTCCGCATGCACTTTGAAGATTCAGCATGCATTACTCATCAAATATAGTTCATATTACCATCGGCATAGAGTAATTAAAAGAAATATCCATAAATCCAGCATATAATCCAATTAAGATATTCTTAATTCATCATGTAAACTCCTATTAGATGCAATAGCCTAAAATTCACCCTTAATACAGCAAATAAAGTGGTCATTTATACTTAGGAAAATAATATTAGAGTATATAATGTTGCCACATTCATTTTTGGCCACACTCAGCACATGTCCAGGAAATTCCAGATTACACCCATGTAAGATATCACGAAATTGAGGCACTAATTTGCCCTTAAAAATTCCCAGAAATTCACACGTCATAGCCAAGAGGTAAATAAACACTTCATTAGAAGAAATGGTCTTCAAATTCGACCTACAAATTATAGTTTAAAAATCAACAACTTCCAACTGTTATTCAGTTATGCACAGTTACACGGCTAACAAGATAAATTCGAAACACCCACTTACACTCGCTCTTTTTATCTCATTTTTGAATATGTTATAGCCAGAACCATACCTACAACTTCTCTTTGAAGGTCGACATCCAATTCCTCAAAGAAAATATGGTTTACAAGCTCACAAGTCACTGACCCCTTTTTCTCGGATAAAATTCCAGTATACAAGCCAATAAAGAAAATTCGAAATCATAAGCTACACTCACTGGAATAGGCTCAAATTTTACCACAAGATACATCATGAAGTCCTCAACAATTCATTAGAAGAAATAGAATTGAAATACCCCACAGAACCACACGAACAACTAGCATCAAGTCAACAGGGTTCACTGGCACTCTATCCAGCAACTTCCAGATTGTAACGACAGAAAGATTTAGGAATTTCACCTAGCTACCCTAGACGAAATAAGCTCAAATTTTAGTATGTGATTACCCAGAATGTCTCCAACATTTCATCAGAAGAGGTTGACCTGAAATTCTCCCTGTAACTATACGAACAACTAACAGCAATTCAAACAGGTCTACTGGCACGCCCGAGAACGCTCCGTCTCCGAAGGACTCGATTTTCACCCCTCATATCACCTTCAAAAATTCCCATTTTCGACTATGTTGCAGCTCAGGAAGTTCACAACAACTTCCATGAAGAACTCGAGACTCAATTCTCCCTCTAAAACCTTTTTCCGATGCATGCAAATAAACCGTGCAACCTGGTTCTTGAAGATCCGAATGTACCCGGTTTTGCTCTCCCTCAGAATTTCATCAATCCAACCGGTAAACTCACGATTTCTACCTCTAAATCACAACACAAGAGCATGAGAAGACTAGAAAAATTATCTTGCCTTTTGATTTGCAGAAATCGGTGAAGAAAAACGGCAAATCCACGGCAGAAGACTCTCGGCTCTCCTTCCTTCCTCGCGCGCGCAGCTCCCTCCCTCTCTCTCCTTCTCTCTCTTTCTCTCTTTTGTTTAACCGACCCTCTCCACTAAATGGCCGGTTCCTTCTCCATCTTACACCTCACGCCCAACTCACCAAGACTAAACATCTACACTCCTTTAATTAATGACATGTGGCGCCACATCATCACACAACACCCACACTCACTCATACGGTCTCTCCTCTTGGCCGTGTCTTCTCCACATGGGTTTAATTAGCCCATTTAATTTAACCAACTTACATCTTAATCCAGCAAAGTGACACTTGGCCATAAATTTTTATAATCACATATTCAAGTACAATAAATTTCACTAACGAATCTAGTCACACACACCATAGCTACTATGGCCACTTAATGATTGTTATTGCCACTCAACAAGCCAACCTTGGCCGTGTAGCACAATCATCAAATCCACCAAATTAAACAAATTATAACTCAATTTACTATACCTTAAATCCCTCAAAGTCTCAAAATCCATTTTAGTCACAACTTCTACATCCCGACAATTCCTTGTAAATCTAATTGAACATAACCGTGATAAGCTATAAAATTGAGGATGCCACACTTGTGATGATCATATGATATTCTGATGTTGTTTATTTGCTGTCATGTGATGTTATGATATGCTTGGTTGTATTGTATGGGTAGTCATAGAGATCATATTACTGCTGAGTGGTTGTACTCATCCCTTTTGGGGACTAACATTTCAGATTAGACATGCCGTTGCCTCTCGTCGCTCCTGGCTCGTTTTATGGTATTCCCTCTGACATGGAGGTCAGGGTCACGAATATAGACAGCCCCACAGTTCACGGGCTGGTGTTCATCCATGTGAGTGTGCTGGTGAGGTTTGATGCGGGTCTGGACAGCGGCCCTATGTTTCAAGAGTTTGTTTCATACTTCATCTGTCAGGATGGGGTGATCCGGGGCATGCTGCCGCCGTTGTCTCCTGGAGCGCCTGGAGGGAGATAGGCCATGAGCTGGAGCTGGAGGAGGATGGAGGGATTTTGGCATGACCAGATCTTGAGGGATGGATAGAGATTGTGTAGGGTTCCTTTGATGAAGGGTAGAAATTTTGAGGTTTTCTTTTGATGTAATCTTTTGATGTATATTCTACCCCGAAAAGAATAGGAAACATCCATCCTTTAACTATATAAATAAGAGAACCGGTTTTCAGTATCCTATCTTGCTTAGTTGTGTGCATTGATCCTTTTATGTTTGGAGGGAGGTTTGGAGAGTCGTGATTTCACTTCCACCATTTGATGTGCGCTGGGATCGTTTGCTCTTTTTTTTTTTTTTTTTTTTTAAAAAGAGAGCCTAAGAGTTTGTAGCTCTCAAAGGACAGGTAAGTATGACTGTAATGACCTCAAGGGGGTTTTTGGGGTGTTACATATAGCTAATATTTTCTCATTAGTGCTGCCCCTTCGTCACGCTGCTCCTCCGGCGAACGACGGAGCCCACTGTCCGATGGACCACGCCACCACACTTCCGCATCCGCCTCATCCGCCACCTTCGCATCTGCATTCTCCTCCGTCTTCAACGGCGACCGGGCTCTTCCTCTCCCAGTCGCCGTCCTTGTCGCCATCAAAGTCAAGGTCCGGGCTGATGCAGGGGATGTGAGGGAGGCGGAAGTAGGACCTCGTGGATGCTCCGAGTCGATGCATCTTGACATGGAAGAGCAGGGTCTTGTCGAACGAGAGCTCGCGCTCCCCGTAGCAGATAGCTGTTGTAAACTTGGGGAAGGTTTTTCGCGACGCTCGGTCGTTTCTCTTTCTATTTTCTGGCTGCTTGTTACATTGAGAATGAGAAAGTTGTGTGAGGTGATTGCAGAGTTGCAAGGATGTGAAGGATCTTTGTTTGTTGTTAAGAGGTGGCTGTTGTAAAAGTTGTAATCTTCTGCTTCGGGAAGTAAGTTTCTTGACAGTCATGTTTGATGATCTCCATCCGTGACATTTTGAATAGGAATACTCAGCCTACTTCAAATCTCTTGTGATCTTCATATTCGTTTCGAAAAGGAGGAAGGCCCATACAAAAATCTCTCATATTGCGTGGATGGCTATTTCGATATGCCTGAACTTTCTATCATGGAAAGCAAGTGCCGCGACATTACAGTACATCAAAGAGTTCATATCACAGCATCGAAAGTTGGCACAAGAATGAACCCCATAAACATGAAAATGCGATCTCTAGTGACATGCATGGATCCAAATCCATAGGCTCATGCCAAATTATCAAGAGCTAAATGAAGGAAGACATGCTTCTTGCATCATATTTAAGCCAAACCAAGAACAGTTGTGCAAGATCAGCACATGGAGTAACGTTTTAGTTCTCTTTTTAGCAAATTAATCACACGAATGAGGAAATACGGCAATAGGCCATAGTTAGGTACTGAAAGAATCAAAGGTATCCTGTTGCTTTTCAAGTTCAGCATTGCTAAAGCATACAACCATGAAACATGGATTTTCTAAATTACCCTTCAAGTTATATTCTCAGGGGTATCATCAATATTCCAGATGAATCATTTGACATCTCTGTCATTTAAATTCTTCCATTGACTTGGGCGAGAAATTCACCACCCATAGATAGATGCATGCAGATCTCTCATCCGACCACAAGCTCCCCTGAAAGATAGCTCAATCTTTCATGGGTTCTACATACAATGGGAAACCAAGCCTTTCCATCGCTTATCCCCTAGAGAAAGACCAGTAGCAGAGAAAAGTGGGATCTTCTGCCCACGAGCTACGGAATTCATTACATCAATGGTGGAGACTCCTATTTGTATCATCTCTTCCGCGTAGGTTCGGCAAGGGCGAGAATAGGAAGGGACAAAAAAAGCCTAGGTCGAAGGAAAATCCCAAAATTACAAATCGATGGAAAAAAAACATAATGTTGGAGAAAAGGCTCCGAAAATCAGTATCTAGATAATCAAGGAGAAAATGCCATTGCCAAGAGATCATCTTCTCCGCCGTTGGGCTTCCGCTCGCTTGCGATTCACCGTCCTAACAGTCTCTGTAACACGTTCTGCATTCGGAAATGGCAAGCGGGGACTCCGGTGTCACCCGCAGAGCTTGGGACGTGGTCCACCTTGCGCTGCTGTGGCTGAGGAGAGGTGGGGCGTTCAGGCGGCTCCTCGCGGTCAAGTTCCGTCTCGCCGTGGGTGGATTCGTCAAGAGCATTGGTGGGGTTGCGGCTACCTCAGCTCAATGCCTATCTGCTATGGGGAGCGCGAGCTCTCGTTCGACAAGACCCTGCTCTTCCATGTCAAGATGCATCGACCCGGAGCATCCACGAGGTCCCGCTTCCACCTCCCTCGCATCCCTTGCATCAGCCGGACCTTGACTTTGACGGCGACAAGGACAGCGATTGGGAGAGGAAGAGCCCGGTCGCCGTTGAAGACGGAGGAGAATGCAGATGCGAAGGTGGCGGACCAGGCGGATTCGGAAGTGTGGTGGCGTAGTCCGTCGGACGGTGGGCTCCGTCGTTCGCTGGAGGAGCAGCATGACGAAGGGGCAGCACGAATGAGAAAATATTAGCTGTAGCTCAGATGCGGCGGCGGTCGACGATGCGGATGCGGAAGCGGCGGCGGTGGCGTGATTCGTCGGACGGCTCCATCGTTCGATCGGAGAAGAAGCGGAGGGCAGAGCAACCAGGTGAGAGTCGAACGAAAAAATGGAGAGAGAGAGTCCAACGCGTCCGTTCAAATTGATGGTAAGAGAGAAGATCTGTTGTGGGGCCCAGCTATTATTTTCTTGGGGGGAGAGAGAGAGCGCGGCGAATTTTTCAAATTGACCGAGAGGGAGAGGGAAAGATTTCTGGTGGGCCTAGCAGGATTAGCTCATCTGATTCCAACGTGGCTGCCGGGCAACACATGTCGCCCGGTGAATGGACTCGGAGGAAGCCACGTTGGAGTCAAAGCTGCAGCTAATATTTTCTCTCAAGCTCATCTCAACCTCCTAGGGTCTCGACCTCAGTACCCTTTTCGAGAAGTCGATGGGATGTCTACTCAATAGTTAACAGAAATAAAATACATCAGATGTTGCTTTTGGTAAAACGAACACTGAAAAGACTTGTCACTGTTCATTTTACAGTCTTTCTCAGTGGTATGTCGAGAAAGAATAACTCAGGCGTTTTATTTGCCCAATTTGTTTGCAGCCTAAAGCTTTGTATAGCCAACCTCAATCTGTTGTTCAGGTAATCGTTAAAAGAGAAACCAGGTTCACATCAAGATGCTCCCTCGTGAGAAAATTGCAAAGATTGAGGAAGCAGATATCCTGTTGGCTTTCGACGTAAGAAAGAGCAACTTCAAGGTACTTATTACTCAATCTCTTGTTCTAAGTCTGCATCTGGCCATTCGAGTATTCAGTCAGGATATCATTCTTAGTTAATGTTTTCAAGGCCCCTTCACCTTCTAAGATATTGACCCTTCAATCTTTAGTAATCATCTCCCCTGAAGAAGCTCAATTTATCAGCGTGAAGTTCTGTGGAACTTGATGGCTCATGATAAAAATTCATATGGTCGCGATTCTCATTTCACTCTTCCACAAGATACTTTCTCAGAAGAAAGTCCTTGGACAATCCAACATGAATTAATGAATCTGAGTATGTAACAACTCGATCACTGCTCGATCCGAAATCTTTTCACTACAAATTTCAGATGAAGCTTCTTGGAGGAACGATCGGAAGGGAAGGCCACTTGGCAGTTGCAATGGTGGTAATCATCTGTTTCTTCACTTCAGATTGCTGTCAGGATCTACCAAACGAGACTCGCTAATGCAGAAAATATTCATGCCAAAAGTTTTAGCACTTTCTTTTTTGGTGAGGAAGCATTCTCACTACCTCAACTGCATAAAGCTGGGTTCGGTTTCAGATTTTTGCAGCGGCACCTTCCCTATATATGGTTGAACTTCGCAGGTCAGGCGGAGATACCCTGGAATTTCATATGGTATAGCATCTCAATCTTACGGCATTTGCTTGACCTCTTCGTGTTTGTTCTTCATGTGCTTGTTGATAGAAAAGATGTTGGGGCTTCCGTTTTACCCTTTAATCTATTCATGTTTCTTCTAAAAGAGTGATGAGATCATGTGCTCTCTAAAAGTTAGCTTGCTGCAATTTCTAGAAAGATTTCACAGCACTCTCATACAAATGAGCAAAAACTGTTCTCACAATCGAACTGTTGAAATTATGTTGTAAAATTGGTGTCAACTCATGGAAGAGCATGTCTCAGCAAGAAGCCAATGCTAGGTCAGCAATGAGCTTTTAACCAAATTAGATTGTAGCTGCTAAGTTCCCCAAAAGAATTAGGTTTGCCTTCTAAATTGTTCAATGTTAGCCTACTTTTGACGAAGAAGATGTTGGATTTGGGTTTCCTCTTTGCCTGAGGCATTACGGTTGGTTAGAGTAAGTTTTCAGAAAGTTTTCAAATTAACTAAGCCTTCGGCCCAAAACTTAGAGCTTTTAGAAATGTTGTTGAAAAAAATTGGAAAATATTTTTGTAAAAATGATTACTTGAACTGCTTACAAAAATAAATGAGAGAAAAATATTTTCATTGTTCACAAAAATTGTTAGACATATATTGTTGTCAATTATGAAAAAAAGTTCTCTTTGGCTAATTATTTCCGATGATATAAGAGATCACCTTAAGGAATTTTTTTTTTCTAAATCATTATTTTTCTGTGAAACAAACGAAATTGTATTGTTAAGAATTTAGCCAGTTCTAAAAGATTTTGTTTGGAAGTCAGATGAAACCATAGCCGAACAAGCTGGAGGTACTCTTGCTAAAAGTCGACCAGAGACTTCTCCTACTCGGCACCACAGTAAGGCCATCCCGCCAAATTACAGAGGATGTTTCAGTCAATATAGTTAAATGACAGTTGCGCATAGCATCCTCGAGATTTTGACTACCATCTTGTCCTATAGGGTCACCAGGAACAAGTGAATATTGATCAACAAGAATAAGACCAGTCACACATTGGAGATGCAAAATGCAGCATCATGTAGAGTTACAGAAGTACGGAAATGCAAAAGAATGAAGTGGTCTTTTTTCTTAGATACTGTTCTGGAGCTTAGAGGCAAACTACGGATAGTAACCGAAAGACAAGACGATGCAACACATCCTTTTCCTTTCTCATATGGCTGCGAGGTGTAACACCCCCAAAACACCTTGGAGGCTATTACAGTCATATTGAACATCCTTTAATTTTCTAAAAAGAGCTGTATCTCATAAGCTCACAACATATATATATATATATATATATATATATTTTAAACGGTCCCTGCGCATCACACAAATAGCGGAAGCAAATCTCACAACTATCCCAAACAACATATGAGGGGCAATGCACACACTATAACATAAAAGTATACCATGAAATGGCTCTGCTATTATTTACTAAGGAATGGATAGCTTTCTTATCGTTTGGGGTAGGATACATCATAATAACAACACCATGAACAGCTCTACACTACCCTCTGACCAGATCATCAAAAGTAGCCTATACAAAAGGCTAATCAAAAAGAAAGAAAACCATCCACTCTTGGCAGCACCGGTCAGGCCCAAAATTCCCGCCATCCTCCCCAGGTACCATCAGGGTCTATCGCCAACCTGGAGGGCTAGGAGGCGGTGGTAACATGCTCCCCATTTCCCCATCTTGACAGGGAATATCGAAACGTATTCTTGGAAAATTGGGCCACCGAGCAAGCCCACCTCATAACGTACCACGACGGTGACACGGAAGTAAGAACGCCCTAGTATCATTGGGCTTGGAAAGCTGGATGACCACGACCTCAAAATCACGGGAATCCCGTAATACACACACAGGGCGATCGGCGGCACGAGACATATCGGCTAAGCTGAAAATATAGGTCCCCAAAGGGGTAAGTACAACCACTCAGCAAAGATAAAATTTCTAGACTACTCATACCTTGCATTGCAACCTAATCACAACATCACACGAACCTCATAGACATGCATTCGGTCACCAAGCTATGAACTCATCATGCTCACAATCCAAGACTCAAGTGTAGCATGTACATATCCAACTTGGAAATTAGAATGCAATTCATTCATGGTATTTATTCAATACGGTACCCATGCACATCACGGATTAACATAATGGGTAGATATGCACATATCAATGTCTCATGCCATATATAAAACTCACACGCCCAATTCGACTTATGCTCAAGCATGCATATCAATAATGTCGTGTACAGTTTCCACCATGTCCCATGCCACAATATCACAATGCTCATGCACATATGTACCAAGCTCATGTAAATTCACATGTAAATCCCGGTAAGAACCAAACGGCTTCCGGCCCCCACATTCGGGCATCTCACACCCAACACCGGCATCGTGAGGCATCACGGCACACACCATCCGTGCTTCCGGCATTTACACTCCCCGGCCGGGCATCTCGCACCCCAAGCGGCATCACGAGGCAATCATGGCTCACACACTCCGTGCTTAGGCACCCCCAACACCGGGCATCTCAACTCCGAGGCCATCCAGTTACGCACACGGGGCTCTTGGGCATCCGGTATTTTCACTCCCGGCCGGGCATCCCGACACTCCCGAGGTAAAATCAATGCATGTCATGCAACGGTTTCTTTTTCCATGCATGATTCACAAACATGTCCATGGAACTCAAGCATGACAACAATGCGTACATTTATCACATTCACGTGCCAAAAGTCTACATGCTCGTCAATGATCTCATCATAAATACAGCATGCACAGCATATGTATCAAGTGAATTTAACAATGAATGCCCATGTATCAACCCTACATGGCATGTGTACATACACCTCAAGAAGACACTCCATCAATTCCGCATGCACTTTGAAGATTCAGCATGCATTACTCATCAAATATAATTCATATTACCATTGGCATAGAGTAATTAAAAGAAATATCCAAAAATCCAGCATATAATCCAATTAAGAAACTCTTAGAACCTCATGTCAGTCACTATTAGACATAATAGTCTAGGTCCATACATAAAACAGCAATTGAAAAGGTCATTTATACTTAAGAAAATGATATGAGAATATATAATGTTGCCACATTCATTTTCGGCCACATTCAGGACTTGTCCAGAAAAATTCCAGATTACACCCATGTAAGATATCACGAAATTGAGGCACTAATTTGCCCTTAAAAATTCCCAGAAATTCACACGTCATATCCAAGAGGTAAATAAACACTTCATTAGAAGAAATGGTCTTCAAATTCGACCTACAAATTATAGTTTAAAAATCAACAACTTCCAACTGTTATTCAGTTATGCACAGTTACACTGCTAAAAAGATAAATTCGAAACACCCACTTACACTCGCTCTTTTTATCTCATTTTTGAATATGTTATAGCCAGAACCATACCCTACAACTTCACTTTGAAGGTCGACATCCAATTCCTCAAAGAAAATATGGTTTACAAGCTCACAAGTCACTGACCCTTTTTCTCGGATAAAATTCCAGTATACAAGCCAATAAAGAAAATTCGAAATCATAAGCTACACTCACTGGAATAGGCTTAAATTTTACCACAAGATACATCATGAAGTCCTCAACAATTCATTAGAAGACATCGAATTGAGATACCCCACAGAACCACATGAACAACACGCATTAAGCCAACAGGGTTAACTGATACTCTATCCAGCAGCTTCCCGATTTCAACGGCAGAAAGATTCAGGAAATTCACCTAGCTATCCTAGACTAATTAAGCTCAAATTTTAGTATGTGATTACCCAGAATGTCTCCAACATTTCATTAGAAGAAACCGACTTGAAATTCCCCCTGTAACCATGTGAACAACTAGCAATCATCCAGACGGGTTCACTGGTTCGCCCGAGAACACCCCGTCTCCAAAGAATTCGATTTTCACCCCTTAAATCACCTTCAAAAATTCTCATTTTTGACTATGTTGCAGCTCAGGAAGTGTACAACAACTTCCTTGAAGAACTCGAGACTCAATTCTCCCTCTAACACACTCTACAGAGACATGCAAGCAAACCGCACACACTGGTTCTTGAAAACCCGAACCTACCCGGTTTTGATCTTCCTCAAAATTTCGTCATTTCAGTCGGTAAGCTCACGATTTCTACCTCTAAATCACAACACAAGAAGCATGAGAGGACTAGAAAGATTATCTTGCCTTTGATTCAGCTAGATTCGGTGAAGAAAAAAAAACGGCAGAATTGGTGAAGAAACGGCGCAACTCCCTCGGCTCTCCTTCCTCCTTGCTCGCCCGACTTTCTCTCTCTCTCCCCTTCTCTCTCTTTCCTCTTGATCGACCCACTCCACTCACTCAACCGGCCTCCTCTCTCTCTCTTACTCCTCCTTAGTTAGTGACATGTGGCGCCACATCACCACACAGCACACACACATCACACTCACACGTACACACACACTCGGTCCCTCCTTGGCCGAAGTCCCCTACATAGGTTTAGTTAGTCCATTTAATTTAACCATTAATCTAACTAATTTAAGTCTTAATCCAGCAAAATAACACTTGGCCACACATTTTTATAATCACATAGTCAAGTACAACAAATTCCACTAGCAAATCTAGTCACACACACACACACACACACACACACACACACACCATAGCTACTATGGCCACTTAATAATTATCATTGCAACACATATCCGCCACCCTCACTAACCTAATTAAATCATGACTTATTAGATTAATGCCCAAGGCCACACCACTCAATTAGTCACAATTTCCACACTTCAAAATTTTATTGCCATTCCAATTGACCATAACCTCTCACCTTGATAGGTTATAAAATTGAGGATGCCACACGAGGTGCCCGCTTAAATCTTAAACCTTAGTGCCTGGTCCGGAAACTGCGTATAGCAATTGATCACTAAATGTGATACTGGGTATTGTGTGAGACTAGGCGCCTCTCTTTCTCTCTAACATTTAACCCTAACATTTCCAGTGTAAAGCTTTGTCTGCAATCAGGCGGGTTTCCAAGGCTTTCTCGAGCGACACTTCACCTATCCAGATCCACCAATCATCCGTGTTTCAAAAGCTGTATCATGCAATCGCCGTCTCATACGAGTGCGAGTGCTGTTCCGCCTTTTCAAGCCTCGTTGTAAGCATCAAAGCCTAGAAAAGCCAAGTCATACAAAGAGCCCAAACGGGTCTTGCCCGAGTAATGTGAAATTCAATTGGCTCCTTATTCTACTTTTTATAGTTGGAAGTCTTCTTGCTTCAAATACAGACTTTACCTGATGTTTGAACCCTTCTTTTCTTTTCGCGATACCAAGCATTGCTCTTTCTGATGCTTTCGATATATTGTACGATTTCGTTGGTGCCATTTGAAGATGTGCCCAAGATTTATTCAGGAGTCCTATCTCGATTTCGAGAACAGATCAATGGTGGAACAAACTGTTCTTCTTCTCTCAGTGCACCCAAAGGACATTGCTCATCAATGGTCCAATGCAATCACCATTGCATTCATTCAATTGTCCTTTACAGATCAAAAGAGAGGCAGATCAAATTACCCCAGCCCTCAACGTTGTTCAGTCCTTCTGGCATACAAAAGAAGGCAATGTACAGACAAAAAAGAAGAAGAAATTTAAGGGACCCACCCAGCCTCATCCAGCACCACCAAGGCCCTGCCTTATCAGCTCGCGGAACTCCTCGTCGGTGCTCTTAAGCATCACAGACAAGGCCACTCTGACCCCACTCTCCACCACTTCCGTGTGCCTCGGCTTTATCCTTTTCTCCAAGCTGAAGGCGAAGTACTGAGGGAAGTCCCTCAGCTCCTCCAGCCTCCCGCCCATGTCCTGGCAGAAATACTCGAACTTCGGCTTGAAGTTGTTCTCGATGCTGAAGGTGAACAGGGCGGGGCACCTCCGGACCATACCGACCGCCTCGTCACGCGAGAACCCGACGCTTTCCAGGTACTTGAGCTTCGGGATCAGCGTGTTCTCCACGCTGGATACCAGCAGTATCGGGTCCTGGTAGGCCAGGGCGTGAAGGTCACTGAAGCCTAGCCTCTGGAGGTAAAACAGAGCAGGCCTGAGCTGGTCCCGGACGCTGGAGACCAGCAACCTCGGGCACTTGTTGATGGCCCTCCGGAAGCCGTGGTCGGGGACGCGGAGGTCCCGGGACAGGAAGCCGAAGACGGGGCAGAGTTCGGACTCGATGTCGGAGGTGAGAAGCTTGGGGCACATGCCGAAGATCCGGCCCATGTCCTTCTGGTGGATACCCTTGGACTGGAGGAAGGAGACGACGGAGTGGATGGAGTGGAGGGAGGCGCCGCGGAGGGACGGGTTGAGGGCGAGGGCTCGGCTTGCGTCGACGCCCATGATCTCGAGGCAGAGGATCTTCTCCTTGAACTGGAGGGAGATGTGGGGGTGGGTCGGGGTGTAGAGCGGGTGCTTGTGGAGGAGGCTTTGGGGAGCTTCGTGGCCAATTGGGTTGTGGCGGAGGTCGAGAGGGAAGATGGTGGCGGCGGCGGCGGCGGCGGTTGCGGTGGTGGTGGGTTTGAGGAAGAGCAACGAATGGGAGCGTGGAGTGGCGATGCTCTCATGGCTAATGGCGAACGGGAGCTTTTCTGGTTTGGTTTCGATGGGGAAGACGATGGCTCCTCTGGCTATATTTGTTCTCTCTCTCTTTTTTTTTTTTTAATATGGATTTGACACGTGGAGATTAGGCTGACCGTTATTGGCTGGCGATGGATTGCGCGGATTGTTATTTGGGTGGTGAAAACTTAAAACTGGAGAGCCGTTTGTACCGTTTTGGGGAAAAAGAAATTTCATAAATGAAAGAAGATTATACAAATGAATTTTGAACTTTAATTAAATATGCAATATTATCTTCATATTTTTAATTGATTTAATATGACCTCTAAATTATTAATAAATATTTAGCCTATTCCTTGCTTAGCTGTCCTTTCATTGATTCACATTTATAACATATTGTAAAATAGTTTCTAGCCCATTAAATTTGAGTGGTGGACAACCAAAAATAATTCCACGTGGATTGTCTAAGTAAGATATTAATCTCAAGCTATAATATAATTATCCATGTCATCAGACAATGATGGACATTTTCCCTTTTCCATTTATAAAGTTTTTTTTTTTGGTCGGAATATGAATTTATTTAATAAAATTGTTCGAACATAAATGCTCGCTAAGGGAGCATCCAAACAAAGTAACTCCCAGAGGGGTTGAGGGGGATAAGCTAACCAATTACAGGGCAAATAATTTAGTCTTTTGGCCTTGGCTACCCAATCCGCAACATGATTTACCTCACGTCTGCAATGGGCTAATTTTAAGTGTAGAAAAGAGCCCATGGTCTGCTAGGCCTCAGAAATTAAAGGTTGTACTTCCCATGGAGTTTCGATTGAGTTGGAAACATCATCTACCAACTCTGAACAATCTGACAGAACTTTGAGAAGAAACAGAAGATAAAAGATAACCTGTATATGAAAGAATTCTATATATTGTGATTTTTGAACAATCAATGACAATACATCAGTCGAACATTTCTCTTCTTCTCTCTTTCTATTCTACCTTACAAAGCTCTACTATATAGAAGAAGAACAGAGAAAATAGAGAGAACAGAGAGAATCGAGATTTCATCAGTTTTCTTCAATTCTCAAGTTCTGAAGCTTGACATTGAGTTAACAACTTAGACTCTCTTTCAAAACTGATTTAACAATTTCAGTTACAGCATTGTACAACAGAATGACTATATTGACACACATGTAGCTCCTTGTGCAGCTTATTCAACTTCTGTTTCTGGTTTTAATCTTCTATATAGCCAGATTCTTCATGGATTGCCAACTCAGCTTCTTCACGGATCACCAGCTCAGCTTTTGTTTCTTCGACTTCTTCATAGATTACCAACTCAGCTTTTCTTTATTTCGAGCTTGCTTAGCTTCTGTTTCAACTTGTTCAGCTACTTCTGCTTCAGCTTGTTCAGCTGCCCTGTTCAATTGCAGTTGCTTATGCTTTTCTACTTTCATCAGCTTCAATTGCTCAGCTTCTCTACTTTCATCAGCTTCTTTATTATGTGTTTTTAATCTTTGTTCTTTAACATCCCCCCTCAAATTGGGAATGGATAGAGAACAGATTCCCTGATAACTCTATAAAAATAGAGTTATTTTACCTATTTTAGGCAACAATTAATGCAATAATTTAGAGCAAATATTTGGATTTCCTTCTGATTATTTGAATTTTCTTTATTTATGCAGAATAATGAGATATTGAGGAGATAAGGAAAAGAATTGCAACTATCGGGAATTCAAATACAAGCAAAGTAGTGGAAGATAGATATCAAATCGGGAAATTCTTGATTTTGTTCCCTAATGTTATCTGCAAGCGTTGGGAGATTGATATTTTGGATCTCCTATAAATAGAAAAGAGAGAGTAGCTAGGTTTGGAGAGGGGGGTGAGATCGTTTTTCATTCTTCTGAGAGTTTTCCAAGTATTTTGAAGAGAAGACAAGAGTGGTGACAGAATTCTTATTCTTTGATTCAAGATGCTGAGTTTAATTTTTATTTTTACTTTTTCTTCTACTACGTTCTAATTTTCTTTTGTTAGGGCTACGATGTAGCCTAACCACGATAATGTGAATTTCATGATTTTTATGTTTTATAATTGATTTCATTCATGTGAGTTATATATTATTCCGTTTAATGCTTTTGAGTGACTGGCCACCACTTGAATGATCTGATGTGCATGTTTGAGACTAAGAAGTGATAATATGTAATTGCTAATTATAATATATAACCATGAATTAAACGTAGATAGAGATATACCGCGTTATTTGTGTAGCTTTCGGTGAGAAGGTGATCCAAAAGACTCATTGTAAGCCGGGAATATTCATAGTTTTTAATGCACTCATGTTTATTTTAATTCACATAGAGATATAGTGGATTAATAAGCTGAGTAGGTTTGCTATACCTAGAGATAGGATAGTAAATAGGTTAGGAAATTCCGCTATCACATGTTTGATATCGTTCTTGTATTCATATTAATCTGAAATTCATATCTAGTGGTTATGGTGAAATCGGATGCTCTAACATATTTATCGATCGATTTACTACATTTAGTCTACAATTGTCGTTTTTAATTTATTCTTAATTATATTTTGATTTGTTAGATAAATTTTAGAATTAGTCTATTTTAGTATTTAATTGGTTTATTAATCATCGATCTCCGTGGGACGATATTTTTTTCTCATCATTATATTACTTGTTCGACACGTGCACTTGCGTTTAGAATTTCACGAACATTCCCAATTTGACTCGCAGATGAGAATGTGCTAGTCGTGACAGGGGT
The DNA here is from genome assembly GCA_014182555.1 of Eucalyptus erythrocorys. Taxonomy (NCBI): domain Eukaryota; kingdom Viridiplantae; phylum Streptophyta; class Magnoliopsida; order Myrtales; family Myrtaceae; genus Eucalyptus; species Eucalyptus erythrocorys. The sequence continues at coordinate 25,129,384 of CM024601.1, read as the reverse complement.
TTTGTAAAAATATCAGCAAGTTGGCAATGACTTGGAATATATCTCACATGTAATGATCCTGAAGATACTTTTTCTCGAACAAAGTGGAAGTCTACTTCAATATGTTTTGTCCGAGCATGTAAGACAGGATTCACAGTGAGAGAGATGGCTGATTTATTGTCACAGTATAGATGAATAAGAGGAGTAAGAGAGCAACCTATGTCTCGTAATACAAAGCTGATCCAAGTGAGATCGGCAGTAGTTGATGCAAGGGCACGATACTTAGCTTCTATAGAGGATTTACTGACTGTTGGCTGTTTCTTTGCTGTCCAGGAGATAAGATTGGAACAAAGATATGTGCAAAAACTAGTTGTTGATCTTCTGGTTTCAGCACATCCAGCCTAGTTTGCATCTGAGAAACCATAGAGATGCATAGTGCTTTGAAAATGAATGAATATTCCAAGGCTGATAGTACCTTTAACATACCTCAAGACCCTCTTTAATCTATTAAAGTCTGCGATAGTAGGTTTCTACATTTTCTAGCAGAGCAAATTTGTAGCATAGGCAATGTTTGGTCGAGTTAATATGAGGTATTGGAGACCACCAACTAGGCTTCGATACTCAGTGGGATTGGGCAGAGGTATAGGATCATTGATCAAAACAGTTGGTCTTAATGAAAGAGGAGTGGAAATTGGTTTACACTCCAGCATATGAGCTCGGGTGAGAAGATAAATAGCATACTTAGTATGGCAAAAAAACAAATGTTTAGGAGTACGCTTAACTTCAATACCAAGGAAATAGTGTAGTGGACCAAGATCCTTCATATGAAACTAGAGGCTTAGAGAATTAATGAGACTAGAGAGCATTCGAGATGAACTTCCAGTTATAATAATATCATCAACATACAATAGTAAGAGGATTGTCTCTGTACCGGTATGTAAGATGAATAATGAAGGATCAATTGAGCTACAAAAGAATCCATACTCTAGCAAGAAACTGCTGAACTTATCAAACCAAGCTTGAGGAGCTTGTCGAAGTCCATAGAGGGACTTTCTGAGAAGACAGACATGATGAGGTCTCTGTGATTCTTTAAACCCAAGAGGCTACTCCATATAAACTGTTTCACTTAAGGTACCATGTAAGAAGGCATTTTTAACATCTAATTGATGAATTTGCCATTGTTTCATCATTGCTACAGAGAGAATTATTCAAATTGTAGCATGCTTCACCATAGGACTGAAGGTTTATGTGAAATCAATACCTTCTTCTTGATGAAAACCTTTAGCTACAAGTCGAGCTTTCAGCCTATCTAGACTCCCATCAGGTGCAAGCTTTGTTTTAAATACCCATTTGCAGCCAATTACATTCATTTGATCAATTCTAGGAACTAATTCCCAAATTTTATTCTAGTACAGAGCATCCATTTCTTCTTGCATTGCTTGACACCATCCTTTGTCTACTAAAACATATTTTATTGATTTTGGTTCAATAGGAACTTGGTACTCGGCTAGACATGCATATTTAGAATTTGGTTTAACAATTCCAGATCTTAGTCTAGTTTGCATAGGATGAGTAGGAAGTGTACCTTGTGTATTTCCTGATACAGAACTGATTTGAGCTTGATCTGTATTAACTTGTGGTATCGAGTTAGATTCTTGACTTGGAGATACTTGTTCCTCAATACTTGTAGATATCCGTGGAGATTCAATATTACGTGATGCATTATCAAGAGCAGTTTGTGTCTCAACATCAGGTACTGTATTCATTTGTGGTATAATTGTAGGATTGATTGTACTGATCCCACTGTCCTGTGCTTCAGGAATCATTCCATTTGATCTAGTATTCTGCAGGTGTCCAATAGACTTATTGACTTGTGACTGAACCTATTCTGTGGTATTGGATGTAGGAGATAGCAATCCTCTTATCCATTGTTTGTACAACTCAGATCCCTGTTGATACTCAGCAGTTGTTACATGAGTAAAAGGCAATACTTTCTTATCAAATACTACATGTCTACTAATATGGACATGTCCATTAGTAGGCAAGAGACATCTGTAACCTTTATGTCTCTCACTATATCCAAGACATATGCATGTGAGAGATCTTGGATCAATTTTATGCTGTGTATAGGGCCTGAGACAAGGGTAACAAGCAGATCCAAATACTCGTTGGTGAGCATAATCTGGTTTCTGTTTATACAATTTATAGTGAGGTGAGTTCATATGTAGCTTTGTCATGGGAAGCAGACTGATTACATAGACTGCTGTCATGAAAGCATCTACCAAGTATTTTAATGGTACTCTAGCATGATACAGTAATGCTATGCCCAATTCAACTACATGTTGATGCTTTCTCTCAGAAATACCATTTTGTTCTGGTGTGTAAGGACAAGAAATGTTCTGCTTAATGCCACACTGTTGTAAGTGGTTCTGAAATTTGATGCTAGTGAACTCTCCTCCTCCATCACTCTGAACTACTTTGATCTTGTGATCAAACTGATTCTCTACTAGCCTTTGAAACATGACAAAAACATCATAAACTTCTGAGTTCTGTCTCATTGGATATATCCAACTATATCGAGAAAAATCATCCACAAAAATGATATTGTAACGAAATTTCTGAACAAATTGAATTGGTGATGGTCCCCAAACATCACAATGTATCTTTTGAAGGGGAACATTAGAGGTATAGTCTAAGAGTGGAAAAGGCAAATTTGAGCTCTTAGCAATTTGACAGCTGCTGCACATATTTTGAGCTTTTGAACTATATTGAATTAGATGTTGGCTTTGCAGAATCTTCACTATTTTTAAACTGGTGTGAGCAAGTCTTTGATGCCAGACATCTTCTCCTACTTCCTGTTGAATCTGAGTGAAGAAAACTTCTGTGGCTCTAGGATCCACTTGATACAGCCCCTTGATTTTCCTTCCTAGCTTCACTATTGTATGGTTGTAATTGTCCTTCATATACACCTCATGTTTGTCAAAAATAAAAGAATAGGGATAGTCATCTGTTAAATTTGATAGAAAAAGGAGATTCTTCTTGATTTCAGGAACTATTAAAACATCATTTAGTGGTAATATGCTAGTTTTTGTATGTAGTATTCCATTACCAACACATGAGATTGACAAATAGGATCCATCTCCTATCATAACAGTATCATTACCACTATATGCAGCATAGTTACGAAGCATACCGGGTTCTGCAGTAATGTGTGATGTAGCTCCCATGTCTGGGTACCACTCTGTACCATAAGGTTCTTCAATATGCATGGCTGCCAATGCAGTTGATATTTCATCTGCTTGATATGAATTATCAAAGCGATACCAACATCTAAGTGCTGTATGACCTGGTCTCTTACAAATTTGGCATTCCAGAGGACCATTATTCATTGGCTTTGTGTTCTGTACATGCTTATCACCATTTGAACTTTGTGGAGGATATGATCTAACACCTTAACTAAAAAGTGGTCGACTTTCCCTTCATCTAAGTGTTGGAGCTCCCTTTAATCAGACCACAGCAACCACTTCCAAAGCCAAGTACGATCCCCCAAAACAACCCTGAGAATGGCGCGCACCTTTGCTGCATAAAATGGTGCCCTAGCTCACCCCAAGAGTGGAACCTGGACTAGTAAGTTTAGATGGAGAGTAAGGAGGAAAACCATATTCGAATAGCTGCCCTGTGCAAAAGTTTAGGGCACTTACGGTCAGAAGATGATGTCGTAGCTGTGAGGGAGGAAGCCCCAACTAACTAACTTGTCGAATGCAACCACACTCTATTCGGTAAGCTACTCTCAAAGACAAATGTAAACTTTCATGCGTTTTGCAAAACGATGAAGAAGGCTTGGAAATTGGAATCAGTGGAATGTTCCCAAAAAGAACTTCGTCTTTTCTCATTTGTCTTTGATTTCAAAGTCGACAAAGAAAGGGTACTAAAAATAGGTCCTTGGTCATTTGCAAGTAATATGTTGGTGCTGAGGCAATGTGACATGACATTCTGGAGCATTGTTATGATTTTTCTCGGTACAATTTTTGGATCCATATTGTGGGCTTGCCTCCTGGATGGATTATGGAAGAAGTGTATTCTAATGTTGCCGGAAGAGAGGGAAAAGTGAAGGAAATTCAACTAGAAAATAGAGGAAATATGCCTTATAAAGTAGGAAAAGTAAGGGTGGAACTTGAACTGTCAGCTCCTCTAAAAACAGGGGCTCTAGTGAATGTTGAAACGGCTAGTGCAATCACCTAGAGGGGGGGTGAATAGGTGAAATAAAATTTTTTTGCAAGTCTTAGTAAAAGTAAATTGCCTTTTAGAGATAATAAACTAAGGATGTAAATAGTTTCAAACAATCATATAAAGCTGCAAATAAAAGTAAGGAGGTCAAGGAAAGAGAATTAAACATAAGGTTTACAGTGGTTCGGCTTAGATCAAGCCTACGTCCACTCTCCCATGTTGACAGCCCAGTAGCTGGATTCCACTATGAATCAAAAGAGATTTCTCAACTTGTGATCTTTGACTTTTTCAGTGAAGAGTCTCTACTAGTCTCTCACAAAGTCTCACTAAGAGTATCTCTCTTTTATATACAAACTTTGAGCTCAATGAATGAAAGAGCAAGGAATTAGAGAGCTTCAGACTTTGAAATTATTTTTTCACGCACTACTTCGAATAACTGGAGAGTCCGTCTTAAATGCTCCTTCATGCCTTTACGACTGTTGGTACTTTCCAAAGGGATTCTTCCAATCAACCCGTTGGATAGAATTAATTAAGGTGATCTCGAGTCGTTAGATGATTGTGATGAAAGCCCGTCAATCCTATTCACCCATACAATTAGGATCTTTGGTTTCCGTAAGTAGAACCTTCCAAGTTTACTCGCCTTTCAAAAGATCTTCATATCAGAGTAAAACGATGAAGAAGGCTTGGAAATTGGAATCAGTGGAATGTTCCCAAAAAGAACTTCGTCTTTTCTCATTTGTCTTTGATTTCAAAGTCGACAAAGAAAGGGTACTAAAAATAGGTCCTTGGTCATTTGCAAGTAATATGTTGGTGCTGAGGCAATGTGACATGACATTCTGGAGCATTGTTATGATTTTTCTCGGTACAATTTTTGGATCCATATTGTGGGCTTGCCTCCTGGATGGATTATGGAAGAAGTGTATTCTAATGTTGCTGGAAGAGAGGGAAAAATGAAGGAAATTCAACTAGAAAATAGAGGAAATATGCCTTATAAAGTAGGAAAAGTAAGGGTGGAACTTGAACTGTCAGCTCCTCTAAAAACAGGGGCTCTAGTGAATGTTGAAACGGCTAGTGCAATCACCTAGAGGGGGGTGAATAGGTGAAATAAAATTTTTTGCAAGTCTTAGTAAAAGTAAATTGCCTTTTAGAGATAATAAACTAAGGATGTAAATAGTTTCAAACAATCATATAAAGCTGCAAATAAAAGTAAGGAGGTCAAGGAAAGAGAATTAAACATAAGGTTTACGGTGGTTCGGCTTAGATCAAGCCTACGTCCACTCTCCCATGTTGACAGCCCAGTAGCTGGATTCCACTATGAATCAAAAGAGATTTCTCAACTTGTGATCTTTGACTTTTTCAGTGAAGAGTCTCTACTAGTCTCTTACAAAGTCTCACTAAGAGTATCTCTCTTTTATATACAAACTTTGAGCTCAATGAATGAAAGAGCAAGGAATTAGAGAGCTTCAGACTTTGAAATTATTTTTTCACGCACTACTTCGAATAACTGGAGAGTCCGTCTTAAATGCTCCTTCATGCCTTTACGACTGTTGGTACTTTCCAAAGGGATTCTTCCAATCAACCCGTTGGATAGAATTAATTAAGGTGATCTCGAGTCGTTAGATGATTGTGATGAAAGCCCGTCAATCCTATTCACCCATACAATTAGGATCTTTGGTTTCCGTAAGTAGAACCTTCCAAGTTTACTCACCTTTCAAAAGATCTTCATATCAGAGTAAATTCCATTAAGAATAATCAATCATGTAGATCCTATATCCAGCCATAAGGTCCAAAAACCATACGAATCGAATCCTTAAAGATAATCCGTCATCTAGATAAGTCTTCATTCTTCAGTTTGGAAACTGTCAGTGAGGGTAGACTTTGAATCTTATGTCTGGCGGTCTTCAGATTTTGACAGAAGAGTCTGGAGTTCTTCAAACTATAACACTTGAGTTTACAAGTCTTCAGACTAAACTTTTGGAAATGTTTTGTTAACTTCAAAATAGTAAATGAGTTTTCTCCAACAAGGGGAATATGTATTGGAAACTCCCACTCCGTCATCTAATTTGGAGATTGTGGGGTGGAAGGAACGCGAGACTAACTTTGTCCCTATTCGAATGAAAAGAAAAGGATGGAAAATCCTTCCTCAAATGAGTATAGGGAAGAAGACATGAGGGATTCAGCAGTTAAGGCAGGGAGAGGGAAACAACCACTGTATTTACTAGACTTAACTGTTAAATGCCTGAAGGAAGTAGGAGGAATTAGCAGGAAAGGGGCAAAGTTTCAAAGAGCAAAAAAGCAGAAGAAGGTTGAGGGGTTGAGTCATTTAGTGATCGACGAGATGGAGTTATTAGAGACACCTATTCTGTTGGTGAAAGAGGGGAATGAATGGGCTTTGGTGACTAGCCCTAATAAGTCACTGGAGACATCATGAGGATATTGAGTTGAAACTGTCAGGGGCTGGGCAACTTCCTGACGTTCCAGGAGCTTCGAGCCTTAGTGGCTCTTGAAAGGCCTAATGTGGTTTTCCTGGTGGAAACTAAAAACAGGGAAACGATGGTGGAAAGGGTACGAAGGAGAGTTAAATACCACAATTCGTTCTTGGTGTAGCTAGTAGAAATTGTGGGGGGTTTGGCACTCATGTGGAGTGAAGAAGTTCAAGTAAAGGTGAACTCGAGCTCAAATGATTTCATTGATATGGAATGTGAAGATCCCACTAGTGGCAATCATATGAGAATTAACCACTGGGGTTTGCTCCAGTGGCCACCTTTCTTGTGGCATCCCAAATTTTCGACAATCCTTGAAGATGCGATGATTGTGGCCGATCAAATTTGTGGGATTCTAGTCATTGGACTATTGAGCTACAATGGAATTATTTTGGTCAACTTGGTAGTTATAGTATATGACTAAGTTGGTATTTATAATTGGATATATATATGTGTATATATATAAGTTATGGTTAAGGATTAAACTTTGGGGGATTAAGACATGATAAACTTGAGATTAATGTGGGCTTAAGAGGAGGATTTTGGGCCAGCCAAGCAATCAAGCAAAGCCAGCCCATGAAGCAGCAAGCCACGTACGCCAAAGGGGGAAGAAGAGCTCGCATAGGTGGCGTCCGAGCTGTCCACCCGACCGCCATGTGTCGCCATGCATGGAGAGTAATCAATGGAGCCTAATGATGACTAATTGGGGTATAAAAGGAGAAGCTGCCGTTTATTGAAGTTTTTTCGTCGACCTAAGAGAGAGAGGGACAAAGAGAAAGCGAAGAAGAAGAAGAAGGAGAGAAAAGGGGCATCGTCCGAGAGCTGGCCGAGTCTTTTGCCGTTGGATTCTTCGCCATTTCTACTTGATCTCAAGGCAAGAATGATCTCTCATCTACCTATGCATGTCATGGTGATGTGTGATGGTCGAATTTGTGAATTGGGTGGCTGGATTGTGGAGTTTTTGAGGAGAACTTCAAGTAGGTGCAATCGGGTTGAGAAGTGATCGTTTGCGCCAGCAGCTTGCATGCGTCTGTAGGTGTGCTTAAGGTTGAAATCTGACCTTGATTCCTTCATGGAAGTTGTAGAACACATCTTGAGCTATAACATAGTCGAATTTGAAGTAATTTGAGTGAGATTAGAGGGGTGAAACCGAATTTCTCTGGAACCGGGTGTCTACCGGAGTTGCTTGCTGACCTTTGATGTTTGTTAGCTTCTGATCGTGTCTTTCTGTTTGGAATTCTTGTTTGACTTCTTCTTGTGAAATGTAAAGAACATCTTGATGAACAACATACTGAAAATTGAGCTGATTTCATTCGGTGTAACCTAGTGAATTGTATGTTTCTTTACGGATTTGAATTCTGGATTGTCTTGGTGGAAGGTCAGTAGGTTGTAGAGCATGTAAGGTGACTTTTGCTTGAGAATCTTACTTCGACCCTTAAAGGAAAGTTGTAGGAAACATGTTAAAATATAACATATCCAAAAATTAGGGAAAAAGGAGGAGGTTAAGTTGCTCAATTGAAGAGATTTCGTTGATAGTAGATCCTGTATGGCTCGGGAACTAAAGCAGAAGCTTGTGATTTTTGTATAGAATTATGTGGGACGAATTTGATGATTGTGCCTTCATGAGAAATGTTCTTTAGACTCTTGGCTATGACATACTGAGATTTGGTAATTTTTGAATGAGATTTGGTATTTTAAATTAATGAAGTTCGTGAGCGGTGCAAACTGGAAATTTCTAAACTTTAATCTGTTTTGGTCGAGCATATATCTTCTTGTGTGAGTATTGTTTGAGCATAGTCTCTTAATGAAATGGTACTTCTATGTCTTAATATAAATGTGGTGAAGATTCATCATTTTTACAAGCCAATTGAATAGTACATTGTAATCTTTTCTATGACTGTGCAAACTGTTTTGCTTGGAATGTGTTGAGTGAACATGGCTGAATAATATCTTTATGTACAAGAACAACCAGAACACGCCTTCTTCATGAAACATGTGTCATATGGCCTTGACTATCATGTATGTGTGTTTCACAATGTTTGAAAAGGCATTTGATGTTCAATTGAGATGATTCTTGAAATTTGTGCATGCTGAATTGTTGGGAACTAATTGAATGGAGCATGCTAGGTGAATCTTCATGCCATATAAGTAGAGACATGTGACATTGCTTGCTGTTATGTATGTTGAGCATCATGTAACATGGCATGAATCATGCATACGAAAGAGGTTATTGGCTGGTGTGTGCCGATGATACCCCGGGAGTGTCGGGATACCCGGCCAGGGAGTGAAAATGCCGGATGCCCAGTAGCCCTGTGAGCGTAAATCTGGATGGCCTCGGAGTTGAGATGCTCGGAGCGTAGGGGATGCCGGAAGCACGGATGGTGTGGGTCGTGGATGTCTCGTGACGCTAGATGAGGTGCGAGATGCCCGGCTAGGGAGTGTAAATGCCGGAAGCACAGATGGTGTGTGCCGTGAATTCCTCATGATGCCAGGTTTGGGTGTGAGATGCCCGGAATGTGGGGTGGCCGGAAGCCGGGTGGTGTGTACCGGGACTTGCATTGAAAATTGCAAGAATTTGATATATATAAATGCATGAGCATTAATATGTGATAGGTGCACATGATAATGCTGAGATATGTGTGCATGAGCATTGTTAATATGTGAAAGGTGCACATGATAATGGTGAGAAATATTGGCGTTAGCATTTGCTGAGTTGTGTGATGTGTATGAATGCATGAGAAATGCTGAATTGTGAAAAGTGCATCTGATGAGGCATGCGAACATGAGTGGCTGAAAGTCTATGGCCGAATTGCTTACTGGTAGTAATCATATGATATTCTAATGTTGTTTAATTGCTGTTGTGTAATGTTACGATATGTTTGGTTGTATTGTATGGGTAGTCATAGAGATTATATTTCTGCTGAGGGGTTGTACTCACCCCTTTTGGGGACTAACATTTCAGCTTAGATATGTCGCTGCCTCCTGTCGCTCTTGGCTCGTTTTACGGTATACCCTCCGATGTGGAGGTGAGAGTGCTGCATTTGGATAGCCCTACTGTCCCTGGGCTGGCGTACTTCAGGGTGAGCGTGCTGATAAAGTTCGATGTGGGCTTGGAGAGCGGCCCGGTGTACCAAGAGTTCGTCTCCGTTTACACCTGCCGTGACGGAGTCATGATGGGTATGATGCCGCTGCCATCGCCCCTGGAGCGCCTGGCCGGAGGTAGACCGTGATTTGAAGCTGGAGGAGGTTGGAGGGATTTTGTTTAAACCGGATCTTGTGGGATGGATAGTGCTTGTATAGGGTTTCTTTGAGGAAGGGTAGGACTTTTGGGGTTTTCTTTTGATGTTATCTTTTGATGTATATCCTACCCGAAAAGAACAGAAATCATCCATCCTTTAACTATATAAATAAGAGAACCGGTTTCCAGTATCCTATCTTGCTTAGTTATGTGCATTGATCCTTTTATGTTTGGAGGGAGGATTGGAGAGTCGTGATTCCGCTTCCGCCATTTGAAGTGCGCTGGGACCGTTTTCTCTGTTTTTTTTTTTTTTTAAAAAAAAAAAGAGACAAAGGGAGAGCCTAAGAGTTTGTATCTCTCAAAGGACAGGTAAGTATGACTGTAATGACCTCAAGGGGGTGTTTGGGGTGTTACATTTCCAACGTGGAAGGGGAGGTGAGGGGTTCAAATCCCTACCTTTTCAAGGGGGGTTGAGGTGGGGACGAGTAAGTTTGAAAAGTGGGTTTCGACTCGCACGCCCTGCACAAGGTAGGGCAAAAGTCTGAGCATGAATGTTAGAGTAGGAATAGAGTAGGACTGACAAAAAAAAAAAAAATCATATGAGAATTTCCTTTCTTCAAGCTTCAACAAACTTCCAGGAGAGGCTCCAGCTATGGCAACAGCTTCAATGCTTTTATGCATCTAACCAATTACCTTGGATATGTATGGGTGATTTCAATGATATTCCTTATAGTTGGGAGAAGGAAGGAAAAAGGGAGGTAGATTACTATCGAATAGCAGCTTTTCAGGACCTGCTAAATGGTTGCTCCTTAATGGATATAGATAGCAAAGGATGCATGTACACATGGGCCAACAATAGAGGAGGAGAAGACTTGGTGAAAAAGAGATTAGATAAAGCCGTATGTACTATGGAATGGCAAGTCACTTCCCCAAATGCAGAAGTTCTAGCTTTACTAGCGGTAAGGTTAGATCATAGCCCTCTCATCCTCTCAGTATATCCAGCTCATGGAAAAAGAAAAAGAGATTTCAAATTCGAAGCATATTGGCTAGAAGAGAAAGAATGTAGGGACATTATTACGGGCATTTGGGCGGAGCATCATCAGGCTCAAAGAAGCTTTTCATAGAAAATCCACCAAGTCACGGAGAAATTAGCTGAATGGAGTAGAAAGAAGTTTTCAAACGCATCATACCAAATCAAGGGCCTCAAAAAGAGACTAATGGAACATAACCAACAGCAATACCCAAGACTCCAGCAAGGAAGAAATTTAGTAGTTAAAGGAGAACATTGATCAGCTATGGAGACAGGAAGAGATGTACTGGGGACTAAGGTCTTGGATAAATTGGCTCCAATGGGGTGATAAAAATACCAAGTGTTTCCATGCCACAATGATACAAAGGAGTCAACGAAATAAAATAACCATGCTGAAGGTGGATGAACAGATCTGGAGCAGGGACTCAAAGGTGCTCAAGCAACACATTGTGGAATACTATCGGTCCCTTTACGAGTCGATGGGACCAAGGAATTTCCAACCCATATTAGATCAATGCCCAAATGTAGTTACTACGAAATTGAATGAGCATTTGATGGCTGCCATATCTTTGGAGGAAGTGAAAGATGCTGTCTTCCAGCTAGGCTCCTTAAAGGCCCTAGGACCGAAAGGACTAAATGGACAGTTTTACCACCATTTTTGGGAAGATATTAAAATGGATGTGATGCTTTTGGTTCAGAAATTCTTCGAGTCAGGTAATCTTGATCCCCTCCTCAACAGGACACACGTCTCCCTTATACCAAAAGTCAAAAATCCAGAAAGCATATGCCAATTTAGATCAATTAGCCTATGTAATTTCAGCTACAAAATCATATCGAAGGTGTTGGCCAATAGATTGAAACCTTGGCTTCCACAGATCATTGCAAATGAACAAAGTGCTTTGTTCAAGGTCGACAAATCCAAGACAATATCCTTATCGTTCAAGAACTGCTGCATCAAATGAGGATAAAGAAAATTAAAAAGAAATTTCAGGCTATCTTGAAACTAGACATGCAGAAAGCATATGACAGAGTAGAGTGGGACTTCCTTCGAATGAGCATGCTCCAGATGGGATTTTGTGACCAATGGGTTGATTTAATCATGAATGTGTGTTGACAGTTTCCTTTGACGTGAAAGTCAATGGAGAGCCAACGAAGTACTTCTCACCTAAATGGGGGATTAGACAAGGAGATCCACTATCCCCTTACCTGTTCATCTTGACAACCAATGTACTTTCTTGGATGATGCACAAAGCCATAGAGGATTGAAGTATCAAAGGAATAACACTAAACAGGTACTGCCCTACCCTTTCCCACTTGTTGTTTGTTGACGATGCCATATTTTTTATGGATGGGACTGTTAGAGAATGTCAAAGTTTGGTGGCTGTTCTGAATCAATATTGCTATGCAACGGACCAAGCGATAAACCTGAATAAGTCAGGTATACTCTTTAGCAATGGCTATCCATCGGAATTGAAGAGGAATATGGCCCAAGAAATGCGAGTGCCAAGTTTTGAAAAAACAGGGAAATACCTCGGAATAACATCCGAATGGGTCAAACAAAGAAAGAGATGTTTACGTGGATGCTGGCAAGAGTAAACATGAAGCTTAAGGGATGGAAAGAGAAATTCTTGTCAAAAGCTGGGAAAGAAATCTTGATAAAAACTGTAGTGCAAGCGTTACCACAATATGTAATGTCAATTTTCAAGATATCTATCTTGATTTGTAGAGCTATTAAACAACGAATTGCAGCTTTTTGGTGGAGACAAACTGAGTCCAAAAAAGGCATGCATTGGAAGAAATGGGAGGTTCTAAAATCTAGAAAAGACAGAGGAGGGCTAGGATTTAAAGACTTGATTAGTTTCAACAAAGTCATGTTGGGAAAGCAGGCATGGCAATTATCCCAATCACCTTTAGCTTTATGGAGCAAGATATCTAGAGGCATATACTACCCAAATGGCAACTTATGGAAAGCAAAAAGAGGACAACGACCATCTTGGGGCTGGCAGAGCATCCTAATGGGACAAGAAGCCATAGAAACAGAAGTACAATGGGTGGTGGGAGAGGGGAAATCAATTAACATCCATCAAGATAACTGGCTACCACAGGGCGTGCTAGGAGGCCCTGCAAACAAGGAAGATCCCCAAATGGTGGCTAAATTAATCGACAAGGAAATGAAGGAGTGGAAAGAACCTTTGCTGCATAATCTTTTTGAAGGGAGAATTGTGAATGAAATCTTGTCCATACCCATCGGCTTGCAGCCAAAGGAAGATAAATTGACGTGGACAGGAAACAAGATGGGGAATTACACAATAAAAAGCGAATACAACAGCGTGTATGCCAAGGCCACCAAACAAGACTACAATAGTGCATCGACCTCATACCAGCCACCCCAGAAGCTATGGACAAGAATATGGCACTTAGCGACCCCTCCCCCCCTTCCCAAACTAAAGATTTTTCTATGGAGTTTATGTCAAGATGCTATACTAACAAAGGAAAACCTATTTCAGAGAAGAATCTTACCTGATCCACTATGCCCTCTATGTTCCAAACATCCTGAGATTGTCAAGCATCTATTTTTTTTTTTTTTTTTTTTTGGTAAAGGTAAGATATGTAATATATAAGAGCCAAATATACAAAAGATCGGCACCAAAAACTTCCACTCAGAGCAAAAGCTGGAGTGAAAGGGAGCCGATGTAAGAGACAACCTAGGTTAGGGAAAGCCAGACAACAAGTCGGCTCAGCAGTAAAAGCTACAAAGCTAAAGACAAGTCGGAGGCTCTGACAAGCACTAGAAGACAGCTAGCGAAATCACAGCATAGGCGCAAAAATGGAGGTATCAAAGCCCCAACATCGCTGAAGTCTTCTATTCTTGTAAGAGTTGGGCACATTCTTGAAGGTCAAAGCTTTGTCCTTGACAACCTTAATAAGATGGTTCTTTAGAGCCGATATACCCACAGCTTCACCACGGAAGATAATATCATTTCTTTTCTTCCAAATAATATGGCACAAAGCCCCAAAAGAAAACCGAGCCAAGGAGTGGAAGAAATCCTTTCCGGAAAGGTACTTCATAAGACAAAAAATAGTATCCATCCAGGGTCTATTGCGCCAAGGAATGTTACGCCTAGTAGCCCAAAAAAATGCTAGCGTCGCCGAGATCTGACAATCAAAGAACAAATGATCTATAGAGTCTGGCTTAGCATTACAAAAAGCACAGCATGTGTAGTCAATTCTGCCATGAGACAGGAGAAAGGCCTGAGTAGGTAAACGATTCTTAGTGATAAGCCAAAGATGGAATTGATACCTAGGAGCAATAGCATTGTTCCAAATAAAGGAAGCCCATGGAACAACGCTCTTCTTTTCCCTCAAAACTTCCCATGCCGAGGCAACTGAGAAAACACTAGAGGAATCATCCCCCCAGAAGAGATGATCACAATTCGAGGAAAGAGCCGGAAGGGTGATACCCCAGCAATCCAAAAGGGATTTGAAGCTTTGACCCTGCAGTTGGAAGAGGTCAGCAACAGTCGAGTAATTCGAAAGTCCGGAGCCATCAATAAGAGATTGAGGGAATATTCCAGCAAGAGGACCAATTGGAAGCCAGTGGTCATACCATAGGGACACCGACTGTCCGTTACCAATTTTCCAAAGGAAAGAGAACCTACATTCCTTCCTTAGCTGCAGAATCTTCTTCCACGCCCAGGAGCAAACAGAAGGAACGGCCGAGACCCAAAAGTTTTTCTTCTTTAAGAAGTTCGAGTGAATCCACCTGCACCAAAGAGACTCTTTATCTGTGAAAAGGATCCAAATATATTTAAGCATCGCGGCCTTATTGCATTCTTTAAGTCTCCGAATACCAAGACCACCCTCCTTTTTAGGAAGACAGACATCCTCCCATGCAACTTTAGCCCCTCCAGAACCAAGGGTAGAACCCTTCCACAAAAATTGTCTCAATATCCTCTCAATACCATCCAAAATCGAGGCTGGTAAGGAAAAAACACTAGCCCAAAATGCCTGAATAGCATGGAGAACTGACTTGATCAATTGAAGCCCGCCTGCAAAAGAGAGAAAGCGCTGGGTCCAAGATTCGACTCTGGCAGTGATACGGTCGATCAAGGTAATACAGTCCGCCTTACCCAGTCTAGAAGAAATAATAGGCACCCCCAAATATTGAACCGGAAGTTTACCTTCCTGAAAGCCAAATTCCAGAATTAAACGATTTCTCAGAGAAGAGGAGCCAACCGAAAGAAACACTTCACTTTTGTTCCTATTCGGTAGTAAGCCACTCCAAGAGGAGAATAAGTCCAAACCTCCTTTAAGTAAAGCCACTGAAGCCCAGTCAGCCTGACAAAAAAGAAACACATCATCGGCGAAGAAGAGGTGAGATAGCTTGACCCGTTTGCATCTTCAAAAATACTTGAACTCCTTTTGAGAAGTACGCTCATTAAGAACACCCGAGAAGATCTCCATCACCAAGGTAAAAAGATAAGGGGACATAGGGTCACCCTGCCGAATGCCTCGCCCCCTGGAAAGAACCCATGTAATTCCCCATTGATAGAAACAGAATACTTTGGAGTACGAACACATACCATAATAAGCCGAATCATCCAAGGCGGGAAGCCGAATGCCAACAAGGTTAACTCTAGGAAATCCTAATCCACAGTATCATAAGCCCTTTGGAAATCCACTTTAATAGCACACTTCGGCGTATATGGCTCCAAATGGAAACCAGCAAAGAGTTCCTGGGCTAGTAAGATGTTATCCCTAATTCTTCTACCTTTCACAAAAGCATTTTGAGAAGGACTTATCAAGTCATTCAAAGCAGAAGCTATGCGATTGGCAAGAATTTTGGTGATAACCTTATAAATGGTATTACAGCATGCAATGGATCTAAAATCCATAACTAAACAAGCATTTGGAACTTTAGGCACCAGTGCAAGAATAGTATTGTCTACCTCTCTCAAGAGTTGCCCAGAGGAGAAGAACTCCCGCACGGCCTCTAGAACCGAAGGCCCGACAATGCTCCAATTGCTCTTGAAAAATTCAGCTGTAAAACCATCCGGGCCCGGTGCTTTACCACGAGCAAGGGAGAATAGGGTGTCACGGATTTCTTCATCCAAAACAGGACGAGCAAGGTAAGTCACCTGATCTTCCATAAGAGGCCGACGAACAAACTGTTTTAGATACTGCAACGATGGCTTAGCGAGGGTAACTTGCGGAGTGAGGAGTTTCGAAAAGTAGGAAACAAAGACTTGAGGTACAGACTAGGGTCTGAAATGAGAAGACCCGAGGAATCTTTAATCGAAAGTATCCGATTTACCAATTGCCTTTTGCTAACCGAGTGGTGAAAGAATTTGGTATTGCAATCGCCTTCCTTCAACCATTGGATCCTTGATTTTTGTCTATAGAAAGACTCCTCTTTTCTGCGTAAATCCACAAACAAACGACGTTGAAGTTTTTCATTATCAACAAGAGCAACGTTATTCGGATCTTGCTGAGTTCTGCTTGAGTACAATATAAGACATCTCTAGCTTCCGCTACTCTAGCAGAAATATTGGAATAAGCTTCCTTGTTAAGATGTTTCAGCTGGCCTTTCAAGGTCTTCAACTTAGTCACGAGTCTAAACATAGGAACCCCATGAACGGGGTGATCCCATACTTGTTGAACAATAGTGTGAAAATTTGGATGTTCTGACCAAAAGTCAAAGTATTTAAAAGGCTTATGCGTATTAACAGGGTTGAGGACTCTAACCACCATAGGAGTATGATCTGAAATCCCAGGGTTGAGAAAATTTGCTTCTGAAAAAGAGTACTCCAAATTCCACTTCAGATTTACCAAAACCCTGTCTATCTTTCTCATTTTCGTTGAAGTAGACCATGTGTAGCGGAAACCAACATACCTAAGATGCAGAATCTCAGTTTGAGCTAAGCAAGTAGCAAACTCATCAAAATAAGGAATCCAAGAGTTTGAACTACCAACTCAATCAGAAGGGTCCTTAATGGCGTTGAAATCTCCTGCAACAAGCCACGGTGAATCCTGCAAAAGATTATTGAAATGGAGGAGGTCCTCCCAAAGAGGTCTCTTCCGCACAAAAGTATGTTCTCCATAGATCACAGAAATAAAGCAAGTCAAACTTGACAGGTTAAGCTTAAGACAACCATGTATAGCCTGAGAGTTGGTAGAGATAGGATCATACTTGACCACATCCGGGTTCCACCCAACCCAAATTCTACCACGAGGGGCGCATTTGTAGTTGGCAACCCACCTCCAACCCCTTAGTAGAGTAGACGAAATAGACTCAAATAACGAATCAGGGACCTTAGTCTCAATCAAGCCGACAAGGCATAAACCGTTGGCGGACACAAATCTTCTGATCTCGGCTTGCCTAACGGGATCCATCATACCTCTAACATTCCAAAAACCTATATACATATTTACAAGCAAGGCAGGGAAATTACCTCTTTTTTGAGGCCTTATGACGGCTAGGAGCCGCTTTAGGCGTCACCAAAGGAGGCGGGTCAGGGCGAAGTAGTAGAAGCTGCTCTTGAACAGATTTAGTCCTTTCACTCTTAGGAGGAGCCTTCGGAGAAGGGGATCCGACCGAGAGAAGGTCTTCATCATCCGAAATAGCTTGAATACTAGAGGTGGAAATATCATTAGAACACTCACGGGATTTTGAGGCATTGGAAGCAGTGGAAGCATTCAACTTCATTAAGATTCCATCAGATTTCCGGGTTGCCAAACTCTCCAAATCTTCAAAGTCTCTCTTCAGAGAAAGCACCCCTTCAGACGACACAGCTAAGCCGATAGAAGTAGCATTCTTCTTTTTCTTCTTGCCCTTGACATGCATCCATCCCGGATCAACATGTGGGAGGGCTTCAGTAGTCGCAGGTACAACATCTAAGAAAGCCAGTGTGCACTCTCCACCAGACCCAGAGCAAACATCAGCAGCCCTATCAGTTGGTGGTAAATCAGACTTTGGAACTACATCCAACAGCACACCAGTGGAAGACACCCTAGCCAATGGGCCATCTACACCAAGCGTAGGAGCAAGCGGGGAATTCTCGGGCCTTTCGAAGCTTTGCCTTTGCTGAATCCTTACAGGGGCAACAGATGAAGCAGGCGAGGCAGGGGCCACTTCTTTCCCCTGAGAAGTAGGAGAACCAATCATAGGTCATGGGATAACACCTGCATCAACAGGTCTCTCAACAGGAGGAGGAGCAGCAACATTTGGAGCAGCTACAGAACCACACTTATGTCCAAAGATGCCACATCCGGCACACGGAATGGGTCTCCATTCGAATTCAACTCTAACTTCACATGATTTCCCATTATGCACCACCTGGATGGACTCACAGATAGGTTGGTCAGCAGTAATTTCAACACACACACGAGCAAACGATAGCATTTCCATCTGTTCTGTTCTCCTGTCAACATATAGAGGCTTACCCAACGCACTGGCAACCTTCCCAAGTGCTTGAGCAGACCAAAAAATTAGAGGAAGATTTCTCAACCTCACCCACACCGAAACCGATAAGTGTACATCCTTCCTCAGCTCTAGCTCTAGTCTCCATTGTTGTAGAACCAAAGGAACCCTAGCAATTGTGATAGGTCCCCCTTCAAGCAATTTTCTGCGGAATTCACTATCCGGAATGTGTATGAAGAAGAACCCTTGTCCATTAGCCATAACTCTCGATATATGAGGACCCCAAGCATTCTTGAGAGCCATTTCTATAACCTTGAAAGGTAGACGCCTGCCCATAAAGTAGCCTACCAAACACTCATAAAGCATAGGATCAGCAGCTTCTACATCAGAGTCAGTCAATTCAACCACAGGCTTGTTGTTGATAACAGTAGGAGGGAAATACTCTAAGTCATATCCCTTTGTCATCACTCTAGCTACAGCCGCCCAGGTGCGGTGATTTGGGTTTTTGGATTCACCCATAGGCCGAGGGTGTTTGGATCTCGATCTTCCCCTACTTCTAGCGCGCCGCTGACCAGCAGGGAGACAAGGAGGGTGCAACATTTCATTTTCTTTCAACCCAACAGGGGCTGAAACCTTGCAACCGAGGTCCTCATTCAAAGAGCCATCTACAGTGAGAGAAGTATGAACAGGAGGGGGAGGAACATATGGGTGAATATGTGTTTATGAAATTCTTTTCAAACATTCAACTAAGATCTTTTGGCTTGAAAATAAAATAAAAAATAAATGAATCACGCAACTATTAAAATAAATAAAGTAGGGTAATAGAATTTTTGACACCGAAGTTTATAGTGGTTTGGCTTATTGTAAGCCTATGTCCACTCTCCACATTGGCAGCCAACTAGCTGTAATCATAATGTAGCAAATGAGAGCTTTATAGTTTATGATCTAGACTTCATTTGTTGAAAGTCTATTCTATAGCTTCTCGCAATTTCACACTGTGAGTATCTCTCATTAGTACACAATTTGAGCTCAAGAGATTTTGAGAACAAGGAGTTTTAGAGGTTCGAACTTCGAATTTTTCTATCAGCTCACTCACATTTTGAACAACTTCGACACACCTTAAATATCCCTTCGTGCCTCTATAGCCATTAGCACTTTACAAGAGTTCATCCAATCTACCCGTTGGAATGAATCAATTTAGGTGATCTTCACATTGTCGAATATCAGTGGAAGATAGCTCATCAATCCTACTCACCCATACAATCAGGATCTTGAGTTTCCAAAAGTGGATCCTTCCAAAACTTGCTTGATCTTCAACGGATTATTTCCAAAAATCTTTCGAGCTTAGAATCACGGCCAGAAATCTTTCGCGGATAAATTAAGCAAGATAATATCAAATTCTTGATTTCCTTAACCGTTAGAATAAACTACTGACAGTTTGGCAAAATCCCAAAACTGAGTCTGACTGACTTCAGACTTTAATAGGGTTTGCAGATCATTAGACCGTAACTTCTGAGTCTGGTAATCTTCAGACGGAAATGCTGGGTCTTGAACTCTTCAGATTTAAGCGACTGAGTCTTAAATTCTTCAGACTTAACTGACAAGGATGTTTTGTCAACTTCAAAACTCACAAGGGATTTTTCTTCAACAATCTCTCCCTTTTTAATGGTGACAAAACACCTCGGCAGATTTGTAAACCTCTTAATCTACAAAGAAAACTCATACATGTTTTGAGGAATACTTCTACAAGCACAGAAAGATGTTAGTTCAAATATCCTCACAAATATAATGATCCTGCAAGTTCACAAATCTACAGATCCAATCATCAAACCAGTGCATAAAGTCATAGGTTCAAATATTTAAACAACCCAAAGTCTAAAGTCATAAACATAAACAGTCTACCAAAAAACAAAACGAAATAAAAGTTCGAATAAAAGTTTGAAATAAAAGTTCAAATCTGCAAATTCTCCCCCTTTTTGTCCCATCAAAAGGAGGTAGAGGAATGAAGAATGAGATTGATAAAATTTAGGGTTCCTTGGGAATGCGAACAAGATGGTATTCACTGAGTGATTGCACTATCTTCTCAAGGCTGGTGAGAGCTTCCTTTACTGAATCCAACTTAATGCCCTTTACATTCGAGTCCACTTGAAGTTTGAGGGCATTGATTTGGTCTTGCATTGCGGAGGAAGTAGCCAGCATTGCCTTTTTTAGGTCTCTCAGCTCATAATCCATCCCAAAAACCTGCTTTTTAAGGTCCAACATGATATTCAACAATCTAGAAAAATCTATTGAATTAGCTTTACCTGAACTTGGACCAGCAGACTCTGTTCTTTGAGTCTGAAAGCTAGGTGCTTCTTTCTCAACCCTTTGCCCATCAGATGGAGAGGATTCATCAATCTCAGGAATGTATGATGCATAAATATTTTTTGCATCAGCACCTGACCTACTGACATCACTTGTATGAAATGGCAATATTGTACCTTGATCAGCAGCAGCTCCCCCTGTTTTGTTGCCAATGGGTGGAGTCGAGTATTCTTCGCCAAATTCCATCTCATCTCCAGCAGAGTGATGTTTTTCAGTCTCCTTTCCAGAGTGTTCTTGAGCAGAGGATGGCTCAAATTCTTCAGCAAAATCTTCTTGAGCCTTGCTCTCCTCTTCATCTCTCCTTTTTCTTTCTTCCTCTTCTCTTCTGACTTCTTCTTCTTCTTCTTCTCTTCTTCGTTCTTCCTCTTCTTCTCTTCTCTGTTGCTCCTCTTCTCTCCTCTGTCTCACTTCTTCTTCTTCTCTTCTCTTCTTTTCTTGTTCTCTCTTTCTTTGTTCTTCCTCTCTTCTCATTCTCTCCGCTTCTTCTTTTGCTTCTACTTCTCTCCTTGCTCTCTCTTGATTGTCAACTCTCAAACTGACTGTGCTCCTTAACCTTGTAAGAGCAGAAAGAGTCATGGCATTGTCAAACTCTTCTTCATCATCCTCATCCTGTAGGATGACTTTCCTTCTCTTTTTCTCGGGAATAGCCATGGGCTCTTTGCCATTTCTTTTGGCAGCAGCAGTAGCAAACTCTTTGGAAGGTGTCTTCTCCTTCAGTCCTTCCAGTGCAGTGTTCAACTCTTGAAGTTTCATCTTCATCACTAGTTTATATCCCACAAGTATCAGACTTAAGTTGGTTAGGCATAAAGGTGCAGGAATTTGTATCCTAAACAACCTGGTGACAAGAGATGAGTAAGGCAACTGGCCTTTATCCTTAACCACTGTCCTATACATGTGGAAGAGGATAACATGAGGAAGTGAAAAGGGCTTGCCTTTATTTAGAGCAAACATGAAAAGTGAAGGATAACCTATTTGCATCTAAAAACGACAAGTTGGAGTAAAAATATGCTGTCAATTCAGGATAACCACTTGTCACGTCTGTACAGAACTTCTCAAGTTGCAGCCTAGAGAATTTTTCCCTGAGATTTATCTTGATTTAGTCAAGAAAGCCAAAATCCACACTCCTAGGATTCATTACTCCTCTCTTTAGCAACTTAGTATAGACTCGCTCATGTTCTCTTGATCGAAATAAACTTCCTTGGGGACAGATGGTGTTCACTGCAACACCCATCCGTGGTTGGAATTGAGAGAACAGCCTTTCATCATTATCTAACGGCTGATTGGCGGTTCCAAACTGTGGGTCACTAGGTATATTTTCAAAGGTGCTCTTTGCGAGCCCTTCTCCAACAATACCTAAATCTTCCATTTCTCGCAAGTCAGAAATTCATCGATCAGCCTTAACTTTGTACCCCCATTTTTCAACTTTTTGTACAGAGAATACGCAAGCTTGGGTCTCAAGGTTCTTACTGGTGCAGCCTCGGTAATCACTTCCTCTTCATACTGTTAATGACTCGGAGTCTCCCTTTGTGGAGAATCTTCTTCGCCCATGAGGTCCACTCTCGTAGGACCCTCTTGTCGCCTTTGTGGTCCCTTTTCAACAAGTCTTGATCACTTTCTCAAAGACATGCTTGAATCGAGAGTGAATATTCAACTTGTTTGTAAAAAGGTTGGATTTTTACTGAGTAAAGAAATCAAACAAGGACGCTAGTGGAGAATTTTTTTAGGCTTTTAGGGTTTTAAGAAGAAGAAAACGGGATTACTTTTGAACGTTGTGAGGGATGAAGACGACGATTCGGGAGTATAAATAGCAAGAAAATATAAAAAAGAGATACCGAACTGTCGCAAGAAGGAAAAAAAAATTGTCAATTTTGAAAAAGTAAACCGCAAATTTTGAAAAGAAAACTGCCATAATTATGTCAGAAGTCGAATAAAAAGCAGATTTCAATATTTCAAAAATAATTATTAATTTAATAAATCAATAAAGAATGACGAAACACGTAATCAAACTTTACATCAGAGTTTGAGAATATCCAGACTTTGCCTCAGAGTCTGAAATCTTTCAGACCTTACTTTTGAGTCTGAACACCTTCAGACCTTATTTTGAGTCTGAACACCTTACCTTGAGTTTGAACTTTTCAAGACTCTAGTTTAGAGTATGAACCTCTTCAAATCTTATGATAGTCAGTCTTGAGCGAATTGATTCAAAGTGAGCTTTCTCTAGGGGCTTTGTGAATATGTCTGCTAATTGGTTTTTTGAATCAATGAACTGAATTACCACTTCACCATTTTGAACATGGTCTCTTATGAAATGATGCTTGATTTCAATGTGCTTTGCTCTTGAATGAAGTATTGGATTCTTTGTAAGGTTGATTGTGCTGGTGTTATCACACGTGTTATCACACTTGATTTCTGTGCAAGATTCTTCAACTCCAAAATCTTTCAATTGTTGTTGCATTCATAGTATTTGAGAACAGCAACTCCCAAGAGTTATGTATTCTACTTCAGCGGTTGAAAGAGTTACGGTACCCTGTTTTCTTGAAAACCAAGATACCAACCTGTTTCCCAATAGTTGACATGTACCTGTAGTGTTTTTTCTATCCACTTTATAGCCAGCCAAGTCAGCATCAGAATATCCAAGGAGAGTAAAGTCTCTTTCTTTGGAATACCAGAGACCTAGCTTAGATGTGGTTGCAACATATTTGATAATACGCTTCACAGTAGTCATGTGAGATTCTTTAGGATTAGATTAAAATATAGCACAAATATAGACACTAAATAAAATATCAGGTCTAGATGCAGTAAGGTAAAGAAGTGAACCAATTATGCTCCTGTATAGTTTTTGGTCTACACTCTTTCCTTCTTCATCTTTGTCCAGCTTTAATGAACTTGACATAGGAGTTTCTGTCTTCTTGCAATTTTCCATTTCAAACTTCTTGATGAGGTCTTTTGCATACTTTTCTTGGTAGATAAAAGTTCATTCTTTTGATTGTTTGACTTGAAGTCCCAAAAAGAAGTTCAATTCACCCATCATGCTCATTTCAAATTCATTCTGCATACATTTCGAAAAATTCTTGCAAAGATTTTCATTAGAAGAACCAAATATTATATCATCAACATAAATTTGAACAAGTATGAAATCCTTCCTTTCTCTTTTGATAAATAAAGTAGTATCTACTTTACCTTTTGAAAAACCATTTTGAATTAAAAAATTACTTAACCTTTCATACCAAGCTCGAGGTGCCTGTTTTAAACCATACAAAGCTTTCTTCAGCTCGATCCCCCCATAATCCCTTTGGAATATTTTGTGCTCAGATACCCACATGTCGTTTTCATGTAATCCTCGCTTTGATGAATGAATGAATGCACTACTTTCGACCAAAAAAAAAGTGACAATCATCTTGATAATCTTTGAATGTCAAGTAAGCCTTAATATTTTCCATTTTTTTTAATCGAAAAGAGAGCATTATTACATTTTCTTATATGCATACATTTGATTTAATGCCAAGTTAAGCTCATAATTCGTAAACTCGAGGTTTGCCGATGGGTGATATTGACTATTGAGTGTTATAATACTTGGCTAAATGAAGATGGCGAAAAAAAAAAAGTCTTAGAAAAGGGATATACACATCTCATCATTTCCATCGTATATAAATGGTGCAATAATATCGTACGTCTCCCTTGACTAATAGAAATAAACCCAACAAAAAGTAAACCTAAAAGTACATATGCAAAATTATCTCAAAACTACTACCAAAGAAAAAAAAAGCAAGTTTCGAAAAAAGTGCTCCTTTGATGACAACTCTCATCCTAGTAGGGTTTGTTTGTTAACATTTCTATTTTCCAAAATTTCTATTCTTTTGTTCTTTGGAACAGAAAAAAAACAAAAATCTATTTGGTTACGTCAGCTAATTTTTCTATTCCCTAAAATAGAGAATGGGTTGGAGAATAAATTTGGAATAGAAACAAGGGTTGAAAAATATTGCTTTTGTTCCCAGGAACAATTTATGGAATAAGTCATTTTCTTTTCTTTTCTTCTTCTTCTTCCTCTTCTAATCGGTTGCTGGACCTTGGTATGGTTGACGATCGGCTAGAGACAAGGTCTAGCGACCTCGCCGAGAGCCGGCAAGGCTCCCCTGAGGCTGAGACCTCTCCAACTCTCATCTCTGGCCGGTTGCCGAGCCATGGTCGGCGACTGGCTAAATAAGGATGAACAAGAGAAGGAAAAAAAAAGAAAAAGAAGAAAAATCTCAAAAAATCCTTAATAAAGTAAAAGAAATTGTACATCACAAAAAAATTTGAATGTCATACCAAACACATTCTGTTCTTTTTCTATTATGGGAATAGAATTATACAATTACCAAATGCGTTATTTTGCTCAAAAATTATTTTAGAAGATAGAAATAGAAAAAAAAATATTTTTGAATGGAAATTATTCTCAAGAACAGAATTGTTATCAAATACAGCCTTAATTGACAAGTCACTATAGAAAAGAAAGGGCAATAACAAACTTTTTTGTTGCCTTTCATTTGTGAAGTTTGCTCTGTTGCCTTTGCATAAGATGCCAATTTCGTTTTGTCACCTTTGGTACCTAAGGGAACAAAAAAATATATATTACCTAAGTTGATAATTTTTCTTTTAATTGCCTTAGATACCAGACACGATTTTTTTTTTCCCATTTGGTACCAAATGGGAGACAATAACGTTTTTTTATCTTTCAAAACCAAACGCGAAAAAATAAAATCGTCTTGCTCGAAGGCCGCAAAATTCATTCTTTTATCCCTATAGACTGGCCAAAGACGACAAAGTATTCGTCGTCTAAGTTCAACTTTTAAGCCAAATAGGCACCAAAGGCGACGAAAAACTTGTTGCGTTATGTTTATTTTTCGGGCTTGGCATGCCGACAAATTCATCTTCATCACTTTAGACATTGTTCGTTTCTTTTTGACACGGAGATCTCGAGGCAGAGGATCTTCTCCTCCTCGAAGTGGAGGAAGACGCGGGGCTGTGTCCGAGTGTAGAGGGGGTGCTTGTGGAGGAGACTCTCGGGGGGGCCTTTTGGCCAATTGGGTTGCGGTGGAGGTGGAGCCGGAAGATGGTGGAGGCAGCGGCGGCGACGGTGGTTGTGGTGATGATGGGTTTGGAGGAGGAGCGGCGAATTGGAGAGTGGAGTGGTGATGTTCCCATGGCTGGGGGCGACTGTCGAGCATGAGCTTTATGTGCTAAGGTAAGGCCTGCAAGGCAGATGATGCTGCTCTCTTCGATTATATTTGCTTTTTCTTGGATTTGACACGTGGAGATTGGGCAGGAAGTCATTGGCTAGTGATGGGTTGTTCGGATTATCCGGGTGGAGAAGAAGTCGAAACTAGGGAGTAGTTCGTACCGTTTAGGGGGAAAATTTTATAAAAAGTCGTATGTACCTGAGTTTTGGCCACAAACACGTTTCCAGTGATTTTTTTTTTCTCTGATTCTTAGATGGCAGTCCAAAAGAATTATGCGATGAATATACTACTTTACAATGATGACACTGTATAATCAATCAATTAGCATTAGCATCTTGTGTGCTTGTATATTATTTTTCATTGATCGTTTACATCACATGTAATGTTCCAGTGACGTGTTATTTGTCATGTAAAATATTGTTCTAGAATGAATTTTCAATTATCAAAATCCATCTTTGAATATGATGTTTTTCTTGAAGAATATCCCATAAATTGTTGTCGCCTTTTGTACTATTTTTTTTTATGGATTTTGCATCATCTAAAACTAAATATATCCATTATCTATACTACCCTTTTAGGAAGAGTTTTTTTTTTTTTTTTTTGGGGTCTCTCAATCAATTTTCAAATAATTGAATTCATTGGCTTTTTTTTTTTTAAAAAAAAAAATCATTTGTCGCTTACAATTGGAAATCACTATCAACCCCTACTTTCCACTATCGAAATGTTGTGATCGGCAAACAAACTATAAGCATGTGCGCAAGTGCGTAATGGACACAAAAATCATAATTGAAGTTTTCCATTTCCAGTTGATTTAATCAAGGAAATAGAAATGATTTTGTAATATTAAGCGGTGTCCTCGAATGACGTGTGGATGACTCACTAGACCTGTTTAATGGTGAGTCTAGTCAGGTCGGGGTCGAACTTCTTGAGATCCTACCCAAGCTCGCCCAAGGGAAAAACATGAGGCTAGGCCCTCTTATTGAGTTCGTTCTTATTATTTTAATTTTTAGAGCTAAAAATAAATAAAAATGGATAATAAATGCAAAATAATTTCAGGATGTTGTGTTATTTTATTTTATTACTTTATTTATGAGTGTTATTTTATATTTTTTCATATTTAGAATTTTGAACTTATTTGATCTTACTAGTGTTTGTAAGTTCTGAATGTCCAAGTAAAATTTTTAATAGAAGGGAAAAAACCAAAAACTTTCCACACGTTTCATCTGACTGCTGCTTATATGCCTTCACTTTTTGCATATACCAAAAACATACTTGAGTTTTTCTGGAGACCAATTTGCACCTTCGCAACGATATCTTTATTTCTCCATTTGGGAGAGATATATTTTTGTTCCAAAGTGTTTATTCGCAAATCATAACCTCTTACATCCACCCATATTATTTAAAACCAATTAAAAACCAAACCATTTAAAGTTTAAGCAATGTGCTAAGATGATTTTGCAAGGAGGGGTAATTTGGTCTTTTCAATGTGGAATTTTACTTAGAGGTATGTGAATGGTATATGTAAAAATAAAGGTAGGAATGAAAAATGACCATTAGGTCTAAAGTGAGGTACTTTTATGATTTTTTTAACCCTTAATCAAACTTATTATGTTATTTATTTATTTTTTTTAGTAAAAAACAAGAGAGGAGCCGTTTAGGCCTCAAGGCCCTTGTCCAAAGCCGGCCCACCCGCTAATTGAACTGTTCTAAGCCTACCCAACAGGCTTATAAATTTAGCTTAGCCTCCCTGTTGATCAAGTCTACCGCTCATGTTATGCCATATTGTCGTGGGCTACCTTTTCCATTAGGAGGGGAAAAAACATAGATTTAGGAATATTGTCTAACAAGCAGGTCCCATGGCCCTTGTTTTTGACATAGGTTCTCCCAAGCTCATGCCTCAAACTATTTTAGGTTATTCAAATTGACGATATATGAATTTTCTAATGAGAAATCGCCATTAACATATTGAGGTCGACTAGAAATCAAGTGAAGTACGGGAGTATATTTCACTTTCCATGCAACCAGAGAGTCCGGGGTTAGGGACTTGGTTACACTAATTGATCAACCAATATCCTTGTAGCATCTGATTTTGTTCATTTTAAAAAGAATGTTTGTCACTAGATTGATTTTAAACCTATCTACTAACGTGTGAAACAATCATATGAATATGTAATCATTAAAATAACAATCAATAACTACAGAAGCATTAAACAAATTGCAAGGAAAAAACAAGAATCTAAAGTCAAGAAGTAAGAAAAATGTCATTCCTAACTAGGCTAAAGAGGGGGAAAAAAAACCTGGCTAAAGAGAAACCAAAGTGTCGCGACCCTACCTTGCCACCACATCTCCTCAGGGAAGGAGGGAGGATGGGTCGGATTTAGGGGTACTTGACTGTGCGAGTTTTCTCACAGTTAGCATCTACAAAGGCGTCATCACCTCGCCTTTTAGGACAAACCATTTATAAGTTCCCTTGCACATAATCGTGAGCTCTCCTAAGCTTGTACTTCACGTGACAGCAGAAAATATAGTGACCCTATCTCTTGATTGATGATTTTAAGGTCGAAAAGAAACCGGATGTAAAGGTGAGTTAAAGGATATTTTGACAACCATGGTAACCCTCTCAAGATGTAAATCTACTAAAGATGGCATTACTTCATCGTTTAACTTTACCATCTTGAGTATGCTATGTCACAATTGCAAAACTTTTCCTAAGGTTCATACCCCTTACCACGGGTTTATTAAACGATCTAGTTGTTTAAGACAATCTAGAAAATAATATGAGAGTCGCCATAGCCTCGTTTTTAAGGTTGGCTAGAAAACTCAATCAAGGGTCAGGAGTTGTCCATTGATTTCTACGCAGTTGGACATATAAGTTCGGAGACTTGGGTTGCGTTAATATTTTTATTTGCATCCTTTCGGTACCTAAAGTATGTCGTGTTACTTAAAGTGTCCATGTATTTCTTTTTACTTTTTGGGGGTTGTTTAACCTAAACTAAGTGATTATGCATGGATGGTTAAAGAAAAAAAAAAGAAGGCACACAATTGAATTTAAAGTACAAGGTGGTAATTAAACAACCAAGTAAATAGTAAGTCTATCATGTGATTCTAAGACTTAAAAGAAATAAGAGGAAAGAAAAAAAAAGAACCTGCAACTCGGTGTCGGGTGTTCATACAAACGAAGAAACCTAAAACTTATATTGGGAATGAATGGTACAAAAGTATAGTTAGAATGGATATCGACCTTCCACCATCTTCATGTCTCGATGATCTTGAGTCTTTATGGGCCTAATCTAGTTCTAACCTAAAAACTAGAACTAGGTACATACAATGGAAAGAAATATTCATGCATGTCAAAACAATCAAAAGCACATGAACAATCAATAACTGTAGCACCTCATAACCCCCTTAAGGTCGCCACAGCTATCCTTCTTTTATTTGCATTTCAGTTTGAGCTATAAATTCTTAGGCTCTTTTTTTTTTTTTTTTTTTTTTTTTTTTTTTTAACAAATGGTCCCAGCGCACTTGACTTGCGGAAGCGAAATCACATCTCACCAAATCTCCTTTCACATAACCAAAGAGGGCAATGCACACAACTAAACATCATAGGCTAGTGAAACCGGACCTCTTTTATTTACATAACTACAAGATGGATTTTTTCAGGGTAGGTACATATCAACATAAAGCCAGCTCATACCAACAAGGCTTATACTCAAAAAGAGAAAAACTCATCTACCCCTCAAAAAACCCTCAAAAACCGGCTCATCCATCTCTCAGTCTCGATTTGTCCAAAAAATCTCAACTCTCAGCTCCCAGCTCCCCCCTTAGGCTCTACATCCTCCCTGGTGCGTCGGATGGCAGTGGTGGTAGCATGCCTCGCATAATCCCGTCTCGCTGCACAAAGACGGAAATGAACTCCTGGAATACGGGGTCATCCTCTAGACCCACCTCAAAGCGTACTATCACCCGCACCCGGAAGAATATCAGTCCAGGAACGTTTGGGCTATCAATCTGGGTCATCCCCACCTCTATGTCAGATGGGATGCCATAGAAAGTGCCCGGAGAGACTGGCTGGAGCGGCATGACTAGGCTGAAAGTTATTCCCCAAAAAGGGGTGAGTATATCAACTCAGCAAATACATGATCTCTATGGCCACTCATACATCACACAGAACAGTCAAACATGTCACATCATCACATAACAGCAACAGATATATCATGACATCATATAGCATCAACAGGTAATATCATGCATATGCCAACCATTAAGCCATAGACACTCAATCATTCATGCACTTACTATCCAGTGCTCATGCTTGTACCAAGCACACAAATCATCAGTACTCAGGCATACATATCATCATATGCACATATATATCATCAAATTCCCATGCATACATTTCACCATGTGCACATATATACCATTCAATGCACATATATATCATCCAATGCCCATGCATACATTTCACCATGTGCATACATATACCATCCAATGCACATATATATCATCCAATGTCCATGCATACATGTCACCATGTGCATACAGATACCATCCAATGCCCATGCATACCAAATTTCACCATATGCACATTTCATTTCCAATTTTCAAAATATTAGTTAGCTTTTAATGCATTCCCGGCACACACCATCCGGGCTTCCGGCCCCCCACATTCTGGGCATCTCACACCCCAACTGGCATAACGAGGAATTCACGGCACACACCATTCGTGCTTCCGGCATTTACACTCCCTGGCCGGGCATTTCGCACCCCAACTGGCATCACGAGGAATTCACGGCACACACCATCCGTGCTTCCGGCATCCCCTACGCTCCGGGCATCTCAACTCTAAGGCCATCCAGATTTACGCTCACAGGGCTACTGGGCATCCAGCATTTTCACTCCCTGGCCGGGCATCCCGACACTCCCGAGGCATTATCGGCTCACACCATCCGATGACCTTCTCATTTATTATGATTACAAACACAGGCATGGTTCATGGCATACAACATGATGCTCAACACTCATAATTATATGTAATGCCAAACATTTTCACTTATAAGGCATGAAATTCACATGAAACAACTCCATTCAATCAATTCTCATCCTTTCCTTATAAGTGCATAAAATTCAGCATGTATAGTTTTCAGAAAACGTTTCAATTAAATATCAAATGACTCTCAAAAATTGTGAAACTCACACACATGACATTCAAGACAAAATGGCACATTTTTCATGAATAATGTATGATCTAAATATCAACACACAAAAAGATATCACTCAGCCATTGAAACACAGTGATTTTCGAACATTACAGCTTACATAGTTGTAGAAAAACCCTAAATTAAATATCCAATTGTCCACTAAAAATCATGAAACTTTACCACATCAATATTAAGATATAAAAGTACAACTTTCATTAAGAATTCATGTTCAAACAATCCTCACACAAAAAGATATAAACTCAGCAATACAAATCAGGGTTTCGGACTTTCCAGTTTACACAGTTTTGGAATTACATTAAATTAAATACTCAAAAATCATTCAAAAATTATGAAATTTCACTATGTTATAGCCAAGAGTCTAAAGTGCATTTCTCATGGAGACATTAACATCAGATTCGTCCTACATAATTTGTTACAATAAACAAAAGCTTCGGTTGCTACCACCGAACCGTACAGAATCAACCATCAACGAAATTTCATCATTTAACCAACTTATCCTCCTTCTTTTCTTCTGATTTTTGGATATGTTCTAGTTTAACATGTTTTCTTCAACTTTCATTTAGATGTTGAAGCAATATTCTCAAAAGAAAGTCACTTTATGATCCTTACAATCTACTGATGTTCCACAGAACAGTCCAGATTCCAGGTCCGTAAGAAAATACGCAATTCACTAGGCTATACCGATTAGATTTGTCTCAATTTTTTGTATGTTGCTCATCAGGATGTTCTCTACATTTCATATGAAGAAATCGAAGAGAAATTTCCAGCAGAAAATCACGTTCAGCAACCAACAAGCATCAAAGGTCGACATGCAAGCCGATATTCATCCAGTTTCATGGAAAATCGATTTCACCCCTCAATTCTCGTTCATTTTGCTTCAAATTTGAGTATGTTATACTTCAAGACATGCTATACAACTTCCATGAAGAAACTGAAGTCAGATTCTAACCCTAAGATCATCTACAAGCTCTCACAAACTTCGGGTGCATACAAGTTCACTCAGACAGATTACACCCACAGCAAACCCACTTCAAAAACCTCAGTTTCTACCCATCAAACTCACAAAATTCGGCCAATAAACAACACCACAGCAACACCACAGCATGCATGAGTAGTTGAGAGTCCAAATCTTGCCTTAGAATTCAGCTAAACGTGCGAAGGAACGGGCGGAAATCTCACGAGCGGCTCGGCCTCCTCTCCTCTTCCTCCTTCTTCTTCTTTTCATTTTTGCTTTTCTCTCTCTCTCTCACACTCAGCCGGTCGAAGACCTTCAATAACCGGCCACTTCCTCTTTTATACTTCTAATTAATCATCATTTGGGTCTAATGATTAAGTTGCATGCAAGAAGACACATGGCAAGACATTGAAGACACTTGGACAACACCTTGGATAGCTCGGCCACTCCTTGGCGTGCGTGGAATGGCTCGGCCAAAGTCCTCATGGGCTTGCTTGGCCGGCCCAAGTCCATCCCCCCTTGAGTCCAATTCCACTAGTCCCAAGTCCTTAAGCCCATTTCCTAATTTAATTTCTAATTCTAGCTTATATATAGTTAACTATAAATACTAACTTAGCCATATAACATGACTACAATGTCAATCAAGGGTAATTTAATTTCGTAGGACACACGGTTAGGTATAGAAATTCCTCTCAATCCCTTTTTCAATCCAGGCTTAGTCATACATGAGCCTACAAAACCATAGTTCATCGAATGCTCGGCCTTTGGCTCAATTGTAACTTATTTATCCACTGACTAAAGTCTATCAGTGTTTCCATCGATTGGTCACAGTCAACACATCCTCGAGGGTTGTCGAAATTCTTGGATGCCACAATAACAATCAATGATACAATGTCATAAACAACAATTGAACAAACAAGCCTCAAGGTCGGCCTTTACAATTCATACATAGGTCCCTCTAGATATATACCCAATTCATTTAATGACTTATAGCCATTATTGACCATTTGTGTTCTTGCATGACCAATAATGCTTATGTTTCTCTAAAATGATGTTTTAAGTTAATCCCCAAGATTTTCCCTCCGTATCAAGCATTGCACCTAACATACATCTAAAATCCACATACATTGGCACGGATTAAAACACACAGGTAGGTCTTTAAGCCTTATTTCTCTCTCAATCAATCAATTGAGTAAACCATTAATGCGTCACTTATTCAATAGGCATGCGCCAATCACAAACATAAGTATTTCTAATGAATGACTTGATTTCATGCATGAGCAATGCATGTGATGCTTCAAAGTTTTTTTTTTTTTTTTTTTTGGTCAGTCCTAGTCTATTCCTACTTTACACTCACTCTCAAACTTTTACCCTGCTTCTTGTAGGGTGTGGGAGTCGAAACCCACTATTGAAACTCACGCGTCCCCACCCCATCCCTCCATAAGAAGGTGGGGATTTGAACCTCTCACCTCTCCCTTCCATGTTGGAAGGGTGGCCACTGGGGCGCATCCCAGTGGTTATGATGCTTCAAAGTTTAAAGTGAGATTTTTGAGACAAAGGGATGTCTTTGTTATGAAATGCATTTAATTGCATGCACTCAAAGACGTCGCAGACATTTTAAATATGGTCCAAACCATGACAACTACAATGCCAAAACAAAAGTTTCAAAAAGATTTTAAAACATTTAAACAAAGGAATATCTTGACTATGGAATGCATTTAATTGCCAAGACTAGTCTAGGGCTCACATAAGTACACTCATAGATATTGCAAATAATTTAAATACGGTCCAAATCTCGACCTTTCCAAAGTCAAATCAAATATTTGAAAAATTCTAAACATTGGACATTGGAAACATCACATGTACTAAAGACATTTCGATGTGCAGAGAGGGGCATTTCCAATCAATATTGAGGAAAATAAGATTGAAAGGTCAATTCATTTATTGAAATTATGGACAATGAAGATCAAGAGATTTGAAACAAATTTCATGGAGATGCCAAACCCTAATTTCACACACAAGTTGTCCTAAAAAATTCTAACATGAATTCACGACAAGATTTTACAGCAGAACATCATAAACAGGGCAAAAATAATCAGTAAAATTGGAAAGGACTCATTGATTATTTATCCTTAAGAAAATCACATAGCATGCATAACATCATAAGGAACAATTCTCATGAAGAAAGTTTTCTGAAATGAGATGCACAGGCATTTTTTAAAATTCGGTGAAGTTTGATATTGCCTCAGAAAATTCACAACATAGCAAAATATCATAACATTGCAACTGAGATTAGACCAATCAAACAAACACTAAAAATGATGAAACTTCACCACAAGATAGTCCAAAGAGTGACGAACAAAATCTATTAGAGACCAACTCAAGCATCCCTACCAAAAAAAAATGGTACAAAAATAGGAAAAGTCTGCCTAAGCAGGGATTAAAACAGAGTTCCGAATTTACCTCTTGGTCAAAATTCTAATCTAGTTTAGAAAAAATGGAAAATGGGCCTAATGACAAGAAAATCAAATGAAACCAGTGGCATTTGAAAGGTCCAAAACATACCCTACCATTTCCTAGAAGGGTCTGGATTCAATTGAGATCAACTCGGTGCTCGAAAATCGAGGTTTGTGAAGGTGTGTGCATTAGAACTCAAATATGCATTAATAAGTCCTAAAATCACTCATGCAATGCACAAACGCCGTGAAATTCGCACATGACAAAGAATTAGGTGCGACAAATGATTAGGGTAAATATTTGACTCTAAGTTGGCATGCGAAAGTGTTATATAAGTCAATGACAATGCCAAATGACTTAAGACTAAAATGACATACTTGATAATTTCAAAGTGTAACTATCCTAATTGAGACATAGTGTTCACATATCAAATGACACTTAATCATGACAAGTCACATAAGTACATGAAGCTTGTCATGCATCCTTTAAAGGTCAAGACGGCATTAATACAAAATTTGGTCTATAAGAGACCCAAATGAGAATGATAAAGTACACGCATGATAAGACTTTATTTTAACCTCCACGTAACAAAACAAGCATGATTTTGGTCACCTAAGGACGTGAAAAAATCTAACGAAAAATTCCACGTATAAAACACATAGTGATGAACATTTCTCATTAGGAACTCAAAACCTAATTGAGATCACCCTGATTGTGAAGAAAATGGCAAGACATATACATGTTACTAAACCTCTTTATTGCAGCAGAACCTACATGTGTTTAAACATGCAATCGACATACCAAATGGTAATGAAATCATGTAAATCATGCATTGTTGGAACACACACAACACTTTTTCAATTTTCATGAAGTTCCTAACACTAAATGAACCCATCTATATGCTCAATTTCATCAAAATGCATCTCAAATTAGTGTAGGACAAATTGACCTATGCTCGGTTTTAAGCAATTTTGACCGACCAAAATCTATCCACAAAATCTAGAAAAAAATGCAAGGCATTCTCAAGATGATTTGGAACAAACCTTGTGAAGACCACTTTGTCGAAAATCTATCACAAAAATCAGCATGGAAATAGAAAAATCAGAAGGCTGAATAAGAGCAAAACCAAAAATAGACTACAAAAACTGCAGAATCGAACAGATTGTGAGATGTTTTTCAAGAGTCAAACATCACCCATTGGGGACATGCAACGTATCAAATCAAAGGTCTTAGAACATATTTTCTAAATCTAGAAGATATCGAGATCAAACAAGCTCATTTAGTGCATTGTTTTAGGTCAAATAGTAACTTGGGTTCTATTGCACGAAAAGTCCAGAATAGCACAAATTATGTTCAAATTACATCAAGTTCAATGCCAATGAACTTTAACCTCAGCAAATCATCAATCAAGCCTAACAATAACAGGTCTAACCATTTTGTATAGTTCTAAGCACGAATCCTAACCTCGGTTAGATATTCCAACACCACTTCATTGGATTTAAGATTTTGGTCTCTACTTTTTCACAATTCGTTGATTTTGATCAACGATTGGATGAAAACTTTCTTGCTGTGCACAAATGGCACCTCAAGGAGTAGATCGAATCGCAGGAAGGATTGCAGTGGATCACTAGGAGGATTGGATCACCGATTTGGTGCCAAAATGGAATTGGTTCGGTTGGACTAGTCTTCAAGACCTCTGACAAGGATCAAGGTCACCGGAGCTATTCCGATGACCGATCGGACAAGCTCCGATCGCAAGTAGGTTGGGGGTGGTTTGGGGCTGGATTGGACCAGATAAAGTGGCAGTTGAGCTACCGCTAGCTGTCGGTTCCAACGATGGACCAAAGGATCGCTGGCGAGGGGGCCAAGCTTCCAACGATGGACCACCGTGCAAGGAGGAGAGAGGGATAGAAAAAGAGTGGGAAAACATGGAAGAGAGAGAAAAGAGAGATTTGATTTTTTTTTTTTTTAGAGAGAGAATCTTATATGTAAAATGAGCTCCTCTTGAAAATTTGGATGGAAAAGCCTTTTATACTAGTCCCAATTGGGTCGATCTCGACCGTTAGTTCAATCTGATAGTCGAAAAATTGATGTAATGGCCAAATTAGGTTTTTAGAAGGCTAATCATCATTAAGAAGTGTCGGGATACCGATCGGATGGGTCCAATTTGCAAAAATGAGAATTGTGCTTAAGGGCCTAATCAAGGGTCAAATTGCAAATTCACAAAATTTGAGGGTTAATTCGCAAAATCATGAAAATGTAAGGACACGGGGATAAACTTGATAAGATGAAGAGCCTGAAACCAGTCACCAGAGATCCAGAATCGATCGACAAGGGGCCGAACCGGCAAGCCTTGCCAATGGTGGGTCAAACCTATTCACGCTGAATTGACCAGTTCTTTGACTTGTTCTGGCTTGTTCTTGTTGGTTCACACTTGCGTGACCCTTGTGGATTTAAAATTGGGTTAATATCCTGAAAAACCCTAAATTGGTATACTTGTGACAAATTTACCCTAAACTATTTTTTTGACCACCAAAAACCCCAAACTGGTATACCTTTGACAAATTTACCTCAAACTGGTACACTTGTGACAAATTTACCCTCTGTTAGTTTTCGTTAAATTTTATTATCAAATTATTAAGTTAAATAACACGTGACAATTGACTAATATACTAATTTGGGATTTTACGATCCGTTTGTCGAGTTTACAATTTTTATGATTTTTTTGTGGTATTAATCCAATTTAGCGAAGGGTATATTTGTCACAAATTTATCGTTTGGGGTTTTTTGCGGTCGAATAAATTAGTTTGGGGTAAATTTGTCATAAATGTATCAATTTAGGGTTTTTTATGTTCAGTCCGGGTAAATTTATCACATGTGTACCAGTTTGAGGTTTTTCATGGTCAAAAAGATAGTTTGGGGTAAATTTGTCACAAGTGTACCAGTTTGAGGCTTTTCAGGGTATTAACCCTTTAAAATTTATGCAATTTGTTGAAGAGAAAACTTGCACAATTCGAGGTAAAATTATCCAACTTTGATCAAATTAGGCCAATTAAATTCTATAATGCAATTTATGGGCTCTCTATTGACTTAATTGAGCAACTTGTGAAAAACAATAGGTCAAAACCGTGGATATATGAAATTGAGCCTAAATTGCTAAAATGAACAATTTGGCAATTCTTTGGCGAAAATTCCAAATTAATTGAATTTGAATTCAATTAATATTGCTAGAGATCTATTTAACTAGTTACCCATGTCTAGGATCACCTGATGCATTTAAATCGATCTTGAATTAAAGTGCCAAATCTTGAATGGGTCAACCTAAGTATCGTCAATTAAAGCTTAACAATTTGATTTTCCTACATTGAAGAGAGTAAAATCTTTCAAATAGGGAAGTTCTCATGTGAATTTCTCAAAATTGACTCTAGCTTGGACTTATCTCAAATAAATGAGTACAAAACAATTATCTGTTCGTAAATCATGGAGAATCGATTTTGACCCTTTAATTAGGGCTTAAAATGGCAATTTGCCTTTCACCATGGTAATTTGCAAAATCGAATGAACGAGTGTATTAAAAATAGCCCATAGATCAAATGTCGTAAAAGAAACTACATCTAACTATGGCTAAAACACAAATAATTTTATTTGTGATCAATTTAGAACCTAAAACTGAAAAATTGGAAAATAAGATTCTTAATCGAATTTTGTGAAATTTTGGCCACAAAAATCAAATTGATACTAAAATAAAGTGTTTTGAGAATTTTTAATTTTTCTAATTTTTTTGTCAAAGGTTTGATTAAAAGTCAAACCTTTACTTATTTTTTCGGTCAAATTTTTGGATTTTTATAAAATTGTTTTATGAAAAATGAAATTAAAGCTAATTGACATCTTTTTGGGACGAAGAACCAAATTTTGAGTTGGGGTTGACTATTGGTCAAAATTTTTTATCAAAGAGTTGACTAAAAAATCAAGCTAAAAGTCAATCATTTGACTTTTTGGGTTTTTCTTTGAAAATGATTAAGAAAATTACTTAAAATGACAATGCAAAAGAAAGAAATGAAAAACGACATTTTTTTATCGAAAAATTGGCTCTATCACGGTTGAAAACTCAAATATCAAATTTTTTACTTTTCTGACATGTCGACTAAAAATCAGATATCAACATAAAGATATGACCAAAAAAAGAAGTAGGCTAAAGAGAAACCACACTTAACATATTGAAAATGTGCAATCACATAATAGTCAAAATGGAAATGCATAAACGACCACCTATAATTTGTTTCTGAGAACACTCAAATCTTATGGTGAAGCCCTAACAACTTGTTCAATTTCGAGCACAAGTTTTTGTTTATTAAGGATTTTTGCACATTTTTGGAGAAAACTAGTCAAAAACTAACTTTCAAGCCTTTTCTTAGCTTTTAGAAAAATAATTTTTTTAAAATTTTTAATATTTTAAATAAAAATATTCTTTATTTTTATCTGAAAATGGGAGTCGGGCTGGGCCCATGGACGAGCATGGGCTGCTGCTGCACTGCAGACTGGGCCATGGACATCAAAGGCCTTAAGAAAGGAATGGGCTCAACAATATAAAACCCAATAACCAAAGCCGAAGCTCATTCAACCAAAATAAACCCAAACAAGCCCATTTAAGCCCAACACTTACTACCCCCTGGGCCCCTATAGTAAAAACCAAGCCCAAATCCACCCAAATTAACACTTCAAGCCCAAGGCTCACCAAGTCTAAATGAGCCCAAAGTCCACTACTCTCTCCCTCGTCTTCTTGAAGATTTGCCCACTGATTCAGGAACACCAAAACTACAGCCATGAACAATATGTTTTACAGTAAATCGCTATATGCTCGTTCACTAGGCCTCCGGCTTTGGCTACCATGTTCAACCGTCATTATCGATCACCGCAACTCCAGTTGAGCCCATCGAATGCCTAAACCACCAAATCACGGCCCCAACGCTAACATCCTTCAACAACATCTTGTGCCGTCACCGTGAACTCTCACTTTCACCAGATGGCCCACGGCCAGACCACCCAAAAAAAAAAAAAAAAAAAAAACAAAACAAAAACAAAGAAATGCCACTGCGGATCTGGCCTAGGCAAAACATTAAACACCTGGGGTGCGTCCACTAAAGAACTAATGAAAGCTCGACTGGGACATCAAACAATGACCGAGACGGAAACTTAAAAGCCAAGCAACGTCCAGAGACAACCAATCGCAGCGCCGTTGAGGTCGGAATTCGCACGAACCGAGGAGCTGCGAGCCCCGCCAGCGAGCCCAAAAACTGGGCAAAACGAAGTGCATTTGTGCACTCAGGTGATGGGGCCCCACCCAGCTTGGCGACGGCTAGCAGGCGGGCTCGAGACGGATCGAGCTATGGCCAGCCGCCTTAATGTCACTGAGACGAGATCCTTGAGTCGAGGGGGGTTGAACTCGAAAAAGGACTCACCAGAAGAAAGGATGCCGAGAAGCAGGCCCCGGGCACGGCTAAGCTTCTCTCTCGCTCTATGTCCTCTCTCAACTCTTTAGTCAGGCCAGGCCGAGAGGAAGCGAGGATGGATCGACCAAAGCGGGAGGGACGGAAAAGAAGAGAAAGAAAAAAAAAAAAAAAAGGGCCAGCCGGACCAGCCCGGGCGGCCCTATTCCTTTTTTAATTAAATATTTTTTATAATTATTTTTTGAACATTTTAATAGTTAATACTAGTAACGCTAATAATCTCATTGTCTATAAGCGATGCAATTTAACGAAATTATTTCGTTAAGGGGTTAAAAATTATTTCATAATTTTCTATGTAATTATCGAATAATTGAGTCATCAAAATTTAGGTATCAACGCACATAGGAGAAAATATTCGGTGGTTCGTGCGCGCCACGTCATCCGCCGACGTGGCGCGCACGTACCATTCAGCTTTCGACACCCGTCCCGGGGGACCCGCTGGAAAATGAAAAGACTCGTTCGGCTCGGCTCGGCTCGGCTCGGAGTGGGACCCGAGAATCCGGTCGACCGAGGAGAAAATCAGGCGCCATTTTAAAAAATTTCGGAGTGCGCGAGGGTTTCTTCTTCGCTTCTCTTTCTTCGCGCCTCTCGCCTACCCTCCCTCTCTCTCTCCGACGATCGGGTCGCGACCTCCCGGTCTCTCGTGCCCTCCCTCTTTCCGACCGGCGAACCACCGCCAACAACCGACGAACCATCGCACTCGACCGGCGAGAGGACCGCGAGATCTAGCTCCCTCCCTCCGCCCTCCCTCTTTCCGACCGGCGAACCACCGCACGGGACCGGCGAGAGGACCGCGACCTCCCTCTCTCTCTCGCATGCCCTCTTTCCGACCGACGAACCACCGCACGGGCGAGGGGACCGCAAGCAATCGACGAACCAGTGCACGGGATTGGCGAGAGGACCGCGACCTCCCTCTCTCTCTTCCCTCCCTCTTTCCGACCGGCGAACCACCGCGAGCAAATCAGATTCGCCTTCATCTTCTTTCCCCCCTTTTTATTTTGTTTTGTTGTTTTTTTTTTCCCGAGTGTTCTAATGGTGGATCTGGAGTTGCATATGAAGGACGACGTGATGTCTCACATCAACCTCGACGGCTTCTTCGGCTACCTCCCTGAGATCGGCGACGTCATCGGCGCTTACTCCTCGACGAACGCGTCGTCGTCGTCTCATTCGGGGCTCTCGTGGTTCGACGAGATCGAGAACATCCCGATGAAGGACGACGATGTCCACGTGCTTGCCGAGCCGGGGGCCTGAGCGAGCCGTGCCGGAGGGACTCCGTCCGAGTAGAGCTGGCTTGTTACATTTCTTAAATCATCTTAATGTAACCGACATCCGATGTCTTAGCAAATTTTGGCATATATTCCTATTTGAACTTGATGAAGAGTTTGATCTCTTTCTTTCCTTTCCTTGGCCTGCCTTTTATCACCGATCTTTAGAGTTCTTGGATTACATCATCAATAATTAATTCTTTTTTTAAGAAAATGAATGCTTGCAATACCCACAGTTTCTTTACATACAGTAGATGTTAGAGCCATTGCTATGACCTTTTTTTCTCCTCTAATGATTAAATATAAAAATCATTTCAGGTTGCTGCTATATTGAAGTGTTGTAAGCCGATGACATCTATTATAGGTCTCTTCCATTTGTATTGTGCTCTTTCTATATATCATTGCGCTAACATTTTCTTAAACACAGACTTTGAGACGACAATGAGGAATTGCGGCGATCTTTGCAACCTAAAGATCTTGCCCCCAAAGATCGCCGCAATGAGTCAATGTGACAGTCCCTTCTTGAGAAAAAGCAGGTAGTTCGATTTTAGAAGTTTCATTGCTTCTGCTCTGTAGTGCTCTAAATGATGGTTCTCCTTTTCTGCTCAGGATTGCATATTCATGTCCATTATACAAAAAGAAAGGGAGGTGGCTATTTCGAAACATCTTAGTAGCTATGTTAATTGGGAATTTGGTGAACACGGCTAGCAATCACCATGTTGGACCTGATAGATAATATGTGCGAAAGTTGTTCAAGTAGCAAACCAACAAATTGAGATGAACTATCGGTAGAGGAGCTTGCACAAGTAAAAGGCATAGGATTTGTTGAATTGTTGTCTTTGCTGGTGGAAATAGTACGATGTTAAAGTTGCTTTCCTCTAGATGTTGGAAGACTGCGAAATTTGCTGAAATCTCGCGGAAGAGAAGAGGCAAGTTTCTCTATCTCGAACTCACCGCCAAACATCGAAGGTAAATGGTATCTACATCCTAATATGCCGTCGATAATTGCCTTGGTTTCAATACTTAGACATTTTAAGCTTGCTCTTTTCTATTTCCTTATCGAGCATATAGAATTTGGAGTCCCAACTAGTTGATGCAGCCTCGATAGAAGCAAAGCAACCGAAATGATATCTTCACTTCAGGTGAGAGTTTTTCCTTCTAACCTTCTTTCCACGTTGTGTGCTTATTGACAATAAATGAGCAACATCGGACAGTATTGCAATTATTTGCTCTGTTTGTTTGGTGAAATAGCATAACCATTGATGCAGCTGAATAGCATTTGCCTTGTGCTGCTAGGGGCTTATTTCGGCTTCTAGAATAAATAAATGACTTGTTTTTACAATATTGATGATAAACAATCTATATCTGAGAAGACACTCAAACACCATATAATAAGTGTAAGCTGGACTTCATGCAATGTCTATTTACCATGATAATTGAATGATAAAATAATGATTAGATTTTTGTTACTTTGTGCCTGTTTATTTAATTGTTTTTTTTCTTTTTTCTTTTGGGGTGTTTCCAGTCAAAACAGTGATCCAAGAAGTGGCTTTGCCACCATTGAGAAGGATCCTGTGAGCTTAACACCCATGCTTGGAGATAGGAAGGTCAGTGTCGACTCAAGTTTGGATGTAGTATTACTATTATTTTATTGCAAAAAGGAAATTGGCCTGTGTTTGTTTGCACCATAATTTTTTACGCAAATTATCAAGATGCATCTCAGGTGCAAGGTTTTCTATGTATGCGGCATCGCCAGGCTATCTTTTTAACACCACTTGGAATAATTTCTAAGTATTTGCCACCATCAAATCATTTTTGTACTTCTGCTTCTAGATGCAT
Source organism: Eucalyptus erythrocorys (assembly GCA_014182555.1). Lineage (NCBI taxonomy): Eukaryota > Viridiplantae > Streptophyta > Magnoliopsida > Myrtales > Myrtaceae > Eucalyptus > Eucalyptus erythrocorys. The sequence continues at coordinate 25,086,182 of CM024601.1, read as the reverse complement.
TTTAGACTAAGGTTACTAGACTTTTAGAAGAAAAGTAAGGTCTTAGGCATCATGATTTTAGTGATATTTTTATCAAGCTGGGTTTGTCAAAATGGTTTTAGGGCTTCTCTCTTCTCCTTTTGTTTTCTTTTACTAGGGAATATTTTTTCCCCGACTTTTAAGGCACTCCGCCCTTGGTTCATACTTCATAAGTTCTTATGTTCGGCTGTATTCTAGGTTGAGCATTTATTGGGGATAAAGCGGAAGCCTAAGCCTACTAACTTGGGAGCACCAAAGAAGCCGAAAACTTGAAGTGTTATTGACAGGTCTTCTATTATTTGTTGAGTTCGAGCAACTTACTTTTGGGGCTGGAAGTAACTTCAGTCTCTGGGCGTTGATTGCAGCTCCACATTACATTATTCTATATACCTTTTAGCTTTATCAACTATGAAGATCAAAATATAGATGCTTTTGTTGCTTTTGATGATGTACTTAGACCTGTAATACCAACAAGATAGGCAGCAATTTTTGAGAATTTTTTGTTGCCCGAGAATTGAAAGTGATCTTCATTGTTACTGTTCCTAGAGATGGTTGTACAGATTATGTGATTCGCAGGTGGCTATTTCACAGATGCTACTCTTGCTGTTAGACAAATGATTGAGCATGTCTGCATGTGTTTATGGAGAGATCATGGCCATCGGTGTAAACCTTGCTTTTATTTGTTGCTATATGGGGGGTGTGAACACCTTTGCTTTGATTTGTTGCTATATGTAGGGCATGCATGCTCGTGTGTGAATGTGGTGTGTGAATGTGGTTAGGTGTGTGCATGTCCTGCTTGTATACAACTGCGCTTGCATGATTTTGAGAACTCGTGGAGCACTCAAGATTCTTGCGATGGGGACATAATTATTTTTCTAAAGGGGGTAGAAGTCATTCTTCTAAAAAGCCACCGTCAATTTTTTTTTTTTGCTTTTGTTGTTTCAATTCTATATCTTCTCCACTATACGGTGTGGCTCTATATCTCCTCCATTACACAGTAAGATGCCTCTCATCTCCGAGAGTTATCGGTGTCAATTACTAGCAAATTAAGCCTAACTTTGGCTCTGTCGATTGAAGGTTCATGAATTAAAAAGGTGACCAACTACTGAATTTCTGAAAATCAATGCGGCATAAAAGGTGGAGCAATGCGTCCTTTGTTCATTTGGCTCATTATAAATTGGTGGCTTCATCACAAGTATTTTATCTAGTCTTCCCAATACTCTTTTTAGGAGAGCATATTTTAGATAAAGGGTGGTTTTTCATCATTAGCCTTCCTCGGTGTTCTGAATTGTGTAGTATTTGTGGGTCTCAAAATCTTGTGTGGAATATGGTGTAATCTAGCCGACCGAACAATGACAATCAGTATATTTTAGGTGTGGAAAAATGTTCTCTAGTTAATTGGATCTTAGTTTCTTCCAAGTGGACCCAAGAGAAGGGAAAAATCTATTGCAAATCATCGTCAGCTGAGTATGATATCGAAGTTGGCTGATCATTAGAAAGCAAGAAGTTGCCCATATGACACTCATTTATGTTATGGTGACATGACACTGTCAAAGTTGTCCTCAAGCTAAGCTCCCTACCATTTTACGGCTGATTGAAATAATCCGAAAGCAATATTCAATCGTGAACTTCGCAAGTGAAAACAATCCCCAGAGCAAATTATAAATAGTATTAACAAAAAGAGCATTCAACCGCACATCATCAACGGGGGCCTTGCTTAAGCAACGAAAAAAGAAGGCAAGGCATATGCCTTGGCATGGACATACAACACCAGTCCAAAGAACTAATGACAGCACAATTGTTTTTCCTCTAACCACAAACAGCACGATTTTTTGAATCATACACAAATCTATTGAACAACTACAAGAAAACATTGACAACCAAGATACAAATTCAGAACAAAACAATTTTGCCAGATTGAGTTACATAGACTCTTCACCCAGTCTGGTAAAGTGGCACTAAAGAGCAGCGTCCGAACTTTACTTGTATCATCCACCTTGCCCGCAAGAACCAGAAGAATTGAAGGATAATTACAATATCCACATCTATCAGCAATGTGGTTAAATCCAAAGAGTCACAGAATCGAGACAGATTCTCCAAATATCTCAGGAGATTATCAATTTTCAAGCTGTAGCCTAGATGATGCCTTACGTAAACCTACTCGACAAGCCTCAAGTAGAGGAATAGCAATATTGGTTTGAGCCCCTCTCAATGTATGCACAATAAGAGATATGTTACACGTAGTAGAGAATTTTAAAGGCACAAAGAAAGCACGAAAAGTAGCCTATCATAGAATGCCACAACATATATGGCATAAACATCATACTCGGCTGAACTATCAAGAACAGAAACTCTTTCCAGAATTTATAAAACCAAAAACTAACAATAAAATTTCTCCATCCAGTTAACTTAGACACACATAAAAAAAGGCAAAGAAACTTCTCTCGGAAGTGGTAGATATGTCCGGGAGGATAATTTTGTATGCCTTTAGTTAAGTAACAGATTATTGCCCATCAATAATTCCTAAAAAAAAAGGTGTATTTGACACATTCCACAGAATCTAGGACGTCAAAAACCAAAAATAGGTGGAAAGCAGATAAGTATCGAGGTTTAGAATTAAGGACGATATCCAGCCAGAGAAAATTAAGCTGATAGAAATCTAAAATGAAGCATCCAGGCCGCACATCCAATGATAAAAAGAAACTATAAATTCAAATTTTACTTCATAAATTGCTTTTTATTTCCATTCCATCTCCATTATAATAAAAATAACAATAATTTTGGCTCATACATGCTCACGTTTCAAATGTGCAACCTCTCCTTTAACAGATTCCATTACGGCTCTAAGTCTTGCCGATTCACCAGTTGAAGATGCATCAAGCTCTGCAATCTTACATTCTTCTTCTGCAAGTAGGACCTTCAATCACAGAAGAAATATAAGCAAATGAAAAAAACAATGGACAATAAGCATTCAAATTCAAAGTTGAGAAGTTCTCAAGCTTCTAAGCATCCTCTTAGCCTACAACATTGGAAATTGCAACATCTATACTAGATCAACAAAACAAGCCATTTATTTATTCTAGAAGCCGAAATAAGCCCCTAGGAGCACAAGGCAAATGCTATTCAGCTGCATCAATGGTTATGCTATTTCACCAAACAAACAGAGCAAATAACTCGTAATACTGTCCGATGTTGCTCATTTATTGTCAATAAGCACACAACGTGGAAAGAAGGTTAGAAGGAAAAACTCTCACTTGAAGTGAAGATATCATTTCGGTTGCTTTGCTTCTATCGAGGCTGCATCAACTAGTTGGGACTCCAAATTCTATATGCTCGATAAGGAAATAGAAAAGAGCAAGCTTAAAATGTCTAAGTATTGAAACCAAGGTAATTATCGACGGCATATTAGGATGTAGATACCATTTACCTTCCGATGTTTGGCGGTGAGTTCGATAGAGAAGCTTGCCTCTTCTCTTCCGCAGATTTCAGCAAATTTCGCAGTCTTCCAACATCTAGAGGAAAGCAACTTTAACATCAGTACTATTTCCACCAGCAAAGACAACAATTCAGCAAATCCTATGCCTTTTACTTTGTGCAATCTCCTCTACCCGATAGTTCATCTCAATTTGTTGGTTTGCTACTTGAACAACTTTCGCACATAGTATCTATCAGGTCCAACATGGTGATTGCTAGCCGTGTTCACCAAATTCCCAATTAACATAGCTACTAAGATGTTTCAAATAGACACCTCCCTTTCTTTTTGTATAATGGACATGAATATGCAATCCCGAGCAGAAAAGGAGAACCATCATTCAGAGCACTACAGAGCAGAAGCAATGAAACTTCTAAAATCGAACTACCTGCTTTTTCTCAAGAAGGGACTGTCGCATTGACTCGGGGGCAAGATCTTTAGGTTGCAAAGATCGCCACAATTCCTCATTGTCGTCTCAAAGTCTGTGTTTAAGAAAATGTTAGCGCAATGATATATAGAAAGAGCACAATACAAATGGAAGAGACCTATAATAGATGTCATCGGCTTACAACACTTCAATACAAAGAAGCAACCTGAAACGATTTTTATATTTAATCATTAGAGGAGAAAAAAAGGTCATAGCAATGGCTCTAACATATACCGTATGTAAAGAAACCGTGGGTATTGCAAGTATTCATTTTCTTAAAAAAAGAATTAATTATTGATGATGTAATCCAAGAACTCTAAAGATCGGTGATAAAAGGCAGGCCAAGGAAAGGAAAGAAAGAGATCAAACTCTTCATCAAGTTCAAACAGGAATAGATGCCAAAATTTGCTAAGACATCGATGTCGGATTACATTAAGATGATTTAAGAAATGTAACAAGCCAGCTCTACTCGGACGGAGTCCCTCCGGCACGGCTCGCTCGCCCCGGCTCAGCAAGCACGTGGACATCGTCGTCCTTCATCGGGATGTTCTCGATCTCGTCGAACCACGAGAGCCCCGAATCTGGAGACGACGACGACGCGTTCGTTGAGGAGTAAGCGCCGATGACGTCGCCGATCTCGGGAGGTAGTCGAAGAAGCCGTCGAGGTTGATGTGAGACATCACGTCGTCCTTCATATGCAACCGGATCCACCATTAGAACACCGGGGAAAAAAACAACAAAACAAAATAAAAAGGGGGAAAGAAGATGAAGGCGAATCCGATTTGCTCGCGGTGGTTCGCCGGTCGGAAAGAGGGAGGGAGAGAGAGAGGGAGGTCGCGGTCCTCTCGCCAATCCCGTGCACCGGTTCGTCGATTGCTCGCGGTCCCCGCCCGTGCGGTGGTTCGTCGGTCGGAAAGAGGGCATGCAGAGAGAGAGGGAGGTCGCGGTCCTCTCGCCGGTCCCGTGCGGTGGTTCGCCGGTCGGAAAGAGGGAGGGCGGAGGGAGGGAGCTAGATCTCGCGGTCCTCTCGCCGGTCGGGTGCGATGGTTCATCGGTTGTTGGCGGTGGTTCGCCGGTCGGAAAGAGGGAGGGCACGAGAGAGGCGGGAGGTCGCGACCGATCGTCGGAGAGAGAGAGGGAGGGTAGACTGAGAGGCGCGAAGAAAGAGAAGCAGAAGAAGAAACCCTCGTGCACTCCGAAATTTTTTTAAAATGGCGCCTGATTTTCTCCTCAGTCTGACCAGATTCTGGGTCCCACTCCGAGCCGAGCCGAGCCGAGCCGAACGAGTCTTTTCATTTTCCAGCGGGTCCCCCAGGACAGGTGTCGAAAGCTGAATGGTACGTGCACGCCACGTCAGCGGATGACGTGGCGCGCACGAACCACTGAATATTTTCTCCGCACATAGAGGAAAGTTACTATTTCTGACCAACTGCATCAAGTCAAAATAGTCGGTAACTTACTATATCCATCATATTAATGTGAAATAATTCTTTTCTACAATCATTTGTCATACAGTATCTTCCGAGACGTGGTTATAAAAGAAAACAAAAGAAGAACGATACCCATATGATATTTTCAATGAATAAACAGAGAAATAATAGAGCTTGCTGAATATTGTATGAATCTTTCAAATTACGATTTCTTTCTTTAATACCTCTCACGAGACCGCATATACATGGGTGTTCATTGAATGCGAACGATGCACATTTAAATAAAATTCTAAAAGACATTAAGATGTCTCAACTTATACGAAAACAGTTGACTTTCGATGAGCATCTCCATGCTTCTAGAATGGGATGAGCAACGTACATTCGAGTTTCATCGGAGTTCCCATTTTTCCTTTTCTAACAAAAACGTACGATGATGTGGCAAGTCTCACCTTATACACACACCAAATGATTATCAGAAACACGCAGGTCTACGTTCCTTGTTGATCCCAATAGAATGCATAAGTGCCGTGATTCAAAACCCAATTTTGAATGGGGAGGACGATGGGGAGATCCCCCATTCGGTTCAACTTTTAAGTTGATTTATAATTGCCGAGTCTTCGTCCACGCCCAACTGGCTTTTTGGCCAGGAAAGTTTATCATAGTTTCTTTTAAGAAAAGAGTGTTAGGGTGCAAAATGTGCAATCCCAAATCTCTATAATCAGAACAAAATCATAGATGATTGAGTAGAAAGATGAACGCACGTATTTTAATATCCATTGTTCTTGATGTGGAAGCCGAAAAGTGATGATCCACACGCAAGTCCCTCTCCTCTATTGCTCTTCGTATCACTAGCTCAATGAGATGGCCCCCTCACCCTTTAGTGCTAGGTAAATGCTCTTTATGTGAGGATACTTGTGAGAATTAGGGTTAGATAAGAGACTTGAGCATTATTTATAGAGTTTCTAGCCAAATCCTATTATTACGAGTCAAGCTCAACTAGGTCCACACTTGCCAATCCCATATTAGACTAATTAAGAAGCCTTCTATCTCACCTTAGACTAACACCGTAAAATGGTAAATTACAATATCAATTAATGTAGTCCACATTAGGAAAACTCTTACATTCTTCCATTTGGACTATATTAATTGAAATTGTACTGTATGTATGTATCTTGGTCTAGAGATAATTCTTAATAGTCAATCACATCCTATAAAGTCTTAAACATTGAATCATTGTAGTAAATGCATGTACACACACAGAGTCTTCTATGGTCACAAATGCTTTCAACTTTATTGATATGGATTTTGTTAAAATTAATGTCTCAAGTTTGAATTTGGATAATAATTTGTCAAATCGAATTTGTTGATAAAGATTTTCCAAGTAGATTTCAAATTGGATGAAGAAGCTTATTTTCTTGGACTCCTTATAACTGTACAAAGGAGGAAATAAAATAAAAAAAGGAGCAAAAGTTTCCTCTTTTATTCAGAGGAGTTGAATTCGTGCAAGTTATCCATGGTGGGGCCCAAAGTCAAGACTTTGACTTTGGGCATACAATATTCCACGGTTATGGGTTTCTTTTAGCCTATGAAAAAAAAGGAAAGAAGCAAGGAGGTGGGCCCAAGTCAAACTTTTGACCTTTGGGCACACATATAAAACATAACACGCACGTCTTCTTTCTTTCTGACAAAGCTACTGAAACCTTATGAGAAGCTGCATGTCCACGCCGCTTGAGAGGAGCTGCAAGTTTTTGAAGCCATGCGAAGTCTTAAACAAGAATGTGAAGCCATACGTACGTAGACCAAAGACGAACGCTAGAGTTCTTGATTTTGGCGTACGTGCTCATTATACTTTGAGTTTGAACACGTGGTAATTTTGTGCCGCGAGTTTATATCTAAGTGAGTTGTTTATTTATAAACACTTTAGGTTTTAGGTTAAATTTAGGTGTGGGAAATACTTGAGCGTGTGAGCGATTGTAAACTGTGATTCTCCGATTATAGTAGATTATTGCTGTTGGCTCTTCCCGTGGATGTAAGTACCAATACTCGGACCGAATCACGTAAATTTCTGGTGTCCTTATTAATTCTTGTTTATTTCTCTGGTGATTTCGCGTTGACATAAATTGCAAGATCTTATCGTTTCTTCATATTATATTCCAATAATTGGTATCAAAGCTTGGGATCAGATTTCTTGATTGTGATTTCGAGTTTTAACTTGTCTGATTATTATCTAAAAATTCCGTTATTGCAATTATGTCTGAGAAGAAATATGAAATTGAGAAGTTTGACGAGAGAAATAATTTTGGGTTATGGAGCATCAAGATGCGGGCATTATTGACAATCCAAGGTTTGGCCAAGGCACTGGATGGTGAAGATGAGTTGCTAATTATGATGAAAGTCTCTAAGAGTATAGAGCTAATGGAAAAAGCAAAGAATACAATCTTGTTAAATTTGTCGGATGAGGTTTTAATAGAGGTTGTTGAAAAGAAGGATGCCGTAGCATTATGGACAAAACTTCAAACACTTTATGTGAAGAAAGATTTGAATAATCACCTATACATGTTGAAGAGGATGTTTCAATTTAGCTATACTGAAAGTATGCCTATCAAAACCCACCTAGATGAATTTGATAAACTGATGATGGATTTGAAGAACGTCGATAAGATACTTGATGATGAAGAACAAGGCATGATGTTGTTAACCTCTTTACTAGAGTCATGTGAGCACTTTACTGATTCACTATTGTAGGGACATACTACAATTACCTCAGAAGAGGTAAAATCTGCCTTATTGTCACGCCCCGATCCTCGGGCACGCACACATCCTTCCACTTGGTCGATTTTAGAATACGATATCCCAGGACTAAGTATCGTCGACCCATTCATTAATTAAGCACATGCGGAAGCAGTTATAAAATCCCCAGACAATAAAACAATGGGATAGAAAAGCAAGGCCATATTTTCATATTGAAAATGCATAACCAAACTTTTATACATAGCAAAAGCCAAGTATTTCACAACTATTTACATTCTCAAGGTCTCACTTTATTTACACCAAGATGGGGTTCACAAAAAGGAAGATAAACTCTCAATCCTCATAGGGTCATAATCAGGGTCATCCTGATCCCCTTCTGGTTCTTTCCCGTCTGGTTCATCCTCGTCGAACCCTTCATCTACCGGCTCCTCCTCCATTGGATCCTCCTCAGTAGGCACCTCCTTATTCTCCTTCCACTCCTCGCCCACTTCCTAGTCTTCATCTCCCACTGGACCTTCTGCTTCCTATTCTAGGATCACTGGTTCTCCTCCATTCCAATTGGCATCACCTCTAGAGTGCACAGTCTTGGTAAGCTCACCCGCCAATGCAGGATCACTAGCGTCGACCACACCACCGCCCTCGGGATCAGCAGTCCCTGCCCCAAAGGCCTCCTCAAGGACGATGAATGGTACTTCCTCTTCTGGTATGGTACCTATCTGCCTCCCATCAAAATAGTGGCGATACCAAGCTCTATACTCATAAGGCACCAGATCATCCCTGCCCTTATCAACCCAAATAGTAGTCTCGACCAACACATACTCTAGTCCCTCAGGGTTAGGGTGAATATAAAAATGAGTGGTCTTCTCGGCGATGTTCTCTGGGATACCGGACTCTTCAGGAGGAGGGATAGGAGGAGGTCCTGGTGTTGCCATCTAAGGGCCTGAAATGGTTTTATAACAACTAATGAGACTTCTCAGCGAGTTCTACCTCCTAAGACTCGATTAGGGAACCAATACGCCACAAGGTTGCCTAAGAGCACAACATGAGTCAAAAGACGTACTTGGGCATCAGTCCCAACCTACAACTCAAGGTTAAGCACATATGCCTCATATATTACAACAAATAGCAATAAATTCATAGATACAATTCACGGTCCTTAGGACACAGCTTATAACAGGTGGGAATCACGACTCCACCAAACATATTTCAGTACTCACTGGCTTTACGGTCCCACTTGACCTTTCCAAGATTCAATGGCTTTATGGTCCCACTCGACCTTTCCAAGATTCAATGGTTTTATGGTCCCACCCGACCTTTTTCTCAGTAATCAAATCAGCATGAAATAAAGCTCAATTAAATAAACGGACTGCACCACGACAATCAGCACGAAATTCCGGTCACCGGCCATCCCGGGTGAATTTCCGAAAAAATAAATAATTAAATAATTAATTTCGAAAAAAAATTAAATAAATAAATTCAATTTAGCATAATATAGAGCTCAATTAAATAAACGGGCTGCACCACGATCATCAGCATAAAATCCCGGTCACTTTGGCCATCCCAGTTGAATTTCCGGGAAATAATTAATTAATTAAATTAATTTCGAAAATTAATATTTAATTCCTAAAAGTTCATTTTAGGCCTGAATTATTAAATTAACACCTGATAAGGGACGGGAAAAATCCCAAGAAGCATCCAATAATTACTAGGACATGTCTACTTACTAAATGCACATTCAATTTAACTTACATTAAGGCTGCGCATGGTAAAATTTCTGTTTCCCAATTTCTCCTGATTTCTGTTCCCCGAAACAGGTTTAGAACAGAAATCCGTTTGGTAACGCAATTTGATTTTTCAATTTCTAAAACAGATTTCTGTTTCAGAAATTGATTTGGAGGAGAAATTAGAAGTTAAAAATTTTAGCTTCTCAATTTTTGAAATAGAAATAGAAATTATTTCATTTTTTTTTTTATATCTTCTTTGTTCACATCTCCTCCTCCTCACTTTCACCCTTACGACTCCTCCTCCTCACTTTACCTTGCTTTTCTTCCTCTCCTCAGTTCAACCAAAACCCTAGCGCCATCGACTCCGACGTCATCGCCGTCCTCTTGCCGGTCAGATTGCCGCTCATCTTGCCGTCACCGTCCTCAGCCCGTCCTTCGATCGTCCCTTCGAGCTCGCCTCCTCTGTCCGCACCCATTTCCGCTCTCGGATCTGCACCTCCAATCGCCGTCGCCGTCCTCTCTCTAGTCAGATCATCGCTTGTCTCGCCGTCACCATCTCTCTCCAGTCAAATCGTCGCTCGTCTCGCCGTCGCTCGTCTTGCGGTCTTCTCTGGAACTTCCCCCATCACAAGGTTCGATCGATCTTCCCTTCTCGCCTATCTTATCATGTTTCGGTTTAGGGTTTAGGCGGCTGGAATTGTTGGCATGCTGTGAGCTGTTTGTGATGGGGATTTTTGGAGTTTGAGCTCCTTTGGATTGAAAATGGTATGTTTCGGTTTAGGGTTTAACCGGCTGGAATTGTTGGCGTGCTGTGAGCTGTTTGTGATGGGGATTTGTGAGCTGTTTGTGATGGGGATTTTTGGAGTTTGAGCTCCTCTGGATTGAAAATGGTATGTTTCGGTTTAGGGTTTAGGCGGCTGGAATTGTTGGCGTGCTGTGAGCTGTTTGTGATGGAGATTTTTGGAGTTTGAGCTCCTCTAGATTGAAAATGGTATTTGGCAATAAGTGCTCGAGTGTATTTTCGTGTTGGATGCGGTTTGGTTGCGTCATGAATATGTTGAATTTGTTTGTGTCCTATAGGTTGCAACGATTGAAAAATGTTGTTTGTGCAAATTGCCTCAAATTGCTTGTCTTGTATGCCCTTGGGATCTTGGGCGACGGAGTGGAACCTAAATGCTGTGAACTTCTCAATTTTAATGTTCTTGATGATCTGTCATACGAATTTCAAAAAGAGATTTTGCTTTTGTTGTCTGGTCGCCGAGCTTGTGTGTCTTCACAGTCCAACTCTCCATGCCATGATCTTGCAAAGGCAAGGACTGGCTCCATGGCCTGATCAGACTAGCAAAATTCAATAGCTGATGGTCCTTCAAACCTGTGAGCGCTCTATTTCTTCTGGTTTCGTCTTCCTTGTTGCTGTCCATTTTAGTCGGCGAGAAGAACTCCACTCCCTACATCGAACCCATTTAGGTTGTCATGAGTCTTGGCACCGTCGTGAATATTTGCCCCTTTAGAGTTTCCACTTCTTAAGGAGATGCTCTCCCATTGAATATTTATAAATCTCAAAAAGTCAGTTTCTAGAAGGAAAAAAAAAATGGCATAGCAGAAATAACTATGCCCTCAAAGTTGTTATGAAATATGTGTTTTGAATTTATTTGCAGTAATAATAAAGCGAAGGGAGATGCTCTCCCATTGAATCTTGTTGGATGAAGATCTCCTCCCATTGAAGTTGAACTCATTATCTATCGAGACCCATTTTGAGTTCTCTTGATTAGTATCGTCGTGTGCGTAGCTCCATTTATAGCTCCTGGTGTTGTTGTCCATGTTCAATTCGATCGAATGAAGATCGCTTTCTGCGGATTCATTTTCCTTCGCACTCCTCTCCATCAGCTTCTTTAGTCCCTTAGAATAATTCATTTTCAACGCATTCAATATTGATCTTGTCACTCAAGAACGCCTCGAGCTCCTTGGCTTTCTCTGATTTCGGATAATTCTCATCTTTACTCATTTTGGATCTCATGTAGGCCTCGAGTTGAGCCCTCAGCTTTTCAACAGGGGCATACTTCTCTTCAAAATGGTACTTGGCCTTTGAAAGTTTTGTCTGCACTCTCTCCTCGCGCAAAACATCCGCTAGCTGAAGTATTTCCCTCATATGTTAAAAAGATCTTTTATTTGAAAGTTCTGAAAAATGAAAAAGGAAAAAAGAATCTGTCAAGAGATATGATGTTAAGAAATGAGGTTTCTAATAATCTTATGATGCTTTTTGTGAAGATAACTTGTTTTTGCTTTAGTAATACATAGAAATAATGGATTGCTGATTTTATATGCCTCTTGAAGATACAATTTCCACATATGTAACTGTTTTTCTTGTTATTCATTGTTCTTTAACTTTTAATTTCAGCTTACCCTTTATTATGTGCTTGTTAATCACAAGCTTTTGTTCTTGAATTGGTGCATCATCTCGATATAGTTCATTGAATATTGATTCAGTTAAGGTTAAATGGCATCCCACAAAGAAGTATTTATAGCAAAGTGGACCGAGTCTTTGACCAATTTGCTTGTAAGTTTGTTGGTAGAAGAGGTGAAAAAAGGAAATCGCCCCACCTGTACCTACAACAAAGTAGGGTGGAATAACATAAATGCCGAGTTCAATAAACAAACGGAACTCCACTTTAATGTAATTCAATTGAAAAATAGGGTAAACCAACTAAAGAGGTAGTATAGTAGTTTTAAGAAGCTTCTTTCACAAACTGGATTTGGATGGGACAATGTCAATAAGACAGTTACTGTGGAGGATTCAAGCGTATGGGATTCTCACATCAAGGTATTATTTTACCTGGGTCCATTTTTTCTTATTGTGGGTGTAAGCTTTAATTATATTGTTGATGTATGTCATTTCTATGAAATTTGCAGGGTAATAGTGAAAGGGCTAAGTTCAAGAATGAAGGGTTTCCTCAGTATCCAAACCTTTGTATTGTATTTGGTGATGCATATGCTACTGGGGACTATGCAGCGGGACATGCAGAAGGAAATGCAGCAGAGTATGTGGTGTCGGAGGAAGAAGACCATGGTGTTAGTGGTGACAATGGTGGTGGTGCTCCGATAGGTGATGCGGAGGAATATAATGAAAACAATGTTGATGAGGGAGTCTTTGCATCTGACGCAACTCCCACCCTAGTTCGTGAGAAACACAAGTTGAATAGGACTCCAAATTCCAAGAGGAGAAGAAAGAGTAAAAACTCTGATCTCAGTGCCACTTGCAATGCCATTCAAGAAATGATCAAATTAAGGATGGGCCAATCAACAAGTGACTCCGTAACCTCAGAGGCCGCACCTCCTGTTGTCCCACCTTTTGTAGACCCCTACTCCATAGGAGCTGTTATCGACGTTTAAATGACATGCCTAACTTGGAGCAGAATCTTTACAATAAGGCTGTGAACCAAGCATGCATTAATGCCACTTGGAGAGAGGCTTTCATCATCTCTCTCCCTCAAAGGAGTCGTGGACTTATTGAGTCTCTTTGAATGTTAAGAAACATGCTATAGATTTAGATTTGGCTTAATTTCATCCCATGACTTATGTATTTGAGACTTTGTTTGTTTATGTCTTTATGGTGCAATTATGATGACATTATTGCTATTGTTGATTACTATTGGAGTTCTTATCTAATGGGTTTATATTCTTATTTTGTGTAATGATATATGCAATATGGATGAGGGTGAAAATAGCATGTTTAATGGTCAAGTAGTGTCAGTTGAACTAATTGAGCTGGATTTTGATGATTTTGATATTGATATACTGATGGCATGGTTGGCCACCGTTGCAGTGGATATGTCTATGCACACGAGAGAACCTATTAGGGACAGCTCATTATTGGGACCGCAATGGATAAGGGCGGTTCTTCATGGGCATTCCGATATAATATATGAAGCTTTTAGAATGGAGAGACATGTCTTTCTCAACCTTTGTGATCTAATGAAGGAAAAATGTTGGTTGAAAGATAGCCGATATATTGGGGTAGATGAACAAATCGGGATTTTCTTAGCTATGATTTGTCACAATAACTCAAATAGAGATTTATGTGAGAGATTCCAACGTTCGGGACAAACTATAAGCAAATACTTCACTAAAGTATTGCAAGCAGTTCTCAAATTGGCAAAAGAGGTTATCAGACCACCATCTTTTGATGTTGTCCAAGAAGAGATTTTTATGGATCCTAATCATAAACGCTACTTCAAGGTAGAATTCTCATATATTCCTTGACACCATCTATTGTATTTTGTTGATAATCTTGTATAATATTAGTATTTGATAAAATGACAGGATTGTATAGGCGCCATTGATGGCACCCATATTCATGCTTCTGTACCTATGTCGAAGCAAATCCCATTTAGAGGTAGGAAAGGCACCACCACTCAGAATGTAATGTGTGTTTGTTCATTTGATATGAAATTTACTTTTGTATATGCTGGTTGGAAAGGCTCTGCGAACGATTGTCAAGTGTTTGCAGCAGCACTCGAGACTCCTCGCTAGGAATTTCCTCGACCACCACTAGGTATTTGCTTATCCTTTAAGGAGTAATTTTCTTTATGATCATTATAATTACAAATTATGACCAATGTATGAATACATTGTTGTAGGTAAATACTATGTCATGGATTCTGGTTATGTAGCAACTTCGGGATTTTTAACTCCTTTTAGACGTGAACGGTATCATTTAAATGAATATAGGGGTAGAACGAGACGGCCAACAACTGCAAGAGAATTGTTCAACTATAGGCACTCTTCTCTAAGGAATGTCATTGAAAGATCATTTGGTGCATTGAAGAATCGCTTTTGCATTTTGAGGCACATGCCCTCATTTGCAATTCGAAAGCAAGCACATATTGTAATTGTATGTTGTGCCATCCATAATTACATCCGTGATCAGGATAAGATGGATAAGAACTTTTCCCTATATGGAGATTCGCATTACGTGTCTGAACCTACGCATGATGAGCTTGCAAATGATACATTGACTGATGAGGGAAACGAAATAAACATACTTAGGAAATCCATTGCCAACAAAATGGCAAGGGATAATAATATGCTGGAAATTCCATGAAATTGTATCTTTGGCTTTTGTAATGTAGTAGTATTATTTCGACTATTATTTTGTATTTGAGGATTTCCTATGTTGTTATATAATCAATTTCTATTTCTAGCACAACTTCCATTTTATTAATTTCAATTCTCTCGCAAGTCGCGCCTCCATCCATGTCAACTATTACCTACCATAAAATTACTTCGTTCGACAATTGGCATGATGTTCTGGTTGAAGATTTCCTTCTATGGTTTTGTGTATATTAATGGGTCGTCCGTGACCTTTTGAATACCCAATCCTCCCGTACCACACACAGAGGAAAGTAACCGAAGATCACACGTGTTTGTCCACTTAAAATGGTCTCAAAAGAATGGAAAAAAGCGTAGTGACTTGAACTCAAATCTTGAATGAGGAGAATAAATACATTCACTATTTGCATATTAGCATTTGAAAATACCAAATCTTTTATAGTTTGTATATTAGCATTTTTTATACTAATTACTAGCTTTTATTTATATAAATTGCTAATGTTTTGAAGTTCCTAACTACTCTATCGAATTACCAATATAAATTAAAGTGATTTACCAACTTTTATCAAATTAAATTACCATCACAAGTACCAAGAAGAGTGAGGTAAAATGATGGGGACAACATGATTCATAGAAATAGAAATTTTTATTCTGTTATCAAACGGATTTCTGTTTCAGAAATAGAAATTTTGAGTCATTATCAAACGGGTTTCTTTATTCAGAAACTTGTCCAGGAAATAAAAATTGAGAAATCAATTTCTAGCTAGAAATCAATTTATGTTTCAGAAATTTTGTCGTGCGCAGCCTAATAAGTCTCTAATTTAATTATTGTAATCTAATCTATCCACCTAATTACAATTAAATAAATCTAATCAACCCTTAGGCATAATTAGATCACTAAGAAAGTATTAGTGAGTAAAACTCTCTTGCACTAAATGACGACCAGGACACCGCGACGACGACACAACGGCGGCCGAACTTGGGCCGGGCCAAGAGCTTCGCAAGCCCGAAGAAACACTGGGCTTAGGCCGGCTTAAAAACTTGTGCTGAACTTGAACTTGGGCTGATCTCTTTGACTAAAAACTGTTGGCTCTGCTGGGCTTTGGAGCTGAATTTGTTGGGCCTGTCTTGGGGTCCAAATTTTGTGGGCTAAAGGACCTCGATCGCATTGGAGTGGGTTGACCTAGGCGCTGATAATTACTGGATTAAATCAGAGGGCCTAGTCATTGATGGGGCTGGGTCCACGAAAGACCTGGACCGAAACAAATTGAAAATGCTGGGCTGAAACACGCTGCTGCTAGGCTAGACCGTGGACATGTGGCAGAAAACACAAACCGCTGGAGGCTTCGGACGTGCGAGCGGCTTCGATGGTCTTCAATCTTCGTTAGTCTACTGGCGGCAAGAAATTGAAGAGAAACAGCTACGCGTGGCCACGCGTTGAAGCGGCTGGCATTGCTGGTGAACCACAACTTCACTCGGTGAGGGATTGACCAAGAAGCGCTAGTTGAGACGTGCTGCAGATGGTGGCCGACAGTCCTTAGTGGCTGTGGATGTGTGAAGATGAGGTAGCTTCGTGGGGGAGCTGGTCAACAATATGGGGAAGCCGTTGGTTTTTCTGACCCATGATGGCAGCTCTTGGACGCGTGGGCTGCTGTGTGCTTTCGGTGGCCTCAAATCGTGGTGATGAAGAGGCGGTTTCAGTCTTTAACTGCTTCGTGGCACAAGGGCCGAGCGAAGAGAGAGAGATATGGCTTCGGTTAATTTGCAGGTGGTGGTGCAGGCGGTAAGGGCAGAGAGAAAAAGTAGAAGTTGAGAGTGTGTTGCGCGAAATGGGGGAGGAAATCGTGGAGAAGTGGTTCACGGCAGCGTGATGGGGAGGAAAGAGATCAAGCCCAAAATATCTTTAACATTTAATGCTTGGTCTCCCCTTTTGCTCTCGACCTTATCTTTTAGCCCCAAATACTTTCTCTCAACTTATAACTAATTCAAATTGAAGCCAAAAATTTGCTGCCCATGTACAATTCCGAATTTCACTTAATTTAATTCCAATTCCTCACTCAATTTTCCAAATTGAGGTCCAATTTCGGTGTAGAAAAATCCCAAATTATTTTTTATGAATCCTTGACACACAAAGGCTCGGCCTGGAAGTCCAATTTCCCATCAATTTAGTCAATCTTCTGAGATTGAGTCGATATTCTAAAATAGCTCGTGACACCACAAAACTTTCAATTTCTGAAATCTGGCTCAAATTGGCGGTTAATTTCATTCCGGCGCGCTTTTAGCGTGACCTAGACTATCGGGTAGTTTTCAGAACTTTTCAAGGCAATTGACTAGTGGTCGATTTTCTTTGAGCCACAATGAACCCACTCGACACATTGGTGACTCTCGATTGTCGTGAAAATCTCGAGGGTTCAATTACAAATACATGGTACCAAAACGATAGAAAAATCAAGTTAGTGCCGGTCGACGAGAATTTTCTAATTTAATGGAGTCACCCACGATCGGCCACACATCTCAGTCGAGCCAACCTATCTTTGACTTGAATTTGATTTTTAACTGTGCCGCAATGACCTCTAAAGATGAACTTGGTCGAGAAACCGATTCCTGGTCAAATTCTCAAGTTTATTGCCTTAAAGTTCTTTATGGCTTACCCAGCTAGTCTAGTTATCTCAAGAGTGATCAGTTTTGAGAACAACCCTATAGACGCGTCAATGAAATGCCCGATTAATTTAATAGAAAACAGCACTAGAAATTCTGGATGTCACACTTATTCTCTAAGGAGTGGTAGAGAAAGTTGCGAGATGATGGTCTGGCGCAAGGAATAGCACAAGCACTGATGATTCGAGGTAGAGAACAGCATCGAGGGCCTAGTGGCAACAATTGTAAAAGCATATCGAAATCATGCCATAGAAAGTCCAAGGGCCACGTGAAGTGCTTTGAGTGTCACGATGAAGGGCACATTAGGAGAGATTGTCCAAAGTGGAGGAGTAAAGTTGATAGGCAAAATGTCACAAGTAGTGTGGCAAACGTTACCGAGGGGAGCAATAGTGATGTGAAAGCTGTTTTATGTGTGATTACTACTTTGTTAGGAGACGAATGGGTGCTAGATTCGGGGTGTTCTTATCATATCACTCCTCATAAGAACTGGTTTACTACTTACCAGACTATAGATGGTGATAGAGTTCTTTTAGGGAATAACGCAGTTTGTAAGGCTGTGGGGATAAGCACAATTCGGATTCGGATACACGATGAGGTGGTGCGCACATTAACATATGTGAGTCATGTACTAGAGCTCAAGAAGAATCTTATTTCTCTAGAGACACTCGATGACATCGGGTGTAGGTACACTACTGAAGGTGGGTACTAAAGATCTCTTGAGGTGCCATAAAAGTGAAAAAATGGAAGAAAGTGAATACTCTCTCATTTATTGGGAGAGACCGTGACCGGGACCGCTGCAGTTTTATCAGGTGAGTTAAACTCTAACTTGGGTATGGAGATTGAGATGAAAGATTTAGGTGCTGTAAAGAAAATTTTGGGTATGGAGATTTTGCGTGACAAGATTGCAAGAGTTTTACATCTATCCCAAAAGAAATATATTGAGAAGATCATTGCACATTTTAATATGTAGTCAACAAAATCTGTAAGTACACTTTTAGCAAAACACTTTAAATTTTCAGATAAATTATCACCGCAGATTGAGAAGGAGGAGAAGCATATATCCTATGTTCCTTATTCTAGTGCCGTGGGTAGTATTATGTATGCTATGGTGTGCACTACAGCTAATATTTCACAAGCTGTGAGCGTGGTTAGTCACTATATGAAGCGTTTTGGTAAAGCTCATTGGGAAGCTATGAAGTGGATCCTCAGATATTTGAAGGGGGACAACAGACGTGGGTATAGTATACTGGAGGGACATCAATGGCAGTGAAACCATTGGTTTTGTGGATTCAAATCATGCCGGTGACTTGGATGATCGCAGATCTTTAGCAGGGTATGTATTTACGCTAGCAGGTGGTGCAGTTAGTTGGAAAGCGTCCTTACAGGATCATATTGCCTTGTCTTCGACTGAGACAGAGTACATGGCACTAATCTTTGTAGCGAAAGAGGCGATATGGTTACAAAATTTGCTCTCGAACTTTGGGTTAGAGCAGAAAAGTGTGGGCATACACTGTGATAACCAAGGTGCAATATATTTGGTATATAATCTAGTTTATCACGAGCAAACGAAGCATATCAACATCAAATCACTTTATCCGAGATCTCTTAGTTAAGGGTAATGTTATTGTCAAAAAGATTGCTACAATAGATAATCCAGCAGACATGATGACTAAGTCTGTTCCTTTGGCGAAGCTCAAGCTCTACTTGAACTCTATTGGCGTCTGTGGAGAGTGAGCGCCCATCGGGATGTTGGGAGAGCAGCATGGATGATGAGCACTATAACTTGGCTTTAAACATCGAGCCAAGGTGGAGAACTGTTAAAATTAATGTCTTGAGTTTGAATTAGGATAACAATTTGTCAAATCGAATTTGTTGATAAATATTTTCCAAGTAGATTTCAAATTGGATGAAGAAGCCCAAATTTTCTTGGACTCCTTATAGCTATACAAAGGAGGAAATAAAATAAAAAAGGAGCAAAAGTTTCCTCTTTTATCTAGAGGAGTTGAATCTGTGCAAGTTATCCATGGTAGGGCCCAAAGTCAAGACTTTGACTTTGGGCATACAATATTCCACGACTATGGGTTTCTTTTAGCTAATGAAAAGAACGAAAAGAAGCCTTGCACATAGAGCCAAAAGGAGGTGGGCCCAGGTCAAACTTTTGACCTTTGGACACGCATATAAAACAGAACATGCACGTCTTCTTTCTTTCTAACGAAGCTGCTGAAACCCTACAAGAAGCCGCATGTCCACGCCGCTTGAGAGGAGCCGCAAGTTTTTGAAGCCACGCGAAGCCTTAAAAAAGAACGCGAAGCCATACGTACGTAGATCGAAGACAAACGCTAGAGTTCTTGATTTTGACGTATGTAAAGCTGTAACACCCCAAACACCCCCTTAAGGTCATTATAGTCATACTTACCTGTCCTTTGAGAGCTACAAACTCTTAGGCTCTCCCTTTGTCTTTTTTTTTTTTTTTTTTTAAAGAGCAAACGGTCCCAGCGCACTTCAAATGGCGGAAGCGGAATCACGACTCTCCAATCCTCCCTCCAAACATAAAAGGATCAATGCACACAACTAAGCAAGATAGGATACTAGAAACCGGTTCTCTTATTTATATAGTTAAAGGATTGATGCTTTCTGTTCTTTTCGGGGTAGGATATACACCAAAAGATAACATCAAAAGAAAACCCCAAAAGTCCTACCCTTCCTCAAAGAAACCCTATACAAGCACTATCCATCCCACAAGATCCGGTTTAAACAAAATCCCTCCAACCTCCTCCAGCTTCAACTCACGGTCTACCTCCGGCCAGGTGCTCCAGGGGGCGATGGCGGCGGCATCATACCCATCATGACTCCGTCACGGCAGGTGTAAACGGAGACGAACTCTTGGTACACCGAGCCGCTCTCCAGGCCCACGTCGAACTTTATCAGCACGCTCACCCTGAAGTACGCTAGCCCAGGGACAGTAAGGCTATCCAAATGCAGCACTCTCACCTCCACATCGGAGGGTATACCGTAAAACGAGCTAGGAGCGACAGGAGGCAGCGACATATCTAGGCTGAAATGTTAGTCCCCAAAAGGGGTGAGTACAACCACTCAGCAGAAATATAATCTCTGTGACTACCCATACAATACAACCAAACATATCATAACATTACACAACAGCAATTAAACAACATTAGAATATCATATGATTACCACCAGTAAGCAATTCGGTCATAGACTTTCAGCCACTCATGTTCACATGCCTCATCAGATGCACTTTTCACAATTCAGCATTTCTCATGCATTCATACACATCACACCACTCAGCAAATGCTCATGCCAATATTTCTCACCATTATCACGTGCACCTTTCACATATTAACAATGCTCATGCATTTATATATATCAAATTCTTGCAATTTTCAATGCAAGTCCCGGTACACACCACCCGGCTTCCGGCCACCCCACATTCCGGGCATCTCACACCCAAACCTGGCATCATGAGGAATTCACGGCACACACCATCCGTGCTTCCGGCATTTACACTCCCTGGCCAGGCATCTCGCACCTCATCTAGCGTCACGAGGCATCCATGGCACACACCATCCGTGCTTCCGGCATCCCCTACGCTCCGGGTATCTCAACTCCGAGGCCATCCAGATTTATGCTCACAGGGCTACTGGGCATCCAGCATTTTCACTCCCTGACCGGGCATCCCGACACTCCCGGGGTATCATCGGCACACACCAGCCGATAACCTCTTTCGTATGCATGATTCATGCCATGTTACATGATGCTCAACATACATAACAGCAAGCAATGTCACATGACTCCACTTATATGGCATGAAGATTCACCTAGCATGCTCCATTCAATTAGTTCCCAACAATTCAGCATGCACAAATTTCAAGAATCATCTCAATTGAACATCAAATGCCTTTTCAAACATTGTGAAACACGCATACATGATAGTCAAGGCCATATGACACATGTTTCATGAAGAAGGCGTGTTCTGGTTGTTCTTGTACATAAAGATATTATTCAGCCATGTTCACCCAACACATTCCAAGCAAAACAGTTTGCACAGTCATAGAAAAGATTACAATGTACTATTCAATTGGCTTGTAAAAATGATGAATCTTCACCACATTGATATTAAGACATAGAAGTACCATTTTCATTAAGAGTCTATGCTCAAACAATACTCACACCAAGAAGATATATGCTCGACCAAAACAGATTAAAGTTTAGAAATTTCCAGTTTGCACTGCTCACGAACTTCATTAATTTAAAATACCAAATCTCATTCAAAAATTACCAAATCTCAGTATGTCATAGCCAAGAGTCTAAAGAACATTTCTCATGAAGGCACAATCATCAAATTCGTCCCACATAATTCTATACAAAAATCACAAGCTTCTGCTTTAGTTCCTGAGCCGTACAGGATCTACTATCAATGAAATCTCCTCAATTGAGCAACTTAACCTCCTTCTTTTTCCCTAATTTTTGGATATGTTATAATTTAACATGTTTCCTACAACTTTCCTTTAAGGGTTGAAGTAAGATTCTCAAGCAAGAGTCACCTTACATGCTCTACAACCTACTGACCTTCCACCAAGACAATCCAGAATTCAAATCCATAAAGAAACATACAATTCACTAGGTTACACGGAATGAAATCAGCTCAATTTTCAGTATGTTGTTCATCAAGATGTCCTTTACATTTCACAAGAAGAAATCGAACAAGAATTCCAAACAAAAAGACACGATCAGAAGCTAACAAACATCAAAGGTCAGCAAGCAACTCCGGTAGACACCGGGTTCCAAAGAAATTCGGTTTCACCCCTCTAATCTCACTCAAATCACTTCAAATTCGACTATGTTATAGCTCAAGATGTGTTCTACAACTTCCATGAAGGAATCAAGGTCAGATTTCAACCCTAAGCACACCTACAGACGCATGCAAGCTGCTGGCGCAAACGATTACTTCTCAACCCGATTGCACCTACTTGAAGTTCTCCTCAAAAACTCCAGAATCCAGCCACTCAATTCACAAATTCGACCATCACACATCACCACGACATGCATAGGTAGATGAGAGATCATTCTTGCCTTGAGATCAAGTAGAAATGGCGAAGAATCCAACGGCAAAAGACACGGCCAGTTCTCGGACGATGCCCCTTTTCTCTCCTTCTCCTTCTTCTTCGCTTTCTCTTTGTCCCTCTCTCTCTTAGGTCGACGAAAAAGCTTCAATAAACGGCAGCTTCTCCTTTTATACCCCAATTAGTCATCATTAGGCTCCATTGATTACTCTCCATGCATGGCGACACATGGTGGTCGGGTGGACAGCTCGGACGCCACCTATGCGAGCTCTTCTTCCCCCTTTGGTGTACGTGGCTTGCTGCTTCATGGGCTGGCTTTGCTTGATTGCTTGGCCGGCCCAAAATCCTCCTCTTAAGCCCACATTAATCCCAAGTTTATCATGTCTTAATCCCCCAAAGTTTAATCCTTAACCATAACTTATTTATATACACATATATATATCCAATTATAAATACCAACTTAGTCATATACTATAGCTACCAAGTTGACCAAAATAATTCCATTGTAGCTCAATAGTCCAATGACTAGAATCCCACAAATTTGATCGGCCACAATCATCGCATCTTCAAGGATTGTCGAAAATTTGGGATGCCACAGATAGAAAGCCATGTTGTAAGGTAAGTATCATATTTGCCTCAATAACTTTTCAATTCATATTCGATAGAGTTTGATAGTTGACCATGTATACTGTTTTCTCTTGTGCTTTTCTTCTATCATGCGTTTGTAATTTGAGAAGTTTTCTCCATTTATTTCCATCGTGAAAATTAGTAGATGTCTAATTATTTATCCTAGTTGGTCATGATCCTGATACAGTACATTGTTGTAAAGCTTACTAAAGGGTTAAAAAAAAAAAAAAACCTTGTTGTAGGCTCAAATGCAGGGATAGGGACTAGAACGAGCATGACAGCAACAACAATAATTGAGTCCACTGTTGAGCAAACGAGAAAAAAATATCCTCTAAGTTGTACATTGCTATATTTGTCTTTTATGGGTTGAAATTTAAATTTGCTATTTGTTTCTCATGTGAGAAGACGAGCAACTGCACAAGTGGCACAGGCTGTTCCCCCATTCGTTGCTGCTGCTGAAAATGATACACCACGGCGAATAAGATGGGCTCTTGGAAAAAGATTAAGGTATTATGATTATGGGATTTACACAGATGAACGTACTGGAATGACTATTTTGAATGTAAGATTTGTAGGCCTCATGCATTTAATTTGTTGTACTTCAATTCATTTAATTTGGTTGACAATATGGCTATGTTCTTGTAACCTAGGAGAACTTCAGAGGTACTTATCTCTTAAGGTGGGCCAACTCAAGAATCAAGAGCGTAGCCAAAGAAGAGTGCTCTAAAGAAGAAGACAACGGGTATAGTTGCAAAATAGCCATCCAAAAAAACCCAGCACTAGTTCCATCTCAACCAACTGGTCATGAGAGCAATGGTGATCATATGGACCAATGACACGTTCTAGAACAAAAATAGCCGTTGTCAAGAACAAGGAAAATGATGTGACAAAAAGCCAAGTAAGAACCTGCACATTTAGTTCAAAAGAGTGCTCGGATTATGAATCAATTCAAAGCTCCAAGAGGAAAATGAGATTGGGGTGTTGTGCATATTGACTAATGGGATGGTGTTGGACATGGCTTCTTTTTATGTGGTGGTGGATATGGTCTCTTTTTATGTTTTCTTTTTTTAGGAGGGTACTGGATATTGTATTTTATTGATGGTAGTTGCTGCCATTGTTTTTTGAGGAGGGTGCATATTGCCATTGTTTTTTTTAAGAGGGTATTGAACCTTTAGTGATTGGCAATAGCTGTTTTTGTTATTTTCTCTTGTATTGGTTTTGACTAGTAATGTTGACAAGACAGTTATCAGTTATGCTGTATAATTTTTTATTGTTGGTACAATGTTCTTGTGAGGTTGATATTATTTTTAGAAGTGATATGTGCATATATTGTTATTGGTCGAAGTTGTGGATGTTAATGAATTTGTGGGTTCTGGTTGTATGTGCTGGTGCAAGAACAAAATGCACAAGCTCGCCTTGGTGTAGTTGTGGAAGCTATATCTTCTTGCTCGGTGCTGGTGCAAGAAGAAGATGTACTAGCAACCCAATTGGTGCAAGAACAAGATACACCAACAACCAAACTGGTGCAAGAATAAGATGCACCAACAATCCAACTGGTGCAACAAAATGCAAGATGCACCACGACTGGTGCAAGTTAAGTGACATTTGTAACCAACATGTTCTTTTTTTAAAAAAAACTTGTGCAATACAAGTGATCATTTTGTAACGCGATTGGCACTTAAATGATCACTTTTATAAAAACTTGGCATTCAAGCGATTACTATTTACAACTTATGGCATTGAAATAGTCAACTGTGAATTTGCCGCCATCCCTTAATTTTGCCATGGTTTACAATTATAGTTGTAGCAAACCAGCAAACCATTACCAAATAAAAAATGCAGCAAACCATTATATTTGAAGCAAAAACTAATTAAAGCAAACATTGACAATAAACAACTAAGCAAGAAAACTTTTAAGTGCTCACAACTAATGCATTCTAACTCTAACCTTCCATTTCTAACATAAATTACAACAAAACCTTCTGCTCCATACAAAAATTGCAGCAAACCAAAAACACATTTTACCTATAAATAATTCACTACAAGTGCATATTTCACATTTTCAACTATGGTAGGCATACAAACTTATTCTCATTACTCACTTTACATTTGAATATACTACACAATAGAATAACAACACAATCAACACTTGATAAAAGTTTCTTTCAATTTCAGCCTTGAAACCTCCCTCTTCAAATGGTCGAACAGAGATGTTAAACCCTTCATTTGAGCTTGCATTGAGTCGATATCCTTCAACTCGTCCATTAATGTAGGTGGAGGTAGATGTCGGCCTTCAAGTAACTCTAAGATTACCTCTATCGCTTGATTAGAAAATTTCCTATCAACCCATTTGAAATATTTGCACTTCAAGCATTCTTTATATTTACTGCACCCATGGAATCTTCTTCCGGGATTCAACCGAGTCCCAGATGTTCTTCTTGGACTTAGTAATCCATAATAACAATAACACTCACCATCTAATTCATTTTTTTTTTTTTATAGGAATGTGAGTCGTTACTGAAGCTTCTGCCCTCCATTTGCAAGAGGGAGCTGATAACTTTGAGAGAAAATCAAAGTATGCACTCAAATTAGGGATTTAGGGTTTTGAACTTCCGGTTCTCTCTCAATTTGGAGATTTAGGGATTCTTATTTGAGGGAAAAGACGCTAAACGGTGTCATTTTATTGTTTGTATGCTGATTGTACTCTCCGACGATTCACATCGGCTTCAAAAATTAATAAAAAACTGTCACGTCGGATTTCCGGCCAATCAGATCAGCGTTAGCACTAAAATGATCGTTTTTCAAAACTTTTGGCACTTATGTGATCCAAAATAAAGTTTTGGCACCAAAATGAGCGTCGTACACAAGTTTTGGCACTGATAGTGTACTTACCCCTATAAATATATATTTCATTATTAATTTTATGTCATCATAACAGCTAGCAAAATTTACATCTAAATACTCTACTAGCTGCAAGAATTGAACATGTCTATAAATCAGCATATAATCTTTTATCCTATTTAAGTACCTTAAAACCTTCTTAGCAGCAACCTAGTAATCATGTCCTGGATTTGATTGATTTCTACCTAGAAATTCCATCGCAAAGATAATATTTAGTCTCGTGCAAATTTAAGCATACATTATACTTTTAAGTGCACTGACATAAGATACACTCTGATTTTCTCAATATCTAAATAAGGACAATGTAATAGATTCGGTCCATCACCCTTAATGACAGGAGTAATTCCTGGCTTGTAGTTATATATATTGAATATTTCCAAAATACGATTAGTAACTTGTAAGCAAAAAATTGTGTACATAGACTATGAGAAAAATAAATTTTCTTCCATTGACCTTATAGTATATATCTACTGAATTACTTTGTTCCTAATTGAACGAAATGACAACACTATAAAACTTTAATAATATTATCTGGAAACTTGTTTAAGATAATGAATTAGACTTTTCAGTCTACACGCAAGTTTACTTGAATCATCTATTGCAAAGTTCTCTAGTTGCACTATATAGATTTTATTATCAATGTGTCCATTTGAAAAGATAGTATTTATTTGGTGTAACTCCACATCAAAAATAATTTATTAATGCCACGTCTATTCTGAAAGAATCTTTAAAAATACTAGAACGAAATAATTATTTTTTTGCTATTAACTATCCACCCATCTTTAAGAGTAAAAACTTTAGCTATTAGTTTAACTTTAAACTCCACAATCTTTCTTTGAAATCCTTTTAGTTTTGTATATCTATTTGCAACTAATGAGCTTGTGATCTTTAAGCAAATCAGTAAATTTTCAAACATTATAATATTTTATAGATTGCATATTGTCTCTTATGGTGTCTAATCACATACTTGATTGAAAATAAGAAACAATATTTATATAAGTGGCTAAATTAACCATGCAATAGATATTGCAGTCATGCTTTCACAGATAGACTATGTAGTCTGATGATATAATTGATCGTCTTTCCTTAATAAATCTTCTGAGTAAAACTACAACAACTTCATTCTACACTTGAGAGGTTTAAGAAATTTCATCATAAATTATATCAAGAATAGTACCTTGAACCTCAATAAGTTTAGTTTATGGTATAGGAGATTCCATAATTGTTTGTACAAGCAAAGACAAAGACACAGTAATCCCATCGTACTATTATCCTTAATAGTTTGAGAGCAGTTATCCTCTACAACTACATCGAATTCTAGAAACTTTACTGTTTGTAATTACATAATTCTTGTACTTTCATTAGGGTCATAAAATCGATACCCCTTTGAATAATTTGGGTAAGATACAAAGTAATTCCAAGTGGATTTAAATTCCAATGCACTTAATATTGGATTATATGACTTCACTTCTGCGTGACACCTCTAAATTTTAATATGATTCAAGTTAAATTTACGTCTAGTTCATAACACAAAAGAAGTTTAGGGAACAACTTTGGTAAGAAACACGTTTTTGTATGTGAAAATGTTGTTTTCAAAATATTAGCCCACAGAAGAAGACAGGATAAATTAGTCTTACTATCCATACTCATCACCATGTTCATTTTGGTGCAATTATGCCTTTCGGTCAAATCATTTTGTAAAGATTTTCAAGCATAGTAAATTAAGTTACCACCTCAGAATTTATCACATATCTGACAAATGACCTTTTAAGCTATTCAGTATTATCATACTTGCCAAAATATTCACCGCCATTGTTAGGCTTGACAACTTTTAAGACTAATTCTAATTGTTTTATTCTTTATCTAGGTCATTTTACTTCCACAATAATCTATAAAAGTCTTTAAATAACCGTTAAGAGTAGACATAATATCAACATTGTCAACTTTTCTACTCTTTCTTTAGACATTTGTGAGATTATTCTTAAACGGAAAACTTTTGGAAACAACCTTTTCGAGACATATTATGTTAAAAAATCATTGCAAATGTATCCTAATTTCGATATTAGACAAGACATAATTTCAAGCCACTAAGGCTTCTGACATCTTTTAGGAGTACAGCTAGTTGGTAAACCATTTTTCAAATGTTCCTAAATGAAATGTTTCATGAATAACAAGCATGTCCGATTGCTCTTTTACCAAATAGAAAATCCTATTTCTACTACTTAAAATTTAAATCAGTAAAAACCTCAATAATAGTGGAGTTATTAATTACAGATAAGGTGACTAAATTAACAAGAAATGTATGTAATTAGCGTCATGTGAGCAATGTGTAACTTGACATACAAGTATACATCTAGAGAATTATATGCAAAATCATATAATCACATTTGAGAAAAATACATGATGTGCAGTTGTACGCTCCCTATATGATAGCAATTATGAGAATATATTCTAACTTTCGTGAATTCATCACATTTGGACATATAAACCACTAGGACCAGTCAGTCCTCCACCATACCATCATATATCCCTCCATGAATTAATATACAATCATCTCATTTGAGAGTATAACCACGCATAAAATCAGGAGACATCCTAATCATTATATGAGATCGATATTTTTCAAACCCAATCAAGTGTGCCACTTTGGCCGTCACTACTCAATTGAATCTTTGAAATTCTCTCGTTCTAGGAATATAAACTTTACTTCTCATGTATGAGATTTTAACTTTAGTGATAGGGGCGGTAAATAACTAAAATCACATATCATGCTAATTACAATGCTTTATTCATCCGAGAAAGTCAATCATACATATAAATAAATGACCTGAAAGAAAAACTTCAATGAGATTACCAATCACAGCGGCACAAGAAACTTCTCATAACATAGAAGAAATCATCTCTTATGTACCCAGATCACAGATTACTAGAACAAAATAAAGAAGAATGCCGATCCAGAGGATCTCTCACAAGTTAACATTAATAGCAATACAGGGTACTCCAAATTAACAAGCGTGACAGCTAATCCACTATTTCTCATGATTTCATAAGGTAAACTATGTGTCCAAAGTCAACAACTGATTTATTAGCCAATTTTAAGTAACAAATTATCATTACTTCAACCAGTAGCCTATTAATTGAGTCAAATCACAGAACCAAATATTTAAACTACAATACTATATACTATTGTTTTGTATAAATGTCGTCATACTTCTTAACCATTAACAAAAATGTTCAACT
The DNA here is from genome assembly GCA_014182555.1 of Eucalyptus erythrocorys. Taxonomy (NCBI): domain Eukaryota; kingdom Viridiplantae; phylum Streptophyta; class Magnoliopsida; order Myrtales; family Myrtaceae; genus Eucalyptus; species Eucalyptus erythrocorys. The sequence continues at coordinate 25,056,741 of CM024601.1, read as the reverse complement.
TGATAGACATTAACAAGTGACTAGATGAGTTTAGATACAATATCCAATAATTTAACTGACATGCATTACACACATTCAACAGATGTGTTCTGTAGTACAATTAGTTTGGTCACAAGTTCTTAAGACACCCATCATTCAAAGGTTACAAAAAAGAAACAAAAAATACATCAAGATACGTGTAAAGAAGTATACTTGAGCAACAAAAGTTTCATAACCTTTTACTGTTTCTCACCACCTCAATACACGGTTCAAATATTATCCCATAATTGTTATATCTCATTAAGCCAGCTTCAGTTCACAATAAATATTAACTTTTATTAATGAATCACACTTTTATAATGTTTATGTGATAACATACCTGCAAACCAACACTTGTATTTCCAAAATCACATAACAATACAAGAAAAATACGTGAAAATATACTAAAAATACACATATTTAGGATTTTGTATGTATTTTCACATCCATAAAATTATCACATATGTAAAATAAATATACTATAACATAGAGGATGAACATACGAATCCAAAGTCACTAGCCATGTGCCCATCGGAGCTTCCACGTGCTTGCACGCGCCACTTGAGTGCATGGCTAAGGAACTCACATGCGGGCGTAAAAGTTAAGTCAAAATCGGTCTGACTGGTAGCGGTCCGACCGATTCCCGGCTCAACTGTTTGGTCCGACCAGTTGACCGGGTCGGGTCGGGTCGGGTCAGGTCCTTGGGTTAGGTTGGCTGCATATCGGGCCGGGTCGTTGACGTCATTGGTGACGTAAGCACCCGTGTGCATTGCACGCGTGAGCTGTGCCCTGCACGTGGGGCGTGTGCTTGACGCTTTGGTGGCGTGTGGCCACGCGTGGGGGCACGTGCGGCCTCCTCCGGCGACGCGCCGCCCACGGATCTGCTTGTCTTAACGAGCCTTGTTCGAATTTACAATTTAATTTGATTTTTATTGAACTGAAAATTGCGAAAATCATAGAATTATGGAAAAAATTCTATGCTTTCAAGTTCGAGGGTATGGTTGATCTGATACCACATGTTGGATGCAAAACGTGCAACCTTAAGATCTCCATAACCAGAGCAAGAGCATAGATGGTTGAGTAGAAAGATGAACGCACTTATTTTGAATTCCATTATTCTTGATGCAGAAGCCGAAAAGCGATAATCCACGCGTAAGTCCTTATCCTCTATTGCCCTCCATATCATTGGCTCAATGAGACGGCCCCCTCACCCTTTAGTGCTAGGTAAACACTTATTATGTGAGAATACTTGTGAGAATTAAGGTTAAAGGAGAGAGTTGAGCACTATTATAAAGTTTTCAGCTAGACCATCTTATTACAGGCTAGGCGTAACTCGGCTCAGACTAGCCAACCCCATATTAGATTAATTAAGCAATCTTTTATTTCACCTTAGACCAACCCCATAAAACAGTAAATTACAATATCAATTAATATTTTCCTATTACAAAGAGAAGCCAATGGAACTGTCGGTCTTGAATCCGTCGCGTGAAATCTGGACTTACTCGTCTTTGTTGACTTGGCATCAGAAAGAGCAGCCGCCAAGCTGGACTTCATCAAATCAAACAAACGCAGTGGTTTAGCGACAACGACGTAACTGATATTTAAAATAGTTTCTTCACCCTCCGGAGGTTGAGAGTCTGTGTACGTCTATAAATATACTCTTATTGAACTTGCATTCTTTCCAAGCTAAAGAAAAGATGATCATCAATCCACCAACAAATATTTCCTTCGCTGTCTTGCTTTCATGCCTAATCCTCTTCACCCCAAACCCTCGTGTCAGTGCCCAGACGTATCTTTACCAGTGGTGCTCAGGTAGGGGCAATTACACTGCCTATAGCAAGTTCCAGGACAACTTGAATCGCCTCCTCTACAGGAGCTTTAAAACCAAGGACCCATTTATGGTTTCTAGAACACATCGGAAGGGGAAGATTCGAACAAAGTTTATGGTCTCTTCCTCTGCAGGTAAATCACACGTGGAAGATACCCAAAATTTCAACTTTTGTGTAATACCTTTTAGAATACCTTTTAGTTCTATCATTGTACTCTATGGAATTGTCTTAGTTGGTACTACGATATAAGATGGACCTAATATAATGGTCTTAATTGAAATCCTCTACAAAGTACGGTGATCCAATGCCAACCGAAAAATGATTGTCCAGATTTAAGTGACTACTAATGCAACTTTACCATTACTCTTTAGAGGGGATGTTGACACCAATCTTTGTCAGTCTTGCATCGATTCAGCTACCAGCAACATCTTAGAAAAATGTCCAGGAGAGAAAGAGGCAATGATATGGTACAATGAGTGTCTCGTGCGCTACTCTAACAGATCGTTCTTCACTATAATGGAGTCAACACCAGCACTTCATATGTGAAACATTCACGACGTAACAGATCCCAACAAGTTCCATCAGATTCTGATGGAAACTTTCACAAAAGTGATGGACTCCGCGATCTCCTCAGAAAGCTTATACGCAACAATTAAGTTTAATGTCTCAAGTTCAGTGACCCTGTATGAGCTTGTGCAGTGCACCCCCGACTTATCAAAGTTAAATTGTTCTGATTGCTTGGTTTCTGCGATCGATCGACTTCCTGCATTTATCAGTGATGGGGTGCAAGGTGGAAGAGTTCTTCTGCCAAGTTGTAATGTCCGGTACAAATTGTATCCTTTTTACGGGGAACCTAGAGGACAAGCACCAGCACCTTCTGCAACTAACAAAACCAGAACTGAGCTTGGCTTTAAAGGTATAAATAATATAATAGAAATGTGTACTCAACTTGTCATGGTAATTGTATAAGTATCTGTCCATTGATTCTCACTCTCAATAAAAGCTGTTTTGTGTATCATAATGCACTTTGACTTGCTTTGACAATCTAAACTATGATCATTCTCTCTTGCTTTCACTAAATTCCCGGTACTATTTACACTTGGTGGAAAAAAGATCTGCAGATATACCGTATGATTAGATGCAAGGAATTACTTTGTCTTGACAGGGGTCAAACAGAGAAAAGCTCCATGGATTCCAATAATTAGCTCAATCATTGGATCGTGTTTACTAATGTTCGTGGTGGGTTCATGCATCTTTTTAAAAAGGATAGAGATATTTAAGAGAGGTACAAATGAATTTCACCTTGCTTTCCATTGGAATGACCATTTTCTAACCTTTACCTTATGAGAGTACGCTCTTGGATTCTCAGAGAAGGAAAAACAGCCAAGTAGTTCAGTTACTTCATCTGAGACCAGAAATTGGAGAAGAGTTTCCATCAGATACCTGTGGAGAAGAAAAGCCGGTGGATTCTAATGAATTCTCTTTGATACAATTAGATGTTATATGCACGGCCACTACAAACTTCTCCAATGAATGTAAAATTGGGGAAGGCGGGTTTGGCCCTGTGTACAAGGTAAGCATTTTAGGGAATCAATGGCTATTTATGTGGAAATTAGGAAAATCTTCTAATGGCAGCAAACTGGCAGTCATTATGCGTAAAATGAAATTAATCGAATTTGGCTATCAATAGCAATCCTCAAACGGGATTTTATTGCTGACTTTTATGATGTTTCAAGGCAGATTGGCGGATGGAAAAGAAATTGCAATTAAGAGGCTTTCAAGAACCTCAGGCCAAGGACTCATCGAGTTGAAGAACGAGGTCATTTTGATTGCCAGATTACAACACAGGAACCTCGTCTGGCTATTGGGATACTGCTTGGAAGAACATGAAAAACTCTTGATATATGACTACATGCCCAACAAAAGCCTGGATGTCTTCCTTTTCAGTTTGAGCTATAGCAGATGCACTGAATTTTTTAACTAGTTAATTTTAGTTTTGATAGAGTTGAGTTTCATCTGAGTCTCTCATCATTGACAGATTCAACTATGGGGCAATCTTTAGATTGGAAGATGTGCATGAACATCACCTTTGGAATAGCTCGGGGACTTCTATATCTCCATGAGGATTCTTGCCTAAGAATTATCCATAGGGATCTAAAAGCTAGTAATATTTTACTAGATAGAGAGATGAACCCAAAGATATCTGATTTTGGAATGGCAAAGATCATTGGTGTAAATCAAGAGGAGGCCAACACGAATAGGGTTGTTGGAACCTAGTAAGTGCTTTGATATCTTTCTACGTCTGTTATATGTTTGAATGAAGCCAACAAAGAACTCTGATGGTCAGCTCTACAACACCAAAATGAGCACATTCATATTTCAAAAGTTTCATATAGAAAATTAATTTGCATTGTTTCGAACTTCCAACAAATTGCTCTTCATCACATAATTTCAATCAGTGGATACATGGCACCAGAATATGCAATGGAAGGACTCTTTTCTATTAAATCGGACGTCTTCAGTTTTGGAGTTCTCTTGCTAGAGATTATAAGCGGGCGAAAGAATTACCGTTTTCGTCTTTGAGAGTATGGTGGAAGCCTTCTCACCTTTGTATGTTTCTAGTCACCACTCTTCTATAATATGAAATCCAAGAATCTTGCGCAACTGTCCTTACTTGTTTCCCTTTTGAAATGACAGGTATGGAAGTTGTGGTCCGAAGGTTGAGGGTTGGAACTTACCGATCCCCAATCAAAGAGTCATGTGATGGAGTTCAAGTGCTAAAATGCATACACATCGGTCTATTGTGCATTCAAGAAGACCCAGTGGATCGACCAACCATGTCGCTCGTGGTTCATATGCTAGGAGGTGATACTATCCCACTTACTCAACCATCTCAGCCTGCATTCTCAGTTGGGAGAGATGTGAGAACACTCGATCCTATCGGTCTGATTCACAAAGCTTCTACTGTTAATGAAGTATCCCTTTTAGATGTTTCTCCTAGGTGATCAAGTATCATCAGCTCGTCTTAAATTGATTTCTCTTTTATACAATGGAAATGGTTCGCAATTTAATAAAATAGAATGATAATTATAGTGTGTGATCTCCTTTGCATTGTGACTGTCATTTCTTATTGATGATTTGCCTTGTGATCATTCCGTGTATGATACTAATTACATTAACTCTCATTAATGTTCTTCTTGAATTACAATCATCAATTGATGAAGGGTAAAAAGCCCGTTAATTAGTCATTTTTTCTATTCTAGTTCACCACTTATGTTCTATCAGAATGGTGCGTTTACTTACTTGAGTAATGTTTCAATATCCAATTCTATAAGTTCTCCATTGATATATAAAAAAATATACATATACAAATTCCATAATCTACCTTGAGTGTATTTGCCAAAATCTAATCCATGAAGAGTGTTAGAGTATTTAGATATTAAACAATGCTTGAGCTAGAGTTCCCGTCTTCAAATCTTTTGAGGTTCTTATTTGGCTCTAACTCCGACAAAAAGAAGAAGATATTTCTACACTTTAGTCTTAGACCAATATTCAGCTTACGCGTAAGGGTAATGTTAGGGTATTTAAATATTGAACCATGCCTTTATCAAATAAGCTGAAGGTTTTATAAAAGTTGATCATAGTCACAAATCTTTTACAAAAAGTGCTACCAAGTTAGGGCAGACTTATTAGGAACCTATTTGATGTATGAGTACGTAATATTTCGATCCGATCTTCTATTGTCATTCTCTCTTGAGTTCATGTCACTTATAATATTTAATTCTCCAATTCGATTTTTCTGTAATCAAATTGGAGAATTAAACAATATTTGATCTTCCAGAGTCGAGCGCTTATGATAAAGGAGAAATAATTGAAGTAATTTTAAGATAACGATCAGAATTTTTATTCCTCCTTCCTGCTTCCTACTCCTGGTGATGGGGTTAACTTGTCCCGTTAAAATGTAATTTGGGAAATTACTAAGTCAATTTTCAACTTGTTGTATGGATGCCAATTTAATTTTAAACTTTTTGACAATTTTCAAACGCAGTACCTCAGACTAATTTTTATAGGAAATCACTTATGTGGTGATCAAATTATTGTCGACCGTCCTACATAGTAGGGCCGATGATTTAGGGTGGCCAAAGGTGGTGTTCTGTTTCTTATGATTTTTCTGATTTTTTTCTTTCCTCCTATGAAACACATAGACTGCCACATCATTATACATGGACTCAAACATAAGAAAATAGATATGAAAAAAGAAAAAAAGAAAAAAAAGAAAAACCAGAACAAACACCAACGGACACAGAGAACATGCGAATGGGGAAGATTGCAGTGGCGACGGCAGTGGCGCGTAGCCACCGGTGTGGGTCATACGTTCCTCACTGGAAAAGCGGCAGATCTTCGTAGTCGTGGTCTCCGTCGTCTTTAGTGGTAGATGAAGACAAAATAAACACACGGGAAAGCGCAGATCTCGAGCAACTCAAAGCGTTTATGGTGCGAAAGAATACCTGTTCGACATTGTGATCTTTCACATGCCCTCAAATGGCCATCTCTCATTACCCACGGGGCCTACCTTGTACGCTGGCCCTTTGCCGACAGTCCTTCCTCGCCCTCCACGGCCGCATTCTCAGACCCCATGCCTCTGACGGAGTCTCTAGCTTCCTCACGCTCGCCGATGCCCGACTCCCTTCCCAATAGATAGATCCGATCAGAAAACTACACTTTTCCACGTCTTTCTTCCGAGAAACTGAATTTTTTCGTGCTTTTTGCTCAAGATTCTCGAGGGTGCTTGTCGAATCATATGGTAGGGAGAAGAGTTTTTTTTTTTTTTGGCCGACCGAGAGAAGAGTTGACTTTGTGTGTGTTTTTTTTAAGGGTCCCGCTTTTTCTGCTTCTCATTTGCTAAAACATTCCCTTTTATATTGTGCTGATCATATTACCCCTCGCTTTCCATGTTGTACCTGCAAAGAGTGCCCCTTTGGGATTTTTTTTATTTGTTTCTTATTTTTCTTCCACTTTCCTTTTTCATTTTGGTGTTTTTGTTAATTAGGAAATCTTGGATCTGACAATGTCACCGTCTCCTCCTGCAATGATTCTTTGATGAGAGTGTGAAGCTCTTTATCCGCTCCGGTGGCTAGTTGTAGATGTATTAGTTATCATCTTCACGTTGAGGTCTTTGCTTATGTTATTTCTGAGCTTGAGCACTTTGATCATTCTGTTCCGATTCTCAGAAATCATTGCAAGAATTAAAGGATTACCGGAAAGAATTATATCTTGAGGAAGATAGTGCCGGCATAGGGCTGGTTCTGCCAGACATGCAAAGGGTTTGTGAGGGATGATGTTGGGGTAGATAGGGAGCTCATGAGGCTCTATGAGACCGCCCAGTTGTTAGTGTGCATGGAGGTGTTGGAGGAGAAAGATGAAGAAGCACCAACAATATGCTTCAACATGAGCGTGAACGAGAAGAAGGAAAGTGGAAGAAAAAGAAGAAATAAATTCCAAAAAAGGGACTCCACATGGGCCCCGCATTTGACTTTATGGGGTTCAACATTTAGAAAAGGAAAAAACGAGGGGTAGGTCAATACATTACGAAAGGAGCATTTGAACCAAATGAGCAGTGGAAAAAGGGCAACTCTTTTTTTTAATCAAGTTAGTTGATGTATTCTACTTGTTTGATAGAATATCCATGAGACAAAATTACATTTCTTGGGAGAAGTTATAGCAACCTGATATTATATTTACGTCAACGCGATATTCATTAAGCAATGAGATCTTTTCCCAGATTTGTTGCAAGTCTACAACGTGGCAGTGCTCGGCCCTTTTCCATGTGGGTGTCTCTCCGAAAGAAGCTTATGCCTTGAGGCTAGGGTCATGATATCTATAACAACCTAGTCTGATGAGGACGAGAGTATTCGCTACGTTAGAGTGCTTGTATAAGAAGTGGCTTCTGACAAGCTTATAGAATGGTGAAGGTGACATGGATGAACCTAGTTGCACACTGAACAAGAATAATGGGGAGAGTGTTCCTAGGATATATATTTGAAATTGAAATTAATTTACAAAATATGCCTTTTGATGTAAAGGCAATGTTCCTTGTATGAGAACTCTAACATTAAATGTGCTTAGGTAAGAGTACTAGTAGAATGGGTGACCTTTTAGGATAGTGTCCACCTACATAGTGAAAGACAATCACAAGGCTCAATATGCGATGAGAATGGGCCAAAATGGATAATTTCTCGAGGGCATAAGAACGCTTCAAGTGCCATAAATTGGCACAAAGGGACACTTAAGTGTCAAACGTTACGAAAGGTACACTTAAGTGCCACATTCGAAAAAAAAAGGGACACTTAAGTGTCACTTCGGCCAAAATGCTGAGGTGTGCAGTTTTCGGTGAAATAAGTGCAAAACGACGCCATTTTGCACGCTGATGTGGCCAAATAATGTAAAAACAATGTCATTTTTGCATTGACGTGGCAATAAATTAATGTAAAAATTAATTAAATTAATTAAAAACTAAATTTACTTAAAATATTTAAAAATACAAATACAAATATTAAAAAATTAAAAAAATTAAATTAAAATTAAAAAAGGGGAGGGGGAGGCGAAGACGGCCGAGGGCGAGCCTTGAGCCGCCGTCGCCGCCTCCCCGGCGGCACCCTAGCTGTGGGGAATGGTCGACCGGGCTCACCGGGCCTTGTCTAGGGGCCGGCGACCCCGGCCGATTGGCAGCGAGGGCCCGTGAGCTCTCGCCCAGATCTGGGCGAGGGTCGTGGCCCTCGCCCAGATCTAGGTAAGGGCTCGCGGGCCCTCGCCACCGGTCAGCTGGGGTTGCCGGCCCTTGGCCAGGGCCCAGCGACCCTGACTGACCCTTCCCCTTGGCCGGGCGGCGACGGCGGGCCGAACCCTCACCATCTTGCCCCCCGCCCTTTTTTTTTTTTTTAAATTTTTTAATATTAAAATTTGTTATTTTTAAATGTTTTAAATAAATTTAATTTTAAATTTAATTTATTTAATTTATTTTTTTTCCACGTCAACACTAAAACGACGCCATTTTGCCTTTGCCTCGCTGGAAAATCACCATGTCAGTGTTTTAGCAGGATTAGCACTCAAGTGTACCATTTTGCTCCGATTTCGGCACTTAAGTGTCCATTTTCTAGGATATATATCTATATATATATATATTTGAAATTGAAATTAATTTACAAAATATGCCTTTTGACGTAAAGGCAATGTTCCTTGTATGAGAACTCTAACATTAAACGTGCTCAGGTGAGAGTACTAGTAGAAGGGGTGACCTTTTAGGATAGTGTCCACCTACACAGTGAAAGACAAAATCAAGAGGCTCAATATGCGATGAGAACGGGCCAAAATGGAAAATTTCTCGAGTAAGTTAATTCAGAAGTATTATAATATCTCATTGCAGACTGTAGCTGTCGATATGGTAATGGCTCTCTACTATCCTCTCAATAGTGGTGGAGGCGGTAGAGGACGATGGGAAGAGCCCTTGCTTTGCCAAGAACCGCCGTCGCTCATTCATGCTTCGGCAAAGTAAGCCCTAAACTTTTTCGAAAGTTAAGTAATCCATTTTGCGCTCTAGCAATAGTGGGCACTGATGGACGAGTGCTGGAAAAGCTTTGGTCGGTTGATCACGAGGTTGAAAATGATAAACAATAAGGAGATCTCAGCATAGAAAAGAGGGAAAGAATATAAAAGAAAAGACAAATAAAAAGAACAAAAATAATGTCGCTTTGTCTACCTAAATTGCTGGCTCTGCCAACTAAGCTGCCACATCGGCTATTTCTGATGAAAATCAACCGGAAAAATTACATTGTAAAATTATTAAAAAGTATAAGGTTAAAAATTACAACGTTTATGACTGATTTGATAATTTCTCATTGTAATTTAGTAGTTTTATATTGTACAAAGTGGAAGAATGTTGCTAGCAAGTAACAATCATGTAGATAATCTATGAAGGTCAATTAATCCTTAACATTTTTGAACAAGTTATGCTCATAATTCCTAAAGTTAAGGTTTCTAAATGGGTGATATTTAATACTTTCTCTTGACTAAATGAAGAGAGCCAAAAGGAAATCCTAAAAAAAAAATGAATAAGTGTATCGAAAGTTCTAAAACTTTTCATGAAAGTAAAATTAAGTTCTAAATGCAAAAGAAGCCAAAAAGAAATCTTACCATTAATTCCGTTGAACTTGGTTAATGGAAAATGCAATATGTTTTTTTCTTTTTCTATCCTACGTGGCAATGATTTGGCTGTGTAGGAGAGAGAAAATATCAAAAGACGTTAGCATTTTGTTAACCAAGTTAGATGAAGTTAAAGGAAGAATTTGATTGCACAAACTTTTAACAACTTTTAGAACTTAATTGCACTTTTTGTGAGTTTTAAGAGTCAATAACCACTTAGAGAAAATTAGGGACTAAACTTTTGCCCCTAATCAAATATAATTAAATTGCATGGCATATTATTTTGGAGAAGCATTCATCATATAGTTCATTAATTGCATCTTGCATTAGATGGTGGCTGTGAATAAACCTGAATTAATCACGTGGACTGGGCCAGCACTCGAGTAAAATTCGGCCAACATGGTGGAGCATAGTGGCTGAAATTTCAAGCACAGGATTAAGGGGTATTGAGTTTCAACTGAGTTAGGATTAGCCCATAGAGTTATAAGACTTTAAGTATAATCAAAATAGGCCATAAAGGAAATTACGCCTGTCATCATTTGAGCTCAGAAGGAGCATATTTCAGCCAGCCCACTGCACAGATAGCTCGGCCGAAATTCATAGGAGGGGGAGGTTCTAATTGAGCTTAGTTTAATCAGTTTCAGCCCATTCAAGTTCCATTAGATTTAGGACTTCATAATTTAAGTCCGTTATTTGATTAAGGCCAAAATTAAAAGCCCATATAAAATCTAGGTTAACACTATGTAATGGAATTAGATCTTCACAAACAAAGGTCGGCAATTCATAATTTCATAATACACAGTAGGACTAATCGGTTTCCGGTTTGGTCTGGTTCTAAAGTGGAACCGGGAACTGGACTGGGAGGATTGGTTCCCAAATTCCAGGATCGGAAACCGGACCGACCGGTCCTGAAACCAAGAACCAGTAAATTTACTATTTTGGGGTGAAAGTAAAATGAAAAATAGGAGAAATTTGGAGGAATTAAGGTTTTTTTCTTAAGAAATTTAAAAATAAAATATATATATATATATGTATATATATAATAAACCGGTCCAGTCTGGTTAGTCCGTCCGAGCAATTCCTGGTCTGAGGGTTCCCGGTGCACAATACACAGAGAAACACATAGAGAGCAAGAGCAAGGGAGCGGGTCTCGGCATCCTTGCTGCCAAGCCGCACGCTCCCACACCTCGCGGCCTACATCCCTGCAAGCCTTTCCACCGTGATGACTTGCAGCTGCGACCTATTGTTCCTCCATGCCGATCCCAACCGCGACAACAACACTACCGTCCCCATGCCATTGCCGAATAAATCTGGTAACAAGGAAACACCTCCATTATTTTCCTTGCTAATCCGTTTCTGCTCCTTGCCGTTCCAACCAGTCGTGAGATGATGACAACGTAGCTGTCCGACTTGCAACCGTTGTATCTACAGATGTCAAATGAAGAAAAGCTCCAAGGATTACAATAATTAGCTTGTCATTGGGTGTTGTTTACTAAATATTCATCGTCGGTGCGTGCATTTTTTTTTTTTTTTTTTTTTTTTTTAAAAGAGGACAAAAAGATTGAAGAAAGGTACAAACGATTTCAGCTTGCTTGCCATTGGAATGACCATCTTCTAACCTCTACCTTATGATAAGGAAAATAGCCTAGAGGTTACTTCATCTGAGACAATAAATCGGAGGAGAGTTTTCCTCTCGAGAAGGAAAATAGGCTTCTCAAAATTATCTCTGATATGACTAGACATCATATGCGCGGCCAATGCAAACTTCTCCAACGAATATATACTTGGGGAAGGTGGGTTTGGCCCTGCGTACAAGATAAGCAGTCTAGTGACTCAACACCTATTTATTGGAAGATTAGGAAAATCTTCTAATGGTAGCAAATCGGCAGTCATTATCGGTAACACGAACTGAATCAAATTTGGCTATCATTAGTAATTTCAAATAGGAATTTTACTACCAACTTTGCCCTGTTTCCAAGCACATTGGCGGATGGAAAAGAGATTGCAGTTAAGAGGCTTTCAAGAACCTCAGGCCAACGACTCATCGAGTTGAAGAGTGAAGTCATCTTGACCTCCAGATTACAAAATAAGAACCTCGTCCGGTTGTTGGATGCTGCTTGGAAGAACTTGAAAATACATGCTCTACAGAAGCCTGGATGTCTTCCTTTTCGGTTTGAGCTTTATTAGATGCTATGATTTTTTAGTTAGTTAATTTTAGTTTTGTAAAGTTGAGCTATCTGAGTCTCTCATCATCGGCAGATTCGAATATGGGGCAATCTCTAGATTAGAAGATGCGCATGAACATCACTTGTGGAATAGCTCGGGGACTTCTATATCTCCACGAGGATTCTCGCCTGAGAATTATTCATAGGGATCTAAAAGTCGACGAGATGAATCCAAAGATATCCGATTTCAGAATGGCAAGGATCTTCGATGTAAATCAAGACGAGGCCAACACAAGCTGGGTCATTGGAACTTAGTAAGTGATTTAATATCTTATGTCCATTACATCTTTGAATAACTCACTAGGCCAACAAAGAACTCCGATGATCAACTCAACAATACCAAAATGAACACATTCATATTTCAGAAGTTTCATCTAGAAAGTTACTTTTATTCGTTTCTAACCTCCAACTAATTGCTCTTCATAGCATGAGTTAAGTTAGTGGATACATGGTACCGGTGTGTGCAATGGAAGGACACTTTGCTGTAAACGTCTTCAGTTTTGGAGTTCTCTTGCTAGAGATAGTAAGCGGCAAAAAAATCTAGGTTCTCACCTCCAAGAGCACGGTGAAAGCCTTCTCAACCTTGTATGTTCCTAGCCACCATCTCATTTTTATATGAAGTCCGAGAATTTCGTGCGGCTGTCCTTATTTACTGTCCTTCTCTAAATGACAGGCTTGGAAGTTGTGGTTAGAAGGTCGAGGGTGGGATCTTGTCAATCCGTTGATCAAAGAGTCATGTGATAAAGTTGAAGCGGTAAAATACATGCACATCGGTCTATTATGCACCCAAGAAGACTAAGATGATTGACCGACTATGTGTCTTGTGGTTCATATGCTAGGAGGTGATACTTTCCCACTTACGCAACCATTGCAGCCTGCATACTCAGTTGCAACAGATGTGACAACACTTTATCCTATTGATCTAATTCACAATGCTTCCACTGTCTATGAAGTAACCCTTTCAGATGCTTCCCCTAGGTGACCAAAGACCATCAGCTCGTCGTCAATTTGATTCCTCTTTGCTGCAATGGAAATGCTGTTAGGGTTGATTACAATATTTAATTCTTTTTACGACTGTGAATATATCTTGTTTATTGTGTATATCCTTAATTAATTGTAATTTCTTTACATCATGTTACGTTCTATAGTTATTGTGTATGGCAAGCTCATTTTCTGTTCTTTATATATACAGAAATTAAAACATTCTCCCTTTCGAATTTTTCTTATTGTAGTATTGGAGCTTGACGATCTTGAGCAAATTTTGAGTGCACCAAGTGCGACACACTTGGAGCACACCTCACAGCTCGTATCATTCATTTTTGTTATAATTACTATCATCTCTTTCTCAATGTCGATTCTTAACATTTTCATTAAGTATGCACAGACATCAGCGTATTGCCATGTAACATACCCATGTCGACTTTCTCTCTTCAGCACATCATATCACCTTTTTGGATCTTTTCTCCCAACTTTATTTGACTTCTTCAACACCTTGACTTTGAAAGGTTGTTAAAGATAATTAAGTGTTTTACTTCGATCCAGCTGGTGAATATATATTTCCCTTGATTGTACATATTAGTGACTATAATCGTATCATAAATCAAATCTAGTTTATTTTGCATGTGTTTCCACCCAATTCATCAAATTCATTCATCATTCCTCATCTGATTTGGACGTGAGAGGGCTTGACTATGGAGCTTACATGCTCGTTATATATGTCTGATCTCTCTCTACTTATTAACTTAATTTGTTGGATTGAACTTTCTAATTTCCTGATTTAATAAAATAGAATGATTATTACAGTGTGTGATTTCTTTCGCATTGTGATAGCCATTTCTTAATCTTTGATTTCTGCAATCATCAATTAATAGTTTTAAGGGAAAAAAGCCTGTTCATTAGTCATCGTTCACCTCTTTATATTCTAGTAGAATGATACGTCTACTTGCCTGAATATCGATTCTATAAGTTCTCCATCGATGTATACATACATAAATTCTATAATCTACCTTCGTTATATTCATTAAAATCTGATGTGCGAAGAATGTTAGAGTATTCAAATACTAAACCACGCCAAAGCAGAAAATCTTGAATTTAAATCTTTCTCCTATTTGCCTATACTTTTATGTTTTTCTACACTTTAATTTTAGGCCAAAGTTCAGTCTACACGTAGGGAGAGAGGTGTTAGCTAGAGTATTTATGTATCAAACCGTGCCTATATCTAATAACTAAAACTTTTAGAATAGTTAATTGCAATCTCACAAAATTTTACAAAGACAAATATCAAGTCGGGCAAGTTTATTGGACCTGTATTTGATGTATAAGTCTATAAGGTTTCGATCGAGAAAAGAGTTGCAGGATTGCCAAAACTTTCGTACAGCACTCACTTGACTGCCATCATTTTTTTTTTTTTTTTGCTCACTTAAGTGCCACATTGAAGTAAAATTGATAATTTGAGTGCCAATACTAACAAATCATCTTACGTGGAATTTTTTATTAATTTCTCATCCGACATGAATTTTTTTAATTTTTTTGTAATTTTTTCAATTTTTAATTTGTTTTCCTTTTTTTTTTTTAAGGGTTGACGAGAGTCACTAGCAACCCTCGTCGGCCACGAAACTCTTACCCAATCTGGGCGAGGGTAGCCTTGCTCGCAACTGCCCAGAGCTAGTAATGGACTTGGTAGCCTCACTCGTAGCCGAGGGCAAGTCAGCCCTCACCCAGATTGGGGGAGAGTTTCGTGGCTGTAAGGTCACCGATGAGCATTGCCAGTCCTAAAAAAGAAAAAGAAAAAGGAAAAAGAAGAAAATTAAAAAATATTAAAAAATTATCCACGTTAGCGCTATACAAAGCCACATTGGGCAATTGGCATCTATGTTGGATTTTCCGATTCAACAAATCGCTAATGGCACTCAAGTGATTGATTTTCAAATTTTTAATATTTAAATGAGTGTTATACAAGAGTTATGACACTCTTGCTATTCTTACCCCCATCTTATGGTGTCATTCTTGTTTGAGTTCATGTCACTTGAAATTATCTTAAGATGCATCAAAGATTTCTCAACAACATTTGATCATCAAGGTTGAACCTAAATACTAATAGATAAATAATTTAGGGAATCTGAAAATAAATATAAGATATTTAGGGCGTGTTTTGTAATCATTCTGATCTAGAAATAATTTCTAAACTTTTTAAGCCGTTTGGTAATTGTCCAAAATTTTTATTCCTAGAATAGAATTGCATTTGGTACCATTCTCAAAATTTCTCATCTAAATCATTTTCTTTTTAATTTTTTAAATAATTTTATTCTTTATTCTTTTATTCTTTTTCCTTTTTTTTCTCTTCTTGTTCTTCAAGGGTTGCCCGTCGTTGATCTTGGGATGATTGGCAATTGGCCAAACGAGAGCCGACGACCTTGCCGGAGCATCGCTGGCCCTCGACGAGGCTGCGCCTCATTGGCCAAGCCTCGCCAGCAGTTGGGTGAGGCTCGGCCTAACTCGCCCAGCCGTCGGTGGGGCTCGACCTCACTGGGCCACCGCGAGGCTCACTGGTGGTTGGGGGAGGCTCGGGCGAGGCCCACCTGGCCACCGGCAAGGCGAGCCTCTGGCGAGCTCGCTGAACCTCACTAGACTAGTCGTCGGCAACAGATGGCGGTGGACAGGGATGGCAGCAGTGACAACGGTTAAAGAAGAAGAGAGAAGGAAGAAGAAAAAGAAGAAAGAAGAGAAAAGGGAAAAAATGGGTTAACTTGATTTTGAAATTGTTCCCGAGAATGAAGAAGAAGAATTTTTTTTTTTACTTCTCAATTTAAAAAAAAAAACAAATTTTACTAAACGAATTTTTGTTCAAAATCCACTTCCATGGACAAAAGAATATAAATTATTCTTGTTTAGCAAGTTTCTAAACGCATTTTCCTCCTTGCTTCCTTTTTCTCGGATGGGTTGGCTTGTCCCGGTTGGATGTAATTTAGTAGCTTTGCATGGGACAAATTAGAAGAATGTTTCGATGATTCAGCGCGGCTCCCTCTTCCGCGAGGATCCCTCTCCTTCACCCCGATCTCCCGGCGCAGCCGCCTCCCGGCCGCCGTCTCCGGCCGCCGTGGGCCTTCGCTTTCTCAGCGGGCGCTTGCCGTAGACTTAGCACACAGCCGGAGCAAGGGTGCGCACGTGAGCAAGAGAACGCGCGGACAGCCGCCCGCAGCTCCGTCCTTCGCGATTCGGGCGTAGTGGCTCTCCGGTTCTCTCCGCGAGATCGAGCTCCGTCCTTCGCGATTCGAGAGCAGGGGTTTCGTCATCATCGAGCAGGGCTGGGAACAGGGGTTTTTGTCGTCTGGGGTTTCTCGGGTTTGCTGTTTCTGAGGCAAAACACTCGATTTCTTTCACGATTCGAGGCGTAGTGGCTCTCTGTTTCTATCCGCGAGATTGAGCTTCATCGTCGTCGACTGGGAGCATGGGATTTCGTCTTCATCGCCGTCGATTGGGAGCAGGGGATTTCCTCGACTAGGGTTTCACGGTTTTGCTGTCTTTGAGGATCGGCGGTCTGGCTCGTTCAAATCTGCTTCGTGCCTGATTCCCGAAGATCAAAGCCTTCTACACCTCCCGAAGATGTGACCGTTCGTTGGCGCTGAATTTCGTCGGTTGGGGTGCCTCCTACACCTCTTCAAAACCCACATCCTGTTCTACTTGGTATATCCTCCTTCTTGGGCCGAATGGCCGCGTACGGTTAGGGTGTTGCATCCTATTCTGCTGGTTTGTTGTGATCTGTTAAATAATGGCGGAGGCGAGTTTGGCCCGAAATGCTGGTGTTGGGCCGAGCACTCGTAGCTCTCCCATACATGCTTATGACGACTCAGCTCAGAATGGTCCTTCGGTGGATGGGGGATGTGGTGTTGAGTCGAATACTGTTGTGAGGGACGGCCCTCAACTGAATCACCCTCCTATTGGTCCGTCAGGTCAGAGAGGGAGGACGCGTGATAGATCGGCCTCGCAAAGGCCCCATCGGAGTAGGGATGCCGGCAAACCGGCTCCGCGCACTTGGGCTTTCTTGTTGCCAAGGTTGTGGAGAAGGGGTATGATCTTGAGTATTTCCCCCCTTCTATTGTTAATGGCAAACCTGTAGTGGAGATGACTGACGATGAGGTTGAGGCGGCTGATCCTAAGCTTCTTGAATGCCTCGTTGGATATTTTATTGGTAGACGACTACCATTCAAAACTACTGAATCGGCCCTGAAGAAAGTTTGGGGACCTCACCTTGCCGAAGTGATGTCTAATGGTAAGGGGTTATTCTTTCTCCATTTTCCGGATGGAGAGTTTCATAGGAAGATATTAGAAAAGGGGCACATAACTATTGCCAGGATTCCGTTTGTTCTTCAGCAATGGAAGCCTACCCTTGAGCTGAAGAAAGATGCGCATCTTACCGCGCTAGTGTGGGTTAGATTGACCAACCTCCTGCTTGTTTTCTGGTCTGCCCAGGCCATCAGTAAAGTCGCCAGTGTAATAGGGAGGCCTCTATTCGTCGATCAACGAACAAGCCAACTGAAGATGGCCACGTTCGCTCGAGTTTGTGTTGAGTTAACTACTAACCAACCTTCCTGCGACTCTATCGAGATTACTCACAAAGGTGAATCGTGTATGGTGGGAGTAGAATATGAATGGAAACCCGAAGCTTGTCCGGAGTGTGGTATCTTTGGCCATAGATGTGGCCCTCCAAAGACATCCGTCCTCGGTGGGAGTTGCTAGACAGCAACAGGGTGCTCATCAAGCCCCTCAAAGCTCGGATATCTTCCCTCCTCTTCCGCCTCCAGCTCCGGAGGCGTCTGTTCAGCAAAGACGGGTGGTTTCTTTTGCTGATAATCCTTTATTTGATAGCAGAACTGCTGGTATGACTTCTGGGGGAATCTCTCCTCAACCGCAAGATGATGTACCTCCAGTGGATGCCTCTTCACCACCTAAAGGTGGTGTTGTTTGCCAGGGCTCGGGTGATGCTCTGGCACAGCCATTGAATGCAGCTCTTGTTGCTGAAATGTCTCATCAGAATGCCGATCTTGGTTGGAAGCAGGTGAAGGAAAAGAAGACCAAGTCCCATACGGCTAAGGATACAGCATCCGTCCGGCTGCCTTCTCCTTTGAAGGGGGACAATCTCTAAAGCTAAAGGGTCCTGCTTTGGAGAAGACAGCACCTCGCAAGCCTCCTACAAGTTCAAAAAAATCTTTGAAGATTGGGGAAGGTCCAGCCTCCCAGGTTGAGGCAAATGCTGGTCCGGTTCCCATGGTGTCTCGTGATGACTCGGAAGATGAGATTGTAGGACCAAGTGCTTATGATGGATCCGACGATGATGACCTTCTTTCGGTTGGCGCCCCTTATACGGTGCCCCCTCAGCCCTCCCGGCGGAAACAATGCGGGTTGAGCTACCAAAGCTAAGGCCTAATGGTCCTGGGAATTCTCGAATCTATGCAAGATAAATTCAAGCCGTACTCGATCAACCTCCTCGGTATTACCTACTCCGGCCTCCGGTCGACGTAGGTCTACTAAGAAGAGGTAATCTCCTCTTTTCCATCTTACTATTATGAATTTAGGTATCTGGAATATTAGGGGCCTCGTTGACCCCATTAAACGTGCTGAAGTTAGAAGCTTTGTTTCTTCGAATAATCTGAGTTTTGTTGGCCTTCTTGAGACGAGAGTCCCTGAACCTCGTTTCCACTCTTTCTCTTCAAACTTGTTGGTGGGTTGGAATTGGATTGCTAATTATGAGTTCTCCCCTCGGGGTAGAATATGGGTTGGTTTGGAATCCAGGACTTGGTTAGTTTTGAACCTATGGCTATTAATGATCGGCTATCCATGGCCAGCTAAAGTTTATTTTGTCGGGTCAGGTTTGCTATGCTTCAATTATTTATGGAGAGCATACTTTTATTCGTCGTCGACCCCTTTGGGACGACCTGCTTCGGATGAATAGCTTAGTACAGGACTCAGCCTGGCTGGTTGCTGGTGATTTCAATGCCATAAAAGACCCGACTGACCGGGTTTTTCAACTGCATGGATTCCGTACTTTGACGAATTTAGTCTTTGCTTAGCCCGCACGGATTTGGAAGACCTAAGATATGTAGGCCTTCGTTTTACTTGGTCCACATCCTCGAGTGCCAATAGGAAAATGAGGAAGATTGACCGTGTGCTGGTGAATACCAAGTGGAATTTGGACTTTTCCTTTTCTGAGGCTTCCTTTCTCAACCCGGGTATATCTGACCATTCCCCCATGGTGGTTAGAGTACTTAACCAGGTTTTAAGGAGGAAACCTTTTAAGTTTTTTGATTTCTGGATGAAACACTCGGCTTTTCCATATATTGTTCAGCAGGTTTGGGAGAGTCCGGTGCATGGGGTTCCCATGTTCAAACTTATTTGTAAGTTGAAGGCCTTGAAAGGTCGCCTCAAGCGGCTCAACAGAGAGGAGTTCTCAGACATTTCACTAAGGACTAATGAAGCTAGAAATGCTCTTCGTTGTACCCAGATTGGTCTCCAGCAGGACCCAGGCAACTTTATGCTTGCGGAATTGGAAAAGTCCAAGCGATGGCTGTTTGTGGATCTGCGTGCTCATGAAGAGTCTTTCTACAGACAAAAATCAAGAGTTAGGTGGCTCTAGGAGGGTGATAGGAACACCAAGTTTTTCCATCACTCAGTGAACAGAAGACGGCTTACGAACAGGATCCTCTCGGTCAAGGATCCTTCTGGTGCTTTGGTCACTGATCCTGCATTGGTGCCTCCTGTTTTTGTCTCTTTCTTCAGAGATCTCTTATCTCCACAGGCTGCCCTCTCGAAGCCCTTATTGCAGGAGTTGAAGGAGTGCATTCGGCGGTCGCTCTCGACGGATCGGTTGCTTTCCTCTCTACTCCGGTCCGGACTCGAGATTCGTGATACCCTTTTTTTCTCTCGCTCGTGGAAAAGCTCCCCGGGCCCGATGGTTTTCTTGTTGAGTTTTATAAGTACAACGGGAGATTGTGGGTCCCTTAGTGGTAGAGGCGGTGAAGGATTTCTTTTCATCGGGTCGGCTGCTTAGAGAGGTAAACAACACGATCTTAACTTTGGTGCCGAAGGTTCCAAATGCTTGTCTTTGTCTCGCATTTTCGGCCCATAGCTTGTTGTAACACCATTTACAAAGTTATTACTAAGATTACGGCTAACCGCCTAGCAGCTGTCTTGAATGACTTGATTAGTCCGTCTCAAAATGCTTTTGTGAAGGGAAGAAGAATCAGGGACAATATTCTTTTAGCCCAGGAATTGTTTGCAGGTTTCCACCGGGAGCCGTATCTACCTAAATGTGCAATTAAGGTAGATTTCTAGAAGGCTTACGATACGGTAGATTGGGATTTCCTTGAGCTTACCCTCTTAGCTTTTGGCTTTCCAGAGTGGATGATCAAACTCATCATGGTTTGTGTCCGAACTCCAAAGTTTTCCATCGCGATCAATGGTGAGCTTCATGGTTTCTTCTCAGGTGGGCGTGGCCTCCGGTAGGGGACCCGATGTCTCCATATCTTTTACCCTCGTAATGGAGATTTTTTCTAGGATCCTTGTTTCTTGCACTTCACATAAGGACTTTAAGTATTTCTGGAGGTGTAAAGATGTGAAACTATCTCATCTTTTTTTTGCTGATGATGTCTTTCTTTTCTGTAAGGCTGATTTGGCGTCGGTGACCCTCCTTAAAAGAGGCATTGATATTTTCTCCTCTTGGAGTGGTTTGCTACCTAACAAAAACAAGAGTGAAGTGTTTCTTGCAGGGGGTTCTGATTCCGTTCGAAGGAACATTCTTTTGGTTTTTTGGCTTCCAAGAAGGTAAACTTCCAGTATGATACCTAGGGGTACCCATTATTTCCAAGAGGCTTGGGAAGGCAGATTGTGTGACTCTTATTGACCGGATCACGCCTAGTGGTCCGATCGTGGGCTCAACGGTTTCTTTCCTTTGCTTTGGAAGACTTCGATTGATCGTGTCGGTGCTTCATTCTATTCAAGCTTTCTGGGCTACTGTTTTTACCCTTCCCTATTCGGTGTTAGACCGTATTGAGTGTATCTTAAGACAGTTCCTTTGGAAGGGGCCTACCCTAGGTCGTGGCGGAGCTAAAGTTTCTTGGGAAGAGGTTTGTGCTCCTAAGGAGGAGGGTGGACTAGGTATTCGAAGATTGCGAGATTGCAATAAAGTAGCCATGGTGAAATATATTTGGATTTTGTTTACTAATAAAGAGTCTCTATGGTGTCGGTGGATCCATTCTAATTTTCTGAAGAGGGGAAATTTTTGGGTTTCCACTGTTCCTACCGTGTGCTCTTGGGCTTGGAGGAAAATCCTGCAGCTGAGGAGGGAATTCAGGTCTTACTTTATTTGGGAAGTGGGTGATGGTCGCTCTGTTTCTCTATGGTTCGATAATTGGCATAAAGAAGGCCCCTTGTGTTGTTTTATTCCGGTTTCTCTTATGGAGGGCTCTGGCCTCTCGAAGCTTGCGACGGTGGCAGACCTCACTTCTTCGGCAAGGCGAGTTTTCAGGTCGCTCTTGGAGTGTTGGGATTTTCCCATCCCGATTCTTACTCCAAAGGCTCGACCGGTTCTCTTGGCGCGGTTCCTCTTCTGGTATTTTCTCCGTGGCCCTCGCTTGGGATGCCATAAGAAGCAAAAAGAATCGGGTTCCTTGGGCTAAGTTTGTCCGGAACAATGCCATTGCTCCCAGATATCAATTCCACCTTTGGTTAATCACCAGGAATCGCCTACCAACGCAGGCTTTCTTGCTATCTCATGGTAGAATTGGCTATGAAGTATGCACTTTTTGGAAAGTCATTCCAGACTCTATAGACCATCTCTTCTTTACTTGTCCCGTCTCGGCGACTCTTGCTTTTTTTTGGGCCAGTAGATGTAATCTTCCATGGCGTAATAGATCTTGGGCGGATAATCTCCTTTGGGCCTTGAATTTCCCGATCGGTAACGATTTCTTCCATTCCATTGCTCGGTTCTCTTTTGGAGCCATGTGCTATTTAATTTGGAAGAAAAGAAATAGCATCATTTTCCGTGGTGAAACACTTGATGTGTCGGCTCAAGAATCAACATGTAAAAGTTGTTAAAGATAAAGTGATGACCTTCAACAACGTGCAGGACAACTCTTGTAATAGGCGTCTTCAACGGGGGTGGGGCTTTGATACCTCCATTTTTGCGCCTATGATGTGATTTCGCTAGTTGTATTCTAGTGCTTTTTAGTGCCTTCGGCTTGTATTTAGCTGTGTAGCTTTTAGTGTGGAGCCGACTTGTTGTCTGGCTTTCCCTAACCTAGGTTGTCTCTTTTATCGGCTCCCTTTCACTCCAGCTTTTGCTCTAAGTGCAAGTTTTTGGTGCCGATTTTTTGTATATGTTGTTCTTATTTATTGAATATCTTACCTTTACCAAAAAAAAAAAAAAAATTAGAAGAATGTTTCTAGCAAGATACAATCATCTAGACAACCTTCGAATGTCAAGCAAGCCTTCGCATTTACCATTTTTTGTCGAAAAGAGGGCATTATAACATTTTATTTTTTTTTTTTATATTCATCCATTTGATTTGATGCCCACAAGTTAACCTCATAATTCGTAAACTTGAGATTTGCCGATGGGCGATATTGAGGGTTGCAATGCTTTCTCTTGGTTAATTGAAAAGGGAAAAAAAAAAAATCTTATGAAAAGCGATGTCCACATCTCATCGGCTGCATCATATACAAACTGGTCTAATAACACCGTACATCTCCCGTGACAAACAGAAATAAGCCCAACAAAAGGTAAACCTAAAATTACATATGTAGAACTTTCTCAAAACTACTACTACTACTACAAAAAACGAAAATAAAACCGAGTTTTGAAAAAGGTCCTCCTTCGATGACAACTCCCATCCTATTAGTCAACAAGTCACTACACAATATAAAAAAAGGGTGATAACAAACTCTTTTGTTGTCTTTCATTTGTGAAGTTTGCTACATTGCCTTCGCATAAGATGTCAATTTCATTCTGTTGCCTTTGGTAACTAAGGGGATAAAAAGAAAAAAAAGACGGCTGATAATTTTTCTTTAATTGCCTTAGGTACCAAATGTGAAATTTTTTTTGTTGCATTTGGTACCAAATGTCAGACAATGACGTTCATTATCTTTCAAAACCAAAGCCAAAAAAATAAAATTGTCTTGCTCAAAGGACACAAAATTCATTCATTTTTCCCGATAGACTGGCCAAAGACGACAAAAATATTCAGTCTAAGGTCAATTTTTAGGCTGAATAGGCACCGAAGGTGACGGAAAACCTTGCTGCATTAAGGGTCCGTTCGTTTCATGGAAAATATCATGTTTCGGAAAACATTTTCCCGGAAGTCATTTTCCAGAAAATGACTCTATTTTCCGGTGTTTGGCCAAAACTTAAAATTTGAGTGGAAAATATTTTCCACCGTTCGTTAGCTCATTTAATTGTCTGGAAAAAATTATCAAAAGTTGAATTTTAATATTTTTAATTGACCAAAAAATTAATTTTATTTTTATATTTTTTTTAAAATGAATTTTTAATTATTTATATTTTTAAAAAATCGAAATTTTTATTATTTTTCTTTATTTTTCTTTTTCTCTTCCTTCCTCCCTCCTCCTTCCTCCTCTTCCTTCCTCCGCCGCCATCTCTTTCCTCCTCCTTCTTCCTCTTCCTTCCACCGCCGCCGCCTCCAAGCCCGAGCCCCGCCCATCTCGCCGGGCTCGGCGAGCCGCGAGCTCCACCGCCAGATCCGGCGAGCTCGCGGCTCGCCGCGAGCCCGGCGAAGCTCGCGACGAGCTCGGGCGAGGCCCGAGCCCCCATCTCGCCGGATCGGCGAGCCGTGAGCTCCGCCGCGATCCGACGAGCTCGCGGCGAGCTCGGGCGAGGCCCGAGCCCCGCCCGGCTCGCCGGATCCGCGAGCCACGAGCTCCGCGCGGATCCGGCGAGCTCACGGCTCGCGAGCCGGCGGCTCGCGGCGAGCTCGGGCGAGGCCCGAGCCCCGCCGGCTCGTCGGATCCGCGAGCCGCGAGCTCCGCCTAGGCCGGGAGAGCTTCGCCTCGCCGGCTGCCGGCTTGCGGCCGGTCGCCGAACGCCGTCGTGGCCGGTCGTCGGCCACTACCAAAGAGTAAGGTGAAAAGGAAAGAAAGAAAAGAAAAAAAGAAAAGAAAAGAAATTAAAAACTCAATTTAAAAAAAAGAAAAAGAAAGCAAGAAAATAAAATGAAAATGTATTGATAAAAAGGAATAAGAAGGAAGAAGCCGTGGAAAACGTTTTCCACACTTTAAAGGTTGTTTTTTCCAATGATGGAAAACATTTTCCTTGACTAGTTCATTTTCCGTGAAACGAACACTGGAAAATCCGAAAAATCTTTACCAAAAAATAAAAATCCGAAAACATTTTTCCTGAAGTTATTTTCCGTAAAACGAACGGACCCTAAATTTATTTTTGGGGCTTGGCGTGCCGACAGATATTTTCATCTTCATCGCCTTAAACATTGTTCGTTTCTTTGTGACGCCCGGATGTTGAGGTAGAGGATCTTCTCCTTGAAGGGGAGGGAGATGTCGAGGGTGGGTTGGTGTGTCGAGGGGTGATTGTGGAGGAGGATCTTTGGGAGCTTTGTGGCCCATTGGGTTGCGGTAGAGGTTGAGGTGGAAGATGGTGGCAATGGTAACGGTGGTTGTGGTGATAAGTTTGGGCGAGAGCAACGAATGGGAGAGTGGAGTGATGCGTGGCAAGGGTGAGCTTTTGCGTTTGGGTGTAGAGGAAGATGATTGTTCACACCCAAATTTTTTGCCGTCTTTTAGGGTACCCTTCTATTTTATAAAAAAATACGAAAATATATTAAAAGGGAGAAAAATATAAAGATGAATAAAGTAGGTGAGATAAAAATGAATAGAAAGCACTTAAAAAACGAAAGAAGAAAAAAAGAGTTGAGTGGGCTGGCATAATTAAGCACATTCCTTTATATCTTCTTCAGCCCATCCATTTTTTGTTGATTCTTTGAGCCCATCAGAACGTAAAATGAAGAAAAAGCCCAGCCCGCACGTCTATCTTTTCTCTTCCTCGCGCACTTTCCCATTTCCCCAGCGATTAAAAAACAACTGTGATAATCACTGCCATTTATTCCAGTGACCACCCTTTTCATATAAAAGAGATGAGGAGTTCAAATCGGGTGAG
Organism: Eucalyptus erythrocorys; assembly: GCA_014182555.1. Taxonomy (NCBI): domain Eukaryota; kingdom Viridiplantae; phylum Streptophyta; class Magnoliopsida; order Myrtales; family Myrtaceae; genus Eucalyptus; species Eucalyptus erythrocorys. The sequence continues at coordinate 25,031,293 of CM024601.1, read as the reverse complement.
GACGAATTAATTTTCGGAGTAGATTTCGACTCCCACGTCTCGTAAGGGGTAAAATAAAAATTTGAGAATGGGAATTATAATAAAAGTAGAGTAAGATGAACTAAAAAAATGATTGTCACGCCACAAAGCTGGGGCAAAAAGAATAGCTGAGCTGAGAGCTGGGCAAAACCAGAAAGGGAACGCTCGAAAGGGAGGTCGGACTGGTTTTGTGGAGAGGGCAGACGGTTTTCGAGGGTGAAAGGAGGAGACTCGGCCATTGCAGAGGAGAAAGGGGGGGAGAGATGTGGGTTTTTTTTACCTAATCTCGCTGCCCTTGACGGTGGACATGGTGGTGTTCACGCTGAAACAATGATGCATCAAGGGGTTTGAAGATGCTGGAGATTTTACTGTGAAGGAAAGATTCAAGACTAGCATGCACGTGAATTTAGCCTTTACCTAATTGTTGGATCCATCGGCCCGATTGGCCTTGTTCTTCTCATCATGATGCACGAGAATTGCCCACAACTTGAGCCAAAGAAGACAAGAAGAGGAGCGTATCGGCCATTAGAGATAGGGAGGAGGTGAAGAGAGAGACCGAGAGTGAGAGATTTGTCTCCTCCTTCGCCGGCTGTTCGTCTGAATCGCCTTGACTCCCTGCGGTAGCCAACTCGCCCGTTGCCGTTCGCCGTAGCAAGCTCCCGAACCAGGTAACCCTGGAGACGCATCGCATTTTCCCTCGCTTATTAACTTCGAGAACGGGAGACCAAACTGACGGGATTTTAGGGCAGATTGTACAAAACCCATACCGATTTGTTGCCGATAACGTTGGTTTAGAGCTTAATTAATATGTTGGGTTTATGCCACGAACGATGTTAAATCTGATAGAATTTCTTATAGTTCTTAATGCGGAAATTCATAATAAAACGAAGATCTTTGATCATCATGATTTTCACAAAAACATGAAAAACATACCTTTGTCCATAGCGTTGCCGTTGAATTCAATCCTGATGAAGAAATCCAATTTCTCTCCCTTAACCCACTATTTCTTTCTATATTTAATTGATGGAGAAGAAAATATGTCATTGTATGGGTGGAGAGAGGACCAGACTCTATTTATACATTCGTTGAAAAGGTGCCTTCCATCAAAGCAATATACCCTTTCATTTAATTAGAGTCGCAACTTTTCGTAGCCAATGATTATTTATTTATTTTATAGCATTTCAATAATTTTATTAAACCATATAATAAAAATCATATCATGTGGGCCACAATAATTTTTACATTCTCCCACTTGGCCCATATGACTTTCCTTTCATGGTTTAATAAAGACTGTAATGTGCACAATAAGATTATGCTATAAAATTTCATAAAATTGGCAATCACATAATAATCACAATTAAGCAAAGAAAACTAATGTGAGTCATAGCGGTTGTATGTCATTAATCGACATAGTCCCTTCTATGCACTACAACCATAATACTTTACTTAACATGATCCATAAATGAGAAGTACAGTAATAGTCCAACCATAATATCTCTTTAGAAACTATCCTGTTTTAACATTCATCTATTTTCCATAATGTATACTTAATAGAAAACAGGAAATATCAGAAACACTTAAATGAGCTCAAAGTGTCAAATACATAAACTTAATACAAACATAATACAAACATTAATGACGTCCAACAATGCCCATCTCTTCAACATGCTCATTAAATGTTTTGGGCCGCAGTCCTTTCGTTAAGGGATCTGCTATCATAATATTGGTGATAATGTGCTCAATTGACACTCTTCGTTTCTGAACTTCTTCTTTAACAGACAAGTATTTGATCTCCATATGCTTAGCACCCTTAGAATACTTGTCATTCTTAGAGAAGAAAACTACTGCAGAGTTATCACAATAAATTTTCAGCGGCTTGGCAATATTGTCGACAATCACAAGTCCTGAAATAAAGTTCCGCAGCCATAATCCATGAACAGTACCCTCAAAGCATGCCACAAATTTAGCTTCCATAGTGGATGCAGCAATAATCGACTGCTTCGCACTCTTCCATGAAATTGCCCCTCCAGCCAAAAGAAACAAGTAACCAAATGTTGATTTTCTCGTATCAGCACATCCGGCTAAGTCTGAATCTGAATATCCAATCACCTCAAGATGATCGGATCTCTTATAAGTGAGCATATGATTCTTTGTTCCTTGCAAGTATCTAAGAACTTTCTTTGCAGCTTTCCAATGATCCATTCTAGGGTTACTTTGATACCTGCCCAGCATTCCGACAGCAAAACTGATGTCTGGTCTGGTACAAGTTTGTGCATACATTAAGCTCCCCACAACAGATGCATAAGGAATATTCTTCATTTGTTCTCGTTCCAATTCACTTTTCGGACATTGCATAAGGCTAAATTTGTCACCTTTCTGAATTGGAACTATTCCTTTTGAGCATTTACTCATATTAAATCTCTCTAAAATTTTCTCAATGTAGGCTTTTTCGAGACAATCCTAATAACCCTTGTGATCCGTCACGGAATATTTCTATTCTTATCACATACGTTGCCTCTCCCATATCCTTCATTTCAAAATTCATAGAGAGAAACTTCTTGGTTTCATGTAACAAACCAAGATCATTAGCAGCAAGCAAAATATCATCAACATATAGAACTAGAAAAATAAACTTGCTCCCACTAATCTTCATATATATACACCGATCAACGGTGTTTTCTTTAAATCCAAATGAAGTTATTGTAACACCCCAAAAACCCCCTTGAGGCTATTACAGTCATACTTATCTGTCCATTAAGAGATATAAACTCTTGGGCTCCCTTTTTTTTTTTTTTATAGGAAACAAATAAACGGTCCCAGCGCAATTAAATAACGGAAGCGGAACTTTACGACTCTCCCAAACAACAAAGGCCAATGCACACAACTAAAGATATAAGATAATGGGATTAGTTCTCTTTATTCATAGCATGACAGGATGGATTTTCCTTACTTCTTTTCAGGGTACATGATACATCAAAAGAACGACCACACTATAAAACCTCGAAATAAAGTATCATCACCCCTCATCAAAGAAAAAGCCTATACATCAACTATCCATCCATCTAAGTTGATCCCAATCCAAAAACCCACCAGCCTCCTCCAGTCAGAGCATTGCGCCTAGTTCCAGCCCGGCGCTCCAGGAGATGATGGCGGCGGCATCATCCCCACCATCTCGCCATCCCGACAGATGTAGGCAGAGACAAACTCCTGGTATACTAGGCCGCTCTCCAAGCCCACATCGAACTTAACTCGCACGTTCACTCGGAAATAAGACAAGCCGGGGACAGTAGGGCTAACCAGGTGAAACACCCTCACGTCCACATCAGAGGGTATGCCGTAAAATGCACCAGGTGCGACGGGAGGCAACGACATCTTTAAACTGAAATGTTAGTCCCCAGAGGGGTGAATACAACCACTCAGCATAAAAGCGATCCTTAAGGCTACCCATACAACATAATCAAACACATTATCATATCATATAAAAATCAAACAACATCAAGGGTATTGCATATTCATCATGAGAGAACCAATCAGTCACGTATTCTAACATTCTTCGCCAAACATATACTTATCAAATATGTACACTCATGCATCAAATATTACTTATACTCACATGGATCATCATATGCATTTCTTTCAAAACAGCCGCTATATATATACATATACATGTATATCTCATCACATATGTACTCCTTGCACATCGGCATCAAGCGCAATTATGAGCACTTTACATAATTCAGCACATATAATGCACATGTTTCACATTCTGTGCACCACTCACATGATCACTTAATTTATGCACATTTACATCAATAGTGTCACATGCCTTTTTCATCATGCTAACAATGCCCATGCATATGGTTATATCAAATGCTTGCAATTTGAATTACACAATCCGGTACACACCACCCGGCTTCCGGCCACCCCACTTTCCGGGCATCTCACACCCAACCTGGCATCGTGAGGAATTCACGGCACACACCATCCGTGCTTCCGGCATTTACACTCCCGGCCGGGCATCTCGCACCCCAACCGGCATCACGAGGCATCCACGGCACACACACTCCGTGCTTCCGGCACCCCCAACGCTCCGGGCATCTCAACTCCGAGGCCATCCAGATGTACGCACACAGGGCTACTGGGCATCCGGCATTTTTACTCCCTGGCCGGGCATCTCGATACTCCCGAGGCATAATTTAGTGCATGTCATGCAATTATCTCTTTCATATGCATAGTTCACAACATGTTACATGATATGCATAAGCATGACAGCAAGCACATCCATGTATTTTCAATCATATAACATAAATCTCACTTAGCAAGTTTAATCCAACTAGTTCATCACCAACACATCATGCACACTTTGAAGAACTACCTCAATTCAAGGTTATTGGCTCCCCTATAAACTTTATGAGGCACGCACATACAAGTAACAAGGCAATACAGCATATATTTCACGAAAATAACATGCCTTGAACATCACAGCATAGAGAATTTCGTTCGGCCTAGGTCTCTCCAACAAACCTCACATAAAACAGCATGTATATTGACCAAAAACATCTTCAACGCACCACTCCATTGGCTTTTAAGAATACTAACTCATCTCCATATTAATAATAGGACGTAAGAATATCATTCTTGCTAAGAAAACAAGTCCAAATAATGTTTACACAACAATAACTAGGTTCGGCCACAACCAGTTCATGTTTACAAAAATTCCAGTTTACACTATTCGTGAAATTCACGAATTTGAGGCACCAAGTCGCCTTCAAAAATTACCTAAATTTAGTATGTTGAAGTCAAGAGGTTCAAAATCATTTCACTAGAAGAGATCCTCATCCAATTCGCCCCACAAAAAGCAGTACAAAATTCACAATCTCCCATCTTACACTTTGAACCACACAGGACGTACCATCAGCAGAGTCACTAAATTTGAACCCCTTTAAACTCTTTCTTTTTCACTCATTTTTGGATATGTTGTAGCTAAACATGTTTCCTACAACTCTTCTTTAGAAGTCGAAGATGAATTCTCAAGCAAAAGTTGATTTACAAGCTCAACTACCTACTGACCTTGCCTCGTCTAAATTCCAGAATCTAGGCCCGTGAAGAAAAATACAATTTACTTGGTAAAACTCAATAAAATTAACTCAATTTTTAGTATGTTATGGATCAAGATGTCCTTTACAAATCACAAGAAGGAGTCGAGCAAAAATTCCAACTGAAAAGACACAATTAAAGGCAAACAAGCATCAAAGGTCCCTCAGTCATTCTCGGTAATCATCCGGTTACAAGCTAAGCCCTTTTTACCCTTCTAATCTCACTAGAATCCTCTAAAAATCGACTATGTTATAGTTTAAGATGTGTAAAACAACTTCTCAGAAGACATCAAGCTCAGATTTTACCTCTAAACCCACAAAATAAGCCATGCAAGCTTTGGGTGTAAACTGGTTTCTCAACACCCGATTTTACCCGACTTGGAGATTCTCCAAAAACACTCAATTTTAACCATTCAATTCACGGTTTTTCAGCCATAAAACAACACTACACATGTATAGGAAGCTAGAAGGATCACTCTTGCCTTTTAATTTGAGTAGAAATGGCAAGAAATCCCCACGGCACAAGCTGGAATTGTTCAGGACCCTCTCGGCCGAAGCTCCTCCTTCTCTTCCTCTTCTTCTTCGATTTTTCTTCTTCTTCTCTCTCTCTCTCTCTCTCTCTCTTGGTCGACTAACCCCACTCAAGGACGGTAATCTCTCTCTCTTACACCTCACACACCACTCATCAAGCCTAGCTCTAGGCTTTCATGCACGGTGACAAGTGGCGCCTTGGTGGACACCTCGGCGCCACCTCACCTGTCCACATGGCATGCACGGCATAGCTAATGTGGCATGGCTAGGTGGACAACTTGGCCGGTCCAAAAATTTCTCCATTTAGCCTAATTAAGTCCAATTTCAATCATACCTCAATCTCTCAAAGTCTTGTGCTTAACCGTAGATTATATGTACACGTATATACATTCAATTTCAAATGCCAACTTGGTCATATGGTATAGCTACCATGTCCATCAAGATAGTCCAATTGTAGCTCAATAGTCCAATGGCTAGAATTCTATGAACTATATTGGCCAAAATCATCACATGTTCAAGCATTGTCAAAAATTGAGAATGCCACATTAAATAGTCCAATAACTAAAATTCCACAAATTGGATTAACCACAATCCTCACACCTTCAAGGATTATCGAAAATTGAGGATGCCACAGTTATGGTATTGTTAAACTTAAGATACCATTGTCGGGAAGCTTGTTTAAGTCCATATATTGACTTCTTTAATTTACATACCATGTGTTCTTTTCCTTTAACTAAAAAGCCTTCGGGTTGGTCCATAGAAACCTCTTCTTCTAAATCCCCATTAAGAAAGGCGGTTTTTACATCCATTTGGTGTAACTCCAAGTCATAATGAGCCACCAAAACCATAATGATTCTAAGTGAGTCATTCTTAGAGACTGGTGAAAATGTCTCTTTATAGTCAATGCCTTCCTTTTGTGTAAAACCCTTTGCAACAAGTCTGGCTTTATGTCGTTCAATATTGCCTTTTGAGTCGCGCTTGGTCTTAAAGACCCATTTACACCCGACCTTCTTACATCCTTTAGGCAATTCGACAAGATCCCAAACTTGATTTTGATGCATGGATTTTAACTCTTCTTCCATAGCATTAAACCATTCATTAGAATCTTCACATTCCATGGCTTGGGAAAATGAACCTGGATCATTTCCAATTCCTAAGTCAACTTCTGACTCTTGTAGATAAACCATATAGTCATCAGAAATAGCCAACCTCCTTTCTCTTTGAGATCTTCTTAATGCCATTTCTTGTGACTCAGCTATTGGAGGTTCAATATTAACATCTCCATTATGGGGTGTTTGTTCATTAATTTGTTGCTCTTGATTATTGTTAGATTGTACCATAATATTAGGAACAACAACTTTAGAAGCTTTGGGTATAGGAACTTCTACCCTTACTTCTTGAATGCAAGCATCACGCACTCTTTCACTCCCACTGATGTCACCATTCTCAATGAACCTAGCATTTCCAGATTCAATAATTCTTGTACTATGATTAGGACAATAAAATTTATACCCTTTGGATTTCTCTGCATAACCAATGAAATAACCACTGGTCGTTCTTGAATCCAATTTTCTTTCATGTGGATTGTAAATTCTTACTTCTGCTGGACAACCCCAAACATGCAGGTGTCGTAAACTAGGTTTCCTACCCATCCAAAGTTCAAAGGGAGTCTTTGGAACTACCTTACTAGGAACCCTATTTAATAAATACATAGAAGTCTTTAAAGCATACATCCACAAAGACAAGAGTAGAGATGAGTGACTCATCATACTCCTAACCATTTCCATTAAAGTACGATTACGCCTTTCTGCTACACCATTTTGTTGTGATGTACCTGGCATTGTATATTGAGCACAAATGCCATGTCTTTCAAGGAATTTAGCAAATGGACCTGGACATTGTCCCGATTCATCATACTTTCCATAATATTCACCACCTCTATCCGACCTTACTATTTTCACCTTTTTATCTAATTGCCTCTCAACCTCTTTAATATACACTTCAAGTGCATTCACTAATTGAGACTTCTCATACAAAAGATAAATATAATCATAACGTGAAAAATCATCAATAAAGGTGATGAAATAGCTTTCCTTACCAAAAGATGAAACATCGAAAGGACCACATATGTCAGTATGTATAATTTCAAGGAGCTCTGTGCTTCTTGTGGCACCTTTCTTAGTGTGTTTTGTTTGTTTACCTTTAATACAATCAATACATTTCAAGGTCAGTAAAATCCAAATTTGGAAGAATTCCATTCTTCACTAATCTTTGCATTCTTTCCTTGGATATATGACCCAAACGTTTATGCCACAAGTAAGCAGAATTTTCATTCACCAAACTTTGTTTAGTGCCAACATTATGATGCAAGGTCATTAATGTCTCAACAAAAGTATTATCAAGTCTAAATTTGTAGAGACCATCACATAAAATTCCAGTTCCAATAAGAGTATCACACTTAAATAAACTGAAAGATTCAGAACCAAACTTACAATAAAATCCCGCCACATCAAGTCTTGGCAAAGAAACTAAATTGCGAGAAAAAGTAGGTACATAAAGGGTTCGAAACAAATCCAAATAATGCCCAGTATCTAAGATCAAACGATAAGTGCCAATGCATTCAACTGGAACTTTGTTTCTGTTCCCCATAATCACATAACTTTCATTTAGCTTTGTAGTTTGGATCATAAGGAATTCCTGTATCGTATTTGACACATGAGTGGTGGCACCAGAATCAATCCACCAAGTATTATGAGGAACTTCAGTAAAGTTTGATTCAAAACATACTAAAGCACAAGGCTTACCTTTCTTTTCGAACCAAGCCTTACATTTCAGACAATCTTTCTTCAAGTGTCCAATTTTGTTGCAAAAATGACACTTAATAAGATTGTGTTCCTTCTTGTGGATTTGAGAAGCCTTTGAAGAGTCATTCAGGACATGTAATCCTTTCTTCTTGCTCCTTCCACCTTTCCTCTTGAAATTCTTTCGAGCTTCTTGATGACTTGAGAGATGAACAAAATGAGTCTTTTGATTCTTTATCCTTGTTTCCTCTTGAACTAGCATACTGGACAATTCATTCACATTCCACTTATCCTTTATAGTGTTGTAATTCATTTGAAATGGCCCATATTGCTCATGAGGCAAGGAATTAAGTATAAATTGTACTAAAAAGTACTCATCCACATTCATTCCCAAGGTCCTTAACTTTGCTACCAAATTCGTCATCTCAAGTATATGCTCATGCATGGTACGCGAACCATCATATTTCATGGTGGTTAGTGTGCTCATCAATGTACCAGCAAGTGACTTATCAGCAGTTTGAGAACGCTCTTCCACAAATTTCATAAATTCCTTAGCATTGTCTGTCTTGTGAAGAGAAGTCTTTAAGTTGTTTGCAACTGTCATTCGCATGAACATTAGGCTTAGTCCGTTCGATCTTTCCCAAGCTTTATGGAAAGACTTTTCCTCATCACTACTTTTATCAGTAATAGCAGCTAGTTTCTTAACTTGAAGAGCTAAATCAAGATCCAGGACACCTAAGTGAAACTAGATTTATTCACTCCAATCAGGGAAATTTATCCCATTAAATAAGGGAATAGACGAAGCATGTGAATGCAGTGAAACATGTACAGATACTGCAAATATATAAGAAGTACTCACACATTAATGCTTTGAGAATATCACATAATCAGATTCAATCTAACTATACATGTACATCATAGTTCTCCTTTGGGCGATCCTATAATATACAAATATATATAAAAACCATAATGATGCTAATAACTTTTATTTGATAATTGTAAATATAACTTATTAAAATTAATTTGCTATCTTTGGATATACAAACAAATTTAACAAGTCATATTAATTATCAACCATCATGTTCATGAATTATAAGAAAATAATTAACCTTTGGGTTAATCCCTAAATTCTTATAATAAATGAACTTCAATATACCCATAACACCAATAAAGATATAAAACATATCAATTTCATACATATAGCATCAATTAATCATGGGTAATTGAATAAAATAATTTACAATATCAAAAATTCAAAAGATTTCAAGGTTTGGCCACTTTGGTGACTAACAAACCATTCATAATATGAATTTTTAATAATTGTAAAATATAAATATTTACCAAGATTGTACACAAGGATAAAATTGTAATTAAAGCATAAGGGCAGAATCGTAAAATCATAATTCCATAAGGGCATACCATAAATTTAATATCCAGGGGCAAAATGGTAAATAATCAGCAATGGCAGAATCGTAATTATAAATTAAATAGGGGTAGAATAATAAATAAATTGCGAGAAGGACAAAATGGGAATTTTAAAATTGGCATAGGGGCAAAAACGTAAAAGAGATAGCTCCGAGGGTCGGCACGTGCCTACGGCTCGGTCGGGCGCGTGCGCGGCTGCGCGGGAGACCACGCGCGTGGATCTCACGCGCGTGGCGGGCTCCACGCGCGTGAGGGCGCGTGGCGCGTGGGTTCCATGCGCCGCAACCGTCGCGCGTGCGTGGAGCCCACGCGCCTTCTTCCTTGCGACCAGACGCGATTTTTCACCGGTTTTCGCCGTTTCCAGCCTCGATTTCGCCCCTGTTCCTTCTCCGGCAGCCATCCCAGACACAAAAAAAATAATGGGTTTTGAAGAGCATGCAACCACGACCACATGGATCCAAGTTTCGGAGAAAATGACGAAGAATTAGCCCCAAATCAAGCCAAAATTCCTCAGAACACAAAAACCCTAACCACCGCGACTTCCTCCGCCCGATTCGACTCCGGCGAACACCGATATGCCGAAGAAACTCAAGCCCAACGTTCCTCATGGCAGGGCGACCGTATGGGTCTTAAAATCAGGCAGTGGGTGGCCGGATTTTGCCCAGAATCGGTGAGTTTCAATCTTACCCTCAAAATTCCGAATTCCTTCATTTTTGCCCTTAAAATTCCGAACTCCTCCATTTTCATCCTTTCTCCATAAAAGCATTCCATCATTCGGATTTTTTTTTTTAACAGAACCATTTGAAAGCATTTTAACAACAATAAATGGAATTTTAAACAGAATCAATCAACGAAACATCATGCATAAAAATAATAAGTTCATAAATGGAAAATCATGAGATCAAAACCAACGCTCTAATACCAACTGATAGAATTTCTTATAGTTCTTAATGCGGAAATTCATAATAAAACGAAGATCTTTGATCATCATGATTTTCACAAAAACATGAAAAACATACCTTTGTCCATAGCGTTGCCGTTGAATTCAATCCTGATGAAGAAATCCGATTTCTCTCCCTTAACCCACTATTTCTTTCTATATTTAATTGATGGAGAAGAAAAATATGTCATTGTATGGGTGGAGAGAGGACCGGACTCTATTTATACATTCATTGAAAATGTGCCTTCCATCAAAGCAATATACCCTTTCATTTAATTAGAGTCGCAACTTTTCGTAGCCAATGATTATTTATTTATTTTATAGCATTTCAATAATTTTATTAAACCATATAATAAAAATCATATCATGTGGGCCATAATAATTTTTACAAAATCCGAACATGGAAATGGTATTCCGAATCGCACATCAACTGTTTGACAAAATGCTTGAATGAAGCACCGAATTAGAGTTCATAAAATCGATGCTTAATATCTTGGTTTTGCTCTCGGGTTTGTTCTAATATTGTTGCATTATCACTGAATTTGCGTTTCCCTTTGATTTTGTGGCATATTGTTCGATGCACGAGTCGGCCATGGATGAATGTCGTCTCGTCGGAAAATCCACACCTTTCGCCAGAGGAGCTCGTGGTTAGTGGCTGCTATAGTCAGTCCTTTCTTTTGTCTCGACGTGCATATATGTGTTTGCTTTGTTGCTACCGCTTTTTTTCTTTTTTCTTTTTTTGGGATGTATGTTTCCGGTGAGCTTAATGTCGCCGGAATGAGTCCGGCGTTCGCAAGAGTACGTGGCCGGAAGTGCGGCACGCCATTCGGATTAAATAGCCGGCCATGGGCGGCGGTGTGAGGTGGTGTGCGGCGGTGTAAGTGTCGGTGTACGTAGAGGATGGCATGGTCTCAAGTTGTATGGGTTCGAAAAAGGGAAAATGTCACAAATGGTCCATATATTTTTACTCAATGTACAATTTCATTCTTGAACTTTCAATTCACTCAATTTGGTTCCTAAACTATTGATAAATATCTGATTTAGTCCCTGAACTTTCGATCGGCTCAATTTGATTCTTGAATTATTGATGAAATGTTCGATCTAGTCCTTTGTTATTATTTTTCCTTTTTTCCTTTTTTTTCCTCTTTGATAAAACGAAGGACTAGATCGGACATTTTATCAATAATTCAGGGACCAAATCGGACATTTATCAATAGTTCAGGGACCAAATAATAGGAAAAAAGAGGAAAAAAGGAAAAATAATAACAAAGGACTAGATCGGACATTTTATCAATAGTTCGGGGACCAAATTGAGCTGATCGAAAGTTCATGGACTAAATCGGACATTTATCAATATTTTTGGGACTAAATCGGACATTTATCAATAGTTCAAGGAGCAAATTAAGCGAATTGAAAGTTCAGGGACGAAATTGCACATTGACTAAAAATATAAGGACCATTTGTGACATTTTCCCTTCGGAAAAAAAAAAAAAAAAAAAACAGAGAGAAGATGAAGTTGCGGGAAGGAGAAGGATGAAGAAGAAGGTGCAATGGAAAAGAAAAATTCAGAAAAAGACAAAAGAGAAAAGAGAAAAAGAAAGAAAATAGAAAAATCATTAAAAAACTAAAAAATTGAATTTTTTTTTTTTTAAATCCGACTGGGTTGGATCTAGGTTTGGATTGATTTAAAGGGGCGGATCAAGTAAACCCGTTCCTTGAATATAATGATAATAAATAAGTTTAACAGTTTTTAAAAAATCGAAAATAAAAAAATTTAAAAATTCAAACAATTTAAATTTTAGGAAATAATAAAAAATTCGGAATATTCGAAAATCAATAAGAAATAGAATTTTAGAAAATCATTACAAAAACTAAAAAAACCAAAAAAAGTCATTAAAAAATTAAAAAAAGTTCGTAAAAATTAAAACATTTGAAAAAAATCATAATATTTATAAAAATCTAGAAAATTCAGAAAACCATTAAACATTTTAGAAAAGTCAGAAAATCATTACAAAAATCAGAAAATCCTGAAAATAATAAAAAATTTTCAAAAAATTAGAAAAAAATTGGAAAATCCTTTAAAAATGTTAAAGCCCAAAATTTGGACAAGCCTTTAGGGCTTTAAAATAGGGATTTCTGTTTTGCTTTGTATTATTTCTTTTTTATGAACAATTTTAGGATGCTTGCATACTTTTATATGATTATAATTAACCGCGTTTTTTAGTATTTTGATGTTTTTTTCCTTGTTTTAGAATGGTTAGGATTGACCTTATATTTTTCTTGATAGATTGCTATGGCGTTAGTTAGCATATGATTAGGTTAGGTACTAAAAGAGCGTTAGCCTTATGGCTAACCCTCAAGTCTAAAATATCTGATTATGTAAATAGTAAGATATCTTCTCATATCTTATTGGATTTCTAGCCAAGCCCAAAAATGCTACTGGTGACTCATAGTCAAAATTTGCATAGGCTTAACTGATCAAGATTTTGAATGCTCAATATCGCTGTGGCATCCTCAATTTTATAGCCTATCAAGGTTATGGTCAATTAGATTTGCAATGAATTGTCGAGGTGTAGAAGTTGTGACTAAAATGGATTGTGAGATTTTAAGCATTAATTTAACAAGTCACGATTTAATTTTTATTAGTGGAAATAACGACTATGTGGTGCAATCTTGTTTGGAGGATGGGATAAATGTTATTGTGGTGATATGTGTATTCAATTTCGGCCAAGTAAAAAAATTTAATGGCTAGGCTAAGATTTAATTGAATTGTTTTTTTTTTTTTTTACGGGAGACTAAAAGGAAAATCAAATGGACAGATTAATTAAACCACTTACCTTGGCTGTGACATCCGCGTGGCCGTGTGAATGAGTGAGGTGTGCATGTGTAATGAGATGACCAATTGAGAAAATGGTGTGACCGTGTGCGTGTGAGGTGAAGTCGTGGGGGAGAGAGAGTGACCAATTGAGTGAAGTGTGTGAAAGTGGAGAGTGCCGTGCGGGTGAAGTGCCGTGAGAGTGAGTGAGCTGTGAGTGAAGTGATGAGGTGGCACCAGGTGTCACTAAATTAAAAAGCTTAGACTTCTAGGTTTGCTGACTAAGGAGAGAACCGGCAAATAAGTGAGTAAGTCGGCAGGGGTGAAAAGAAAGAGAAAAAGAGAGAAGGAGAGAGAGAGAAGCTGGTGCGCGCAAAGAAGAAGGAGGAAGAACAGGGTTTGCCGAAGGAGAATTCTGCTCAACCAAGGGGGATCCTTGCTGTTTTTCATCAAATTCAAAAGGCAAGAGCATTCTTAACTCTTCCTATACCCTTCTAGGATCTTAACTTGGCAAGAATTGGTGATTGAAGTGGTTGGATTTGGCTGATTATGGAGTTAGTGTAAATCGGGTAGGAATTTGGGTGGAAAAACAGAGTGAGGCCCGAGTAGGATTTGGTCATTTTCGTGATATTAGAGGTAGAATCAGGACTTGGTGTCTTCTGTGAACTTGTTCTGTACATCTTCAATATTAACATAGTCGAAAATGAGCCGATTTGATGGAGATTTGGGGGTCGAACCGAATTTAATTTGAAACCGGGTGAGATTTATGGTGAACCGAGGGATCCCAGAGGATTGTTTGCCCTTGTTCATGCACTTTGAGTGGGAATTTTGATTTGATTTCTTCTGATGAATTGTTAGGGACATCTTGATGCATCTTGTGGCAAAATTTGAACTGATTCCAGTATGTGCAACCTAGTATTTCGAATTTTCTTGGTCTACCTATATCCTGGATTTTACCCGAGAAATAGCCAGTGGCTCGTGGACTTTAAAACCCACCCTTACCTTGTGAATTTGAGGTCTACTTTAACAGAGAAGTTGTGGGAAATACTCTTGGCTATAACATATCCAAAATTTGTAGAAAAATAGTGGGTTTTTGTTGGTCAATTTGAATTATTTTGTAAATCGTGTAAACTGTGCGTGCTTGAACGAATGTTGAAAGTTGTCGATTTTTAAACCATGACTTGTGGGCCAAATTTGAGGATGATCTCTTCTGATGAAATGTTTGTTTATCTCTTGGCTATGACATATGAATTTCTGAGAATTTTTTAGGGCAATTTAGTGCCTCAATTTCGTGATTTCTGGAAGTGGTGTAATCTGGAATTTTCTGGGTTTGTGCTAAATGTGGCCGAGAATGAGTGTGGTATTGTTTTATGTTCTAAACATTATTTTCTTAAGTGTAACTGGCCACTTCACTTGTTGTTTTCAAGTGTGAACTTAGGCTATTATGTCTAATAGTAGTTTACATGATGTATTAAGAGTATTCTTGATTGATTTATATGCTGATCTTAGGGGAACGCATTGGAAAAGTCTTAATCCGATTGTTGTATTATTCATTTGGGTATGTTATGCATGTCAAGTTCATGATGTACATGCTGTATTGGTTGGATACCCTCTTGATGTGTATGTATACATGCCATACGTGATTGAGGGATGGATATTTAGTCTTAAATTCACTTAATTCTCATGATATGCATACTGTATTGGTGATGGAACAATGGGCTGAGCATGTTGAATGAAGGTTCATGTCATGTAATTGTGATTAAGTGAGTGCAATTGCTGTCATGCTCGTGTGTTCCATGGACATGCTTGTGAATCATGCATGGGAAAGAGATTGTTGCATGTCATGCATTAATTATGCCTCGGGAGTATCGAGATACCCGGCCAGGGAGTGAAAATGCCGGATGCCCAGTAGCCCTGTGTGCGTAAATCTGGATGGCCTCGGAGTTGAGATTCCCGGAGCGTTGGGGTTGCCGGAAGCACGGAGTGTGTGTGCCGTGGATGCCTCGTGATGCCAGTTGGGGTGCGAGATGCCCGGCCAGGGAGTGTAAATGCCGGAAGCCCGGACGGTGTGTGCCGTGGATTCCTCACGACGCCAGGTTGGGTGTGAGATGCCCGAGAAGTGGGGTTGCCGGAAGCCGGTTGGTTCTTACCGGGATTTGCATTTAAAATTGCAATCATTTGATATATGCGTGAACTTGAGCATTGTTCACATAAGAAAAGAGCATGTAATATTATTGAATTACATGGGCATGAGTGGATTGATCATGTTGGGTGGTGCTCGGAATGCGAATCATGTGCATTTGTGCTTGTTGATATTTTGTGAAGTGCTCATGTTCCCAATTGATGCCAATATGCAAGGACTGTATATGTGACTGGGTATACGAATATGTGCATATACTATGGCTGTTGGAATGGAGATATTTATACCGAGATATGTGATCATAATTTATGTTGATTTATGAGTGCACATGTTTGATAAGAGTATTCGAAAGAGGATGAGAGCACGTGGCTGACTTGTTCATTTATTGTGACCATACAATGTTTTTGATGTGATTAAATTGCCATGTATTATTGTGCTATGTTTGATTGTGCTGTATGGGTAGTTTTAAGGATTGCTTTTATGCTGAGTGGTTGTACTCACCCCTTTGGGGACTAACATTTTCAGCTTAGACGATGTCGGTACCTCCACTTGCACCGGGTAGATTCTATGGGATCCCGTTTGACCTCGAGGTGCGGGTGATTCAGTTTCCTAGTCCGGCGATCCCCGGACGCACATACTTACGAGTTTCTGTTCTGGTACGGTTCGAGGTGGGCCTGAGTAGCGGCCCGGTTTTCCAGGAGTACGTCTCCATCTTTCCCTGTGAGGACGGGGAGATAGGCAGCATGTTACCTCCGCCACCTAGCCCTCCTGGCTGGCGATAAACGAGATTTGTAGCTGGGGAGGTTGGTGGGATTTTTGAGCCAAGCCGGAGTTGACAGAATGGATGGTTTTTGGGTTAGCCGTGTGTATAGGCTATTTTTGTTTATCTTGATAAAGGGTAGTGGTTAGAACTCCTTTTGATGTATATCTTGTTGTATTCTACCCCTAAGAGATAAAGGAACTGTCCATTCAGCAGTAAATAATATCAGAGCCGGTTTCTTGGTATACTATTGTGTTTAGTATGTGTGCATTGCCCCTCTTATGTTGGGTGAGAAGGTTTTAAATCTTGCTTCCGCTATATGTGCTGCGCAGGGAACGTTGAATACTTTAAAAAAAAAAAAAAAAAAAAAAATTGAGAGCTTAAAAGACACGGCTCTCTTAATACGGAAAGTGATGGTTAGCATAACTGTAATCACCTCAAGGGTGTTTGGGGTGTTACAATCGCGCAAGATATGAGCTTGGGAAAGTTCGAGTCAATGGAAGATCGTTGGCCTGAAGCTAACAATACCTCTAAACCTAACAAGCTCCCTCCCTCGCGAGAGGGGTTAGGTTGCAACAATGATGCTCCCTCTGGTTATATTTGTTTTTCTATGGATATGATGTTGGAGTTTTCATGAATCATGTATAGATAAAATTAACAAAAGAACGCAGCGGAAACAAATATGATATATCTTATACATGACTCTCCTAAGGCGTTGTTCGTGCGTTTTAATCAAAAATCGAATATTTAAAAGTGAGTTAAACGAATTACCTCTCGAAGCGCGCTTTATACGAAATGGTTCAAATGTTCCACAGTTCGAGCCCCACAAGCGTCGGACCTCTAGTTCAGACACTCCAACAATGGACGTCGAACGGAAGAGAGAACTTTTGGATATTCACCACTATGATTGTGCTAGCAATCCCCTGGAGACAATCTGTCTTATCCTTTATATATTATAGTCACAGCCCGAAAGAGAGAAAACCCTTTTCTTTCTTGCGTCACTCTGGGAACAAATCCACACATACGGTATGTCCTTTTATCTTTCTTGCGAAGACAATAAATATGAAACTGCTGAATTACTCTCGATTTTAATTCCTTTAATTGCTGCAATTATTGGATGGTTTTTCTTGGATCAACAACGGTTGCTGATCATGGGAACATCAATTTAATCCATTTAATTGCGGCAATTATTGGACGATTTTTCTTGGATCAACAACAGTTGCTGATCATGGGAACAGCAATTTAATCTCTTTAATTGCGGCAATTATTGGATGGTTTTTCTCGGATGCTTTAGGGCATACATCCAACAATCTCCCACTTGCACTAAAGCTATAAAAGAACATAATCTTTGTATGTACAAATGGAATACATTAACATGTATTCACTTTGGGCATGCAAGTGTATCATATGCAAGAAGGCTCATGACTATAATACCAATTAAATTAAATCTCATTTAATTTAATTTCAAATCGACTCAATTCGATTGTAGTAATTGCAAACACATTTGCAACAATATTTTTCTCTTGTTCCATGTTATCCTTATTGTTTATGGTGTGTGACATCCCTAGGTTCATCACTAAGCTGGTAGTAAGACTTGTACTAACACATTAGTACTCCCAATAGAATTAATTTTCCCGATTAATCTTTGGGTCCTACAAGCCATGATTGACATCTAGCAATATGTCATGACTACCAGATAGTGTGAATACTTTAAGAACATAATGAACCCGTCAGCTTTGGCTACAGTGTAATTCAATCCCTCTGTCTTAGTATGTCCCGATCAAACAAAGACCATGGAATATTTGTCAAGTCACCAATTTTATCATATGCACAAATCTAATTGACATGCATTTTATTTGAGACATAAACAATTTATTCTCGGTTACAACCCCGGCCGAGGATTTCAATGCAGTGTCACAATTAGATTGCATAGGACATCATTATTATACCTTGCATGTAATAAGGAGACAGATTCCATATTGCGCACACATGCAACGAGTCCATATGAACAAACTATGACCATCAGGTACAAAGACGGATCAACGACCCCCATTATGTGTACCTGTGAACCATAGTTGTTTGATACACCAGTTAACATTGTGCCTCAGGTCCAAGGATTATTTACACAAGACCAAAGCATGAACAATTAGACATTGACCACGCTAAAAGCTTCCATGTTGCCAATCGTTCCATATGCATCACGTTCAGTAAACTTGTCTAATACAAACACTTGTGTTCTTAACTCAGGCATCACAATACCTAATGACTTGTGACTCATCATTCCCTTAAGTATCCAATACTTAATGGTGAAGTTATGAACACACCGGTCTCAACAGGATTATTAATATCCACTCAATAATCCATCGACCGAGAACAATTTAAAGATTCAGTCTAACTATGAACCCGTCACAAATATTCCTGACGTCTCAAGAATAGGTCTAGTTACAACTGATCTTATGGAATCATTCATAAATATAAAATAATTGGACAAATGAATGAATACGTCATTGCCATTAATTAAATAATAATAGCGAAAATACAACTAAAATCCCTAATATGTAACTATTACATAGCAGCTTTGGGGAATACATCCAACAATCTTTCACTTGCACTAAAGCCAACTTGTCTGGTACCTCAAACCCATTTTGTCAATATGTCTTTCAAAAGAAGACTGAGGTAAGGCCTTAGTGAAGGGATCGCCACGTTTTTTCGCCGAGGCAATTTTCTGCAAGGTGATATCACCTCTCCTAACAATTTCTCTGATGAGATGGAAGCGTCTCTCAATGTGCTTGGACTTTTGGTGAGACCTTGGTTCCTTGGCTTGAGCTATCGCTCCATTGTTGTCACAAAACAATGTAATCGGTTGCTCAATCGAAGGAACGACTCCAAGTTCAGAAATAAACTTCTTCATCCAAGCGGCTTCCTTCGCTGCTTCAGAAGCAGCTACATACTTTGCCTCAGTGGTGGAATCGGTAGTGATGCTTTGTTTGGAACTTTTCCAACTAATTGCGCCACCATTGAATGTAAAGACAAACCCAGATGTAGACTTATAATCATTAGGATCCGATTGAAAATCGGAACTAGTATATGCTACAACTTTAAATTCTCCTTCTCCATATATCAAGAATAAATCTTTAGTCCTTCGTAAGTACTTAAGAATATTCTTGACTGCTATCCAGTGCTCTTCTCTTAGATTAGACTGATATCTGCTAGTAATACTTACAGCATGCGCAATATCAGGTCTAGTACATAGCATAGCATACATTATGCTTCCAATAGCGGATGCATATGGTATCTTCGCCATCCGCTCTCTTTCTTCAGGAGTGTTGGGACACATCTCCTTAGAAAGATGGATCCCATGCCTAAAAGGCAATGATCCTTTCTTGGAACATTGCATGTTAAAACGTGTTAACACTTTGTCTATGTACTTAGATTGTGAGAGACCAATCAATCGTCTTGATCTATCTCTATAGATCTTGATACCTAAAATATAGGTTGCCTCTCCTAAATCTTTCATGGAGAATTTCTGTGACAAGAATAGTTTTATCGATGATATCATCGGTACATCATTCCCAATCAAGAGTATATCATCGACATACAAAACTAGAAATGCAATTGCACTCCCACTGATCTTCTTGTATACACAAGGTTCATCCGGATTTTTTATGAAGCCAAACGATTTGACTACCTCATCAAAACGGATGTTCCAACTTCTCGGAGGCTTGTTTGAGTCCATAAATGGATCTCTTAAGCTTACACACCTTCCGATTTTCACTATTGGATTCAAAACCTCGTGGTTGTTCCATATAGATGTCCTCATCAAGAAAACCATTTAGAAAAGCTGTTTTGACATCCATCTGGAATATCTCATAATCAAGGTGTGCAGCTATAGCCAACATAATCCGAATGGATTTTAGCATGGCCACAGGTGAGAAAGTTTCGTCATAATCAATTCCTTCTTTTTGACGATATCCTTTCGCCACCAGCCATGCTTTGTAAGTTCCAATTTGACCTTCAGCATTCATCTTCCTCTTGAAGATCCATTTATAGCCAATTGGTATAATACCATCAGGTAGGTCAATTAAGGTCCAAACCTCATTGGAATACATTGAATCCATTTCGGATTTCATGGCTTCTAGCCATTTACCAGAATCGATGTCTGACATCGCCTCCTCATAAGTTTTAGGATCACCAGGTTGATCACTATCATTCACAATGAATAAAGGTTCAATATGATCAACCGAGTGTCTATAACGAGCAGGTGGGCGAGACGTTCTCGTACTTCTCCTAAGAGGTTGTGTATCAGAAGCTCCCACCGAATCGAGATTGGTATCGAACTCGATTGTTTGGTACTTCATTATTTTCTTCTTGTAAGACTATTTTCCGCCCAAAGCACCACCTTCTTGGATGAACCGATTCTCCGTAAAAGAAGCGTGCTTGCTCACCAAAATTCTTTGGTCTGAATGAAAATAGAAATAATATCCAAGAGTTTCCTTTGGATATCCAATGAAGCAACCTTGTTCAAATCTTGCCTCCAATTTGTCCATTTTCAGCTTTTTCACGAAAGTTGGACAACCCCAAATCTTAATATGATTCAGACTAGGTTTCCTACTATGCCATATCTCATAGGGTGTAGTTGGAACAGATTTGGATGGCACTCTATTCAGTACATATACAGCTGTCTCAAGGGCATATCCCCAAAGGGATATTGGCAAATCGATGTAACTCATCATAGATCGCACCAATATCTAATAAAGTACGATTTCTACGTTCAGATACACCATTATGTTCTAGAGTTCCAGGAGGTGTCCATTGTGATAAAATGCCATTCTCTTTAAGATAGTCCAAGAATTCAGTACTAAGGTATTCACCTCCTCGATCTGATCGAAGAGCCTTAATACATTTTCCTGTTTGTTTCTCAACTTCAGCCTTGAATTCCTTGAACTTTTCAAAGGATTCAGATTTATACTTCATGAGGTATAAATAACCATACCGTGACTGATCATCGGTGAAGGTAATGAAGTAATTATAACCACCTCTAGTAGTTTCATTAATTGGTCCACATACATCTGTATGTATTAATCCTAATATGTCAGCAGCTCGCACACTTTGTCCCACAAATGGCGCTTTGGTCATTTTTCCTAGAAGACATGCCTCACAAGTCGAGTATGACTCAAAATTTGATGAATCAATATACCCATCATTACTCAACTTGTTAATTCTGTCTTCTCCAATATGACCTAATCGAAGATGCCAAACATACTTTTTATTTGGACCATCTCTAGGGCGTTTATTAGTTATGGCATTTATATCAATTCTATTTTGCTTATTGACATCGATAATCGCATTACCGGACATTGTAATGGGATAAAGATTATTGGTTAATGAGCTAGAACCAACACATCTTCTATTATGATAAATAGAACATACATCATCTGCAAAAGAAAATTCATAATTCTCTTTACCCAAACGAGGTATAGAGATGATGTTCCTAACAGTATTCTTATAATGCAAACAGTTCTTTAAAACCATTACATGTCCAGAAGGCAAACATAAACGAAAAGTCTCTACAGCTAACGCAGCAACTCTTGCTCCATTGGCAAATGTCAGGACAATCTCATTTCGCCCTAGCATCCTGCTTATTTCCAGATTCTGCAAAGACATACAAATATGTGAAGTTGCAACAAAATCTAGAACCCATAAGCTAGATTCAACACTAACCATCAGATTAGTTTCAATAAGCATAGACACCATACCTTCATAAGGTTGGTCCTTGGGCTTGACCTTCAAGCTCGCGAGGTACTTCCTACGGTTCCTCCTCCAAAGTGCCCCTTGACACCACAAGTAATGACATTTCCCTTTATCAATCTTGGGTTTTGGTTGCACAACAGGTTTGGCAGGCCTCTTCCATTTATTTTTCTTTAAAACAGTCTTACCCTTTGAAGAAGAAGCCTTAGCCATAGCCACTACATTTGGTCTCGTGTTGTGCATTTCCTTCTCATAAACTACCAGCATGGTATGTAACTCAGCGAGAGTTTTCTCCATCTTATGCATGTGGAAGTTTTGGACAAAACCAGAGAAGGAATCGAGTAAAGATTGGAGGATCAAATCCACAGCAAACTCGTTGTCCATAACAAGATTCAGCCTAGCCAATTCTTCAATGTGCCAGATCATTTTCAAAGCATGATCATTAACTGATGATCCTTCAGCCATCCTCATACGATACAATGCCTTAGATATCTCATATCTAGAGGTTCGACCATTCTCATCAAAGTACTCCTTTAAGTGAAAAATGATCGACCTAGCATTTTCCATAGATTCATACTTCTTTTGTAATTCATTATTCATCGAAGCAAGCATATATGACCTAACTTTTAAGTCATCATCACGCCACTTATCATAAGTGACACGCTCCTCTTGGGTCCCACCCTCAGGAAAGGAGGTTGGCATATTTTCATCAAGCACATACCCAATTTTTTTTCTGAATTGAGAACAATTCTCAAATTCCTCACCCAGTCAGGGAAATTGGGTCCAGTCAAACAATTCTTGTCAAGTATAGAAGCGAGTGGGTTTGTGGTCACTATTTTCAGAGTAACAATATATCTGTTGCAAAAAATAATTTGTTAGACATTATATCTTTCATAATAACTATTTCATTTTGGCCTTTAAATGAAATAGATCCTCCCACTAAATTTATATTCGAATCCCATACTCCTTAAGATGGGAAGCGGTAATCTTTGTTGGGTAAAGATTACTAGTGGGGATTGGAGTCCCACTAGCCCAAAGCCCACCTCACCTAACAGTTATTGGTGTTCTATGAACTTAGTGAGTGAACCAACTTGTTCAACGCATCGTATGCGAGTCCCAATCATAACTTCGGCCTCTAGACCATGAAAACCTCACCTAATAGTTATTGGCATCATGATCATAGTTAAGTCCAGCCCATCGTCTCATGTAAGTATTGAAAACACAAACGATTTCCTCACCTGACAGTTATTAGAAATCATTTGGCTCCAACCTCACAGCATCATATGCATAATGGAGTGATCCAATATTATGAATGGTAATTAACCCCTATGTATCCATAACTGGTTAGTTAACCATTATAATATTGGATCAAACCACGACGATGGAAGGCCACGAGTCCGAAACCCGTTTCGACTTAATATTATTAATAAGGAGATTTTGGTCGTTATTAATGGTCTCACTTTGCACATTAACCAATTTAACATGCATGATAACATAAACACAATAAACAAATAGATATCATATAAACATCTATCCTACGTGGTGATCATGCAATTATGGTTTAATGGGTCTCGAGCCAAAGAGACCCATTTAGCCATTTTAATGTTTTAATAATATGGACCTGCTCTTCGCTTTTTCTTCAATCTTTGAACTCTTCAAAGACCGGGCCCATAGAGCTCACCGGCTTAATGGCTCCTCCAATGGCTCCTCCTCTCTCGTAGCATTTACATCAACAATTGATATGCTAAAATTACGTTACATGAAAAATTAAAATAAAAGATGGGCGCAGCCTCCATTTAATAATTACATCCCCAAAAATGAATACCTGTAATCATCATACATTCATCCATACAATAATCATCATGATTAGGGATTTTTCCATGATCACCACCCTTCCTTATGAGCCATAAATTCAAAATTTAAAGCTCCAGAAGACATGTATAAAATTCTGCATTTAATCAAATTTAAAGTCGAACAACGCAAACCACGTCAAGAAATCAAAGTCGATGAAACAAATTTCACGAGCGTGATTTCGAACGGAAGTTGCGTTGTTAACTTTAAATTCACAATCTCAAAACATTCACATAATATAAACACAAAGTATAACAAGTTATGGATTTTTGATTCAAAATTGATTTAGTTCCAATCTTTGCTTAGTTGATCAAATTTATCATATAAATTAATCAACTTCTATAGGCCACATAAGAGCAAGAGAACCAATTCTCTTAACAAAAATAAATTGGCCATTAGAACGCAAAAATTTCTTTGAACCATAAATCAATTAAACGCACGAAGAACGCCTAAGGTTGGCTCTGATACCACTGTTGGGGTTTTCATGAATCATGTATAGATAAAATTAACAAAAGAACGCAGCGGAAACAAATATGATATATCTTATACATGACTCTCCTAAGGCGTTGTTCGTGCGTTTTAATCAAAAATCGAATATTTAAAAGTGAGTTAAACGAATTACCTCTCGAAGCGCGCTTTATACGAAATGGTTCAAATGTTCCACAGTTCGAGCCCCACAAGCGTCGGACCTCTAGTTCAGACACTCCAACAATGGACGTCGAACGGAAGAGAGAACTTTTGGATATTCACCACTATGATTGTGCTAGCAATCCCCTGGAGACAATCTGTCTTATCCTCTATATATTATAGTCACAGCCCGGAAGAGAGAAAACCCTTTTCTTTCTTGCGTCACTCTTGGAACACATCCACACATACGGTATGTCCTTTTATCTTTCTTGCGAAGACAATAAATATGAAACTGCTGAATTACTCTCGATTTTAATTCCTTTAATTGCTGCAATTATTGGATGGTTTTTCTTGGATCAACAACGGTTGCTGATCATGGGAACATCAATTTAATCCATTTAATTGCGGCAATTATTGGACGGTTTTTCTTGGATCAACAACAGTTGCTGATCATGGGAACAGCAATTTAATCCATTTAATTGCGGCAATTATTGGATGGTTTTTCTCGGATGCTTTAGGGCATACATCCAACATATGATACGTGGAGATTGAGCAAGAAGTTAATGGCTGGTGATAAATTGTGTGGATTGTTTGGGTGGAGAAAGGTAATGTTTTTTTCTACTCACTCTTTTGCTAATAATCTCTCTATTACAATGTTTAAACAATATTGTCTCTTATGGGTCCCATTTTTTTTTTTTTTTTTGTCCTCTGTGTTCTCTCTTTACTTGTTTGATCTGTTGAAACATGTCTTGAATTTGAGCTTGAGTGAAAATCTAAATTTTGGAAATAAATAAAATAGAAACAAAAGGAGCACACTATAAATGTTTTGGGATACTAAGGCTGCGCATAGCAACATTTCTCGGCTGGGGAATAATTTTTTTTCAGAAACAGTTCTTTTCTATTTCTTGGCTGGGGAACAATTTCTGAGCAAAAAAACCCGTTTGATAACTGCATAAAATTTCTATTTCTGGAACAAAAAAAGAACAGAAACACGTTTGGTAACTGCACAAAATTTCTATTCTGGAATTAAAAAAGAATAGAAACACGTTTGGTAATCGCACAAAATTTCTATTCAAATTTTATTTAAAAAAATTAAAATAAGAAAAGGAATAAATTTAATATTACATAAAATTGACAAGATCAAAATATTATTAGATTAATAATACATTTGCTTAGGTGTAAGCATTCTAGTCGAATATGCTTGTAACATAGGTGGTATTGTAATGGAACGTGAGCTGTTATTTTATATCTATATGTGAGGATCTTCACTTATGTTTTATAGCGTATTGAATTTATGTAGCGCTTTGTTGGAATCAATATTCACAAACCGATGTTTTAAACTATAATTCTCAATAATATATTTTCTTTTTGCAAATTTTAATGTTTGATATAGCAAATATTGCGAAAAAGCACATGTGATATTGTCAGTCAGATTAATTTATGCTCATTTCCTTGGGACTAAGTTTTTACTCTTTAAAAAAAAAAAAAAAAAAATTGTAATTCTAGTGCATGTGTGGCTTGGAGATTTTAGTCTCTTTTAATCTTGACATGGATGTCGGGTTAGGGTTGGAAATTTCCAACTGTTGGAATGGTGCATGCATGGCATGGCTTTGTTGTCATTATGCATATAGTTCATAGCATGCTCCTAAAACACTTAGTAAAAACCTTGGTCTCTTGCATTTTGAACCGTCGATACATCCCATCTTAATGCTACTTTTTACCTTGCTTCTTCCGAATTACCTTGATGTCGTTATAAGGTTTTGGCTAATTTTGATAAAAGGGGGTGTTTTTCTTCTCATTTTTAGCTTTTTTTTTTTTTTTTCTTTCTTGACTAGCATACAACCTTTGAACGGCGGTTTGTAGGTCTTGAAGTGTCAACTATACAATAGCTCACCATTTGCTTCTCTTCTATTTGTCCACATTTATGATATATTAAATGACATTTATGCTCAGGGAGACAGAATTAGATTGACCTTAATACTATTAATAGAAATGTATTCATAATAGTTTACAAACACATCGCAAAAGTTCTCACCAAAAAACAAAAAACATGTCGCAAAAGTCGGAAATAAAAAGTCATGGAATCTCTTGCATATTGTGATCCCTCGCCATCATATTTGCAATATCTTTCCTGATCATGTTTATCTCAGCCGCCTCATCACGTGATGTATCATCTACAACCTCATCTTCTGTAGATCCAAGTGGATAATCCGAATCTCCATAAAGGGCAAAGTTCCTGTCCATCTTGTCTTGGTCACGAATATAATTATGAAGAGTACAACATGCGATTACAATATATGCTTGCTTTCGAATTGAAAATGGAGGCATATGTCTCAAAATTGAGAAGCGACTTTTTAATGCCCCAAATGACCTCTCGATAACATTTCTCAATGAGGAATGCTTATGATTGAACAATTCTTTTGCTATTCTGGGCCGTCTCGTTCTACCCCTATACTCATTCAAATGATACCGTTCACCTTTAAATGGAGTTAAAAATCCTGGAAGTGATGCATAACCAGAATTTACTACATAGTATTTCCCTACAAGAATATATACATAAATTTGTTATGATAAGCAATAGCTATATAATTATAAAGAAAATCACTTAATATAGACAAAACAAGAACCTGGTGGTGGTCGAGGAAATTGCAATCGAGGAGTCTCAAGTGTCGCCGAGAGAACTCGACAATCATTGGCAGATCCTTCCCACCAAGCATATACGAAAGTGGATCTCATATCAAACGAACAAGCACACAGTACATTTTGAGTGGTAGTCCATTTCCTGCCTCTAAATAAGATTTGTTTCGATACAGGGACGGATGCATTAATGTGGGTCCCATCAATAGCACCAATGCAACCCTTCGATTTTATGAAATTATAACGTTAGACAATATTATCAACTATATATATTTTTATAACGTGAAAGTTGCGATTATAATATATATATATATATATATATTTTTTTTAATAACGTGAAAGTTGCAATTTTATGAAATTATAGCATTAGACAATTTTAATGAACTATATATATTTTAATAACGTGAAAGTTGCGATTTTATGAAATTATAGCGTTAGACAATATTATCAACTATATATATTTTTATAACGTGAAAGTTGCAATTTTATGAAATTATAGCGTTAGACAATTTTAATGAACTATATATATTTTAATAACGTGAAAGTTGCGATTTTATGAAATTATAGCGTTAGACAATATTATCAACTATATATATTTTTATAACATGAAAGTTGCGATTATAATATATATATTTTAATAACGTGAAAGTTGCAGTTTTATGAAATTATAGCGTTAGACAATTTTAATGAACTATATATATTTTAATAACGTGAAAGTTGCGATTTTATGAAATTATAGCGTTAGACAATATTATCAACTATATATATTTTTATAACGTGAAAGTTGCGATTATAATATATATATTTTAATAACGTGAAAGTCGCAATTTTATGAAATTATAACGTTAGACAATTTTAATGAACTATATATATTTTAATAACGTGAAAGTTGCAATTTTATGAAATTATAGCGTTAGACAATTTTAATGAACTATATATATTTTAATAACGTGAAAGTTGCGATTTTATGAAATTATAGCGTTAGACAATATTATCAACTATATATATTTTTATAACGTGAAAGTTGCAATTATATATATATATATATATATATATATATATATTAATAACGTGAAAGTCGCAATTTTACGAAATTATAACGTTAGACAATTTTAATGAACTATAAATATTTTAATAACATGAAAGTTGCAATTTTATGAAATTATAGCGTTAGACAATTTTAATGAACTATATATATTTTAATAACGTGAAAGTTGCGATTTTATGAAATTATAGCGTTAGACAATATTATCAACTATATATATTTTTATAACATGAAAGTTGCGATTATAATATATATATTTTAATAATGTGAAAGTTGCAATTTTATGAAATTATAACGTTAGACAATTTTAATGAACTATATATATTTTAATAACGTGAAAGTTGCGATTATAATATATATATTTCAATAAAGTGAAAGTTGCGATTTTATGAAATTATAGCATTAGACAATATTCAACTATATATATTTTAATAACGTAAAAGTGATATTAAAATCATACCTTGAAGTAACGTGCATGGTTAGGATCGATAAGAATCTCCTCTGGAACAATATCAAAAGAAGGCGGCCTGATAATCTCCTTTGCTAATTTAATAAGCGCTTTTAATACCAGAGTGAAGAACTTACTGATTGTTTGTCCCGAATGTTGAAATCTCTCACATAAATCTCTATTTGAGTTTTTGTGACCAACCATAGATAAGAAAATCCCAACTTGTTCATCCACCTTTACAAATCAAGAATCTTTCAGCCAGCCTCTTGCCTTCATTAGATCACATAGGTTAAGGAAAACATGTCTCTCTAATCTGAATGCTTCATATATCCTATCTGAATGCCCATAAATAATTTCCCTTACCCATTCAGCTCCTGATAATTTACTGTCCCTAATAGGCTCTCTCGTATGCAAACACATGTCCAAAGTAACAAGAGATAACCATGCTATTATTATGTCAATATCAAAGTCATCCAAATACCATTCAACTGCTGCTACCTCTTCATTAGATACACTATATGATTCATCTTCCATAGTACCTATGCCATTACACAAATATAAAAAAATCAATATAGATATATGTAAAAATAAAAATAACAAAACAATTGAAACCAATAACGTAAGTAATAGAGTGAAAAGGCAAACCAAATATAAATATTAAGCACAATCCATCATATCCAAACCATAACACGATGCAAAAGTCTCAACATTAATATCTTAAACAACAAAATAACAACCAACACAAAAAAACATGGTCTAATAAAACTCCATGCAATCCACGACATATTTTCTAACATCCACTAAAGACATAGGAGAAGTCCATATCTCCTTTCAGCTGGGGTTTTCATAAAACCCTTCCTCCATGCGGCATTAACGTTGGCTCGCTCCACTGCTTTGCTGTACAGATCTTCGTCCAACGTAGGCATGGCAAGTAGGGTATCAATCACCACAGATATGGAGAATGGGTCTGTAGGTGGTGATGTCACTTGTGAGTTGATAGAACCACTCACAGATTGATTAACCCTACTTTTAATCATCTCTTGCAAGGCTTTGCAGGTGCTAGCAACACCAAATGATTGACTCTTCCTTCTCCTCTTAGTATTTTGAGTTTTATCCATCCTATGTTTGTCATGAACTAGAGAATGAGTGTTGTCAGACATAAAACCTTCCTCATTAGCATGCTGTTCACCAACGTCCTCTAGTCCCATGTCTGCATCATCACCACCAATGTTAAGTTCATCCGACATCACAAAATCTTCGGCATGTCCTGCTGCATGGTCCCCAGTAGCATGTGTATCACCAAATACAATACACAAGTCAGAATATTGAGGAAACCCATCTTTCTTGAATTTCGCCCACTCAATATTATCATGCAATTTTCACAATGACGACATATATCAGCAATACAATTAAACATACTGGATATACATCTATAGTGATATGAAAATGATCAAAAGGTTAAATCATACATTGATATGAGATTCCCATATGCTTGGATCATCAACAACAACTTTTTTGTTCACGTTATCCCAGCCAAATCCGGATTATGAAAGAAGCTTCTTGAAACTAGCATACAGCTTTTTCAATTTGTTCACCTAATTCTTCAATTGTACTGCAGTATATTGAAGTTCTGCTCGGTTGTTGAACTCTACCCGTATGTTATTCCACCCTGCTTTGTTGAAAGTAGAAGAGGTGCGATTTCCTTTTTTGACTTCTTCTACTAACAAACTAACGAACAAGTTGATTAAAGGCTCAGTCCACTTTGCGGTGAATGCCTCTTTTTGGGATGTCATGTAACCTTCACTAGTTGAACATCATATAAGTTCAAGACAATTAAAAAGAAAGTGCAACATGCTCCTGCCTTCCATTATTGTATAATTTTTCAAGAGAATTTGCTCCTCAAAACAAAGAACCAGCAAGATCAGTAAACAAAGAACCAACAAAATCAGCAAAACAAAACTAGTAAAACAGCAAAACAGCAAAATCAGTAAACACAAATCACAGAAGAGAAATAACAACAGGACATTGTCACAAGCACATAAATGGCAACACACAGAACACCATTTCAATGTTGTGTGATCAACTTCCTAAAGAAGATTGATGTCAATTACTGTGTTAGAACCTACTAGAAAGATGTTCACATCAGAACCACAGAGCATGTCACCAAAAGCAGCATCACAATTAACAACGACCCCTTCCAATACTCAAATGCAGGGTGCCAGAGATCGATACCTGAGACTGCACGCAGATTAAGGGAGATGCTCCTTCAGATCCTGATGGAACCTCGACAAAGTTGATAAAGGGACAAGAGAGAGAGAGAGAGAGAGAGAGAGAGAGAGAGAATCTGCATTATGCCATGCCAAAATGTATGAAAAGACGGATTCAAGGACCTTGTGAACATCAATTTCGATGCATACGAATCTGAAAAGGGCTTTCCTACAATTTGGGTTACGAGATTCAAGAAGGGAGAGACCTCAACCTCCTCGAACCCGACAACCCAAATTGCAAAAAAAGACAAAATTTGAAAAAGAGAAGAAAAATCACAATTTTAACGGAATGCATATCGAATCAACAAAAGCCTACATCTTGATGAAGGGAGCAATCTTGGCATTCACGGAACGGAATCCACAGCCCAAAAAAAAAAAAAAAAAGAAGGAAAATCTGGGCATAGAAAAGCAGAGGATTCTCGGCTGGGGCAGCGATTTTTCAGCATTTAATCATTTCCAAAGATAGCTTGAAAAGGAAAAGGAAAAGGAAAATGGTGGTGCTTTTCTTCACGACGAAGAAAGAGAAACACGAAGAGAGGGTTTCGGTCAACAAAAGAGAGAAGATTAAAAGGAAAAAAGTGTTGAAGAAAAATCTCTTGGAGTTTTGAAGTCGACAAAACAGCCTCAACAGTGTGGTCTAAGGACTTCAAGACTCAGTCGGCTACGTCTAAAGTTGTCAAGGTCTAAAGGTTTTCAAAGACAGTCAGACCCAGAATTTCGGTCTAAAGTTTTTCCGTCTAAAGTTAGTTAAGACTCAGTTTCCGTCTGAAGACCTTCAAGACTCAGTTTCAGTCTGATGACCCTCAAGACCCAAATCTAAGTCGAAGACAGTTCGCGATTTTTTACAGCTGGCCACGAGGTTATTCTTATGGCTAAGGAAAGTAAAATATTGGATTTTGTATTTCCTAATCTTAACCATGGAATATCTCTGGCTGTGATCAAGAGCTTGGAAGATTTGATTCTTTGGATTTTATCCGTTGAAGATCAAGATTATTTTTGGAAGAATCTAATTTTGGGAACTCAAGATCCTGATTGTATGGGCGAACAAGATTGATGAGCTGCTGTCTACTTACGTTTTCGAGACAAAGGAGATCACTTAAATTGATTCAGTCCAACGGGTTGATTGGATGAATGTTTTGGTAAGTGCCAACGGATATGATGGCACGGAGACTATTTAAGGTGGATCGATATTGCTTGGAAACAAGGAGAGACTGGTAGAAATATCTTGATGTTAGAATCTCCAAAATCACTTGTTCTCTAAAGTCTTTCATATTCAAATTGTGTATCAAAGAGAGTGAGATATAGTACGAAAGCAGCAGAAGGCTGTAGGAGAGACTGTCAATTGAAGAAGTCTAATCCGTCTACTGTAAAGGCACTCTTTTGCTACATAGTGATTACAACCAGTTGGCTGCCAGCGTGGAGAGTGGACATAGGCTTGGTCTAAGCCGAACCACTATAATCCTTGTGTCAATTCTCTCTTACTCTACTCTATTTACTTTGCGAATACGAAATCTGTTTATTATCGATATATCTTTGATATCAACGTATTGCATCGCAAAAGATTCCAAAAGAATTCCGCAACAACCTATTCACCCCCCTCTAGGTTGATTCACTAGCCCATTTCAATTGGTATCAGAGCGGGTTGCTTATTTATTAGAAGTGTTATTACTTC
Organism: Eucalyptus erythrocorys; assembly: GCA_014182555.1. Taxonomy (NCBI): domain Eukaryota; kingdom Viridiplantae; phylum Streptophyta; class Magnoliopsida; order Myrtales; family Myrtaceae; genus Eucalyptus; species Eucalyptus erythrocorys. The sequence continues at coordinate 24,998,472 of CM024601.1, read as the reverse complement.
TGAAGCTAAAGATTATGGCTAGTGTTTTGGCTTCAGGGTTAATTGAAGGTCAGAGCAATACCAGACCTCCCTACTTCGATGGCAAGGATTACAACGTATGGAAAAACAAGATCAAGGCGTTCCTAAGATCTAAAGATCCTATGGAATGGGATGTAGTGGAGAACGGGATTATTCCTAAAGCTACATCAAGCACAGGAAAAGAAATAGCTGATGGAGCAAAGTTACCACAAGCAGAAATCTCTAAGAGACATGCTTTTGATACAAAGGCTATTTTGTGGCATTCTCAATTTTGACAATTCTTGAACATGTGACGATTGTGGCCAATCTAATTTGTGGAATTCTAGTTATTAGACTATGGAGCTACATTTGATTTATTTTAGTGGACATGGTAACCATAGTATACAACTAAGCTTGTATTTATAATTTAATATATATATAAGTGTATGTTTATACAAGCTACGGTTAAGGATTAAGCTTGGGGAATTAAGGCATGATTTAATTGGGCTTAATGTGGGCTTAAGAGAATGAAAAGTGGACCGGCCAAGCTATGTGCGAAATCAAGAGGGGATGGACGAGAGAGTGTGAGTGTGTGGCCGTGAGGTGGCATTGGTGAGTGACTAAGCATCCCTAGGCTTGACAAGTGTACACTACATGCAAAAGCTAATGATTGCTAATTAGAGGTATAAAAGGAGGGCAAGACCGGTTTGTGGTTTCTTTTCCGCCGGTTTTGAAAGTGAGAGGAAGTGAGAGAGAGAGGAGTCGAGCAAGGAAAGAACAGTAAGGAGGAGGAGGAAAGCCGAGGAAGTGCCGAGCCGTTTGCTGCCATTTCTTCACCAAATTCGCTCAAATCAAAGGCAAGATTTATCTCTAGTCTTCCCATGTTTCTTGTGGTGGTGTGTAGTGGCTGGAATTGTGAAATTAATGGCTGGATTGTGGAGTTTTTGAAGGAAACTAAAAACCGGTACAATCGGGTTTTGAGGAACAGCTTTGCGACAGAATCTTACATGAGTCAGAAAGTGCATTTGGAGTTGAAATATGATCTTGATGTCTTCATGGAAGTTGTTGTACACATCTTGAGCTATAACATAGTCGAAAATGAAGTCATTTGAGTGAGATTTGAGGGGTGAAACCTAGTTTCTTTGGAACCGGGTGCAATTTGGAGTCGTTTGTGGACCTTTGATGCTTGTTGCTTGCTGATTGTGGTGTTTTGTTGGGAATTTTCATTCGACTTCTTCTTGAAAGTTGTTGAGGACATCTTGATGTACAACATACTGAAAATTGAGCTGATTTCATTCCGTTTAGCTTGGTGAATTGCTTGTCTTCTTTTGTTATTGTATTCTGGAATTTCTGGGTTGAACAACAGCAACTTGCGTGGCATTTAAAGTAATGTTCCTTTGGTTTTCTTGCTTTGATGTCTTCATGAAAGTTGTAGAACACTTGCTGAACTATAACATATCCAAAAAAATCAAAGAAGAAGAAGGGGGAAGTAGTTCATTCGAAGTTGTCTTGCTGTGGTGTGTCGCTGGACATTGTGGATAGTAAACCAAGGACTTGTAATTTTTATAGAAATTAATGGAGGACGAATTTGATGATGATGTCTTCTTGAGATATGTTCCTTAGGCTCTTGACTACAACATAGTTGAAATTCATGATTTTTGAGCAAATTTGGAGCATTGAATTTATCGAAATTTGAAAACTGTGCATGCTGGAAAATGTTGAGTTTCAATCTGTTTTGTGGAATTTGTATCTTTTCATGTGTGAACCATTGGAATATGACTTCTAAAAGAAAGTCGTCCTATTATGTTTGAATGTTGCTGTGGTTGAATGATATGGATTGTAGTGGCCATTTGGATGATAAAATTTGGACTCTCTTATAACCTTGCAAGCTGTTTTGTTTGGATGTTGTTGAAATGACATGGCCGAGTGGTATATTTTTTCTCATGTGTTCATCATTGGAGAATGCATTCTACATGAGAGATGTCCCATGTTGTCTTAACTACTATATACACGAGTTTCACACCTTTTCAAGAGCATTTGACATTCATTTGAGATGATTGCCGAGAATTGTGCATGCTGAGTTGTTGAATGTCAAATGGATTGAACATATGGTGTGAATTTTATGCATTGTGAATGAAAGCACATGATATTGCATGCTGTTACTTTGTGGAGCATCATATTATATGCTATGAATCATGCTATGAATCATGCATATGAAAGAGGCCACCGGGTGGTGTGTGGCAATGATGCCCCGGGAGTGTCGGGATGCCCGGCCAGGAAGTGAATATGCCGGATGCCTAGTAGCCTGTGAGCGTAAATCTGGATGGCCTCGGAGTTGAGATGCCCAGAGCGTAGGGGATGCCGGAAGCACGGAGTGTGTGTGCCGTGGATGCCTCGTGATGCCAGTTGGGGTGTGAGATGCCCGGCCAGGGAGTGTAAATGCCGGAAGCACGGATGGTGTGTGCCGTGAATTCCTCGTGATGCCAGGTTTGGGTGCGAGATGCCCGGAATGTGGGGGGGCCGGAAGCCCGGGTGGTGTGTACCGGGATTTGCATTGATAACTGCAACTAATATCTATATACATGAGCTTTGCCAGTGTGTGATATGTGCACATGATTATGGTGAATTGTGCTTCATTCATCTTGTTAAGTCATGAAACGTGCACATGATGAATGTTGATTTCATTGACGTAGCTGAATTCGTGTTATGCATATGTGCATGGAAAAGGCTGAATTATGAAAGGCTTGTATGATGAGGTATGCATACATTGATAAGATGCTGAGTTGTGATAAGCATTATATATATGTATATGTACTCATGCTTGGGTAATGCTGAAAGTTACAAGCATACATGTTTAATAGATGCCTGATTTGAGAAATGAAGTGAAAGCATGATGTGGCTGCAATTTGATGACTGAAATGCTTATCTATGATGTTTATATGTTGCTGTGATGTGCTGGATTGCATTGTATGGGTAGTCTTAGAGATTATATCTTTGCTGAGTGGTTGTACTCACCCCTTTTGGGGACTAACATTTCAGCCTAGAAGATGTCTATACCTCCAATAGCACCAGGCTCGTTTTATGGAATCCCCACCGACTTGGAGGTGCGCGTAGCCCATTTTCCTAGCCCTGCTACCCCTGGACGTATGTACTTTCGTGTCTTGGTGCTGGTCAAGTATGAGGTGGGTCTGCCTAGTGGCCCGGTGTATCAGGAGTACGTCTCCATCTTCACCTCCCAGGATGGGGTAATGGACGGGATCCTACCGCCGCCACCACCTAGTGCGCCAGGCCGGAGGTAGATGGCAAGCCAAAGCTGGGGAGGATGGAGGGGTTTTGTCAACACCGGTGCTGGATTGATGGATGGATTTTGGGTAGACTATGTATAGGCTGAAATTTCCTTCTTGATGATGGGTAGATTTTGAGGTCGCCTTGATGTATTTATCTTGATGTATCCTACCCTGAAAAAGGAAAAGAGAACGTCCATCACTTGATAGTAAATAAAATGGAGCCGGTGGTTTAGTGTTCTATAGTAATTAGTGTATGCGCATTGCCCCTCATGTGTTGTGTGGGAGAGTCTTGAGATTTCGCTTCCGCTATTTGATGTGCGCTGGGACCGTGAGTTCATTTCAAAAAAAAAAAAAAACAATGGTGAATGAGAGCCTAAGAGTGTATAGCTCTCAAAGAACAAAGGACAGGTAAGCATGACTGTAATAGCCTCAAGGGGGTTTGGGGTGTTACAATATGGCTGCTGCATTTGAGCCATCTTTTGCTGGGGAAGAGACCGAGAAACATCCTCATGCTGATGTGGATGTTGGAGATGAATTTTCCACTCCACCCACTAGCATTCATTCAGGGGGAGTTGCTGCAGAACAAGAAACAATATCGCCACTACATTTTAGTGATGTGAGTAGGTCTGGTGCTAACCCTGAGGAGGTCTTTGCATCACACTTCCCAGAGCATGAAGAATCCTCACCTGTTGAGAAGGAAATGGCTGAAAAGGAAGCTCCGAGTTTTCAAACCCATTCTGCTGGTCCAAGTGGAAGCAATGCCAATTCCATAGCAATTTCACAGCTGTTGGATGTTATGCTGGACTTAAAAAGGCAGGTTTTTGGGATGGATTTTGAAATGAGAGACTTGAAGAAGGCACTGCTGAGTACTTCAGTGAACATGCAAGAACAGATCAATGCACTGAGAGCACAAGTGGAGTCAAATCAGACCAGTGCAGAATTGGCTTCAGTGAAGGAAAATCTTGCCAAACTTGACAAGTCAGTCCAGGAGCTTAGCAAGTTTCAGCTTGTTCGTTTCCCTGCAGGCCCCTAAAAATTTTCAAAACTTTATCTCCATTTCACTCTACCTCTTTGATGGGACAAAAAGGGGGAGAGTTGCGCAGATTTGATTGCATGTTTTGAAGAAGATTTGATTGAAGTTTTTGAAGCTGAGGAAGCTTGGAGATTTTTTATTTATTTTGAAGTTTGATTTTATTTAGACTGTTTTATTTCGGATTTCGATTGGGCTGTTTGAACTTCTATGACCTTATGCTGATGTGATGATTTGGATTTAGACTTGTGAATTTGATTGCAGGATTACTATATTTTGTGAGAATAATTGTTATTGGACTAACACTCTGTTTCGCAGATATAATCCTCAAAATATATATAAGTTTTTTTCTTGCAGGTTTTTAATTCACAAATCTGTCGAGGGTTTTGTCACCATCAAAAAGGGGGAGATTGTTAAAGAAAAATCCCTTGGAGTTTTGAAGTTGACAAAACAGCCTCAACAAAGTGTGGTCTAAGGACTCCAAGACTCAGTCGGCTACGTCTGAAGTTGTCAAGGTCTTAAGGTTTTCAAAGACAGTCAGACCTAGAATTTCGGTCTGAAGTTTTTCCGTCTGAAGTTAGTCAAGACTCAGTTTCCGTCTGAAGACCTTCAAGACTCAATTTCAGTCTAATGACCCTCAAGACCCAAATCTAAGTCTGAAGACAGTTCGCGATTTTTTACAGGCTGGCCACAGGTTATTCTTATGGCTAAGGAAAGTAAGATATTGGATTTCGTATTTCCTAATCTTAACCATGGAATATCTCTGGCTGTGATCAAGAACTTGGAAGATTTGATTCTTCGGATTTTATCCGTTGAAGATCAAGATTATTTTTGGAAGAATCTAATTTTGGGAACTCAAGATCCTAATTGTATGGGCGAACAGAATTGATGAGCTGCTGTCTACTTACGTTTTCAAGACAAAGGAGATCACTTAAATTGATTCAATCCAACGGGTTGATTGGATGAATGTTTTGGTAAGTGCCAACGGGTATGATGGCACGGAAACTATTTAAGGTGGATCGATGTTGCTTGGAAATAAGGAGAGACTGGTAGAAATATCTTGATGTAAAAATCTCCAAAATCACTTGTTCTCTAAAGTCCTTCATATTCAAATTGTGTATCAAAGAGAGTGAGATATAGTGCGAAAGCAACAGAAGGCTGTAGGAGAGACTGTCAATTAAAGAAGTCTAATCCGTCTACTGTAAAAGCACTCTTTTGCTACATAGTGATTACAGCCAGTTGGCTGCCAGCGTGGAGAGTGGACGTAGGCTTGGTCTAAGCCGAACCACTATAATCCTTGTGTCAATTCTCTCTTACCCTACTCTATTTACTTTGCGAATACGAAATCTGTTTATTATTGATATATCTTTGATATCAACGTATTGCATCGCAAAAGATTCCAAAAGAATTCCGCAACAACCTATTCACCCCCCTCTAGGTTGATTCACTAGCCCATTTCAAAAAGAACAAAGAAGTGGTCGGCAAAAGAAAAGAAAAATAAGAACAGACAGCAAAAGATGCAGTTTCCGTTTAATCAGTTGAGTGATCAGAGATTGAATTCACACTCAAGGATAGATGAAAACAAGTCAGCAAGTTACCACTAAATCTGCTTTGATGGAGTTCAGCCACTCTACTTCAGTTTCCAGAATAGAAGCACGAGGGACCACGGCCGTCAGAGAGTACTAGGCAGCCACATTATAATAGAAGAGTAAGTGGCGGAAATGTAAAATCTAAAAACGACATATTATCAATTCTTAAAATCTACGCCATCACGACATATTATCTTTCCTGCATAAATCTAAGAGAAAAATCAGCATTTCCAAGTTTCTTGGCAACCTCATGTAGTTTGAACAACTGCTAGACAAGAATAAAGATAATGATTGCTGCCAAAACTAAGAACCTTACCGTCAATGGTCATGGCATACTTAAGAACAGAAAATGGAACTCGAGAAGCAGCTTTATAAACCAAAGGAGCATTGACAATGCGGCATGCTTTTTGAGCTTCCTACATCACATGATCCAGGATTGTTATATTCTTTGGTGGAGAATCACTTGATTACCAATTCAAGAAAATTTTCTTGATTTTCTGTCGATATACTACGAAGAGCGTCTTTCTTCAGAAGTGAATGTGTACACGAAAAAGGGGAGCACAAATATTCGGTTTAGCTTATTGGGGATATACCCCACAATGAGTGTTATTCATATGTACCCTCCTTTTCAATGTCACCCTAGTGAAAAAAAAAAATAACGTTTTTCATTCAATAAATGATATTCTGAAAGTTCCCGTTTCTAATCGAAGGCCACCGATTATTCTAAAACATGGAGATGTCGCCAATAATAATTCTCTTTATGGAATTACTTTGACATAACGAAAAAGTACCGATTGATCTATATAATAAATAACTTCCCTACAATTGACATCGCTGAGGACATTGCCAAGGAGGTTAATAACCTTTCCAATTCGACGAAGTAAAAATCAACCCGATATGTCTAGAGAATAGAATTATAAAGATAAAAAACCTGTTCTTTTTTTTTTTCCAATTCTTGTCTAGTTTTCACATAGCACAGTATCCTACATTAAATTACATGCCCAAGTCCACCAAGATGTAAAAAAGTAAAAAAGAATCCCACACAAACAGATTTGACCCCAACTGCTGTTTTTTGCCTTTTCAAAGTAAGTCCTTTTCACTCTCTCTCTTTCTCTCTCTCTCTCTCTCTCCATCTGGCTATGCAACGCAGGCAAATCTCCTTAATAAGAGCAGCAAGGGAGAGAAAGAGAGAGAGAGAGAGAGAGAGAGGGAGGGGCAAGGGAGCCCATAGGAAAGGAAGGCAGGGAAGGAAGGAGAACAAGAGAGTCCTTCAGTGTTAAACCACCTCCTAATTAATAATAAGTCCTCGCCTCTTCCCTATCCTCCCTTTTCCTGAAATCCCCAAAAGGCAGCAAACAAGACCTTCACAAATCCCTTCTTTCCAATACCCACCCTCTCGGCTTCCCACCTAATCTTAGGTCCCTCATCAGATCCCCTCTTCAACACCACCTAGCTCCTAGCTAGCATTTCACCACCACCACAACTTCAACACCACCATTATAAGACATCTTCAAATCAATCCTATCGATATACTTCTCTCCTCGATATGCTTATTATTATCTTTGAAAAGACAGAACTGTAGTGGACAGAACATGGTTTCATCGTCGCAGCATAAAACCACCAAGCAGCAAGGTTTTATGCATTCTATGGCCTTGTCCTTGCAACACTATGCAGTGAAGTCACCGGTTAGGGGACCCAAAAACAGTGAGTTTTAGTACCTTTTCCAAGGAGGCAAGGCGATCCACGGTCAATGCATCTGCTTGAACTGCCCCACAGTCCAGTAGAACCTGATAATTTCACAGATTAAGTCTAATATCGAGGTGATCCAAAACAGGCTAGAAGTCTAATATCCAGCTTGAGTCATATGCAGGCCAACATAGGAAATTGGCAAGCCAGCTTATACATGATGCGATCATATCCAGAATGGGAAGCGTATAAAATTAACAACTAGGAGGTAAGAGAAACCCAACTTGGAAATCAGTGCGCGATTAATTGGGACACATCTATTTTCATCTAGGTAAGCTTTTCTATAACATTTGGTGCCATCAAAATCTAAAGGCACAGCTCTGAGATGCAAAATGTTCATTCACGCTCTCATCCACCATGCTCGAAGCGAGTGCTCGCGCGCAGCAGGTAGAATCGAGCTGACCAACAGTTTCTCTATTGTATCATAAACTCCATGTTGAACATTTCCACACACAAGATAACAAATTTCTGGAGAGTCGGAAACCAATTCCACTGAAGCTCATCATTTGACAGAAACCACATCATGACCCTCTTTAAAATCAAAGACAGATTTGATCAACATAAACCACAGCTCCCCCAACTGAATCCCCTCATAAAATGAAAAAGAGCCATCATTATCTTCTTCAATTACAATCAAGAACAAAGACGAAAACCCAAGAAAGAACCAATCAAATTCACCATGAAGACGGTATTCAACTTCACATAGAAGGAGAAAAGTCAAAGGAAAGCGATGAGCTCAACCGGCAATCAAAAGTCACGAGAAGACCCAATTTCAAGCAGAACAAAAAAACAAGAGTAGAGCCCAACATAACACCTCGACAAATCTAACAACCTAAACCAAGCCAGGCACCCAGAAGCCGCAAGAGATCATCGAATTCCAAGAACGAGAGGCGCGACACCAAGAAACGGACGCGCCGTTCGGCGGAAAAAGCTTGTTCCCGCCCTTCCCCTTTTCGGGCTCGAAATCCTTCACCAAACCGCGAACCGAAACCCTACGCCCGCTAAATCACACGTTCCGGAAATGAATCATACAGCAGAAATGAGCAAACCGATTCACACACCACACGTTCTGACAAGTCAAACCACCAAACCGAGCTTCAAAAACGCCCCGAACGCCACCGGACCGGCGAATTGGGGCCCCGATCGGCGGCGATTGGAGCACGATCGCGAGGGAAAAGAGAGGCGAAGTACGCAGAGAGAGAGAGAGAGAGAGAGAGAGGACCTCGACGACGCGGGTGGCGTGGCTGAAGCCATGGCCGGCAACGACAGGACCGACGGCGACAAGATCGGCGGCAACGAGACCGGCGAGGGGCGACTGGAGAGTTTCTTCAGATGAAGGGGGTCAAGCTTCGTGAAAATGAAGGGGGTGAAATTAGGGCTTGGCTGGCCGGTTCTTTTTTTTTTTTTTGGTAAACCTGGCCGGTTCTATTTCTCCCTTCTCTTCTTGGGAATTCTTGGCCAGAAACGAGAAGTAACTTTTTTACTTCTCGTTTCGTTCCAAAACTATTTCTTGGCCGGATTTTTAGTCCCAGGAACAAAAAAAAATTACCCGTTATCAAACGGGTTTCTACTTTTTTTTTATTCCCAGGAACAAAAGAATAGAAATTCTTGTTCCCGGGAATGTTATCATGCATTGCCTAAGTCAACGAAGGAATTCTGACTTGGTGTTGGACTCTATGTGTGAGAAGAAGATTCAAATAATTATGTATTGGTCTAACTTTGACCCAAATATATTACATGTTTTCATAAATAAGTAACTCCTATCATTGGATGCCAAGGGTCGCAGTGTGGTCTTTGTTCCATTTATGTCCAAAGAAAGGGAGAAAACTCTTGAAGCATCGTTCTGACCAAGTGCTTGGGGTGGATTTTTCTCCCCGGAATTACACCAATAGTTTTAGTGTTAAAGTCAATTAAATCTTGTGGTAAGATCTGTTAATTCCTCCGTAAGATTGAGAGTTTATCTCATGAGGAATTGTAAGGCTAATATAATTCCGTAGAGAAAAATCCACCCCTAGTGCTTAGTTAGACTTGCACTTCAAGTTTTCTCTCTCTTTCTCTGCACAAGAATGGAATGAAGACCACACTGCGACCCTTGACATCCAACGATAGAAGATACTTATATATGAAAACATGTAAAATTTCTTAGTCAATGTCATACCAATAATCCCTTAGTTGAGTCTTCTCATGAATGGAGTCCAACACATAAGTGTAAAATATCTTCTCTTTCCTTTATTGACTTAATATCTCAAAACAAAATATTGTGTGCTCCCTTTTTTTTTATATTTCATGTATTTCCAAAATTCATATTTTTACTTTGGACTTAAACTCGAGACATATTCTAATAATCTCCACCTTCGCTTGATGTTTAAGCCAAATTATAATACATTTGCTAAAAATTTGAACTCTGTTGTTACTCTCCCATAGTCCTGATGGGCTCAATTGCCACCAATAATTTCCAAATCCAAGTTTTGCTTGAACTTTGCCATAATTGAATACCTCATCAAAACACCAACTATACATACACCTTTGATTGCTCTCCACAAGGATTTTTTGACATAACTTCTCAACCATAGATAAAGCAAAACTACTTTTATATACCAGATTGAACACGAATCTTGTCAATATCAACAATTACAACAACTATTGGCTTTATATGCTCCACCCATTACAAGCATCATCTGTGTCGACTACTCCTTAGTACTCACTATCTTAAGAGTTTCCAGTTGCAACTTTACCTAAAGCTGAACGTTGTTCAGATCCACATAAATATTATCAATAACATTCCTATCCAAAAGTACTAAGACTTGTCAAATGTAAGTTCTCTGCTAATGACGGGTAAATTTAATTCCGGGTACTACAACTGATAGCCTCACTCACCTTGTGCATAACTTGGGAATATGCACTTTCTTGCCCTTCATCGAGCTTATCATCACTAACTCGAACATAACATGTGCAACTAAATATTCTAAAAATACAATAATCAACAACATTATTTGATCACATTTCTTCGAGAGTCAAAAATCCAATTACAGTCGATGTGTAAAATCCACGATTCTAGCCCACGGGATGGGCCATCAACCTAGCTACGCTAGGCAAGTTTAACTATGAACCTTGGTTCGAATGGGATAGTCAATCATGGATGATCATGAGAAACTTTTACCTGACCTTATTAGCGCTTCTACTGGTCTATTTTTCATGTTGCTATATTCATTGGAAAAGAACAATATAGAAGATTTTAGAAATTAGCTTGGCTTGGAGAGCAAGTTTTGATAAGAAGCATGTGACTAAATCTAAGTTTCATGATGCCCAAAATCTAGGCATTTAATGAGAAGGGAGGAATCACCCCTTAGGAGGCTATGGCTATTATTGCCCAAGATTTGGTCATGATGGCATTAAGATTGGCTTGGAGGACAAGTAACATATGTTCTTTGAAAGTTAGTCAATAAATGAAGAGAATTGGCTAAAGAACTTTAGACGGTGCGCCTTGGAGAACAAGTTAGTGAAAATATGGTCATCATTATAAAAGATTTGACTCAGGGAGGAAGTTAATGAAGATGTGACCATCATTGCCATGAGATCTTCCTTTGAGAACAAGTAGGTTTGGCTTATAAATAGAGAGCCACCCCATTCATTCTCATGAACTCTTAACTCATTTTCTCCCATCTCCTCTTTCTTGCATGCCTCCCTTTCCCTTTCGGCCTTACATGCCCATTGCCTCCACTTGATGGCCATCCCTTGGCGAAATTGTGTTTAGCACATTAGGTAAGTGGAATCTTTAATCTTTGGTTAGGGCAATGTATTATTGGATTTGACTGTGAACATGATAATCATGTATTTGCATGAGTAGGTGGATCCTCTAACACTTGACTAACCGTGCTTGTGTGTTTTGGTTGTTCTATGACTTGTTCTTGTGATATTTTCTATGATTTGCTCGTGATTATGGATCCATGAGTGGAAGCACACCTTAGGCTACGGACGAGTCTCGCTTGGCCTTAAGTCGGTGTTGAGGCGTGATGGATCGAATCTTGCTAGCCTTTGGATCAATAGTGAGGTGGGTCAATTGGAGCCTCACTTGGTGGAGAGTTGGCGCTTAATTGGGTCAATTTGAGCCACGAACTTTGTGCTTTGCCCGGCATATTATGTAGTTATGGTATTATAAAACATGACACGCACACACTTGTATGAGCAAGCCTTTGGGTCTTGTATGTATAGGCTAATAGGAAAAATGTTAAACTGATTTATGTGTTGTATAACGTGTGATTACTAAATAAAAGATAAGAACCGTCATCACATAGCGTTGGCAGAGATGCCTCACCCATGAGAATGTGATACTCGGTGGGTTCCAGATGCCTGGTGGATTCTAGATTAAATGTAGAAACGATTCTATTGATGAATGAAGTTTTTTGTGTATACTTCCGTATGTATTGTTTAATAAGTTTGGTTAATAAATTTGGGATAGAGCATGCATTAATGGTAAGTTGAAATGGCCCGCATGCATATTATGCCTAACTTGGGGCCAGATGCCTTGATTGATATTAGGAAACCCCTAGAAGTATGAGATGCTTGGCTTGAGGCTGGATATTTAGCTTGAGCTAGAAGTCCTTGAAACTATGGAAGAACCGTTGAGACGATCATGATAAGCTTGCTTGGTAAGATAGCTTGTTTAGTAAGTTGAAGGTAGCTTGTTTGGTAAGGTAGTTTGTTCGGGAAAGTAAAGGTAACTTAATTGGTAAGTTGAGGATAGTTTGTTTGGAAATGTAGCTTGTTTGATAAATTGATGATAGCTTGTTAGGGTAAGTTGATGGTAGTTTGTTTGGTAAGTTAAAAGTGGATAATGCATCGAAGGTAAGCCGGTATGTACATATAAATATAATTGAGGTAAAGTAACAATTTGTTATGGATTTGTCATTGATGTTGTAGTGCCCGAGATGTTCGCATGCTTGATTCGATGATTAGTCATCCTCCTAGATGAGGATTAGTGATTTTATTTACTCAATCCTCGACTCACACATTTATCTTTCAGATTTGTAGACATAGAAATCTCACTAGTTCTGGGAGATGAAGTCACACTGGAGGAGATAGAAATTCCCTTGGCCTACAAAAACATATAAGGATGATGTAAAAAGAAATGAGCATGTATAAAAAGCGCTTATGAATGTACTAATATGATATAAAAGTAGTGGTCTATGCTATGTTTCCTTGGCTGCTTGTTTGTTGTTTGGGAGATTGACGTTGTTCTCGCTTCCGCATGCTCATAATAGAAAGGAAAAATAAATGAGACGGCGATGTGCCTAGGACGTTGCGAGGAAAACCCTTGCGACTTGGAGTTGGGTCGTCACATGATGGGTAACTATTCACCAAGTAGATCGCACTAAGTGCGTCCTCTAGAAATCTTCTAGCCAAACCATAACTAGAGAGCATTTTATGGCCGCCTCTAGTAATATTCAGTTTATCAACTTTGCAACATTTAGTTCATTAACACTAGTGCATTGTAGCACTAGGTCTTCCTTCATACATAATTTGTTTAATAGATCTAAGTAAAACTCCACACTTGCTTGATCATTTTACTAGTCTCCTTTTCAAACAAAGCTCTTAATTGCCTGATCCCGACAATAAACTCAAACTTCTACCTAAGTACAAACACCCAAGTCATCCTTAAGTAGTCATCCAAAACTTTTAGCATAAATCTAGTATTCTTCCTTGAAAAAACTCGTGACAACTTACGAACATTCAAGTAAATTAACTTTGCAATCTCTGTGGTTTCTCGTTCTACCGTTAATTTAAGTCATGGCACTTGCATATATTTAGTTTATTAGCAACACAACCACATAGTAGATTCCTTTCACTTAGAACGATCAAGCTTCTCTCATTAATGTACCTCAAACACACGTGTCACAATTCAGACTTTCATACAAATGCATCTAATGTCTCTATGGCAAATTTCGTCACTGTCTCAACTTGAAGTTCATGTAGGTCAATGTGCTTGGTTCCTTTCATTATCACCAAGGCCCCATGAAGAATTTTCAAAATTCCATATCTTAAGGTATATGACATCTAGTTGAATCAAGGGCACTCAAGGAAATCGGGTTCTTCTTCAACTCTTGGACATGCTTTACTCCAGTCAATGTCCTCACAATACCATCATGCATTCCAATTTTAACATTATTAACACTTACAACGTCGCATTCAATGTTGTTTCCCTACTACAATTTACTATTATCCATGCATTTATAATCAATAAGCCAGTTTCTATTTGGTGTCACGTGGAACGAACAACCATAATCCTAATTCATCCATCAAAGAATGACGAATCAATGAAAGACAATACAAAATCAACATTATTCGAATTACAATCAGCTACAGTCATAACATCATCTACAAACTTAACTGTAACTCCCTTACCCTTATCGCTCTTCAGTTTAAAGCAATCTATTCTAAGATACTCTCTCTTGCCACAACTCCAATAGATAGAGCCACCAATCCTAGACTGCCTACGTTTGTTCATGTTTATAGTACTCTTATTAACATGTATACAAGTTTTTCCTCTATTTTCACCTATTAAAGTAGCATACATGTTCATCAAGTGCTCTTCTACGAATGTCTTTGCTCATAATTTTATCTCAAACCCTATCAAATGCCAAGCTTGTTGACCCAAGGGAATTACTAATAGTAGTAACGGTCGTATTACAACTGTCAGATAATAAGGATAACATAATCAAAGCACATACCTCATTATTAAAGTTAATCTCAACAAAACTCAATTTACTAATGACCACATTGAATCCATTAATATGACCAGCAGCTGACACACCTTCGCTCATCTTTAAATAAAATAGATGTTGTATGACCTTATTGATCATAGAGGGCTTTTTGTACATACTCGACAGGGCTTTATCAAACCCACGGTGGTTTTCTCTTTCACAATGTTAAATGCTATGATTAGTCGAATAACACTCAAAGCTCATCTATTCATCAATTCAAAAATCAACTTGCTTTATCGTCTTTGGCTTCTCCCTAGATAAGGGTAAGTACAGTTTCCTTTCATATAGATAATCCTTGATTGCATCTTTCGGAAACCAAAATCATTCCCATCAAATCTATAAATTCTCACTTTTCCTTATTTCGTAGCCATCGATTTGTTTCAACCGAGCCAAACCTAACTCTAATACCGATTGTTGTGTAAGCAAGCAATCAAATGATAAAATAAATAAAATAAGAATATAGCTCTGATACCAGTTGTTGCAAAAGCAAGTAATTAAACAATAAAATAGACAGAACAAGAAAATAAATCGGACATTGGATTTACGTGATTTGATCATAGTGACTTATGTTCACAGGAAGAACAACAACGGATTTTACTATATATCAAGCACTACATCAGAGATTACAATTACACCCAAGTTGTTCACACACTCTCAGTATTTCCCAGCCTCCACTTACACCCTATAACTCATGTAAGGTTTGGCTCTATAATTCCTTAAGAAATAATTTCTTAATCTCACGAAGGAATTAACAAATCTTACTACAAAATTTTACTAACTTCAACACTATAATTATTGATGTAATTCCATGGTCAAATAATTCACCCCAATCACTCGGTGAGATTGGTGCTTCAAGACTTTTATCTCTTTCTCTAGACAAGAATAGAACAAAGACCACCTTGCAACCCTTGGCATCCAACAAGGGGTGATACTTATATATATGAAAACATGTAAAATATCTTTGTCAAAGTCAAACAAATATTTTCTTATTCAATGTGATCCATGAACTATTAATATATGTTTAATCTAGTCCTTAAACTATATGAAAATGTCTAATGCCATCCTTCCATTAATTCAAATTGACACGAGCTGTTAATGTGGGTTTCATCCCATTAAATTTGAATAGTGGTCAATTAAAAAATTAGACATGGATTATTGAAGTAATATATTAATCATGTTCACGTACTAATTTTTTTTCTTTTTTTAGAGAATTAATAGATGAAATGATGGACATTTTGACTAGTCATTTAAAAATCAAACTCAACATATAATAATCCACATCATCAAAATAAGTCTGATTTGTTATTTGAGTAGACATGATGACTACATAGAACTAATATCAATAGTTTAGGGGTCATATTTATTAAATTAAAAGTTTATGAATGATATTGTACATAAGGTCAAAATTTAGGAGTCATTTTTGTCAATTTTCCTTTATCAGATAGATCTATCACTTTATAGTGATGATGTGGTACAATTGATAACCATGTGATATGAATCTCATATTACTTGACACCATGTGCGTATAGACATCTCACTTTAAAATGGTCTATTAGATCATGTATTACTGCCATGAAATGCATTTGTCATATAAAAATACATTCTTGTTCAGGTGATAATGAATAAAATTCTATCCTCTGAGAAAATCCCAAAAAGGACCACACCTTTCATGTTTTGTTTTGTTTTGTTTTGTTTTTTTCTTTTTTTGGCACTCTGCATCATCTAAAGCTAAATACATTCATTATCCATGCTACTCTCTTTGAACCAAGTTATGATAATTAACTCAAATAATCTTAAGTGAATCTATTGGCTATATGATCATTTGCCACTTCCAATTGGAAACCACTATAAACACTACTCTCTACTATCAAAATAATGTTAGTGATTCTCATATGATAAAAATAATACGTTCGCACTTGCAATTTAGACAAAAAAAAATTATCCAAAAATCCTAAACTTATTACATTTTTGCTAATTCAATCTTAAACATTTTTACCTTTTGTTAATTTGGATAAATTTTTGTAAATTTTTTAATAAATATAAGGGCACAATAGATCGACCCCTCAATGCCCTTGCCCAAACCTAGCCCACGCACTGATCAGACTTGTCCAAGCTCGCTCAATAGGCTTACAAAATTCAGCCAAGCCCACTCATGGATTGGGTCTACTGATGCCATACAGGGGAAAGTTGCTACTTCTGACCAATCATATTTGGTCAAAATAGTCGATAACTTACTTTGTGTGTTCTCTTTAAGATATCTGTCAAATCAATAAGGAAGAAAAATGTAAACCCCAAAACCCCCTGGAGGCTATTACAGTCATACTTGCCTGTCCTTTGAGAGCTACAACTTCTTAGGCTCTCTTTTTTTATTATTTTTTTTTTTGTAACAAATGAACGGTCCCAACGCACATCAAATGGCAGAAGCGGAATCACGACTCTCCAATCTACCCTCCAAACATAAAAGGATCAATGCACACAACTAAGCAATATAGGATACTGGAAACCGGTTCTCTTATTTATATAGTTAAAGGATGGATGCTTTCTATTCTTTTCGGGGTAGGATATACATCAAAAGATAACATCAACAGAAAACCCCAAAAGTCCTACCCTTCCTCAAAGAAACCCTATATAAGCACTATCCATCCCACAAAATCCGGTTTAAACAAAATCCCTCCAACCTCCTCCAGCTTCAACTCACGGTCTACCTCCGGCCAGGCGCTCCAGGGGCGATGGCAGCGGCATCATACCCATCATGACTCCGTCACGGCAGGTGTAAACGGAGACGAACTCTTGGTACACCGGGCCGCTCTCCAGGCCCACGTCGAACTTTATCAGCACGCTCACCCTGAAGTACACCAGCCCAGGGACAGTAGGGCTATCCAAATGCAGCACTCTCACCTCCACATCAGAGGGTATACCATAAAACGAGCCAGGAGCGATAGGAGGCAGCGACATATCTAGGCTGAAATGTTAATCCCCAAAAGGGGTGAGTACAACCACTCAGCAGAAATATGATCTCTATGACTACCCATACAATACAACCAAGCATAAAACATCACATGGCAGCTAATAAGCAGTACCAGAATATCATATGATCATCACAAGTAAGCAATTCAGCCATAGACTTTCAGTCACTCATGCTTTCACATTATTCCCAAGTCATGCATTCATCCAGCATAGATGTTTACAAGTCAAGCATTACTCATGCATTCATCAAGCATAGGTGCTTACAAGTCAAGCATTAATCATGCCTTCGTGCCTCATCATATGCACTCTCCACAAATCAGCATGTTTCTCATGCATATATGAACATCTCACAAATCAGTAAATGCTAATGCCAATATTTCTCATTATGTGCACCTTT
Organism: Eucalyptus erythrocorys; assembly: GCA_014182555.1. Lineage (NCBI taxonomy): Eukaryota > Viridiplantae > Streptophyta > Magnoliopsida > Myrtales > Myrtaceae > Eucalyptus > Eucalyptus erythrocorys. The sequence goes on along the minus strand of CM024601.1, from coordinate 24,980,698 downwards.
CACATATTAGAAATGCTCATGCATACATATCAAATTCTTGCAATTTTTAATGCAAATCCCGGTACACACCACCCGGCTTCCGGCCACCCCACATTCCGGGCATCTCACACCCAAACCTGGCATCATGAGGAATTCACGGCATACACCATCCGTGCTTCCAGCATTTACACTCCATGGCCGGGCATCTCGCACCCCAACTGGCATCACGAGGCATCCACGGCACACACCATCCGTGCTTCCGGCATCCCCTACGCTCCGGGCATCTCAACTCCGAGGCCATCTAGATTTACGCTCATAGGGCTACTGGGCATCCGGCATTTTCACTCCCTGGCCGGGCATCCCGACACTCCCGGGGTATCATCGGCACACACACACCATCCAATGGTCTCTTTTGAATGCATGATTCATGGCATTTAACATGATGCTCAGCATACATACAGCATGCAATGTCCCATATTTCCACTCACAAGGCATGATATTCACACAACATGCTCCATTCAAATGATCCCTAACAATTCAGCATGCACAAGTTTCAGAAATCATCTCAATTGAACATCAAATGCCTTTTCAAAAATTATAAAATACATACACAGGATAATCAAAGCAATATGACTCATGTTTCATGAGGAAAACATGCTTTGGATGTCATTGTACTTAGAGATATTATTCAGCCATGTCCATTCAACACATTCCAAGCAAAACAGTTTGCACAGTCATAGAAAAGATTACAACGTACTATTCAATTGGCTTGTAAAAATGATGAATCTTCACCACATTGATATTAAGACATAGAAGTACCATTTTCATTAAGAGACTATGCTCAAACAATACTCACACAAGAAAATATATATTCGGCCAAAACAGCTTAAAGTTTAGAAATTTCCAGTTTGCACCGCTCACAAACTTCATTAATTTAAAATACCAAACCTCACTCAAAAATTACCAAATCTCGGTATGTCATAGCCAAGAGTCTAAAGAAAATTTTTCATGAAGGTACAATCATCAAATTCATCCCACATAATTCTATACAAAAATCACAAGCTTCTGCTTTAGTTCCCGAGCCGTACAGGATCTACTATCAATGAAATCTCCTCAATTGAGCAACTTAACCTCCTTCTTTTTCCCTAATTTTTGGATATGTTATATTTTAACATGTTTCCTACAACTTTCCTTCAGGAGTCGAAGTAAGATTTTCAAGTAAAAGTCGCCTTACATGCCTTACAAGCCACTGACCTTCCACCAAAACAATCCAGAATCCAAGTCCATAGGAAAACGTACATTTCACTAGGTTACACCAAATGAAATCAGCTCAATTTTCAGTATGTTTTTCATCAAGATGTCCTTAACATTTCACAAGAAGAGATCAAACAAGAATTCCAAACAAAAAGACACGTTCAGAAGCTAACAAACATCAAAGGTCAGCAAGCAACTCCGGTAGACACCCGGTTCCAAAGAAATTCGATTTCACTCCTCTAATCTCATTCAAATCACTTCAAATTCGACTATGTTATAGCTCAAGATGTGTTCTACAACTTCCATGAAGGAATCAAGGTCAGATTTCAACCCTAAGAACACCTATGGACGTATGCAAGCTACTGGCGCAAAACTGTTTTCCCAAACCCGATTGTACCCATCTCAAACTTTCTCCAAAATTACCAAATTCCAACCATTCAACTCACGATTTTCGGCCATCACACACCAACATAACATGCATAGGTAGGTAAGAGATCATTCTTGCCTTTGGTTTGAGCTAGGTGGGTGGAGAAATGGTGACAAAATCACAGCAACTCCTTCGGTTTTTCCTCCTCCTCCTCCTTCTTCTTCGGTTTCTCCTTTCTCCTTGTCTCTCTCTCTCTCTCTCTCTCTCTCTCTTAAAACCAGCGAAAACTCACAAAACCGGTAGCTTGCCCCTTTTATCCCCCATTTAACCATCATTTGAGCTAATAATTGAAGTCTATGCAAGGTGACACATGGCACACCGGTGGACAGCATGGACGCCACCTTGGCGTGCTCCTTCTCCCCCTTTGCGTACGTGGAGTGGCCCTCTTCGTGGGCTTGCTTTGGCCGGCACAATTCCTCCTCTTAGGCCCACATTAATCCCAAGTTTATCATGTCTTAATCCTCCAAAGTTTAATCCTTAACCATAACTATATATATATATATATATATATATATATATTCAATTATAAATACCAACTTAGTTGTATACTATAGCTACCAAGTTGACCAAAATAATTCCATTGTAGCTCAATAGTCCAATGACTAGAATCCCACAAATTTGATCAGCCACAATCATCGCATCTTCAAGGATTGTCAAAAATTTGGGATGCCACAAAAAATATCTTCTACTATCAGTTGCACATATAATACAGAGAATGCAACATTGTCTTTCAAGACGTACTTATATAAGAAAATACAAAAGAAGAATGATACTCATGCAATATGTTGATTACTCCGGATTACGAATATTCGGATGTCCTGCGTATGCTCATGCGAGAGATGGTAAGCTTGAGCCGAGGGCGAAGAAGTGCATATTTCTGGGTTATGCACAAGGGGTGAAAGGCTATCGGCTGTGGTGCACTGATCCCAGATCACCCGGTTTTCTAATCAGCAGAGACGTGATCTTCGACGAGACTGCAATGCTTCAAAAGAGGAGTCTTGAGACTCAACCAGCAGAGCAAACGGATCATGGTGTCAGAAGTGAGGTGGAGATTCAGCCAGAGTCTCCAAAGACCTCAGAGGTAACAGAGGAAGAGATTGCAGATGATGCCATAGTTCCTGAAGACGGTGATATTGAACAACTAGCAGAGCCACAACACACCATAGCCACAAGCAGACAAAGAAGGCAAATTTAACCACCGGTACGTTATGGTTATTCTGATATTGCCTATGCATTAATTGTAGGTGATGAGGTGGAGATGGATGAGCCTTCATCCTATTCTGAGGCGATGGCTAGTGCTGAGTCATCACAGTGGCTAGAGGCTATGAGTGAAGAAATAGAATCACTCTATCGGAATCAGACATGGGAGTTGGTCAAAGTCCCCAAAAGTCAGAAAATTATTGGATGCAAATGGGTCTACAAAAGGAAAGAAGGCATTCCGGTGTAGAGGCAGCCGGGTTCAAGGCGAGACTTGTTGCAAGGGGGTATACTCAACGAGAGGGCATCGACTACAATGAAGTGTTCTCTCCGGTGGTAAGGCATACCTCTATTCGTGTATTACTTGCCTTGGTTGCTGCAGGATCTTGAGCTGGAGCAAAGCTAGATGTGAAAACGGCATTTCTTCATGGTGAATTGGAGGAACAAATTTACATGAAGCAGCCTGAGGGATTTGCTATTCCAGGTAAGGAAGACCATGTTTGCTTATTGAAGAAATCTTTATATGGACTGAAACAATCTCCTAGACAATGGTATAAGCGTTTTGATGCTTTCATGACTAGTCAAGACTATTCGAAAAGTCAATTTGACAGTTGTGTTTATTTTAGGAGATTGGAGGATGGGTCTTTGATTTATTTGCTATTATATGTTGATGACATGTTGATAGCAGCTAAACATATGTCTGATATTGATGTGTTGAAGCGGCAGTTGAGTGCTGAGTTTGAAATGAAAGAATTAGGTGCTGCTAAGAAAATATTGGGTATGGAGATTTTGCGTGACAGACCTGCAGAACGTTGCGTTTGTCTCAAAAGAAATATATTGAGAAGATTGTGGCACGTTTTAATATGCAGTCAGCAAAATCTGTAAGTACTCCTTTAGCCGCACATTTTAAACTTTCTGACAAGTTATCATCGCAAACTAAGGAGGAGGAGGAACATATGTCCCGTGTTCCTTATTCTAGTGCTGTTGGTAGTATTATGTATGCCATGGTATGTACTAGACCTGACATTTCACAAGCTGTAAGTGTTGTCAGCCGTTACATGAAACACCCAGGTAAGGCTCATTGGGAAGCAGTGAAATGGATCCTCAGATATCTAAAGGGGACAGCAGACGTTGGCATTATGTATCGAAGGAACGACAATGGCAATGAGACCACAGGGTACGTGGACTCGGATCATGCTGGTAACCTGGATGACCGCAGATCATTAGCGGGGTACGTGTTCACGCTAGCAGATGGTGCAATAAGTTGGAAAGCGTCTTTGCAAGACGATGTTGCATTGTCTTCAACTGAGGCGGAGTACATGGCACTAACCTTTGTTGCAAAGGAGTCGATATGGCTAAGGGGTTTGCTCTCGGACCTTGACCGGAGCAGAAAAGTGTCACCATACACTTTGTGACAATCAAGGTGCGATATATCGGCATATAATCCGATATATCACGAGCGAACAAAGCATATTGACATCAGGTACCATTTCATCGAGATGTCATAGCGAAGGGTAAAATTGTTGTGAAGAAAATAGCAACAGCGGAGAACCCAAGCAGATATGATGACGAAGCATGTTCCTTCAGCAAAGCTCGAGCTCTGTATGAGCTCAATTGGCGTCTGTAGAGTGTGAGCGCCCATCGGGGCATTGGGAGAGCCGAGCATGGGAAATAATCAATATAACTTGGCTTCAAACGTCGAGCCAAGGTGGAGAATTATTGAATTATGTCTCGAGTTTGAGTCCATAATTGATACCCGATACATGCAAGACATTCTCATGTCGATACAAGAAAGAATGTCGCGGCGCATTTAAGGAAAATGGCGTGTGACAGAGCCGAAAGGACTTTGCCGGCGATCTTCTCTTCGCGCTAAATGAAGGCTGCAAATCCGTGGAACTCTTCTCAATTGTCAGCATAAAATAAGGCCGAAGGGTGATCGTCCAATTCCATTTCTTCTACGTTATTAAATGCATGCACATGGCCATGTGCATGCATGCTTGAAGGAGAACAAAGCTGGTCAAGAATAGTAGGCGCCGAATTCCTCTTCTACGGTTTCTCTTGTGTGGGCTTCTATTATTTTATTAACAAAGAAAGAGGGATGTCTTTGTTGAATAAAATATTCACCCCCCACATGAAGAAGGCTCCTCTTCTACGTAGCTTCTCTCGGAACAATAAATTGAAGACTTCTCACCTCATTGAATATTTTATTCACTCACATTAAATGCCTACCCCTGCAGACTTACGAATTTGGTGGGCGTTCGGTGCCGACTGTGGACTTGCCGATTGTGGGCGCCTGTGCTACATTTAATGAGAACATTTATTTTGTCTATCTGCATGTAAAATAAGAAGACGTCCGGAGAGGTTGAAGACGTGAGCTCAAGAGAGCGAAAGAAGAGAGCTCGGCAGAGAGAGTGAAAAAAAAGAGCTCGAGAGACCGAGAGCTCAAGAGAGACGTGAGCTCAGAGAGATTTGTGCGGAGTCGAGTTCATTGAGTGTGAGTTGTTAAACACCGTGGATATCGGGTTTAAAAGTAGGACTGGGAAACACTTGAGTGTATTGAGTGTTGTAATCCTGTAATTCTCAAATTTATAGTGGATTGTTTTGCTGGCTCTCCCCGTGGACGTAGGTTCCGATTTTCGGACCGAACCACGTAAATTTCTGGTGTCCTTTTATTGTTCCTCGTTTTATTTCGATCGATTTCTATAGCTCCCGACATAATTGCAAAATATTACGATCCGCTTCCGCTGCGCCGCCGATTCACAACACAATATTCTCGATAAATTTGTGCAAAAATTACGAACTTTGATGAATAATGCACCGACTTTGGAAATATAATTTCTTTCTCTAACACCTCTTACAAGACCCCATAAACAGGGTTGCTCATTCAAAGCACATGAAAACACATGTAGAAGAAATTTGAAAAGACATCCAAGCTGTCCACATATAAAAGGAGTGTTAGATTTTGAAGAGCAAAGAGTGAAAATCTTCAGAAACATGGTGAGTTCTTAGTCCTGTGACTTCGTCAACAAACACTGTAGTTTCATTGGAACATCCTACTATTTGTTTTTTCTACGAAAAACGTATGTACCCTTATTCCTTCGAAGCAAGTCTCATCAGGCATGATAGTCCTCCGGTCCCCCCAATTAAAAAATGTCTATGCTTCTGGATGACCTCGAGAGAATGTGCAGGTGTGGTGATTCGAACCCAGACCTTGAACGAGGAGGAGGAGGAACATGCTTAGGATGATTCATAACCATTGCCGAGTCTTTGTCAGGTCTTTTGGGTTTGTGTCTTGGGTTGATTTTTATCCATCGTGGGGACTAAAACCTTCGATTGATTTATTTATATTTAGTGCCGGTGTTTATTGGGTGTCTTGGGTTCCACCCGATATTTTCGTTGGTAGGGCAAGCCAGGAACAGTCATTTTTGTTTCTTCTGGAAAAAAGAAGCCAATTGGATCGCCTTTGTTGACGAAGGAACGTGGAAATTGGACTATCGGCATCTGGGAGAGCAGCTGCAAACTTGGTTCTTAATCAATTTCTTTACCTCGGCCTCCAGAAGTTGCTTATTATCGTACTCCTCTTGAGTTGAAAGAAAGTCCATGGCTGGCTTTGAATTACTCTTACTGTACTTGCATTCTTTCCAAGTTCAAGCAAAAAAGATTATCGATGTACCAAGAAATATCCTTCGCTTTCTGGATTTCATGCCTGATCCTCTTCATCCCAGGCACTCCTGTCGGTGCACAGACATATCTTCAAGAAAAGTGCGCAGATAGGGGCGACTATGCTGCTCCTAGCAAGTTTCAGGACAACCTCAGCAGCCTCCTCTCCCAGGGCGACTCCGCTGATTACAGCAAAGGACCCATTCGCGGTTTCTACAACACAACGGAAGGTGAAGATCCGGACAAAGTTTATGGTCTCTTCCTCTGCAGGTAAATCACATGCGAAAGATGCCAAAAAATTCAACTTTTGAGTAATATCTTAACAAATCAATCATTATAATCTTTGGAATCGACTCACCTGGAACTAGGTTTTATAATGGACCTGATATATTGGTCTTAATTGAAACCTCTACAAAATACGGCGATCCAATGCCAACTGAAAATTACTAACCAGATTTAAGTGACTACTCATGCGACTTTACTATTTCTCTTTAGAGGGGATGTTGCTGCCAATCTCTGTCAGTCTTGCATCCGTTCAGCTAGCAGCACGATCATAGACAGATGTCCAGGACAGAAAGAGGCAATCATATGGTACGACGAGGGTCTGTTGCGCTACTCCTACAGATCGTTCTTCTCTATTATGGAGACAACACCGTTTCTTTTCATTGTCAACCCTGCAAACGATTCAGTTACCTTCAACAGGACTATGGAGCAGACTTTTGATAATGAGAAGGACTTTGTGGCAGAAGTGACGGATTTGTCGAGGAATGTGACGGACTTGGCGATCTTGTCAGAAAGCTTATACGCAACCTTAAACGTTAGTGTCTCAAGTTCAGTGACCCTGCACGGGCTTGCACAGTGCACCCCCGATATATCAAAATCAGCTTGTAAGAGTTGCTTGCTTTCGGCTATTGAAAAGTTTCCAACCATTCTTATTTATCAAAGGGGAGGTGCCAGAGTTCTTCAGCCAAGTTGTAATGTACGCTACGAACTGTATCATTTTTATGGGGAAACTAGAGGGAAAACCAGCACTGATTCCAGCATTAAAGGTATGAATTATATAATATTCAAAATGTTCACTCAGTTTGTCATGCTAAGAGTATAACGGTATCATTCCATTGCTTCTAATTCTCAATATGAGCTGTTTTACGTATCATATTGCACTTGACTTGCTTTAACGATCTAAACTCTGATCATATTCTCTTGATTTCAACGAGTTCTTGGTACTATTTACACTTAGTAAGGAAAAAAAAAGTCTGCAGATTTGTGGTATGTTTAGATCCAAGGAATCTCTCTTTCTTGACAGGGGTAAAACAAAATCCATGGATTGCAACAGTTAGCTCAGTAATTGGATCGGGGTTACTAATAGTTATCGTGGGTTCGTGTATTTTTTTGAAGAGGACAAAGAGATTGAAGAAAGGTATAAGTGAATTCATCTTGCTTGCCATTGTAATGGCCATCTTCTAACCTTTACCTGACAAGAGTAAACTCTCGGACTCTCAGAGAAGGAAAACAACCAAAAGGTTCTGTTACTTCATCTGAGACAAGAAATTGGAGAAGAGCTTTCAAAGGAAAACTCTCGTGGAGAAAAGCCAGTGGCTTCTCAACAATTCTCTCTGATGCGATTAGACGTCATACGCGCAGCCACAGGAAACTTCTCCAATGAATGTAAACTTGGGGAAGGTGGGTTTGGCTCTGTGTACAAGGTAAGCAATTTAGTGACTCAACGCCAACTTATGTGGAGACTAGGAAAATCTTCTAATGGTAGCAATCTGGCGGAGTCATTATCCATGGCATGAACTGAATTGAATTTTGGTATCATCAGTAATTCTCAGATGGGGATCTCACCACTTACTACCCTGTTTCAGGGCACATTGGCAGATGGAAAAGAAATTGCAGTTAAGAGGCTTTCAAGAACCTCAGACCAAGGACTCATCGAGTTGAAGAATGAAGTCATCTTGATTGCCAGACTACAGCACAGGAACCTCGTCCAATTATTGGGATGCTGTTTGGAAGAACATGAAAAACTCTTGATATACGAATACATGCCCAACAAAAGCCTAGATGCCTTCCTTTTTGGTTTGAACTTTAGCAGATGCAATGAATTTTTGAGCAAGTTAATTTTAGTTTTATAAAGTTGAGTTTCACTGAGTCTCATCTTTGACAGATTCGAATATAGGGCGATATCTAGATTGGAAGCTGCGCATGAACATCACCTGTGGAATAGCTCGGGGACTTCTCTATCTGCATGAGGATTCTCGCCTGAGAATTATCCACAGGGATCTGAAGGCTAGCAATATTTTGCTAGATGGTGAGATGAATCCAAAGATATCCGATTTTGGAATGGCAAGGATCTTCAGTGTAAATCAAGACAAGGCAAACACACAAACAGGGTCGTTGGAACCTAGTAAGTGCCTCAATATCTTTCTACGTCCTTTACATGTTTGACTGATTCACTAGGCCAACAAAGGACTCTGATTATCTGCTCAACAACACCAGATAGAGCACATTCATATTTCAGAAGTTCCATACAGAAGTTTTACTTTTCTCTATTTCTTACTTCCAACTAATTGTTCTTCATTACATAATTCTGGTTAGTGGATACATGGCACCAGAGTATGCAATGCAAGGACTCTTTTGTGTAAAATCAGACGTCTTCAGTTTTGGAGTTCTCTTGCTAGAGATAGTAAGCGGGCGCAAGAATAATGATTTTCATCTCCAAGTAAAGGGTGAAAGCCTTCTCACATTTGTATGTTCCTAATCACCATCCCAGTTTAATATGAAATCAAAGATTTTTGTGTAGCTATGCTTGTTAAATTTCCTTGCTAAATAATAGGCATGGAAGTTGTGGTCCCAAGGTCGAGCGTTGGAACTTATCGATCCGTTAATCGATGAATCATGTGATGAAGTTGAAGTGCTGAAATGCATACACATCGGTCTATTGTGCGTCCAAGAAGACCCGGCAGATCGACTGACTATGTCGCTTGTGGTTCATATTTTAGCTGGCGATACTATCACACTCAGCCCACCATCGCAGCCTGCATTCTCCGTTGGGAGAGATGCGGAAAAACTTGATCGTGCCTCAACTGTGAATGGAGTAACCCTTTCGGTTGTTGCGGCTAGGTGATCAAGTTTTATACAATGGAAATGCTGTTAGATATAATTATGGTATATTTTGTCTTTTAGGACTGTGTATATATCTCCATTGTAATATATTTATATTATCCTACTTTCTATATTCATCACGTAAAGCTGGCTTATGTTCTCTTCTGTATATATACGAAATATATAGAAACTAAAGAATTCTTTCACATATTTCTTATCTTAGTGTTAGAGGTAGATGATCTTGACCAAATTTTGAGTGCTCGAGTGGGACACATCCGAGTGCACACCGGAGCACACCTTCACATATCGCGTCATGTGATTCATTTTTGTTATAATTACTGATATCCCTTTCTGAACATCAATTCTTAACATATTCATCACGTACGAATAAACGTCAGCCTATTGCTGCGTAATCTACACACGTTGGACGGTTCACTCTTCAGCACATGAAATCACCTCTTTGGATCTTTTCTCCCAACTCCATTTGACTTCCTCTTCGTCACATTGAGTTTGAGAGTTTGTTTAAGATAATTAAGATTTTTAACTTGATCCTCCATTTTTAAGGGTTGTGAATATATATTTCACTTGCTTGTGCGCTTTGGTAATTTCTTATGCAATGCAAGGACTCTTTTCTGTAAAATCAGACGTCTCCAGTTTTGGATTTTTCTTGCTAGAGATAGTAAGCGGGTGCAAGAATAATGGTTTTCATCTCAAACAGGGTGAAAGCCTTCTCACATTTGTATATTCCTAATCACCATCCCAGTTTAATATGAAATTGAAGATTTTCATGCAGCTATCCTTGTTAAATTTCCTTGCTAAATAACAGGCATGGAAGTTGTGTGGAGGTCGAGAATTGGAACTTATCAATCCATTAATCAATGAATCATATGATGAAGTTGAAGTATTGAAATACATACACGTCGGTCTATTGCGCGTTCAAGAAAATCCGATGGATCGACCAACTATGTCTCTTGTGGTTCATATTTTAGGAGGCGATACTGTCACACTCAGCCAACCATCACAGCCTGCATTCTCAATGTGGAGAGATGTGAGTAAACTTGATCGTGTCGTGCATAGTCACGAAGCCTTAACTGTTAATGGAGTAAACATTTCGATTGTTTCGGCTGGGTGACCGAGTATCATCACTCTTCCTTCAGTTTATTTCTCTTTTATTCAACGGAAGGTAGAATGATAATAATTATGGTGTGTGATCTCTTTAGCATTGTGACTACCATTTCTGAATCATTTCCGTGATCATCAATTAGTAAGCGCAAGGTTAAAAAGCTTGTTACTTAGTCATCATTTCTGTTCAATTCGCCACTTATGTTCTATCAGAATGATACATATAATTGCTTGAGTAATGTATCAATTCTACAAGTACCCCATTGATATATTAAAAAAATTAAGCATAAATGAATTCTATATTCTAGCTTTATTATATATATTGGAATCTAATTCGTGAAGAATACTAGGGCATGTAATCCTAAACTACGGCTAAGTAGGAGGTCCTAAATTCAATCTTTTAAGACCCTTATTTGTCTCTTTTACTATTATGTCTACACTTTAATTTCAGGCCAAAGTTCAATTTACATGTGTTGAGGAGTGTCATGACCTCTTCGAAAGCAGGTTGGGTCTAAACTTAGCTCGAGCTATTCTAAGCCTATATCAATTCACGACTTAGGTTTAAGTTATTTAACATGCAAATTAATTATATTTAAGAATCGCCACCAAGTAGTTTATGGTATGTCAATTAGACACTTAAGTAAAATAATATGAGAATTATTTTGCTCTTACGAACTAAAAATTTTGGGTATGGAGACTTGATCACACTAAATTACTCTAACGCCATTTTGGTACCTTTTCTCTTTTATTTTGAAAAAATGTTTAGTAGGCACGTTGGATCTATTTTATTACGTCTTAACATGTGAGGCAATCATGCAGATGCGCAGATCACCAATTTATCAATAGATAAAGCAGTAAATAAATTGCAGGAGGCACCTTATAGCAATGAAAGCATATGCAATATTATCTTAGAATTCACCGATTCATTAACCCGTAGTCACTCAATTTTTTTTTTTTTTTGGGTTTGCACTTATTTAAATGAAATCTATAAACTCTGTGCAATGCAATGCAATGACGTATACAAATGTCTAACTTAAATGACATGCAACATGCAACTTATCATGCAAGCTATATGTCACGTGACATTAATTAAATGACCCAATATAATGATGGACAAAAATCAACGTAACTATTCTAACATGCCATACGCTTTAATTTGAACAATTCCTAAACACGCAATTTCTAAAAAATAGGTGAATTAATTCTACACAACATGCGATTTCATGAACCTAACATATAATTATTAGATGACATGTGGGTAATGACATGGCAGTGATGATGCCAGCTTGACATGCACATGACTTTTTTTTTGTATTATTCATTAATAAATTCGAAATTAATTAAATATTCTAATTTAAACATGCAAACTATCCTATAGACCCAATTTATTCTAAAAGATAATTTGGTGTTTTATTAAATTCGAATTATAAAATAACCAAAATAAGCATGCAATTTATCCTAAAAAAACTACAATCTAATCTTTTTGGATTTTTTTAAAGAAATAAATCAATTAAAATCAAACAAAAATTGAAAGAAGTCAAATCCAAAACAAACATGCCATCAAATCACACGAGATATTATCAATATTTATCTAATTTCGAAAATAAATTGACGAATCGTATGTCTCGCATGAGATTAGATTGGCAAATTTTTATGACATCGCAAATTAAATGTTGGACATTAGATCGTATTTTGAGCATAAAATCGGACTGTCGGCTATTGCATTAGGAAAATTTCCTAATTCAAAGGGAATCAAAAGAATTCTTTTCAGATATGGCAATATTGACCGGATATTCAAACAAGATCGCAATTTTATGAATTAGGCAACAAGATATATGAAAATCAAATTAATCGAGTTTCTTACCTTTTTTTTTTTTTTTTTTTTTTTTTTTTTTTTGGTAAGTGAGTTTCTTACCTAATTTACGATGTTGTGCGGATAACGTTTCCGAATTCGGACGACGATGGATCACGAGAATCATGGTGAGGATGACTGGCGATCGGCGGCGCCCATGGTTGCTCGGCAGTCGCCAGATGGGCTCCACAATACCTGCGAAACAGAAATTTCCAAGCTACGCAAGGGAACGAGAATCGTCCATGGACGGGGGCAAGAACAGCAGGTCTCGTTCCTTCGCTGTTGGTGTTGTGGGCTTGAAGCAGATCGGTACAGGAGCTCGCGGTGATGCTGATCACGATGCGGTATCCTCTGTTCCTGCGTTTCTCACTTGCCGAATATTCTGCAATTCTGTCCGAGAACTTAAGCTACTTTTGACTTTGACATGAAACTTCACCTTTTAAAAAGGCTTGGGCAAAACAGGACAAATTTCACCACTTCTTTTGTTTTGTGAACGCCCTCTTGTGCCCATTGAAGAATCCAGACTCGTCGATGTCGCCAAGAACCTGCAAAGGAAAAGTGCAAGCGTGATTGACATGGGGGTTCGCTGGCCACAGGAGGTGGGGCAACCATGACTCCGGCGGCTTTATCTACAATCTCCTGTCGCGTCTTCAGCTCTGCCGCTGTGTATCCTTCTCCATGACGCTCAGGCGATGATGAAATCCATCAACTAAGACCCACGCCTGCAAGAGGGACCAGCGAACTTCAGGGCGTAGGAACGTGATCCATAGCACAGCTGCTTCATGATAGCGTTATCACCTCACCACCGCCAGAGCCACAATAAACCCTGAATCATCTCACTCTGCTGATTCAAGCCAATGTTGGTAATTTGTTTATAAAACAAATGAAGAGGTGCCTTGTCCCACATTGAAAAGATGTGAGTGCGCACGTGGACAAGATTTGGCACTAACCGACGACCATTAGTTTTATTTATTAAAAAAATTCGAATTTATTTCTATAAAAAATTAACTATAAAATCTTGTTAAAACAGTGCGACTGTTCACAAAAAAGTTACGATTGTTAGTATTTATTTATTATTTATTTATTCTGAATTTTTGTGTTTTTTCAACGAAACATTTGAAACGTACTTGTTCACGAAAGGTTACCTTTGTTCCTTTTGCAACCTTTTGAAAAGTCGTCTCTATTCGAAAGACGAGATATAAATACGTTTGTTTTGAGATCAAACACACATCTTCATTCATTGTTTCACAGCCATTGTTTCCAATTGTTTCATGAGAGCGCGGAGAAATACTAGAATTGCTATCTAGTATTCTCATTTGAGACTTTGTTATATCCTGAAGAACATTTGCCGGTGACCATTAGCAACTTTGTGGGGCAAATAAATTCTTAAAGAAAGTGATATCACACCTCAAAGTCCGACTGAATACTCTAAAGATCCGACTTCATTGTTCTATCTAATTCGAAGCCATATTTTCCCAACAATTTTAAAGATTTATTTGTGCAACAATGGAGTCAAAGGGAATGAATTGATGGCAGAAAATGAGAGAGGCTGATCTGCGCCACTGCCAAGAACCAGGTTGCTATGAATCCCGCCGACACCATCTTTGATGCGAAGCGATTGATCGGGAGGAGAATCACCGACCCTTTGGTCTAGAGTAATAGGAGGCATTGGTCGTTCAAGGTCATTACTATCCCGGCCACAAGCCCGTGATAGTCATCAATTTCAAGGGCGAAGAGAAGCGGTTTGCTGAGTAGGAAATATCATCCATGGTCCTCATGTAGACACGTGAGATTGCTGAGGGACACCTCGGCAACAAGCATTGGAGAGACAAGAAGATCCCTCTCGTGCCAACCTCAAAATGAAGACTGCCTGCTTTTGCAATTACTTGGTCGAGCCACAACAACACGTTCCAAGTCAGTGGTGTAACGATCATCAACATTAAAATATGGACTTTTTGGTTGATCCTAGCAACTGGAGGATTGTCTACCTTCATGGCTGGTTTGTTCAATGTGATTATCACTGAGAAAAGTTTCAAAGTAATGGGTTTGTGTCTCCATCTTGAAGTTGTCCGAGGAATTATTTGGAGACGCCCCATGCCTAAACTGCAGCCGTGACTCTGGCATCATATCACACCCATAACTGCTCCCCAGCGAACAGCCACAACGCTTCGCCATACACACGCCATCGCTGCTGAGTCTTACCCCACGCCGTTCCAGTTTTCGGGAAGGAGAAGGAAATGGAGATGATGGTGATCGATCAGTGCATTGTGGGGATTTTCCTCACGTCTCTGGTGGGCCTTGTCCTACTTTACGTCCTGCACCGGAAGAATGGTGACGTGAGAACGAAGGTTCCGAAGGAAGACGGAAATCATGTCATTATCCATGACGCAGCACCGTGTGATACTGGGAATGGCAATTCCTCATCGGAAAATGCCTTTGACGCTACCAGTGTAATCATCATAAGCATCAAGAGTTGCAAATTGCGCTCTTACGCACGCCCTCAGCAAGGTATGTGATTTCATTGTTTGAAATATGGGAAGAAAATGATCATATTGACTGTGATAATATTCTGGATTATTTGCTTCATTCCATTTATTATTTCATTGGTCTTGAGTTGGACCTTTGACAAGTCGAGTTGGACTGAGTCGCTCATCGTTGTCGAAAGTTGCTAATCTCATCGATACCGTAAAGGATGCCGAGACTCTGATTCGTGAGATCAAGTGCAAGAAAAAAGGGTGCTCAGGATAGAGGATGCCACCGCGTGGGCGACGCACAGGGTGCAATCACGGCGGCACGTCGGGGGCAAGGTGGCCTGATCCTGCTCATCGTGCTCTCGGTTTTCCTCAAAAGGTGTCGCTCTTCAGCGGCTATGTCGCCATGAACAGTGGCGGTGGCAATGGCGGTGACGGTGAATATATGCCGAAGCGCATTTCGAAGAAATTTTAACTCCAGAAATTTGGATGAAGCCAAACAGTGACAACTACTACAAGTGCGTCACTTGGCTGAAGAATCGAATAAGAACGGATGCGAAAACCAATAGTTATCTGTTAGTTCATGCTAATGGGGGTTTGAATCAGATGAGGACAGGAATCTGCGATATGGTTGCGGTCGCAAAGATCATGAATGCCACCCTGGTTCTTCCTTCTCTCGATCACAAATCGTTTTGGACCAATCCCAGTGACTTCAAAGATATATTCGATTGGAAGCATTTCATAGAGGTTCTGAAAGACGACATCGAGATTGTCGAGTCCCTACCGCCCAAATATGCTGTGGAGCAATCCCTGGACTCAGATGTCGAGTCAATTATGAAGCTCTTAGATATGCAAAGGAGATAGATGGCGTGGCGCGCCGTCTGCAAGGAGGGTGCCCCATGTCTCCTCGTGAGGTCGCTCTGAGTTTCCAGCACATGCATGCATAACATTGGTCAACTGGACATCTGATGCTATTCTGCTAACCATTTCAAAACGTTTTTACGCTATTGATTTCAGAGGACACTAAGGCTTTTGAAAGGCAGTATAACCATATTGTTTGTTATGCTTGGGTTAATGTCCCTTGCTTTTGGCGGGACGCTTATCACAGGTATGTTGTTCCTTTACATGATTCTTGGTGTAATTGTTGGTTACTTTGCTGTTCGACTTTAGAGGACCAACGCCTTGTGATCACAAGGGATGGGTGTTGGTCGCATAGAATGCCCGCATGCTTCTTTCCTCGTGTAGCTCTATTGATCTTGTCCATTTTGATTTTCTCTTATGGGATTATCTCTTGCTAAATTTGCCATGGTAAAAGGAGATGTTAGTTTCATGCTCCATCGTTTTCTCTACTAATTTGCCCTGAATTGGTTCTAATTGGTAGAAGCACGTCCTTCTTTGGCCCTGCATTCGAGAAATTATGACGTCTTTTGGTTTTTTGTTCAAGCGTCCGCCCCTTTTAAGGTCAAAATTTGGATACACTTTCTTGGTTTTGTTGTTGACGAATTTGAATGCACCCAATCAAAAGCTCTTGTATTGTGTTGAATCATGGACTCTTTCTGAGTGGAAAGTTAGAGGAAGTGCGCAGATATTTCTGGAGATGAAGGACAAGCGGGTTTTGCCCGCAACTAAAATTGATGAGATGCTTCAAGCGTCGGTGTCGAGGAAGTTCTTCATCGACTCTCGATTCCCCTCTAGTGAAGAGTCTTGGGTGGGTTTATCAATCAGCGAACTATTGAGGGCGTTGAGAAAGTTCTTTTTCATTTGATAGAGCTGGTACCTTTCCGCTCACTACAGGTATCTTCAATATATGGATGAATTTGTTGCAAAAGAAAAATGACAATTTTTGTGGGTTTTATCAATAGGAATGAATGATTTAATAATGCTATCTACATATAGATACAAAGGCTTTCCCTTTTCTGATATCATTTATTTTGATGCATCCATATTTATCTTGATTAGAGGTGAACAAATTGGACTTTGACACCGGCAACTAGAAAGAGTTTGTGGCATGTGTCGAACCATCATTTAGGTTGGTTATGTTAGAGCAAACTCTACAATTTATGTCCAATGTTCAATGAAGGGTTTTCCTTGTTTGGTTCTGACGTGTTCCATTTGTCGTCCTTGCTCCTCATAGATTTGATTCTATGGAATAGCATAAATGAGCCAAGAGAATAGAATTGCATTGATTTACTATTTTGATGTATGTATTTCATCGAGGATGAAAATTTGATGATGCATAATTTCGATTAATTACCTCTTAAAATAGTCTTGAAGTGGGGGTATTTGAAGGGGACTATGGAGCCAATGTGATTGGCGTTATTAAGACAAAAAAGTATCTAACTTTCATTTTATAATGAAAGATTTGAGTGAAGTAGATACTTTATTGGGTGTTAAAATTAAAAAATAGTGGGGGTTATTCTTTAAGCCAAAGTGATGACATGGAAAAGATGTTAAATAAATTTAAACATCTTGGCTTCAAAGAAATGTGTACTCCATTTGATTCAGTATTAAATTAAATATAATAATGGTAGAGCAATAGCACAATTTAAGTATGCTAGTGCTATAAGGTCTTTAATGTATGTGATGCATTAAAACTAGATCTGATTTTGTGCAAGTTGAGTAAGTATACTAGTAATCCAAATATAGAACATTGAAAGGCTATTATTAGAATTTTTGGTTATTTTAAGAGAACTGAAAATTTGTGATTGTTCTATAATAATTATTCGGATGTATTAAAAAGATAAACCGATACTAGTTGGATTACAAGTATGGGAGATGAAAAAAATCTGGATGGATTTTCACATTACGTGAATGTGTTGTTTCTTGGGCGAGCAAGAAACAAATGTGCATAATTCACTCAACTATAAAATTTGACTTGTTGTTTTAGCAAAACTTGGGAAAGAGGCCAAATGGACTATGAATTTGTTGTTGGATATCAAATTATGGCCTAGTCCTATACCTATTATTTCTATCAACTATGATAGTTAGGCTACTTTGGTAAGAGCCTATAGTAGCACCTATAATGGTAAGTCTAGACACATTAGTCTAAGACATGAATATGTGAGACAATTGATTAAATATGGTACCATAACAATTGTCTATGTGAGGTCAAGTAATAATCTAGCCGATCCTTGACAAAGGCTTCTCCAAGAGACATGGTAATAATGACCTCATAAGAAACAGGGCTGAAACCCTTTAATTAAAATCACCAGTAATGGTAACCCGACCTTTTTCTAGAACATCACTAGTTACAAGGTTTAATGGGTAAGAACAAGTTACTGAATGTGATTGTTTGATATTGACGTAGCCCTGATATGAGAAGTCAGTATCGTCTGTTACATTTTGTAGGTTGAATTGAATTCTTAATGAAATATAATACAAATTCGTAATGTGTTAATAGTAACAGAAACACATGGTAGATACTTCACCTATATGAGCTTAGAAGTGGTGCCGCTTCTTACGAAAGTAAGGGTTGCTTTTTAGAGAGCTCATGAAACAGGATCAAGTACAAGGCCATAATAATGTGGAGTAATATAGAACTTCTCGTTGAAACAAGAGGTTAGTGTATGTGCGGTATGTCCGGCTCTATTACATAAAAGTACAAGTTTAAAGTTGAGCTACTTGTCACTTTGATAGAGCTTTGAGATACTTGCACTAAGTAAAGGTTTAACTCGAAAGAGACCTTTATATATGTATATTAATCTCATGGAAATTTTGGCTGTATATTTTTGACGTTTTATTTTTGTTTCTGTTTTATAAACAAAAGTGGGGGATTGTTGGTAATTTGTTTATAAAACAAATGAAGAGGTGCCTTGTCCCACATTGAAAAGATGTGAGTGCGCACGTGGACGAGATTTGGCACTAATCGATGATCATTAGTTTTATTTATTAAAAAAATTCGAATTTATTTCTATAAAAAATTAACTATAAAATCTTGTTAAAACAAAGTCGATTTGTTCACAAAAAGTTACAATTGTTATTATTTATTTTTTATTTATTTATTCTGAATTTTTGTGTCTTTTCAACGAAACATTTGAAACGTACTTGTTCATGAAAGGTTACCTTTGTTCCTTTTGCAACCTTTTGAAAAGTCGCCTCTATTCGAAAGACAGATATAAATACGTTTGTTTTGAGATCAAACACACATCTTCATTCATTGTTTTACAGCCATTGTTTCCAATTGTTTCCCATGAGAGACTCTGGAGAAATACTAGAATTGCTATCTAGTATTCTCATTTGAGACTTTGTTGTATCCTGGAGGAGATTTGCCGGTGACCATTGGCAATTTTG
Organism: Eucalyptus erythrocorys; assembly: GCA_014182555.1. Lineage (NCBI taxonomy): Eukaryota > Viridiplantae > Streptophyta > Magnoliopsida > Myrtales > Myrtaceae > Eucalyptus > Eucalyptus erythrocorys. The sequence goes on along the minus strand of CM024601.1, from coordinate 24,961,341 downwards.
TGGGGCAAATAAATCCTTAAAGAAAGTGATATCACGCCTCAAAGTCTGACTTGAGTACTCTAAAGATCCGACTTTATTGTTCTACCTAATTCGAAGCCATATTTTCCCAACAGCCAAGTATCATCGTTGGACCATCAGGTCATTTCGTATCCAATATTAAACTGAAATTCGCTGATTTATCTCTACTACATTGTCTAGCTGAGTATCCTAGGTCATATTTTGTTTTGAATTGTTAGCTATTCTGTTTATTGGATGCTTCACACCACATGCTCACAACCTGTTCGACAGAATGCCTAACTCAATCGTGGATAGTTAGTTCCCATTGCATTCTATTTATAAACGTTTTGATGTCCAATTGATGTCGGTTGCGTCTTGCTGCATTTCCTGTACATAGTTCATTAATATGCGAACGGATTGGATATATAGGTGATGTATGTCGAATGCTATCCACGAGTGTTTTGAATATATCGAATCCTGTTCATATGTGGTTGTGCATGTCAAATGATGCTCATGCGCATTACTTTGAGATCGTGAGGTGCCAAAGGAAAGAGAAGAGAATGCTGGGCGTTATCAATTAGAGGTGAATTTGAATGAAATAGGCTTAGTTTGACTATTCTCTTACATGCTCATGATTATGGGTAGTGTCTAATCTCTTTTTTAGGGTTCAAAGCATGTTTACAAATCAAGACATTGCTTGGCATTTTTGGACATACTTCATCGAACATGATTCCTGACAAATTTGGCTTAATTTAGTGCTGATTTACTTGTTTGTAAATAGAGGCTCACATGTCAATAGTTTTTAGGTACTTTTTAAGCATGTTCAGACCTCATTTTTAGTTCCAGTTCAGGACCGTGCTTGCTGGGTGTTGCTGGGCCGTGCGTACTAGCAATGTGGTCTAATATATATATATATATATGAAAAGAATGAAAAACAAGAACAAGCGCCACCACACACCAAGAATTTTGTATGTTTCTACTCACATTCCATTTTTATATGAAATCCAAGGATTTTGTGCAGCATCCTTCCTTATTTTTCTTGCAAAATGACAGGCATGGAAGTTCTGATCTAAAGATTGAGGGTTGGAACTTACTGATCTGTCAATTAAAGAGTTATGTGATGGACTTCAATTGCTAAAATGCATACACATTGGTCTATTATGCATTATAGAAGATCCGGCAGACTAACTGACTATGTCATTTGTGGTTCATATGCTAGGAGACGATACTATCCGCGATACCATCTCACTTACCCAACCATCGCAGTCTGCATTCTCAGTTGGGAGATATGTGAAAACACTTGATTCTATCGGCCCGATTCACAAAGCTTCCACTGTTAATGAACTAACAATTACAAATGTTTCACCTAGATGACCAAGTATCATCAATGCTCCTCCAGTTCATTTCTCTTTTATACCATGGTAGGTAGAATGATAATTATAGTGTGTGATCTCTTTAGCATTGTGACTGCCATTTCTTAATCCTTGATTTCCACAACCATCGATTAGTAATTGTAAGGTTAAAAAGCCCAATAGTCGGCATTTCTATCTAATTTATCACTTTTGTTCTATCATAATTATACATATACTTACTAGAGATATATACATATATATATATATATATATATCAATTTGTAACCCATTGATAAATTAAAATTTAAGCATATATAACTTTGATAGTTTACCTTTAGTATATTCATCGAAATCTAATTTGTGATGAATATTAGAATTAAATACTAGATAACGCATGAGTAGAAAGTCCTGAATTACCCCCATGTACCTCTTTTACTTGCGAATGTTCAACCTATGCATGTGGAGGGGTGTTAGATTATCCATATATTAGATGGCGTCTTCATCTAATAGTTTAGAGAAAATAATTCATAAAGTCTTACACCTATTGTACTTTTGTTAATTCAATCATAGACATTTTTACCTTTTGTCAATTGAGTCAATCTAGTTAAATTTAATAGAAAATCGCTAACATGAATGCCTAATGTCTTATGTGTCGCATGAACATTTTAAATAATATCTAATAACTTTTTTATTTTTTTATTTTTTTTAATCCTTCCCTTTCTTTTCTTTTCTTTTCTTTGGACTCAAGTTGGCAAAGGTATCGTGGCCTTGCCCCAAAAGGGGAGAGGGTGTCGTGGCCTTCTCTCGGGGCCAAGGCCAGCAAGGGTCACCATGCCCTTGCCTTGCCTAGATTTGGTATGGGCAATGCGGCCATTGCCAAACTCTTAACCCTTGCCCATTGGCTGGCAAGGTCATACACCCTCTCTAGCCCAAATCCAAAAAAAGGGTAAAGAAAATAAATAAATAAATAAATAAAAAAGAAAACATAATTAGAAATTCAATAAGATGTTATAATATCATTAAAACAAAATGTCCACATTAGCGTCAGCCATGCCATATAAGACGTTTGGCATCTACGTTTGCCCAGATGGGTTCAATCGACAAAAAGTGAAAACATTTATAATTCAGTTGGCACAATTAGAAGGCTTTAAATTGAATTGGCAAAAGCGTAGTAGATTTAGGATATTTTGGATAATTTTGTTCACAAAAATTCATAATCAATGACCTATTTTCATTTGACATAATTAAGTAAAAAGAAAACAATGTGTAATGCCAAGCAATAGTATCAAGTAGGGGTGTGCAACCAAACTACTTCTATCCAGGAATCGAATCGGACCGCCTGAAAAATAGTTCCAGGAACCGGTTTAGGTTCGAGTTCCAAATTTTTGGAACTGGTTGTAGTAGGTCCAGTAATAGGTTCCGAGTGAATACCCACTCGGGAACTAGATTAGACCGTCCTATTTTGGAACCGATTTTATAAGCTAAAAAGCCAAAATCCTAATTTCTTTTTCCCATAAATTCCAACCTTAGCACCTTTTCATCATTTGTCCTTCCTCAAAGCTCCTCACCAATCTTACCTCTTCCCTAATTAATGACCTATTTTCATTTGATATAATTAAGTAAAAAGAAAACGACGTGTAATGCCAAGCAATAGTATCAAGTAGGGGTGTGCAACCAAACTAGTTCTACCCGAGAACCGGATCGGACCGCCTGAAAAATAGGTCCACAAACCAGTTCAGGAATAGGTTCCAAATTTTTGGAACTAGTTGTAATAGGTCCAGTAATAGGTTCCGAGTAAATACCCACTCAGGAACTAGATTAGACTGTCCTATTTTGGAACCAATTTTATAAGCTAAAAAGCCAAAATCCTAATTTCTTTTTCCCATAAATTCTAACCTTAGCACTTTTTCTTCCTTTGTACTTCCTCAAAGCTCCTCACCAATCTTTCCTCTTCCCTAAAGTTTTATGGATGACTAGAGAATGGAATTTTATAATTTACGTTATATGTTACATGTTTGAACTTTTTGTCATTATAATTGTACGGGATTACGTATTCATATTATGGATTATTATTTATGGTGGATAGCGATTTCTGTTGTTCATCTTTTACATTAAATCGTTTTGTTACTCATAATCTCATATGATTTTGTTGGCAAAAAATGAACCCAAAAAAGGCAAAAAAAAAAAAAAAAAAAAGGTTATCGAGTAGACTTTGGAACTAGACTGGAAAAACAGGATAGGTTCCATAATCGATTTCATGCAAACAGGGTAAGTTACAAGGTCCAAAAACTTGGAACTGGTTATAACAAAAAACGTTCAGGTTACCTTGAAACTAACCACCTTGGAACCAACCACCTTAGTATCAAGTAATGCATGCAGATGACTCAGCAACGGTATTTGTCCACTAGACCTCCTCGTTGGCACCCAAGGGAAATACATTAGCTGGCCAAGCTCGCCTAGTGGAGAAACCTTCCTTCTTTTATTTTTAAATTTCTAGCTAGGGAAAAAAAGGAAAATGAAATATAATTATAGGGTTTTGTGTTATATTATCTTATCTGTGAGTTTACTACTATTTTCCTCTCCTATATCGGAATTTTGGGCTTAATTTGTGCTACTAGTGTTTATAAAATCTACATATCATAGTAAAATCACTAATAAAAGGAAAAGCACCAAAACATATATTAGCGTTCATGAACGACCATTCATATATCTTTACTTTTGGAAAAAAAAAACAAAAAACAAAACAAAAACAAAACAAAAACATGCTAAGTGTTACTTTTGAAAACCACCATTCACATCAATTATCAGTATGTCTCCTTTTACTTTGTAAAATGCCCGCTCTAAATCCTAATTTCTCACACCCACCCAAATTAGCCAAAACCAACTAAAAACTAAACCATTTAAACCCTAAGTAGTATACTAAAAATGAATTTTGCAAGGAGGGGTAATTTGCTCTTTTCAAGGTGGAGTTTTGCTTAGAGGTTATATGAATGGTTTGCAAAGATTGTTTATACGTTGGGTCAAAAGTAAGGTATGTATTTAGACATATTTTTGTAAATTTTTTTTTTAATAATAAAGGCACAACAAGACAAGCCTCAAGCCCTTGCCCAGACCTAGCCCACCCGTTGACCAGACTTGCCCAAGCTCACTAAATAGGCTTAAAAAATTTAGCCAACCCCACTCATGAATGAGGTGTATTAGCACAACCACTGGGGTTTGTCATAGTGGCGACCCTTCCAATATGGAAAGGGAAGGTGGGAGATTTGAATCTCTACTTTCTCAGAGGTTAGGGTGGGGACGAATTAGTTTCAAGTATGGGTTGCAGCTCTCATGTTCTGCAAGGAGGCAGTGCAAAAACTTGAGAGTAAGAATTAAAATAGGAGTAGAATATGAACGACAAAAAAAAAATGTCTACTAGCGCGATATAGGCAAAAGTTACTAAATCTGACCAATCATATCTATCAAATCAATGAGGAAAAAATATTTTCTATTATTATTTGCCAGCATATATTACAAAGAACAAATCATTGTCTTTCAAAATGTACTTATATAAGAAAGTACAAAAGAAAAATGATAGTCATGCGATATTCCCATTGAATTTGCGCAAAAATTATGAACTTTGATGAATATTGCTTCAATCTTTTGAAACACAATTTCTTTCTCTAACACCTCTTACAAGACCCCATAAACAAGGTTGCTCACTCAAAGCATAGAAAAACACATTTAGAAGAAGTTCGAAAAGATATCCAGAGCTGTTCACATATAAAAGGAGTGTTAGATTTTGAAGAGCGAAAAATCAACATTTCTGACCTTCAAAAACGTGGTGAGTTCTTAGTCTCGTGTCTTCGTCAACAAACACTGGAGTTTCATTAGAGCATCCTATTTATTTTTTCTACCTAGAACATATGTGCCCTAGTTCCTTCGAAACAAATCTCATCAGGTATGATAGTCCTCCGCTTCCACACATGGAAAAATTCCTATGCTTCTGGATGACCCCAAAAGAATGTGTAGGTGCGGCGATTTGAACTTGGCCCTTGATCGAGGAGGAACATGCTTAGGATGATGACTCATAACCATTCAAGTCTTTGTCGGATCTTTTGGGTTTGACCCTTAGTTGATTTGTATCCATTGTGGGGACCAAACCTTCAGACAAAGAGCCAATAACTCACAAGAATATATATTGGGAAATTCAGAGCAATTGGATCTATTTATATTTAGTGCTGGCCTTTATTGGCTCTTTGTCGGGACCCGGTTTAACAACTTTTTTCGGTCTTTTGGGTTCCACCCGATCGTTGGCAGTACAAGCCGGGAGCGTGGGAACGTGGAAATCGTCCCTATTGACAGGGGAACACGGAAATCGGACTAATTCGTCTTTGCTAACCCCGGTATCTGGGAGAGCAGCTACAAAACTTGGTTCTTGATCAATTTCTTGACCTAGACCCCGGGATTTAGAGAGGACAATATTATGGTTTGGGAGAGGGATGGCTCCCAAAGGGGGGAGAATGTGACGATCGATCCAGACCCGAGGCAGTACGGAGGGACGAATTAAGATCACCTCGGCAATACGCGGGCGAGGCTAAGGGCATGTCTCCCGTCCCGCTTAGGGGGAGTCTTGGAGGGCAATATTATGACTTGGGATAAGGATGGCGGTTCATCCACGCCTCTACTCCTGCATAACTCGTTTTAAAGTCGTAAGGGTTGATGGCCCAAAACGAACAATATTACATAGTGGGGCCCAGATCCTCTCAGTAAAATTTTCTTATTTTAAAAATTTATACTCTTCCGCTTGCATAATAATAGGGTTAATACCCTAAAAAAACCTCAAACTAATACACCTGTGACAAATTTATCCCAAACTATTTTTTTAATCATGAAAAACCCCAAACTGATATAGTTGTGACAAATTTACCCCGACTGACTATAAAAAAGCATAAACTGGTATATTTATGACAAATTTACCCCAAATTAATTTATTCAACCTCAAAAAATCCCAAACTAGTAAATTTGTGACAAATATACCCTTCGCTAAATTAAATTAATACCAAAAAAAATCGACAAACGGGGTATAAAATCCCAAATTGGTATATTAGTCAACCGTCACGTGTCATTTAACTTAATAATTTGACAATAAAATTAAAAAAAAAAAACTAACAAAGGGTAAAATTGTCACAAATGTATGAGTTTGGAGTAAATTTTTTGAGGTTTTTGGTGGTCAAAAAAATAATTTGGGGTAAATTTGTCATAAGTGTATCGGTTTGGGATTTTTCAAGGTATTAACCCTAATAATAATGAAAGATTATAGTTGAGGGTCTAAGGTGACGGCCTAGGACATCACAAAAGCTAATATCCGAAACTTGGTGTGGATTTCTATATTATTATTTTAAATTCTAAAATCCGATCTAATTTTGAGCTCAAATTCGAGGCATATTTTAACAAGGGTTACTCATTTAAAGCATAGAAAAATACATTTAGAAGAAATTCAAACAGACATCACGAGCTGTCGACATATAAAAGGAGTGTTAGATTTTGAAGAGCCAAAAATCAACATTTCAAAAAACTGGTGAGTTCTTAATCCCGGGTCTTCGTCAACGAGCACTGCACTTTCATTGGAGCATATGGTACTTGTTTTTTCTACCAAAAATGTATGTACCCCTATTCCTTCCGAGCAGGTCTCACCTGATGATAGTCCTCTGATCCCACACATCGAAAAATTTCTATTCTTCTGGATGATTATGAGAGAATGTGCACGTGTGGCGATTCCAACCAAGCCTTGAACGAGGAGAGGAGGAACATGTGATTCATAACCATTGCCGAGTCGTTGTCGGGTCTTTTCGTTTGTATCTTGGGTTGATTTTTATCCACCGAGGGGACAATCACACCACAAGAGCCTTTTTTTTTTTTTTTTTTTTTTCAATATCTTTCTTTAATTCCAGAACACAAGATCCATTTCTATAGATAAGATAGATCTATCAGATGGCGATTCCAACCAAGCCTTGAACGAGGAGAGGAGGAACATGCGATTCATAACCATTGCCGAGTCTTTGTCGGGTCTTTTCGGTTTGTACCTTAGGTTGATTTTTATCCACCGAGGGGACAAAACCCTTTGGTTTTTTTTTTTTTTTTTGGTCAGAAAAATCCTTTGGTTGATTTATTTTTATTTAGTGCCGGTCTTTATGGGGTCTGTTTGGGTCCCTCTCCCCTGATTTTTCCTCTGGTAGCGCAAGCCAGGAACGGTCACCCTTCATTTCTCCTGGAAAAGAAAAAAAGCCAATTGGATCACCCCTGTTGACGAAGGAACGTGGAAATTGGACTAACGGTCACCATCCTGGAAAAAAGAAGCCAATTGGATCGCCCCCGTTGACGAAGGAACGTGGAAATTGGACTAAGTCGTCTTCGCTAACCCCGGCACCTGGGAGAGCAGCTGCAAACTTGGTTCTTGATCAATTTCTTTACCCCGGCCTCCAGAAGTTGCTTATTATCGTACTCCTCTTGAATTGAAAGACAGTCCATGGCCGTCTTTGAATTACCTCTTACTGAACTTGCATTCTTTCCAAGTTCAAGCAAAAAAGATTATCGATGCACCAAGAAATATTTCCTTCGCTTTCTGGATTTCATGTCTGATCCTCTTCATCCCAGGCACTCCTGTCGGTGCAGAGACATATGTTCAGGAGCGGTGTGCAGATAGGGGCGACTACACTGCTCCTAGCAAGTTTCAGGACAACCTCAGCAGCCTCCTCTCCGCGGGCAAATCCGCTGATTACAGCAAAGGACCCATTCGCGGTTTCTACAACACAACGGAAGGTGAAGATCCGGACAAAGTTTATGGTCTCTTCCTCTGCAGGTAAATCACATGCGAAAGATACCAAAAATTTCAACTTTTGAGTAATACCTTCCAAATCAATTGTTATAATCTTTGGAATTGGCTCGCTTGGAACTAGGATTTATAATGGACCTGATATATTGGTCTTAATTGGTATCCTCTACAAAGTACGGTGATCCAATGCCAACCAAAAAATTACCATCCAGATTTAAGTGACTACTAATGTAACTTTTCTATTCCTCTTTAAAGGGATGTTGCCGCCGATCAATGTCAGTCTTGCATCCATAACGCTAGCAGCACCATCATAGACAGATGTCCAGGACAGAAAGAGGCGACCATATGGTACGACGAGTGTCTCCTGCGCTACTCTAACAGATCGTTCTTCTCTGTCATGGAGACAACACCGATTATTTTTGTTATCGACCCAGAGGGCACTTCAGTTACCTCCAACAAGATTGTAGAGCAAACTTTCGATGATGAGGACTTTGCGGCAAAAGTGACAGATTTGTTCGTGAGAAATGTCACGGACAATGCAATCTCCTCGGAAAGCCTATACACAACCATAAACGTTAATGTCTCAAGTTCAGTGACCCTGCATGAGCGTGCACAGTGCACCCCTGACATCTCAAAGTCAGCTTGTAAGAATTGCTTGCTTTCTGCTATCAAACAGTTTCCTACCGTTCTTAATCGTAAAAGGGGAGGTGCGAGAATTCTTCAGCCAAGTTGTTATGTACTGTACCGAATGTATTTTGCTGGGGAACCTGGAGGACAAGTACCAGCACCTTCTGCAACCAGTAAAGGTATGAGCCATGTAACACTCAAAATGTGTACTCAATTTGTAATTGGTAAGCATATAATGGGATCATTCCATTACTTCTAATTCTCAATATAAGCTGTTTTATGTATCGTAATGCACTTGACTTGCTTTTACAATCTAAAGGATCATACTCTCTTGCTTTCAACGAGTTCTTGGTACTATTTACACTCGGTGAAAAAAAAAAAAGTCTGCCCATTTGTGGTATGTTTAGATGCAAGGAATTTCTCTTTCTTGACAGGGCTCAAACGAATTCCATGGATTGCAATAGTTAGCGCAGTAATTGGATCGGGGTTACTAATAATCATCGTGGGTTCGTGTCTTTTTTTTATGAGGAAAAAGAGATTGAAGAAAGGTATAAGTGAATTCATCGTGGGTTCGTGTCTTTTCTAACCTTTACCTGACTAAACTCTTGGACTCTCAGAGATGGAAGACAGCCAAGAGGTTCAGTTACTTCATCTACGACAAGAAATTGGAGAAGAGTTTTCAAAGGAAAACTCTCATGGACTGGCGGGTTCTCAAGAATTATCTCTGATGCGATTAGACATCATACGAGCAGCCACAGGAAACTTCTCCGATGAATGTAAACTTGGGGAAGGAGGGTTTGGTTCTGTGTACAGGGTAAGTATTTCAGTGACTCAACACGTATTTATGGGGAAATTGGGAAAATCTTCTAATGGTAGCAAATTGGCCGAGTGATTATCAATGGCATGAACTGAATCGAATTTGGTTATCATTAGTAATTCTCAGATAGGGATCTCACTACTGACTTTACGCTGTTTCAGGGCACATTGGCAGATGGAAAAGAAATTGCAGTTAAGAGGCTTTCAAGAACCTCAGGCCAAGGACTCATCGAGTTGAAGAACGAAGTCATCTTGATTGCCAGACTACAACACAGGAACCTTGTCCGATTATTGGGATGCTGCTTGGAAGAAGATGAAAAACTCTTGCTATATGAATACTTGCCCAACAAAAGCCTGGATGCCTTCCTTTTTGGTTTGAGCTTTAGCAGATGCAATGAATTTTTGAGCTAGTTAATTTTAGTTTTTAAAGTTGAGTTTCATCTGAGTCTCTCATTTTGACAGATTCGAATATAGGGCGACATCTAGATTGGAAGCTACGCATGAACATCTCCTGTGGAGTAGCTCGGGGACTTCTCTATCTGCATGAGGATTCTCGCCTGAAAATTATCCACAGGGATCTGAAAGCTAGCAATATTTTGCTAGATGGTGAGATGAATCCAAAGATATCCGATTTCGGAATGGCAAGGATCTTCAGTGCAAATCAAGACAAGGCAAACACAAATAGGGTTGTTGGAACCTAGTAAGTGCCTCATATCTTTCTACGTCCTTTACATGTTTGATTGATTCACTAGGCCAACAAAGGACTCTGATAATCTACTCAACAACACCAGATGGAGCACATTCATATTTCAGAAGTTCCATCTAAAAATTTACTTTTCACTGTTTCTTACTTCCAACTAATTGCTCTTCATTATGTAATTCTGGTTAGTGGATACATGGCACCAGAGTATGCGATGCAAGGACTTTTTTCTGTAAAATCAGACGTCTTCAGTTTTGGAGTTCTCTTGCTAGAGATAGTAACTGGGCGCAAGAATAATGGTTTTCATCTCCAAGAACAGGGTGAAAGCCTTCTCACATTTGTATGTTCCTAATCACCATCTGAATTTAATATGAAATCGAAGATTTTTGTGCAGCTATCCTTGTTAATTTTTCCTTGCTAAATAACAGGCATGGAAGTTGTGGTCCGAAGGTCGACCATTGGAACTTATCGATCCGTTAATCAATGAGTCATGTGATGAAGGTGAAGTGCTGAAATGCATACACGTTGGTCTATTATGCGTTCAAGAAGACCCAGCAGATCGACCGGCTATGTCACTCGTGGTTCATATTTTAGGAGGCGATACCATCACACTCGGCCAACCATCGCAGCCTGCATTCTCAGTTGGGAGAAAAGTGAAAAAACTTGATCGTTTTGGGCACACTCAAGAAGCCTCAACTGTTAATGGAATAACCATTTCGGTTGTTACGGCTAGGTGACCAAGTATTATACAATGGAAATGCTGCTAGTAATAGTTGTGATATATTTTATCTTTTAGGACTGTGTATATATCTCCATCGTAATATATTTATATCATGTTATTTTCTGTATTTTATCATGTAAAACTAGCTTATGTTCCCTTCTTTATATATACAAAAATATAAAGAAACGTAAAAATCCTCCGCTTAGCATATTTCTTATCTTAGCGTTAGAGTTAGACGATCTTGAGCAAATTTTGAGTGCTCAAGTGCAACACACCCGAGTGCACACCCGGAGCACACCTTCACATCCCGTGTCATGTGATTCATTTTTATTATAGTTACTAGTATCCCTTTCTCAATGTCAATTCTAAACATTTTCGTCATGTACACATAAATGCCTATCGCTGCATAACCTACATACATCAATCGGTTCTCTCTTCATCACATGAAATCACCCCGTTGGATCTTTTCTCCCAACTCCATTTGACTTCCTCTTTTCACCTTGAGTTTGAGAGTTATTTTAAGATAATTAAGACTTTACTTTGATCCTTCATTTTTCGTGATTGTGAATATATATTTCCCTTAATTGTGCATATTGTTGATTGATTTATAATCAATATCATAAGCCAGCCCCATTTTGTTTGGCATGCATTTCCACCCCGTTCATCAAATCCACTTCATTCCTCTTCTAGTTTACATGTAAGAGGGTTGAAATATCACATGCTTTGATTATGGGATTATATGCTTGTCATATAGACATGATCTCTTTCTACTTATTAGTGAAGAATCTTTCGGTTGAATTTTTGAATTTTGCGATTTAATGAAATAGAATGATAATTACAGTGTTTGATCTCTTTCACATTTCGACTGCCATTTATTAATCCTTGATTTCTGGAATCATCAATTAATGATTTTAAGGGGAAAAAAACTGTTCATTAGTCGTCTTGAGTATTCCATGTGCACAACTCCTATGGATTAGATAATTACTTGAGTGTAAAAGTTCAAAAAAATCATGTGTGACGAGATAGGTGCTATAAATTTGACAAAGTATCCTTTACTTCATTCTTGAGCCAAGAACATTTAGAGATCTTATTTTTTGATCACGTGAGTAATAGTGATGTGTGCATTTTGTTGATTCAAAGCATTAATTGGCCGATGTATTTTTTTTTTTTTTTTGTCAGTCCTACTCTATACATATTCTCACTCACTCTCGACTTTTGTCCTCGCCTCTTACGGGCGTGGGCGTCGAAACCCACTCCCGAAACTTACGCGTCCCCACCCCATCCCTCCCGAGAAAGGTGGGGGTTTGAACCTACTTACCTCCCCTTCCATGTTGGAAGGGTGGCCACGTGGGGCAAATCCCAGTGGTTATTGGCCGATGTATTCACTAAACCTCTTTCTGCTCAAATATTTATAAAAAAAAAAAAATAAAATAAGTATGCAAAGAGTAAGCGTAAGCAATCTACCCAACAGCCTTCATTGTAATGATATATGTCATGCCCCGAACTCCTGAGTGTGCGAAACATCCTTCAACGGTCAATTAGTTGCGACGTCTAGGACACGTCACCGATCTATTCTTTTTATCTTTCAATTAAACCCAAGTGCAGGAATTTAATATAAACAACATCCAATCAAACAACAAACAATAGGGATAGTAAGAACACAATAAACATTCCAAAAACAGCACTTTAATTTATAAACTGTTAACCTTAGGAAATTTAATAATTACAAGCCTTGCTACAGCCATAACCTACCAAACATCTCAAAAACCTGCAGGGTCAAGTTCAACCTAAACTTTACTAATTACAAAGCCGACCAAAAGTGATGCTAGGCACACCAGCGTCTTGGTCCATCGAGACCCTAAACCGCATGTGATGGTACTCCATACTACAGACCTTAAAATATTTAGCAACAACAAGATGAGATATAAATCTCAGTGGATTGACGACGTAAGCCTTGATTAGGACGCAAATTCGTCTCAGAGGCAACCTAAACATGCAATAGCATACAATCTTCCCTCGCCTTGACACACACATTCATATTGGTACATCACATATGTCAATACCAATGCAACAAGCATAGTTAATAATCAAAACACATAACTCTCATACACCAAGTATTTACATGGGTCCCAATTATAAAATAAAACCTGTTTTGGCCAGTCCTATACTATGTCTCACAGTTTTATTCCATAACCAGACGCAATGCATCGCAATCATTCACATGTGTTCTGATTATTACGACCCCTCGGGTCACGGCCAACTCGTGCAGTCTTCCAGCATGAACAAGCATCGTCTCGTCCCATCGGGCATGGCATTATCTAGGATCCCCACCTAGATGGCATTCCATAAAAAAACATCAATCTGACCTCAATTGCGACTCAACATTCGGACCCTTGCCAAGCATTCGATAAACATCGAACATCGTCCCTAAACTCCCATTGGGTGACGGGTTCAATTAAGTGACCACACAAACACGCCAGCACTCAAGTCAATTAGGCCAATGTAAAAGAATTCGTACTTAAATAACAAATCTCGAAAAATCTTTACATTTAACATTCTAGTAAAATAATAGCATGTGGTCACGTACTTAAAAGTAACCTGCCAAACTTTGTATGCTTTCATTTTAAAACCACATGCCTCATTTAGCACATAAAACACGGCATCCAAACACGACACCTCAAAGTTTGTCATTTTCTTTTAAAATAAACCTTCTTTGAAAACAGCATTTAAATGCATGATTTGAGCAATCAACAACATGACATTACAAGCTCAGATAGTCATGATTATGCATAATTTGACCCAATAAATCAAGCATAAAATTCTATTTAATGGTTAATATGTCATTAATTTCCATTAATCACGATTAATTAGTGCTAAACTCAAATAATTAAGCTAACGGTGATTACTTACACTAACCTCGATTAATTACGACTAGCTACAATTAATTAAACTAAATATAATTAATTAAGACTAGTCGTTGTTAATTAGTCTAATTGCGATTAACTAATCAACTGCAACTAATTATACTAATTACGTTTAATTAATCTAATTACAATTAATTAAACTAACCACGCTTAATCAATCTAACATGATTAATTAAATTCAACATCCTTAATTAAGACTAATCTCTATTAACCTTAATCTAATCCATCCTTAACCGGAGTTAGGGGCTAATCCTATACACAAACACAATTAACTTCCTAATCAAAGATTAGGAGTTAACTCACAGGTTTTTCAGCAGCGACAAGCTCATAGCTCGAATGGCCGCACAAACGATAGCGGTTTAGCGAAGTTGAGGCTCGCGGCCTCTTGGCTTGGGTAATGGTGTTTGGTGGAGATGGTGGTGGTGGTGGTTCAGTGAGACGGTGAGGGATGTTAGTGATAAAGGTGATGGTGGACGGTGGTGATGAGGGCGATGGTGGTGGTCGCCCAAGGAAGAAGAAAGAAGATAAAGAAGATGAAGATGAATAAGCAAAATGAGGTGATGGTGGTGGTCGTCCAAAGAAGAAAAAAGAAGATGAAGAAGATGAAGATGAATAAGCAAAATGAGAGAGAGAGAGAGAGAGAGAGAGAGAGAGAGAGAGGAAAGGGGCTTTGGCCATCCAAAGGGGGTGAGAGAGAAAGATTTCTTGAGATTTTCCCCAAAATTCATGATGATAAAATCCAACGAAATCCACTAATTTCCTTTTCATCTTTCATTTATTCCTTTTGTTTTGTAGTCCATAAATGTAAGGGCATTTTGGACAATTCACACACTTTCTGTTCGAACTTTCTAATTTTGCCCTTGGGTCCATTTGCTTAAATTGGGCTTAGTAGGCTTGGTTTGGCCCACTTTGGCCTCCTTGGCTAATCCAAGGCGTGAGGCCTAATGGCCCTGGCTTGGCCCAACTTCTCTTCCCGACATCTAATTCTCGATCGATTAACCCATTTCCGAAAATTTTACACTTGTCGATAAATTTTCCCAGGTGAACTTAATAAATTGTCGATCTAGTTTCTTTGGGAAATTTGGAATGAAACCCCTCTAACTAGGCTTTCTTAAACGCAAGTACAGTCAAAACAAAGTAAGAGAAATGATAAATTTTAAGAAAACCCACAAAACATCCACAAGAATGCAAAAATTATGATTCGTAACCACTAATTGAGCTACCATATCTGTGAGCTAATATTGAGCGGCCATAACCTCAAGCTTCACAACTTAAAACTCTAGTGGTTGTGGCCGCTATGACCATGGTGACGGCAAGCTTAGAGCTTGAGCTTGAGCTCGCGGCTATGGCAACCGTGATGAACCTCCATCTCTCTCAATTTTATTTTGTCTTATATTATTTGATGAGGTTTCTTTCTTTGGCTCATAATAATTTTCAATGAATCATAGCAAGACACATTTATTCTGACGTGACACATGTATTCACCGTTCTATGTCATTTAATTCTATAATCCATTTTAACAAAAATTGACCATCAAGAGAAAAAGTATAACGAAAGGACTAGAAGTTAACATTTTCTAAGAAGTTAAGAGACGCTTTTCAACCGAAAAAAAAAAAAAAAAAAAAAAGGAAAGAAAAGAAAAGAAAAGAAAGAGATAGGGGTGATTTTGATTTTCAGACAAAAATAAAGGGACAATGGTGATATTATTCCTTAAATAAAATAAAATAAACCTTCATACCATGGTATATATAGGTTTTCCATCTAGCTCCTGTTGTTGAATTAATTAAGGTTAGCAAATATAATAATGTATATGTTTAGATTTTAACAAAATCCTATTGGTTATCCATTTCTTTGAAATGGAAAATGCACCCACAAGCAATCGTCATCCCTGTTAGGCTAGTGTCACATGCCAGCAGTTCTGTGTTGCCGAATAACTTGTACGACACCTGGTGAGTGGATAACATTAGGCTAACCCTTATTCTTTAGTTGTTCCATAAACCAATATGGCGAATAAATTCTTCGTATCATATAGTTATCATGTCCAACTTAGCTCGGCCATCTAGGCCATGGAGTGAGATGGCAAATCACTTTAGTCTCAACAACTGATTAGGAGAGTGGTATCAACTCCTAACCAGTGTGTGCACAAGAGGCCAATCCCATCTTCATAGCTCCTTACAGATATATTCATTTTATCCTAAAACTCCTAGCATCAACATTCCTAAACTTACTTCCACAGACCACTTATATTTATCCCATCTACATCACTTATTATTCACCCAATAACTTCAAGCTCCACTCACAATGGTACATAAGTACAAGAGAATCACCTGCTGTAACACTACATCTCCCAAATGTAAATTGTAAGTGCTCATAGTGATATTTAGGTAATTTTTATTATAAAAAAAAAGAAATATTTAAATATTAATGCATTAGAAATCCTAAAACTTGAACGTTCAATTGAGTTCTAAAATTTTCAAAAATGGCAATTAAGTCTTAAGTTTGTTCCAAAAGTACAATTGAGTCCTAAAACTTTCAAAAAGTGCATTCAAATCACAAAACTTGTCAAATTAATCCATTCGAGTCCCACCATTGATAGTGTTGTTAAGACTTGCTTGAACGTGAAAAACTCCCTTTGGCTTTCTACTCGTCCTCTTACATAAACCACTACAAGCATTCCTCTACGAACCGCTTCTCGGTATAGAATTTGCTATGCCATATCATCTCATAATTAGTAATAACTCATATAGGCACTCGTTGATGGGAGAAAATATATTTATCAATAATTTATAAGGAGCACTACCTCCAAAATCAATTGAATTGTGTAATTTTTACTTTTGAAAAGTGAAGTGCATCGCTCAAATCGGAAGGGTGGGGGGCTTGAACTTGAAAGTGCAGGCAAACCTCTCTCGCCTTTGCGAGTGTTCTCTCTACCTCATGGTAGCATAGCCCTTCTTAAAAAAACCCTAAACCTCGAATGATCTACAATGTTTTTCACTGTTTCCCTTTTGATTTCCCCCTTTCTAGTCCTTAAAAAATGAAAATCTAACAAAAATGGTACAATAGAAGCATCTCGACTGAGTTAGGGTTCGCCAGCTAGTACACTTGTCGGCACTTTCTCCGGACAATCTTCGAACTCCAGCGGATGGCGGTATACTAAGGTCGTAGCGTGTAGGTGGAAGACCCTTTCTCTGCTCAGGTGATGTCTTGGGTTTGATTTTGAGTGGATCTAAAGTAGATTGCCGATGTCGTTTATGTTCGCCTTCATCTGGGTTGTCGGAGCCTGATCGAAGCAGTTGGAGAGATAGATTTCTGCATATGGGTTGCTGGGTCTTCTATGGGATAAGTGCTGATAGTTAGACAGTGATTTCACCTAGCAAGAATTTGTAAGTTAGCAACGATGGGGAGTAAAGATGACAATGATTTGCGAGTTGCTGCATTATGTAAAAGATTAGGGCACCTGTGGTCTGAGGAAGACGTAGTGGAAGTCTTGGCTGAAATAACCCCACAGAAAAGGCAGGAATGTATACGAACCCTTTATGGTAAACTCTACTCTCGACCCAATGTGAACTACCCTGCCTTTATCTCTACCATGAAGAAAGCATGGAAGACTGAAACAGTTATTTGCTCACAGAAGGAACCAGGTCATTTCACATTTATCTTTTAGTCAGAGGAGGAAAAACAACGAATTATGAAGACCTCACCTTGGTCATACTCTAGTAATCTGCTTGTACTGCAGCAATGCAAGCTTGAAGTTCCTGAGCACTGCTATGATTTTACTAAAGCAGCTTTTTGGGTGCGTATTGGAGGTATTCCCCCTGGATGGCGAATAGAGAAAGTATTTCATGATCTGGGCAAAAGGTTAGGAGAAGTAATAGAAGTTCAACTAGACCACCAGCAAAAAGGAGGTAGAGTGAGAGTTAAAATTGATTTGACCTTACCTTTGAAGTCTGGGGCTATTCAGGATATAGGTAACAAGTGGCTCTGGGTGGAATTTAAGTACGAGAGGCTCCCACATTATTGTTACTCCTATGGAAGGATAGGTCACTATGCAACAGACTATGCTGAAGACCCATATGTGACCTCTCCTTGGGCAATGGATAAAGTAGGACCCTATGGTTTCTAGCTAAAAGCAGAGGCAAGCGACCATAGTCCATATTGGGAGACTTTTTATGGAACAATTGATGAAGATTTGGCAGTAGAGGAAACTGTACCTCTGCCATCCACTCAACCCAGTGGGATGGAGGTGGTAGCTCGGAAGGAAGCATCTGACATGCAGATAGTAGCCTGCAGTAAAAAAAGATTAGAAAGCAGCCTAGAACAAGAGGTAAGGACAGAAAAAGTACCTAGTGAAGAAGCGCACCGAGACCATGGCAAACAGGTAGTAGGCCCTGAAACCCAGAAAGCAGTTTTATCAAAAGTTGGGAAATGCAGTAAGAAAAGCATGAAAGTACAGAAGGCAAAGAAACAAAAATGCATACCAAAAACATCCCCTATCCTTTTAGATGATGTTGACTTTCTGGAGACACCGGTGAAGTTGATTAAAGATGGACACGAGTGGGCTCTGGTGGCTAGCCCTAATAAGCCACCAATAACGCCATGAAAATAGTGAGTTGGAATTGTTAGGGGCTGGGCAACCCCCTGACAATCCAGGAACTGAGAGCTTTAACTGCTCTTGAAAGGCCCAGTTCTCTTTCTAATGGAGACTAAAAATAAAGAATCAATGCCGGAAAGTATTCACAAAAATTACAATATCAGCATCTCTTCTTAGTTAATCCAACAGGAATAGCAGGGGGACTGGCTATAATGTGGCAAGAGGAAGTTGCATTGAAGGTGCAAGCAGATTCAAAACAGCTTACAGATGTGGTATGCACTGATCTTGAAAGTAGACAAGTAATGCAGATTACCTTTGTCCATGCCTCAACAGACTTTGGTGAGCGTCTGGCTCTTTGGCAGCAGATTGGGACTCTTAAACCCCATAACTCTATCCCCTGGAAATGTATGTGAGACTTCAATGAGATTCTGTATGTGTGGGAGAAACAAGGGAAAAAAGAACCTGACAACCGACGAATGACAGCTTTTAGAGATATGCTTAATGAATTATCCCTAATGGATGTTGATAGCCATGGATGCGCATATACATGGGCTAATAATAGGGAAGGGGAGGAACTGGTCAAAGAGCAACTTGATCGAGTGCTTTGTACTTTAGAGTGGAGAGTTACCTTTCCTGAAGCAGAAGTCCAGGCTCTTCCTGCTATTGGATCAGACCATAGCCCCCTAATTCTCCGACTGCACCCTGGAGTAAAGAGGAGAAAGAGACAGTTCAAAATGGAAGCCTTCTGGATAGAACATGCAGAATTTCAGGAAGTAATCCAACAAATCTGGTCTATAAAACCGAGCCAAATGTCCTCCTTCTCAGAAAAGTTACGGGAGACAACACAAGTACTGATCAAATGGAGTAAAGAAAAGTTTGTGAATGCTTCTTTGAAGATAAACGAGCTCAGCCAAGCATTAACAGATATTACAAATCAAACTAAACAGATGACAAGTAAGAAACAAGTCCAGACTATTATTCATCAAATTGAGACTCTGAGAAAACAGGAGGAACAGTTTTGGGGAATGTGATCACGTGTCAAATGGCTGCAATGGAGGGACAAAAATACCAGATTCTTTCATGCCACAACTATTCAGAGAAGGCAGAAAAATCGTATTACAATGCTGCAACTAGAAGATCAAAGTTGGTGTCGTGACCCAGTGATCCTTCAGAACCACATCCTATCTTTCTATGAGAAATTATATAAGACTGAGGGCCCAAGAAATTACCAGCCTGGTCCTTGATCAATGTCCCTCACCTATTACCAAAAACATAAATGAAGAACTAGTGGCTATACCTTTATTGGAAGAAATTCAAGCAGCTATTTTTCAACTAGGAGCATTAAAAGCTCTTGGCCCTGATGGCTTCAGTGGCGCCTTCTACCAGCAATCATGGGAAACTCTAAAAACTGACCTGTTGCATCTCGTGCAAGACTTCTTTCAAAAGAGCATCCTTGATCCCCGACTCAATCAAACACACATATCCTTGATCCCTAAAGTAAAAAACCCTGAAAGCATTAGCCAGTTCCGACCCATTAGTCTTTGCAACTTTAGCTACAAAATAATATCAAAGATCCTAGCAAATAGACTAAAAAAGTGGCTGCCACTTATCATTGAACCAGAGCAGAGTGCCTTTGTCCAGGGGAGGCAAATTCAGCACAATATCATCCTTGTACAGGAAGTTTTGCACCAGCTGCACATAACAAAAAACATGACTAAACATCAAGCTATTCTGAAGCTTGACATGCAGAAAGCTTATGACAGGGTTGAATGGGACTTTATGAGGAATAGCATGCTGCACATGGATTTCTGTGCTAAATGGGTTTCATTAATCATGCAGTGCATTTCTACTGTTTCGTTCAGTGTGAAATTCAATGGGGAACCTACCTCTTTCTTTCGCTCATCGCGAGGACTCAGACAAGGGGATCCACTTTTGCCCTATCTTTTCATCCTAATCTCCAATGTGTTAACCTGGTTGATGAAAAAAGTGTTAGCAGATGGTAGTATAAAAGGTATACAGATTAATAGGCTCTGTCCTCAATTGTCACATCTTCTTTTTGCTAATGATGCCATCTTTTTTATGGATGGAACCCTTATGGAATGTCAGAATCTAGCACTCATACTTAATCAATACTGCTATGCTACGAGTCAAGCTGTTAACTTAAACAAATCAGGCATTTTCTTCAGTGCACACTGCCCGACACTATTAAAAAGCAACATGGCCACAGAATTGCGAGTTAGTGTGTTGGAGAAAACAAGCAAATACCTGGGCATACCCACAGAGTGTGGTCAATCCAAGAGAGACATGTTCGCTTGGATATTAGCAAGAGTCAATACAAGGCTCGAAGGCTGGAATGAGAAATTACTAACCAAGGTAGGGAAGGAAGTTTTGATAAAGAGTGTAGTGCAGTCCATACCTACCTATGCCATGTCCATATTTAAGATCCCAGCTTCTATCTGCAGAACAATAGAGAAAAGAATTGCGTCATTTTGGTGGCAGAAAGGCGATGACAAGCGTGGGATGCATTGGAAGCGATGGGAAATATTGAAAACCAGAAAGGATATGGGAGGGCTCGCTTCAAAGACATGATTACCTTTAATCGGGCCATGCTTGGTAAACAGGCCTGGAGATTAGCTAATTCCCCAAATGCTCTATGGAGTCGTGTCCTCAAAGGGATTTACTTTCCCAATGGGGATGTCTGGTCCGCTGTTAGGGATCGACGGCCATCCTGGGGCTGGCAAGGAATCATGCTTGGCAGAGATACAATTACAAATAACATAAAGTGGTCAGTTGGGGATGGAGAGTCCATTCATATTCGAGAAGACAAATGGTTAACGCATGGGATTATAGGTGGACAAGCACACCGCACAGAGCCTTTTTTGGTATCGGAGTTAATCGATTCAGAAACCCGATAATGGAAGCAGCAGCTAATACAACAGCTTTTCGATGCAAATACAGCAGATGAAATCCTAGCTATCCCTCTGAGCCAACAATCCAAGCCAAACACATTAATATGGATAGGCAACAAAACAAGGCAGTACTCTGTCAAAAGCGGATACAACAAAGCCATATTAAACATAAATTGCACAGATCCAGACCGTCCCTCATGCTCATACCAGCCACCACGCACCTTATGGACCTAGATCTGGAGTTTAGACGTACCGCCAAAAATTCACACCTTCCTCTGGAGCCTCTGTTAGAATACCTTGCCCACAAGAGAAAACTTGCATAAAAGGAAAATCATACAAGATCCGTCATGCCCATTCTGTTATACAGGTATAGAAACAACAGAATATCTACTTTTCCTATGTAAATGGACACGGGAAATATGGAAAGACCCGAGGTTTGAAGGAATCCAACCCAGCAAAAACATCAGGCGGACAGATCAGTGGATAAATGAAGCATTTAGAGGAGATAAACTCTTACCTGCACTAGAGGTTATCGGAATGGTTCTGTGGAACATCTGGAAGGCGCGGAATAACTGGTTTTTTCGCGCAAGATATCCCAAGCTAGCAGATCTCGTAAGTGTACCATATGAACAACAAATCTGTGTTAGCCAAGAAAAGGCGAAACAGAAAACGCAACAAACCAAACGCGACAAACCTGAGCAGTGGACACATTCGGAACAACACGATCAGAACTCGAGGCCACCAGATCTAGCAGATCTAGCAAGTTTAGCACATGAACAACAGATATGCGTTAGTCGAGGAAAGATGAAACAGAAAAAACCACAAACAAACAACCAAGCAACACGAGACAAACCCGCACAGTGGATATTTCCGACACAGCAAGATCTGAAGCTGAATGTGGATGCGGCTTGGTGTTCAGGAGAGTTTCTCTATTCTGTGGCTGGGTTGGTGCGTGACTCGCATGGCAGAATCCTCGAAGGGTTTGCTTCCACGGCTAGGGTTTCATCGTCGAACGAAGCGGAAGCGGAAGCGATATTGCACGGGCTGTTATATATACAGGAGCTCCAAACGCGCCACGTGGAAGACTTCGGAAGCCAAAGAGTCCAGTGGATTCTCGAAAGCGACTGTTCTGTGGCAGTTGAGATGATCGTGGGCCGGGCTGCGTCTTCGTGGAATATGGACGTGATTGTGCAGAAATGTAGAAGCGTGTTGGCCCAGAATACCAATGTTACGGTGACCCACTGCCCACGCGAAGCAAATGCTGCAGCTGATTGGATCGCACGACATCATCACGCACAAAAACTACCTCTCAATTGGTGGATTACAACCCCGCTTTATTTTTGGTACATCTTATGCTCGGACCTCTTTGAGGCTGTTTCTTGTAAGTCCTACTTATAATAGTAATATCAAGTACCTTTTTGACCCAAAGAAAGAAAAAAATCGGAAGGGTGCAAAACGTAGAAGGAAATTATTATACAATGGTACGGTCTCCCTTGGAAGAGAGACGGTACCTTCTCTGCCTTTCATTCTCCCAAGAGAACCTAACAAATTGTTCATCCGATTTCTTTGAGAAATTTGGAATGAAATCTCTTTTGTTGGGATTTCCTCTAATCCCTCTAAGCGAGCTTTCTTAAATGTGAGTATAATAAATAAATAAATAAATAAATAAAAGTGGGAGAAATGATAAATTTGAAGAAAACCCACAAAACATCCAACATAGTGCAAAAGTTATGGTTCATAACCACTAATTAAGTTGCCATATTTGTGAGTTAATATTGAGCAGTCATGACCTCAAGCTTCGCAACTCAAAACTCTAGTGATTGTGGTTACCACAACCATGATTGCCACAAGCTTAGAGCTGGAGCTCATGACTATGGCGGCTGTGATGGACCTCCATCTCTCTCTCAATTTTGTTTTCTATTATATTGTTTGATGTGGTACCTTTTTGGCTAATAATAATTTTCAACGAATCATAGCATAACACATGTATTTCGATCCATCTATGTCATTTATTCCACAATCCATGTCAACAAAAATTGAACATTAAGAGAAAACGTATAATGGAATAACTATACGTTGACTTTAAGAGAGAGATGATTTTGATTTTCGGACAAAATAAAGGGACAATGGTGATATTATTCCTTGACAAGAAAAAAAAAAGACCTTGATTCCACGTTATATATTTCTTTTCCATCTAAGTTCCATTGTTGAATTAATCAAGGTTAGCAATATAATAATGTATATCTTTCGATTCCAACAGAAGTCCAGTTGATTAACCATTCCTTTGAAATGGAAATTGCGGCCCACAGGCCACTATCATCCCCATTAGGCTAACATCTCCCGAACGTAAATTGCAAATGTTCATAGTGATATTTAGGTAATTTTCTTTTGAAAAATAAAGAAATATTCTAAAAATTTCATGGAAAAGTTCTAAAACTTTCCAATATCGTAATTAAGTCCTAAACTTGTCACAAAAGTACAATTGAATTTTAAAACTTTCAAAAAGCGCAATCAAGTCCGAAAATTTGTTAAATTGATCCAATCAAATCATTTTGTTATATAGCACTTTTTGAAAGTTTTAAAATTAAGTCATTCCGTTGATTGCACTTTTTTAAAGTTTTGAAATTTATATTTTCGCAACGAGTTTAAAGATTTGATTGCACTTTTTAAAAGTTTTTTAGAATTCAATTATACTTTCGTGACAGGTTTTAGGACTTTCGACGCACTTATCTCAAATATTAATCACCAAACTTTTCTCATTCCCAATCTCTGCAAGCTGTACTAAATTATTTCAATATTCAAATTTACATTGGATAACTTTTTGGGATTAGTTTTAATTTGAAGTTATGTATCTCTTTACGTGAAATAGAAGTTTTCCTTCTGACAAAAAAAAAAAAAAAAAAAAAAAAAACTTTTCTCCCTCCACAGGTCAACATTGAAGTGTGGACAGCAAAATCCATTCCATATTCCCCTTAATTTTCTCTCCCAAGAATTTTGGAAATTCGGTCCATCTTTCCCTTCGATAGTAATAATGCGGTTCGCCTCCTTCCATAATCACGTGGGCTTTGTAACGTTAATATAAGCTGTGCTTACGGATGGCTGTGCTTCGGCCGTCGTGTCGTCACCGCTGCGAACGAGAGAACAAGTTAGTCGGTTGGCGGCTTTGACCATTTCTCTCTCTCTCTCTCTCTCTCTCTCTTTCTGCGCTGTTCTTCCTCTGCTCTTCTCGCGAAGCCTAGAGCGTCGAGTGATGTCGTTCCCTCGTGGGCTGTGCACGGTTTCGAGGCTCGCGAGGCGAGGCTTCAATGGGTACCGCCCGCTTCCTTCTTCGGATCATCGGCTCCCCGCCCTGATTCAGACCCACTTCGCCGGCTCTCCTATGACGGTGCGTCCTCGTTCGCGGGTCGTTTCTTTTCATTTCCGATTGGTCGTCTGTGTGGGAGCATTTGCGAGGGGAAGTGCTGAGCTTGCCAATCTTTTTGGGGGGATTGGAGAGCTGGGGTGAAATGGTGATCTGGGTATGCGCTCTTTATGTTCGACGTATTGTCTGAGAGGTTGTTGCATTGGTACGATCTCGGCGGTAGGCAGTGCGACAATGACTTGTTCTGTTAAGCTTTTCTCTAAGATTATTCAGCTGATTTTGGAGTGTAAGGCAGTTGCTGCCGTTTTGGTGACTCGACAGGACTTGTTTCATTTGTTGTGAGGCAAGGCAGTGTCACGATCATCCATTAATGTTTGCTGAGATTGCTCAATAGTTGGTTTAGCATTCTGGATTATCATTAGCTTGTGGAGGTTTTGGGTGAGTCCGGAACAGCTGCGGGGGCTGGGGCGGGAGGCAGTTTTCCGCTTTTCTCTAAGATTATTCAGCTGATTTTGGAGTTTAAGGCAGTTGCTGCTGTTTTGGTGACTCAACAGGACTTATTTCATTTGTTGTGAGGCAAAGCAGCATCATGGACATGCATTAGTGTTTGCTGAGATTGCTTGATAATTGGTTTTGCATCTGGATTATCATTGGCTTGTGGAGGTTTTGGGTGAGTCAAGAACAATTGCGGAGGTCGGTTTGGGTTGTTGCAGAGCAGCACAGGAAGGGTCTCCAGAATGAGTGTTTTAGGTGGTGGTGCTGTGGCAAATGAAGCACAATGGTTGTTTTTTGGGGGGTAGTTTCTCCATTGCTAAAGGAGGACATTTAACAAACCATTAACTGTTGAAAACTCAAACTCCAACTTTTGATCTTGTTTCTGGGCGATCTATTTGAGTCATATTTTCTTTGTGACAATAGGTGTTGGGCTGCAAAGATATCTACTCATGGTGTTTACCTTCTTCATATAGTATCAGACATCAGATTCATCATCAAACAGCGGTTGAGGTAGTCATGCTGTCTTCTGTTATATATTTTTCTACATTTTTCGGCACGATGTCGCTTTCAATATTGTTTGATTAAATGTACATTCATGATTGAAATAGTGCTTGAGGAAGTGTGTGTGTGTGTGTGTGTGTGTGTGTGTGTGTTTTCCCCAGTTGTTTATTGGTTTAGCTTCTGTTTGTGGCATTGCTATGAATATGAAATTCTTCTATTCAAATGATTTATTATTAATCTTACTGGGGATGATCAATTTTGTTGGATTGTCAGGCTTGATGTAGCATCATCTTGTTTTGTCCTTTAATGAAAGCTTTCTTTGTGTTGCTTATAGGTTCTCTTTCAGTTAATATGTATCGAGCTTTAGACTTTTATTATTGGGTTTAACATATAACTTTTGCCTCCTCAACTTTTCAAACAAGTGAATATTCTTCTGTGCACAATCATCCAATCTATTTATTTTGTCCATGATCAGTTGTGCTAAGTGTGCTCCTTTTGTTGTGCTCATCACTATGATTCAGTTGTTGTGTTTTGAGGTGGCATGGGATATTGTGCTTGTAACTTATTTTTGGTGAATTAAAGTTTTTCTCTTTCCATAGCATGGTCATGAGTCTCGACCTTTGTGATACTTATATGTATAGTAATCGCGTATAGCTGTACCTACTCTAAAGAGCTTTTCATATAATTTCAGTTTCTCTTATTCTGGATTTTGTTGTTTTCTTTTACTTCATTGCATACATTTTCATTCCTTGATTGTAAATTCAAATCAATTTTCTTGTGGGTGATGCCATTTCATGATGTATAACAGTCTCCTTGATGGGGTCCTTCAGTTTCTTTGAGTTGAATATGTTGTAGATTGATTGAGAAAACAATATCTTAATGGGGTATTCCGTTCCACTCTCTCTTTTCCTTATTGGGTTATTATTATTATTATTATTATTATTATTATTATTATTATTATTATTATTATTATTATTATTAATTATTATACTATTATTATTATTATTATTATTATTATTATTATTATTATTATTATTATTATTATTATTATTATTATTATTATTATTATTATTATTATATAAAAGATCGCTGGTCAATGTATTGCGACTTACTGGCTCAAATACATGATGGCTGAAGACTAAATTATATGGCCACGTTTTACAAGAAAAGCTGGTGAATCTGCGTCACATTAAGGGATTATGCTGCAAACACATGCACATGCATGTGTGTGATATGTATCTGGATCTGTTTATAGGGACACGTGGCCCTGTATTAATATCAATATAGCATGCTTAATCTACTGTTTAAATTTGCTAATGGCAATTTTGGTTTGACACATAAGAGTGGGTATTAGATGATAAAGATTTACTTTCGCTAAGGAGATGCAACAAAATCATGGAGACATGTGGGAAGTCTTAGTCTGACTAATCACAATATTTTCAATGTATATGTTGAAAATGATTACTCTTGTCTCCCCAAAAAAGTGTAGCAGTTCTTGATCCAAATACTAGGAGTTCTTGACAGTGAAGTACTCATCTGAGTAAGCTTTTCGTCAATCAGCTTGAGATATCTTATATACAAAATAAAATTGAAAATTAGTTGAATCTTATTTTGTTGGCTAGTGCAATTCCTCTTTAAATATTTGATGAGAATAATTTGGCATCCATCATAATTCTTCCTTATTCCATCATATGTCCGGCATGGCATGGCTTCCTATTTTCCTCTAGCTGTGCTGTTGCGGGGAATAATGTCCTTTTGTGATGAGGTCATTTTTTGTAGCCATTGTGATGTTTCTGAATTTTCTATTTACTATTCACATATTTGATCAATCTCACAATGATATTTTCCCATTGCCTCACTCTTGGTAATTTTTGTAAGGATTAACATCTTGTCATGTATGATTTGCTTTGCATTTTATATTCTTACATTCTCTGCTGCTTCTTTCAGGAACAACTTGACCCATTCTCACTTGTTGCAGATGAGCTATCCATACTTGCTAACAAATTGCGATCGATGGTTATTGCTGAGGTACCAATATTTGCTTTCTTTTCTTTTGTTTCATTAGGAAGTAGGAGTGCTTTGAATGCTTTCTCCTTAATAATCTAACAGTGGGAAAATTGATTCTTTAGGTCCCAAAACTTGCCTCGGCTGCTGAATATTTTTTTAAAATGGGTGTGGAAGGGAAAAGGTTTCGCCCTACAGTACGTCCTGTGACTTCTACTTTTTAATATCATACTTCTTGTTTGAGGGAAATGTTAGCATGTCTCTTTATGTGAGGCTTCCCTTCTGAAGCCATTTCATACAGGGGTGGTGCCCACTACCTCCTTGGGACCTCTTAACAGATTTTGCTTATCATTAGATAAAAGACCTTGTCTTTATTATTTCAGAATATCAGAAGTTTGGAGTTTGCCTATCGCTTTTATTGCATTGTGATGTTATAATTCATTGATGTATTAACTATGCTGAATGTTCATGCTTTTGCAAGGTTTGCATTGCAGACCTTTGACTGATATGTGTGTTCCTAAGCTGTGATGCAACCACTATTTTTGTTCCGCCGATCCACACCATTAAGTTCACAGTATGGGAGTGTTTAAGGTGTGATGTTGAGTCAGGAGAAAATGTCTTGAGGATAACCAAAAATTGCTTGCCTGAGAACTGTGATATTAAGAAATATTAATAAATCATTGTCATCCCATTTGTTTGCTCTGAGAGGCTTTAAGGGGGAGAGGAAATTGTAGCGAAGGTCCGAAATGTTTTGTATACAGTGGGTTCAAGTTTTAATTTGAAATTCATGCAATTAAGTCCTCTTGACTGGTGTATCTAATTGACGGAGATTCAACCTATCAGCAAAACCAAGACGGTTCCTATTATTCCCTTGTAAAAAGGCATATTGATCTTGGTGAGTGTTCATTGTATGGCTTGGTTATGAGATCGATTAAAAGACAAGACTCAAGTCTTATGTAGAATTGAGGAAACTTGACTTTTGTGAAGAACCTGGAGACTGATCTTCAAATCTCAAATTTAATCACCAAGGTTGAACAAAGTTCTTATTGATCAATCATTGGTTCTTAAAACCATACATAAGGTTGCTCTTGAGTATTCAATTTAGTTATTCAATAAGTTTTATTCATTTATTGAATGAGAATTTGATTTTTGAACTCCAGAATTTAGCTAACCTGAATCTATCTCCTGTTCTTTTGGTTTCTTATCATTTTATTGTAATTAGAGGCATGTGTCTTATTATTTAATGATCTTCCTTATTTGTGGATGATAAATTGAACAATTTGATTAAGCTTTTTTGGTTTAAATTAAAATGGAGGGCTAGTTTTCGATTTCATGTAAAAAAGACTTCTTGACTTCGCATAGATTTTGAATTTGGTTCGCAATGGTAACTGATAATCAAGTCATAAACTCAATGATTGACAAAAACCACAGGTTTTAATACCTGATTATGGTCGAGTCATGCTTTATTTTGTGAAAATTGAATATTGTCCAAAATTCTGGTGTCTAAATGCCACAAGTGGCCATTTTAGGACTTGGTTGCACATCAAAAGGATTGGAATTTGATTTGAAATATTTATGAATTGATTGCACTCCATATGAAACTTTTATTGCTTTTGGTGTAATTTCGCATGAAGGAGATAGACACCCTTCCTAAGCCAAATAATAATTTGTTGAACGTCAGGACATATTAATACTAGCATATAGCCCATGAACTATTGTGGTACTTGTGGAACTAACGGCTTTTAGAAGATGCTTTGAGGCATATTGGAACTCAAGTTCCTCTTTTCTAATGTTTAAATCTTTGGTTTTAATTGGTTGTTGTGCATGTGGATTTCAATTTCTTTATCATTTTCCATGATTTGGTTTCTTTTTCTATACTTTCAGGTGCAGATTTATTTTGTAGAGAGACAAAGTTAGGTTTCTAGTGATGTACATACTTCTTATATTTTGGATTCCACCTTCTCTTGAGTTTTTTCTTTTATCTGGCACAGGTTTTACTTTTAATGGCTAGTGCTTTGCATATGCCTCTGCCAGAACCAATTGATGGTAGTGTAGGAGATGCAGTGTCTTTGGAACTACGTACAAGACAGCAGTGCATAGCTGAGATCACAGAGATGATTCATGTAAGTTAGTTTTTCATCTTCCTGTTAAATGTGCCTTTTTTCTGTGTCTGTGGAATCAAAGGAGTAGGAAATAACAGGTTGTTGCTGCATTTGCATATGGATTAAGTCAAATTATTCTCTAATATCCTTTTTTTCCCTTTCTTTTAACATTTAAGCATCTAAATTGCTGGTCCTGTGAACCTTGGAAACATATTATACAGTAGATGGTGGAGAAAATTTGTCTTTTGAGTGATCCACAATGGCTATTACCAGATGAAGTTGTTCTTTTGATGATGTCCATGATGCTACTTTCTCATTTGCCTACAGCTTTCTTTGAACACTAGATTAATATATCTGAGCTCCCCCAAAGCTCACCACCACCATAACCTGCCGACCAACCAAGAAAGAAAGTCTGTTGTCAGTAAATAGAAGTAAATAAAACGAATAAGATGTTGCGAAGCAAGTATATAAAATAAGAGATGATTCTGAAGTTGGGAATTCAATTTCACACTTCACTATAGGAAAGAAAGGAAAGGCAACAGACCCTGCACATATGTATAGCATGTTTCATAGTACCAGTAATGCAGAATAAGGGTTACATCTCTTTTGCTGTACAGTGTCATAGACTCAAATAACGTTTCTCATAAGTTCCCCCTATTATGGAACCTTTTGATTTCTTGATTAATGCACATGTTATCTGTTTCCCTTAGGTTGCAAGCCTTCTTCATGATGATGTCTTGGATGATGCAGACACAAGACGTGGTATCGGTTCATTAAATTTTGTCATGGGAAACAAGGTGCTCATACATCTCCACCATCTTCAGAAACATTGCTGGTTCTTATATTTGTTATATGACTAGATTCTGTTCATGATTTTTGTATGCATGTATGTATGTATGTAAGTATTGTACTCTAAACTTGGTGTTTATCAGTAATGGGCAGAGAAATCTTTCTTCTTTTACATAGACACAATGCCTGCACCTAATGTCTGCACCTTTGTGCCTCAATTTTCTTTCACACAGGAGAAGTTTTTAGTCTTACCATACTATTCCGCTATATGAAGAAGATGCATTGTGAAGATTTATGACTTCATTGTGGTCCTTATAGATGATAGTATAGTAAAACATCTAGACGTCAACAATATTTTGTTTGCTATGCAGTTGGCAGTTTTAGCTGGGGATTTTCTCCTTTCTCGAGCTTGTGTGGCACTTGCATCCTTGAAAAACACAGAGGTATGTGTGGATTTCAGTTTGATTTGACATGATTCTGTATTGATATTTAATGATAGTCTTTGTTTCAGTAATGAACAGTATGTGAAAGGACTTATTTTGTCTAGCCCATAAAAAAAGACATACTTTGGGTACTGGATACTGGGCTCTTCTTTTGTCATTTAGTTGTAAATCTGCGGATGCAACATTCTCGAAATGTAGGTATATATTTACTATCTAGAGTGTATTGAGTTCTGTTTTTATCCCCCTCTGCAAGATCATGGTTCCTTAATTTTGTGTGGACATTCAAGCTTAAGCTTGTTGGACATCAGGTCCTCTTGCTTGTAGAGTGATAGATGCAATTTCTTATGATGTCTCAGGATATTCAAATGAGTCTCGCAAATGCTTCTTCTGTATTTGCACAAACTGCCCTTGTTTAGGATTGACAAGGAGATCCAGCATCCTCCTTTCTCTTCCTCTTTTGCACTGAAATTTTGTCCACTATTTCACATTCCATTTGACAAAAATAGTAATATTTCAAATTCTGTGCAGAGAGAGCTTTTCCGATGCAGCTCCAGTTGCCATTTTGCTCTGCTTTGTATCAATCTACTAAATTAAGAAAGACCAGATGAGTTCTGGAGGATAATCCCCTATAGTGTCTTCTCTTTCATTTAGTTTATGATCCCTAATAAATCTTGCTTCATTTTCCTTCCATTTTTCTGTTCCTTAAAGATTTCAATCATTAAGAGGTGTAGAGTTTATGTGGTATCACTGGGATTGCAATGCCATACCTTGAGCAACATTAAAAGGTCATATTCTTATTAGATTGCCCTATTTGTAGGTTGTATCATTGTTAGCAACAGTAGTAGAGCATCTCGTTACTGGTGAAACTATGCAAATGACCACATCGTCTGATCAGCGCTGTAGGTATGCTTCCGTTTATTCTTTGGTGCACTTTTTGTTTTCGCAGACTGGTGTAGAGGTGATGTCTATTCTTCCTTTTGCGCCCTAGACGTGACAATGGACGCATTTATATCTCAAACATCTATGTGTTATATGGACATTTTACTCTGTGTCATGGCTGCATTCTTTTGTGCTGTTTTATTGCTTCCTGAAGCAATTTTTGTTCTGGTTCTCTATGGTGCTATAAATTATAGCATATGACTGATCATTTTATTTTATTCCTTTCGTCAATGGCTAAGCATGTGTTTAGCAATGAATATGCCTGTTTTCTGGAAACTAGCTTTTGGGCCCATGCTACACATGGGTTCCTTTTCAATATAATTTGTTAGAATTTAATTACCATCCATTATTATTGGCCAAAGATACAATCATGATATATGCTAATTAGTGATTATTAAACCGATCTTACTTTTTTGCATACAACTTTCATGTTTTGATGTAAACAAGTTTTAAAAGTTATAGATGTTTAGAAAATTAATAAGGCAAAGGACATAGCATATTCTATCCAAAAACATGATCCGTCTATCCAATATTCAAGTAAATGCTTCAGTGCATTAACTTGTAGTGTAGTCTACAATGATATATTGATTGATACATACCTTTCTACAATGGATAATTGTAAAACAAACTTGGGATGAATTTTATATTTGTGTTTCATTTGACCTTACCTTTAACATATTATATTAAAGTTTTATCTGATATTATATACTGTTTATATTTAGACATGGAAATCCCAGTATTTAAGATGATCATTAAGTAGTTTCTACAAGTTAAATTCAACATATATGTTCAACATATGAGATGGAACATCGAGATCTCTCACAAGCTATCCCTAGTTTCCAACCACTCCATTGCCATGCTCCCCATAATGGAATATTGCTTTCTCATCCAAATGTGGAACTTCACCTTCTTGACATTAAATTGTCAACCAAAAGTGAAATTCACAAAAAGATTAGGTACTCATCTATTTAATTTAGTACATGAGCTATGCAAGCTCTATATTTTCAAGTCCATGCTCAACTTGATTTGACACTTAAGCTATTCAAAATCGACTTACACCTAAAGTCATCAAGTGTTGTTCAAGTAATTTTTGAGTAGGTGGACTCATTTATTCCTCTAATGATCATGACCGTAATCATAAGCTAGCTCTACAAATCACAATATAGTTGGCGCACAAAAAGTAGTACTCTGAAGTATACTTCCCAATTAAATCGGAATACCGTTCTCATTCCATTAAAATGAAGTATTTAGTATTTAAGATCATGTCAACTTCTTTTAGTTATAACTCAAATCAGAATAATATTAAAATTGGCACATTTAATATCTGAAATTTTTCTTGGTATTTTATTGACTGAACTTAACATAATTTAGACAAATATATATGACCTATTAGGATATTTTAAGAAATATATATCACTTATCATGAATTTCATAACTAATTAACAAATACATTAACTTATTAGGACTAATTAAAAACTGAAAAAGCCACTGAAAAAGAGGTTATGAACTTAGCTAAGTCTTCTTAATAAAGATCCAAATTTAGTGGGTGGCCCCGCTACAAAGTTATGTTAGAAATGTGTCTTGTACAAGGAGACTCACCAAAATGCCCTTCTTTCTGCTGTAAATGACAAAACTATCCAAGAGCGTAGGAAATGAGAAATAATCAGAGACTGTTTATATGTTGTACAGAAAGAAAGTGAGCATTTTGAAGACCTTGAAAATATTTAAAGTGGATAAGAACAGTGCCAAAAGAGAATCACCTGGTTTACCTATGTGCTTGGACGAGGTGTGGCAATGGCACTTCTCTTCTAGGAAGGCCAGCAGGGCGCATGAGGTCAGGCATATGCCTTCTACCACGTTTTGTGCTTTCTTCATCAGACACAAGCTTAACTTGTCACCTGATGAAGATAAATGGATTTCACTTAAGTCATTTGGCTTTTCCTGTGAAAGTCTAATTGATCCTTTTATTTATGGCGGTGTTGAAAGTCCACCTTTTTCAAGGCTAGAAGTACTTTTCAGATTCTCAGAGCAGAGCAGCACCTGCAAATTTTTCATAATTGTCACTGTTACCTACACTTAGGCCAGTGTACCCATACCAGCTCTGTGCATGCGCGTGCACACCTTTGGAAGCACATGTACGTGATTGAGTGCTACATTTTACTATGTCTAATTTCTCTCTTCCAATTCATCTTTTCTTATCTGTCTCTGACTCAATCATCTAGAGTGCATGCTCTTCTTGATCCCCATTTTGTGTTTTTACGCCCTACTTTACTGGGGTGTGCCCTTTTTTTCCCGCCTTTGCCTTGTGCATTTTTGAGTGCCACCTCAAGTGTGCTTTTTGCCTTTGCCCACACTGGATAAGATCTCCAGGTCCCCACAACAAGAACCACTCTCCAGATAAGAAAAAAGATGTACTTATGCGGATTGAAGTTTGTTTCCTAATTTTGCCATCTACTTTCTTGTCAAGAGAGGCACTAAATTCCGAGGACTTCTCTTCACAAAACTTCCAGAGTCCACTAATAAGGTTCCAATATGTAAAGGATTGTACGTGAAGCTGCAAAGTGGCCTTTGATTAACAGTGGCTACTATATTATGCTGTTATAATGTTGCATATTTCCCAGATTTAGTATATACAAAGAAATTTCTTCACCTGACTACTGATACTTAAGTTGTTTAGAGAGGCTGTTGTTTCTGTTCTAGTTAAAGCAGTTTCCTTGGGGACTCTATCTCTGTATGCACTTCGAGGTAAAAAACATGGTCTCTCTATCCTAAATATCAAAGAAAGATTCAACTTGCAAAATGTCTTCCTGGGGACGACTGAAATTACCCACCTTTTGGTTTAAAATTTAAGAAGGTATAGTTGGAATGAAGTCAATCTGATTACCCGGTCTTGTGAATCCGTCATGAAATTGAGGATCAGCAGCAAAAATCAATATAAAGAGATGGGGCAGTTTGAGGGAAGTGTGTCACTTGGAAATTGTACACCAGTTTAGTACTAATAAAAGTGGCAAAAATGACGTTGGAAGTTAGTAATTGTTCTCCAATTCCATGTTATGATGGCGCCTCAAGTATCTCATCCACCAAGAACCACCTACGACAGCAGAATTAAGCTGCATCCTCTAGCTATGGTTTCCCTTAATCATCCTCTAAAGTTATATCTTGTGGATGTATTGTCCCTCCCTTCTTTGTGACATCTATTAGCTTTCTCTTTGAAGAATTGGTGTTACTTTTCGTGCTGCTATGGTAGGCCTCCATAGAACCATTTCTTGTTTGTATTGAGCCACAGCTTGCATCATCTATTAGCTTTCTCTTTGAAGATTTGGCATTACTTTTCATGCTGCTATAGGAGGCCTCCATAGAACCATTCCTTGCTTGTATTGAACCACTTCCAAGGTCAAAATTTCATCCCATGACCATGTTTTTACTGTTATGTAAAGTTTAAATTTTCCGACTCAGGAAGTTTATGATCCATGAGACATTCATGAGCATTATACATCCAAAGTTATTGTTTAGGGGTAATTCCATTTCTGGTCCTGTGGCTTAGGTGGATTGTGTAATCCAAGTCCTGTAACTCTTAATTCGTGCAATTGAGGTCCTGGAACTTCAGTCCATTTTTCAATGCAGTCCTCTGATGACCAGAGATCAGAGACTCCGATCAAATTGATGACATGGGCTTGTATGTACAAAAAAGAAATGATGTGGAAAGTATGAGATCCATGCTGACTAACATCACTCAATGTGGACTATTTTCTTGAGAGAGGGTAATGCATCATAAAAGGTCCACAAAGTAAAACCTGTATTAGAAAAAACAAAAAAATCAAAATCAAAAAGCACAGAAATGTGCTTGAAAGTAGAGAAAATGTATGGGGTTTAGTTTGAGAAGATGAATCTTGAAATCTCCTTTGATTGGTGAAGGTAATCCCACTGAGTAGGAAGGATTAAAGGAGAAATAGTCCGAGGAGGGAAGCAGGAGGATGAGAGGCTTGTGTTGCTCTTGTTGCTGCTCTTAAACCAGTCCTCTGGGGATGTGGTCAACAGTTGTATGGACACTTCTCTTTCTGCTACGTACTCGTTGCCTTCTTCGTCTTCTTGGTGGTTTTGACTCGTGTTTTGGGTCAATTTCTATGAGCTGGTGAAACAACAGCAGAACAGCATTTTCTAGGAGAGCCTCGGTGTAATTTTAAGCTCAATCTTCATTGGTTGAAGTCAATTTCAAACTTCATCTTCCCCAATTAAACCAATGATGGTTGCTCTGTTTTCAAGCATGTTTCTGAGCTTTTTAATTTTTTTGGGTTTTGCTGTGTGGACTTCATGATATATCACCCAAA
The DNA here is from genome assembly GCA_014182555.1 of Eucalyptus erythrocorys. NCBI lineage: Eukaryota > Viridiplantae > Streptophyta > Magnoliopsida > Myrtales > Myrtaceae > Eucalyptus > Eucalyptus erythrocorys. Next base: position 24,924,928 of record CM024601.1, on the reverse strand, counting down.
GAATACACATCCAGTGATGTTTGTCCACATGGATTTGCACTTTGTATGTCATTTTCTGGAGAAGATGAAAGTCCATGACATCAATTTGATTTGATTTTGTGATCTCCTGTCGCAAGAGGACTACACTGAACAATTGACTAAAATTACAGGACTTGATTGCACAATGCACCTAAGTAATGGGACCAAAAAATGGGAATATACCTATTGTTTGATTGCAGAGTGATCATTCTACTGTTTGTGTCTCGTTTTGGAGTCCATTTTCCCTCCTTGTAGTTGATGTGAGATAAATTGCTCATTGTGTGCAGCATGGAATATTATATGCAGAAGACATATTTCAAGACAGCATCATTGATTTCAAACAGCTGTAAGGCTATTGCTATTCTTGCTGGACAAACAACAGAAGTCGCCATGCTGGCTTACGAGTATGGCAGAAACCTGGTTTGTCCTCTACTATAAGCTTCATTTGTAGACTTCTAAATTTATAGATGTTGTATTGGTAACAACTGCAGTTGATTACTTTATAGGTACTCCTTCTTGTTAGTCATAACTGGAAATTGCAAAAATAGCATTACCTTATAATATAGTTTAAACCACTTGGTGAGATTTCTTCATTAGTTGATCTCATATGGGAGGCAGCAAAATATATCTTCTAAATCATATATATACGGCGCCTGTCTGAAGTGATATCCAATCTAAGTGATAGCATGCCTATTAATAAGGAAAACAATCCAAATTTTGAGCTTTTATCACATTTGGAGTAGTTCTTAGCTTGTTGTTATGTAACGGTAATTATGTAGGATGATAAATGGCTAATTCTCTTTACATAAATTGCGATCAGCAGTTGCCCAACTGACCTTGGTTTAGTTGGTTTAAGTATCAATTCCTAAATCTGCTTGTAAATCCTTTATCTTCGATCACGTTGAGAATGCTTTATTTTCGAATAATAAGTATTTCTAGAATATGCTTCAATATCAATTGACATTCATGTTGCCTAGAAATACCTTATAAATAGGAAATAGGCACATAACAGTTTAGTTTCCTCATTATTCCAATTTCTCATTTGTCTTTTCTGTTCCCAGGGTTTGGCATTTCAATTGATAGACGATGTTCTGGATTTCACTGGGACATCCGCATCCATGGGGAAGGGTTCTTTATCTGACATTCGCCATGTACGCTGTGGTCATTGTGAAACTTCATGGTTCTAGGATTGAACTGGATGGAGCAGTCACTTTTTGTGCTATTATACTTATTAGATAGATTGCTTTGTTATATATCCCAGAAAATCTTATACTAGTTTAGCAGATGAAATTTTATCTGCTAGTAAATCTTATGCTTGAATATATTTAGTAATCGCATCATGCATCCATCCGTAGTCTTTCTGCTCTGTTCAAAACAACCCTGGGGCAATATTAGGTAGAAACAATTTTGCAAAACTGGTAATGGTTTCCTAATGTCATCTAAACTAATTGAGAAGCAGTTTTGCAATGGTATCATTTGCCGAATTCTTGGGTAGGAAACAAAGATGTCTCTGAAATATTTTCCTGAATGGTATGTCGCTATCGTGTGATTGCATTTGACTAGATGAGGTCTTAATTTCTTACACATTGCTGGGTACTTGAACAGCTCTAGAACTATATTTGCCATATTTATAAATGTCTGGTTGAGTCGTTTGCCTAATTTTAGTTTGATGTTTCTATTTGACTGGGTTGCATCATTTTTTCTTCTCGTGTTCTTATGATATATTAATAGCTACAAGATTTTAGTGTGGAAGAATTCTTCTTGGTTGTATTTAAGTGGCCAGCTTGCCAATTGTCCAAACCAAACATAACATGCCTTACTCTTATTCTGAATTTGTGCATTAGTAGATAAGAATGTTCATGACAACTGAAATTTCTATTATTTGTGCAGGGAATTGTGACAGCTCCAATCTTGTTTGCCATGGAGGAATTTCCTCAGTTACGCACAGTTGTTGACCGGGGCTTTGATGACCCAGCAAATGTTGATCTTGTAAGTGACACTTATTGTCAATCAACTAGCTAATTGAGCAATCTCAGATCTAGAGTGGATGCATTTTCACATCATTTTCTTGCGATTGCTACGACAATATCAGCCTTTTGAGCTGGTTAGGTTAGTAATGGCAGCTTTTTTCAATGGTAAAAGCATGAATAGCATAATTAGGAGGGGGAAAAAAGAGAGCACCTTGATTCGATGTCATTACTAGTAAGATAGGGTTGAGGCTTTTGATGGAGCACAGGTTACAATCCTAGTTTAGTGGTTATTTATTTTTTATTATATTTTAAATTGCATTTTTTTTGTCCTTAAGGCTTTGAGATTGTCTATTCGAGTGCTGTTCATCTTTTTTTTTTCTTGGCTCTTAAGGGCTACTCTGTGGCATGATCGAAGTTTGCCTGAGAAGCAAGCTAAAAAGCACTTCCCATTTGCATAAATGACCTAATGGGGAAATTTATGTCCTCATTTGTCATTGCAATGAAGACAGCTTGGTTAAACTCGGGATTTAGTTGGTGCCACTTCCTCCTCAATCAAGCTCTTTTGTGATAACTATCTTGCTCAACTAGCTAATATTCTTTACCAAGTAGTTGGTATCACATGCAATAAAAAGTGCTGAACATTTTAAGGGTCCCTTCTGATCGGTGGATTTGGTGTGAGATGAAATGGTCACAAGTGTAGTCGACCTTTTTTTCTGAAATTGCAGGCTGTTGAGTATCTTGGAAGGAGTCGTGGAATACAGAGGGCAAGGGAACTAGCCAAAAAGCATGCAGAACTTGCTGCTACAGCAATTGATTCTCTTCCCGAGAGCAACGATGAGGATGTCCGGAAATCAAGGCGAGCACTCATAGACCTCACACATATAGTCATTACAAGAAACAAATGATGCAGGGGGCTCACTCTTCATTCAATAACAAACACGTCATAGAGGAGGTTTTGATCTTTTTGTAATCATTCCTAGAAAGGTGGGGGGTAATTTTGCCCTCCTTATCAATATTCTTTTAATTTATCCAATGTGTTCCAATAATCATCTGAATAGGAAGTTGTTCATTGTATAATAGACCCCCCAATTAGATAGTAGGATTTGAATTTCGTATATCATAAGCTCCCTTTTATCATTTGCTGTAATGCTATGCTATTTTACCCGCCTGTGCATGGCTCTCTTCAGTCTCTAGGTTAACATAAAGATAGTTGAGTCCGTTAATAAGTGGCTGAGTGGTCAATTGTTGAATTTTGCATGTTACGTATTGGGTGTCTTCTCGTGGCGATGCCTCTACTGTTGGCAAACGCAGCTTCAATTCGGTTTCTTGATTCAGCACAACTGAAAGGAAAAGAATAATAGTTTTTTTTTTTTTTTTTTTGGACAAGGAAAAAGAAAAGAATAATAGTTGAACATGGTTTTTTCAGTGAGAACGTTGCTGATCCTCATCTGGCCGTTAACTGTAAGTCGGTACTGTAGGTCCTGACTTACTTTTGCCTAGTCGTTTGCTAGTATCTGGAGTGTCCCACTTGCTTTGGCCTAATCGTTGGCTTGCCATAAGTACAATGACCAGCAATGCTTGTGGCGTAGCATGCTGGGGGAACGAATCCTACTGTTTCTGCAAACGGTAGAACTCGGATTGTGTGTCTCAGGATTGAGGGAGTCGCGAGCACATCAAGACAAGGGGCGTGATTCATGGGCCCATGGCCATGAGTGGCGAGGGTAGCGATCCTTTTCTGCCCTGAGTACTGAGTAGTGAGGGTCGCTACCCTCGTTGCTCTCAACAGCAAAGGTTGACCCTAGCTAGAGATGATGCCGTCGTCTAGCCTTCTCTCTCTCGTTTATTCTTTGCTTTGCTTTTTCAAAATTTCGCAAATTATATCTCTTGATTCTGTTGTTCCTTTACATTTAAGTTTTATTTGCCACGTAGGATGTGATACATTACGGCATTCTAATTTTCATATCGCTATTTCATTATGCTTTTCAATAGAAGGATCAAGGCTGATGCAACACTGCATAGTTCAAGGACCAATTGAAGAAAAGTTTTGAACATGCTAGATTGAACTTTTGGCAAAAGTGCAAGATCTAGTTGTCTTAATCCCTAATGTCGAACTATCCTGAGACACCAGATTCCAAATGCAATCATGTCAGACTATTCGTTGGAATCTCTCTATTAGATAGTTTTTATTGCTTTCTCATTAGTTCACTGTCAAATATTTACGCATTTTCGTAATCCAAGGATTGCCCTAGGTGGCAAGAGGTCCACATCGAGGTGTTTGATAGAGATTAAAGAAGATAAATAAGAAATTCAAAGGAATTGAATCAAAGAATTGATAGATCTGTTTTGCCCTCCTACATTGAATCTCTTGTGAATTAATGGATTTTAATCGCATATCAATGAAAGCAAATTTACATTCGTGCTAAAGAAATCATGTTTTTCTTTCTATATATGGTGCTTGTGTAGCAGTACACTGACATCAGACCATTAGTGACAGCAACGAGACCTTCTACACTCTGTTAGGATGCATTTGCAGGCCCTCCTTTTTTTTTTTTTTTCCTTCTTTTTGAAAAAAAATATGACTAGACATCGGATTAAGAACATATTGCAACTATTTATATCGGTTCCAACCGCGAAATGCTGCAGGAAGACATTGACTTATGCCAATTCTCAGCCAATGTAATCTCTCTCAATTCTCTCATTTATTCGCACGATTTGCACTGACATCATATTATCTCAAACGATAATAATGAATTCTCAAAAGCAGTATGTTCAGCAAATTAAATAATCAGTTGCTTTTGAAAATTACATGTACCTACACAATAGTCCTGCATGGTCTGTCTTCACAATTCATCAGTTTGGCTTGCAAAAGAGTGCCAAACATTGAGCTTCAACCTCATGAAGTATTGCCCTGAAGTCGCTTTTGCATATCGGTTTAGGCAGAAACAGATGGAAATCCTCTCTCCCTTGATTGGTCCAAGCCCAAGATCCAGACAGTGGCAATTGTAAAGGTTTCCTTTTGCTGCAGAAAATTATCGGAGACATGAAAAATACCCAGTTTCTGATTGCCTGCATCGCAAAGGCATGTTGCCAATCATATCTCCAGCTGTAATGACTGGAGAAGACCTGACACTGGAAATTGTGATTCAGGATTTTGAATCATCAATTTTGAGAAAGACAATCTTCAACGAGTGCATGTGACTCATCAAGATGTGAAAAATTCACCTATCCTGCCCATTCTTGAACCTGAGTAGCCAGTAAACTGGATACAAATTCACTAGAAGTTCCTACACGTAAAGCCAAAGGTAGATCAGTTAAGATGTTTGAGTAGCAAATTAGTGACTATATGACAAATTATGACTTCATGATGACGACTTCTAAATATTTATATTCACCACAATCGGCGATATAGGTCCCCATTGACCACCTGTCCTTAAGAGAAAAAAATCAATCTCCACCACCACAAACAAAAATGCATGTAAGATCCTTGTAAAGAGGAGGGTAATCTTATCTGTTAGCTCATGACGTTAATTGGTGGACAAAAGAAACACGACGCAAAAATATTTTGATTGGCTTTGATAAATTGGAGTATCAGGCTGTAGCGAAACTAAAGCGTGATGTCTAATGGCCTTCATAATGTAGCACTAAAGGCAGGTGTATGACTTTTGCATTGACCAAAAAAAAGTCGAGATAAATGTCACCATTCAGATTATAGGCCATCTTCAAGCACTCTAATCTGAGTCACAGACCAAAAGAATTAAAACCCCTTAATGCCGGATGAGATGTTTGAAAGTAAATGCGTCAAGATATTTGTTGTTATGCTCACATGAATTTTTTTAATGAAAAAACACCCCTCAAACTTCCTGCAGCTCCTTTTCTATTTAGTCCAAAGAATATCATTGATAGATAGCTCAATATGTAAATCAGAGTTGAATCAGTAGCATGTTATTCTAGCAATGATTTCAACTACTTCATGATGCTTAACTAAAAAAAAGCATTGTCGTCCAATCAGGCAAATCAGCAAGTAATGCAAGAAGGTAATGCTCATAACTAACTACACCTAGCTGCTGTTGAAGCTCCATGTAGAAATAGGTAAGACTTTGGTCAGAGTAGAAAGAGCAGATGAGCTTTTTAGTTGAAAGTAAAGCAGCAACAACCAATTTCTGATTACCTGCAAGGATGGGAAGCTATACACTATAATGTAAAGAACTATCCAATTCAAGTTATCATCTTAAGAGTTGAGGTTGAGAACTTACATTAGACTCTACTGTATATTATGCAAGATTCAAACAAAGAATAGTAGTATCATAATGAAAAATAATTCCAGTCAATCTGATTTTGGGTCTGTAAAATTAATTCCTTTATTTAGATCAGAGGAAGAGATTTGAGTTGATCACACAATATAAAAATAACAAGCTGATGAAGGGGTAGATTTAAAAATCCTACAAGTCTAGTGCTTACATGTTAACCAACATTAACCTTCTCTCGGCCAGAAACAGGAAGACAATCATGACAGCCACTGGCTACATCTCACTTTCTGTACTTCTGCTCTTGCATCAAGTCTGAACAGGCATCCTCCTATATAAAAGTAGAAGCAGCTCAGAACAAAGCATACCTTCTATACACCGTGTTTCTGTAAACAGTTCATCATCATTATCTATGCAGCCATCATTATTTTTCTGTATGCAAAGAACTGACTATGACAATAGAGATGGTATGACTTTAACAGTACAACATTATACAATGACCTAAATGATATGGGAAACAGGACCATAGAACAGCTTAGAGAAGGCATGCTACATGTTAAGGCATGGGCCAATCAAATAACACCACTTCTTATTTAGGCAATCATCACTACCAACTTAACACCCACACACAATCTCTCCTCGCATTATCATCTGTCTACTCTGGGTCAGCGTAGTAAATTTCCACATTGTCACTGCATCAGAACAGCACCTAACTACTCCATCCTATGTCCTAGTATGGTTCCCCTTGATGACACCAATCATCGGGTGATGCACAAACAATATTTAGAACCATACTTCCAAGTTGAGGTCTTTATGTCCAAGCGAGTTCTAGCTTTAGTAAATCCAGAAACACATACAAAATAAGCCCCTACATGGCTAGCTAGATAGCATGATGATGGGATGGTTGAGGGGTTTGCTTGTTAATTACAAACTTGTGTCAAATGACGGTATATATAGGAACATATAACCAGGTCCAGATATGATATATAAATTAGGGTGGAAATCCCCCAAATAGGCTGCTAGACAGCATAATTAACAGAATGCCATGAGTAAAAACATTCAGTAATCAATGGAGAAAAAAAAGTAAAGGTGCAATAGAAAGTTCTACCATATTTCAGAGGAAAAGACGGAGATAATCTCATGGACATATCATGCTCCAAGCCCATGAGAAGAAAGGTGATAGTAGAGAAAGTGGGAGGTATCAACTGCATTTAAGTGTGGAAGGATGCTTCACAGGATTGGTATTGTTTTCAACTCTGAGGCATAATGTGTCCACGTTCCACAAAGAGTAACATAAGCTTATCTGCCTCCTCCAGTTTCCCTTCTGACATAAGTCCTTTGGCCACTCTCTCACACAGTTTTAAATCAGGAATCATATTCCGCTGAAACATTTTGCATGCAACTTTGTATGCTGACAGAGGGATCCCCTTGCTCAAATAACTCTCCATTAAGACACGGCATGTATTGCCATCAATACGAGAGGCTGTTCTCAGAACCTTATTCAGAAGTTTTTCTGCTGCCACTAAGTTTCCAAAATAACAAAGCTTCTCAATGACTTGATTGTATGCTGTTTTGAACTTTTGCCTCAAAAGCATCTTTTCCAACAGCTTTAACAAATCTTCCACCTGACCCCTTTCACAATAACGGTGTATGACTGTCCTGTATGTAACCGGAGTAGGAAGCAAACCCTTCTTCAACATCTTCATCATAAGGTCAGTTGCCTCTTCAATTCTTCCCTTCTTCCCCAATGCATCTATTAGGGTCGTATATGTGAATACATCAGCATGTCTGTTGCTGAGGTACATGTCATCAAGCAAAGATAGAGCCGTGTCCAAATTATCTTTCTGACAGTACCCATGAATTACAGTGGTAAAGTTCACAACATTAACAGCACACCCTTTCTTCAGACTTTCTTCCATGAACCTTTTAGCCTCGTCCACTTTTCCCTTCTCGCAGAGAGACTGAAGAAGTAAGTTAATTTCAACAGGAGTGGGAAAGAATCCCTTCTTCACCATCTCTTGAGCTACTTCACTGGCCTCTGACAACTTTCCCTCCCTGCGCAGCCCATGCATCACCACACTGTAAGTAATGGCGTTAGGACTCCACCAGTCCTCTTCACTCATGTTCATCATTTCTCTAGCTTCTGAAGATTTACCACTTCGACAGAGACCAGTTAACAAGGCTGTATAAGATACAGTATTTGGCTTGCAGCCATGCCTTTCCATTTGCTTCAGCAGCTTTCCAGCTTGATCTACTTTACCTACTCGACAAAACCCATCAAGCACAGCAGTATATGTCACCACATCTGGGGTACAACCCTTCGAGAACATCTCATTCACTATTTCCTTTGCCTTATCTAGATTCCCCTCCTTACAAAATGAATGGACTATGGCACTATGCCCTATTTTATCAATCTGAAAGCCTCTCTGTTCTGCTTCCCTCAAAAATTCAAGAGCCTCATCTCCATGGCCATGCTTGGCAAGCACATGGACTAGATGATCATAAGTAACCTGGTCCGGTAATAAATTACTGTCCCTTACCATTTTCTGCAACATTTCCCTCACTTCTTCAACCCTTTTTTCTTTACATAGAAAATCCATGACAGTATAGTAACTGATCTTATCTGGCGGACAACCCTCTGCAGGCATTCCATCAAGCAGCTCAATGGCATCCTCAACACGATGCAAATCACAGTAACCCATGATTAAACTATTATAAGTAACCACATTTGGCATAATTCCAACGAGTTGCATTCTCTCCATGAACTTAAATGCCTTTTCAAGCCTGTTGGCCCTTATGAGGACATTCATCGCTACGTTGCATATTGATAAATTAGGTTCAACACCTGCTTTCTGCATCAACGTCAGAACCTGTAAGGCACGCCTTAACTGGCCTGCCCTACTGTAGGACAGCATGAGATATCCAAAAGCTTCAGCCTCACGCACGATCCGCCTTCGGCGCATGAGCCGGATAATTCTCCTAGCGCCTTGGCACAATTTGGTCTTGCTCAAGATCCCCAACATCGTGTAATACACAATAGGATCATGCCAGTACCGCCACTGCCGATCAGCCCAGTAGAAGAACATCAAGGCGACCCGTTCATCCTCCTGTGCGCGAAGCACGGCGCACACCTGCCTCGGCTTGAGGCTCCTCAATAGATGCCTCAACTCACCTTCAAGGTTCGGGTTCCAAACCGACCGAAGCTGAACCAGCCTACAAACTTCCCTCACCAAAGGGTGTCTCAGTTCATCTCCACATTCCTCAACGCTTCGAACGCAATCACTCCGCCCGTTCTTCAAACCGAGCGGTTTCACCAACGGCAGACCATCATCCTCCTCCGAACCAGCACTCAACTCGGCCTCGTCGCCGCTCGACTCTTCCCCTACCCGAAAATTACCGAAGAAGTCGGGCTTAGCGTCATATCCACAGTCACCTGGCGTGCGCGCGGCACTTTCGCGGCCCATCCTTTCGAGTGAGTCGAACCCATCAAAACCATCCTTTCCCGGAGGCCGGACAGAAGGACCCCGACCGGAAACAAGAGCAGAAGCAGCAGGAGTTTCGGGCGAGACCGATGCGCGGGCCAATGGGCGCGCCCGGAAACGACCTCGGCGTGCGAGAGAGCGACCCGCGAGACGGTAACGATTCCCGGGCAGCATCCTCTGACCCCTGTTCACACGAACCGCCACGCTGGAACATTTTCGATGCTACCGCAGGTGCGCTTCATTCGTCGGGATCCCATCAGGAGAACTGCTCCGGCGAGTGCTTCCGCCGGCGGGGTAGCATGGAACCGAACCGGGATTTGACAGATGAGCGACGGAGCGAGCGGGTGTTCCTACGCTACGCCGCCGCGTCCGAAAGCACGGATCTTTTCCTGACCGTGAAAACTGGCTCCAGTCGAATTTTCACTCGAGCTCTCGTGGAAAGATATCGTGGACGAGAAGAGCGTCGTAGGCGCTCTATCGAGGAGTGTTCTTGAGTGCCACGTCCAACTAAAATCGACAATTTAAGTGTTATTTTCGATAAATCGTTTTTGGTAAATCGTCCCACAAATTATTATTATTATTTTTATTCCGAAGTGAATTTTTGATTTTTGATTTTTTTATTCTTGTGTGCCGAAGGCAAGGCCATGTCCGTCGTTGGTGACCTTCGCCAGCACACCAAAAAAGCAAAGAAAAAAATAAAAATAAAATAGAAAATAAAAAAAAAAAAAAAATTATTCACATGATTGTCTTTGATGCCACGTAAAATGACTGCCTCGATATTAGATTTTGTAATGACACTTAACTAGTCAATTTTTAAAATCTTGTAGCACTTAAAGCATTAAAACGATCGATTGTGCGAATGTTATGATACTCTTGTTGATCTTATTTCAAAGTTGTTGACATGAAGGCATATGTGTATACACTTCAATGAATTCAAAAACTACTTAATCATTTATTAATGTTGATAAAAGAAAAAAAAAAAAAAGATACTGCAATTCTCAACGCCATGATTATTTTTGTGATATTGGTAATTAATACTTTGGATAATGAATGGTTTCTCATTTAGGATACATAAACAAGTGCCCCCAGCAAGTTACCGGGCATCACAAAAGTTACTTATTGCTTATGAAAGTTCTTTCTTTCTTGCAGTAAGAGTTGCTTCGGTACCTACAAAAAATACGTAATTGCTTTGCAAATAACATGTGGCTCAACCACTGCTCCCCAACTATAAGGACCTTTCCTAATTTTAGGTTTCATTCATTTCACAAAAAATAATTTTTTGAAAAACGTTATTTGAATTTTCTGGTATTCTATACGAGAAAAACTACACGAGTTAAGGAAACATTTTCTACCACTAGAAAAAACACCTCCAAAAGTAAGACAAATGTATTCCACTTTAAAGTGGAAATCCTTTTACTTTATTATTTGTTTTATTTTTTAATTTCTTCTTTTTAAAATTTTGATTATTTAATCATTTTCAAATTTTCTCTTCTATTTTTTTGCCTCTTTCTCGGCTGGTTGCTGGGTGCCGATTGGCGACCAACCAACGAAAAAAAAAAAAAAATAAAGAAAGAAAATGAAAAAATAAAAATAATCTAAAATTAAAAATAATTGAAAATTTCCATTTTTTTTATCATTTTTCTGAAAAAGGCGGAAAATATTTTCTTATTTATTTTTTGATCTCAACCGAATATAAAAAATATTGTCATTTTTTTAAAAAAGTAACTTTTTGGAAATTGTTTTTAAAAAGTTAGAGTTAATACCCTAAAAACTCTAAACCGATATATCTATAACAAATTTATCACAAACTAATTTTTTAATCATCAAAATTCCCCAAATTTACCTTAAACTGATATACTTGTGATAAATTTACTTTCCGTTAGTTTCCATTAAATTTTACTGTCAAATTATTAAGTTGAATGACGTGTGATAATTGATTGGTATACCGGTTTGTGATTTACTTTCTGTTTGTTATAGTTATACAATTCTTGTGATTTTTTATGGTATTAATCTAATTTAACGTGGGATATATATTGTTATAAATGTATCAATTTTGGGTTTTTGGCGATCGTATAAATTAGTTTTGAGTAAATTTGTCATAAGTATATTAATTTTGGGGTTTTTTTATGATTAGTTGGGGTAAATTTGTCATATGTATACCGGTTTAGAGTTTTTCATAATTAAAAAAATAGTTTATAGTAAATTTGTTACATGTGTACCAGTTTGGAGTTTTTTAATATATTAACTCAAAATATTTTTTTTTGGCAAAATAATAGATTTTTAGGTTAAAGTTGTCTCTTAAACACATTAAATTGTCAAACTGAAAAGAAGAGAGGAGTCGCCGTCAATTTATTTGTGTCTACGATATTGTAAGAAAATGTAAAGAAACACGTCAATTTAACACAAGGAATATTTTAAATTGCTCAACAAATCGTGTTACAATCGCGATTGTTTCATTGAGGCATATTTTATTGAAAATATGATGATCCTCACCATCCTCAAATGAAGGCTAACAGAGAAAAAAGAGCCGACATATAATAGTTTAAAGAGGAAAATGGACAAAAAAAATAAAGCTTAAGAACGAATTTGAAACGAAACAAAAGATAGGTTATTAATTTTAATGGCATGTTATCAAATTTCGTTAAATTTTAATGAAAAGACCGCATCGAATTAAAAAAAATAAAAATCCAAAGATGACATTAGAGAAAAAGTTCAAATACTACCTTCACCACTGGCCCTAAAATTTACTGGTGTTAATCCTTGTCGGCAGGGTTGAGCTCAAAATTTGTCATCGCACTAAATGATCTGACTCTCCATTCATTTGTTTTTGGGGGGTTGGGGTGGGCTGAATTGACGGAATTGAATGGATTTTCTTTCTATTTTTATTTTTCTCTCTTTTAGAACTAAAACTGCGTTGCAGTCACGGCCAATATGCAATTGTGAAATTTCTGCTCAAATCTAAAGACAAGCTTTAAAATCACGATTAAAACATGACAAAAAAACTAAATCTCCATGATTATTTCGTGAAGGAATAAAAAAACTCATGCTAAGTTTTCACATTAAGGAAATCTATTTTTTTTTTAGGGATAGGAGAAACCGACTTGCATCGATAGCGCGCCACCTTCTGAGTAACACGTGCTAGCCACCACACACGCGCCACCGGGTAAATCACCTAGTGTCTCAGTGACCCACTTTTGCAATCGATTACCTCCTACATGCATGGGTCCTAATATATTCGAAAGGAGGGAAAAAATCATGAAAAATCTCAAATTTTGCCTCGAGTGACACATTTACCTCAAACTTTTTTTTTTGTGCCGTGAAAAACCTCAAACTTTTCAAACCGTGATACATTGACCCCATAAGGGCATTTTTGTCTTTTTAGTTTATGTTTTTTCTTTTTTTTTTCTTCTTCTTCCCTTCGCCAGGCCATGGCGGAGCCGAGAGGGAAGCCGGCGCCGGCGAGGGTCACCCTCGCCGGCGTGAGGCGAGGGCGGCCCTCGCTGGCGTCGGATGAGGGCCGCCTGACGCTAGATCTGGTGAGGGCCGCCCTCGCCTTTCGTCGGGCGAGGGTGCCCTCGCCGGATTTGGGGAGGGTCGGCCTCGCCCGACACCGGCGAGGGCACCCCTCGCCCGACGCAGTGAGGACCGCCCTCGCGGATCGGCGTCGGGCGGCCCTCGCCGGCGTGGGGAGGGCGGCCCCTGCCCGACGTTGGTGAGGGCCGCCCTCGCCCCATGCCGGCCGGCGCTAGCTTCCCTCCGCGGGCTCCGCGATGGCGGGTAGAGGGAAGAAGAAGAAAAAAAAAAAAAGAAGAATTTTTTAAAAATAAAAAGACCAAAATGCCCTCTAATTTTGGGGTAAATGTGTTACATTTGGAAAGTTCAGGGTTTTTGGTGTCGCAAAAAAAAGTTTGGAGTAAATATGTGACGGTTTGAAAAGTTTAGGTTTTTTATGGCACAAAAAATGTTTGAGATAAACGCGTCACTCGGAATAAAGTTTGGGTTTTTCGTGGTTTTTTCTTAAAAGAAACAAAGCAAAGGGCGAAATTCGATTTCCCACCCGACCCGACGCGAAACTGGAAGAAGCGAAGGATCAGACGCATTTTTAACTTCACCTACATTCATTCCCCCAGGTGAAAATGGCCCGCGCACAACCCGCAGATTTCATTCCTACATCTTGGAGGGTTCTTCCATTATAGTGACCTTCTACATTCTCTCTCTCTCTGTCTCTCTCTCTCTCTGGGGGCTGTTCATCAGGGTTTTTGAGGGGGATCTCCCAAGGCGCATTTGCCGTCTCCGTCGAAAACAACATCTGGGTCGCCGGCTCCGGCTCGGCCGACCTCACCGGATTTTCCGAGGTTCGAACGGAATTCGTCTCGACGCGGACGTCGGCCCGCGACATTTGGCCGATTTTTCCGATTCCGATCGTTGCCCAGCTGTTGAATTTCCGCCGGGGGTGGTTCCGCGATTGGGCAGTTAAGGTTTGTCGATCTGCATTGATGTGTTGATGGTTTTTTTTTTTTTTTTTGGGGGGGGGGGGGGGACATTGTGTTTGAGGGGGTGCTTAGATGTCGTGGGGACGGTCTCTCGGGTTTGATTTTTGATCCGTTTGGGAGATGATTCTGGTAGACGGTTGGTGATACTGTTGGGGGCGTGTTCTGATTAGGGTGCTGATAAAAAAAATGAAGAGGCTGAAGCTCGAACCTGCCAGTGCCAGAAAGCCCAAGCTTTCGCACTTGTTGCTGGTTGTGGGCGCATTGTACTTGCTTTTCATAACCTTCAAGTTCCCAAAGTTCTTAGAGCTGGCGACCTCGATGGGTGGAGATGATAGCCCCATTGGGTCGGTAAAAGAGGATCCTGAAGATAGGAGCCTAAGCAAAACGGTCATCACTTCTGTTCATGAGGATAAATTTCACCAGAAATTAGAAGATTTTCAGAGCCAAAATGTTTTGAAAATGCCTAGGAAGGAACACACAGAGATGGAAGTAAATGGGTCCAGGCCCACTAAGATATCTCAACTCCGCTACGGTCGAATAATGGAAGAAATGATGAGGCGGAGGAATAGGACGAGTGAACTATCGACACTTGAGAGGATGGCAGATGAGGCTTGGAGTTTGGGGCTTAAAGCATGGCAGGAATTGGGCAAGTTTAAGCTGGATGAGACTGCACAAACTTCGCTCTTGGAGGGGCCAATAGAGTCATGTCCTTCCTGGGTTTCAATGAGTGGGGAGGAATTGGCGCGGGGAGATAGACGCATGTTTCTTCCTTGTGGGCTTGCTGCAGGATCTTCCATTACTGTGGTTGGAACTCCTCATCATGCCCATCAGGAGTATGTCCCACAACTTGCAAAGTTAAGGAGTGGCAATGGTGTGGCTATGGTCTCGCAGTTTATGGTTGAATTGCAGGGGTTAAAGGCCGTGGATGGGGAGGAGCCTCCCAAGATTTTGCATTTGAACCCAAGATTAAAGGGTGATTGGAGCCACAGGCCAGTTATTGAGCACAACACTTGTTATAGAATGCAATGGGGAAGAGCTCAAAGGTGTGACGGTTTATCATCCAAGAACGATGAAGACATGCTAGGTAAGATTTATATTGCCTTTGAAATTTCTTGTAGTCTCGACGTTTCGTCAGTCTTCATCTGTTTAGTATCAGTGAGTTTATATGTTTTACTGACTTTTGATTTCTCGGGAATACTTGCTGTCATCGTATGTTTAATTCCCTAATACTCCAGGAAAATAGGGCTAATTCCCAAAAAAAGCCCCAAACTTTAGGCCCAATGTCAATTCTGCTCTGAACTATTTTTGTCTAAAAAAGGTCCTTGACTTTTGCTCTAATCTTAAATCTAACCAAAGTTGAGGGTTTATTAGGGAATTAGGCTCAGGAAAATATGAAAAGTTCTGACTATTAAGAGTTGTTATTTAATTTGAGAATCTGCTTCTATCTTAAATGGTTACCTTTGCTTTTATTAAGGTTAAGGGTGTGGGCCTAGAGTTGCTTGTGAAGTCTTAATCTGGATATTAGAATGTGTGATTATCTAAAGGTTTGAATAGAATTCTCACAGGATTCTAATCTTAATTAATGAAATCTTACGATTGACTCTTTTCTATAGATTCTATCCAATGACCTCAATATGTTTTATCTATGGACTTGTATAATTTGGGTCATGTGATTTTAAACTTGATTTGATTCTTCAGTTTTATCTATGAACATGATTCTTAAATAATGATTTTACCAGCAGTATCATCAATTTTCTTTCATTTGCTTTACATTCTTTTCCCTACTTGTTTCTATCTTTGGATCTGATCCATCAGGCATTCATATTGAACCTAAATAAGATCCTATTTTCCGCATTGAGGCATACAAATATCGGCATAATCTGTAATCCTGTCAACTCGATAGTCTAAAAGGGACTTCTACCAATAAGAGGTTATATGAAGCATAGGTATGTTGACTCATGACAGGCAGTCAAAAAGAAGTATTCAAGAAGAGGCTATGTTATAGTCGTTAATAAATGCATGGATCAATACTTTGCTGAACTTGTGGATGTTTACTGCCTTCTAGTTGGTCCTGTACAAGGTAGTTTTCGATTCACATTGTCGATTTTTGTGCAAATACTGGTTTTTTTTTCCATGGAGAGGCTCACTTGGTGGCAATGTGAGTAAAAATTGGTTTAAATCTGTATTTGGTCCCTGGACTTGTGTTATTTTCACCATGTGGTTCTTGAGCTATTTTTATTCACAATGCTATCGTCCAATTTTTTAAAAAGAAGGGTTGATTTGTTTCTTGCGACATAGTTCTCATCAGAGATTGGCAACATGGGTAAATTGGAAACTTTGGTTAGGTTGTATAAACAATCATGAAGCCCTTAAAAGTAGGAACATAATTTTTGATAAATTGGTTGATGTTGCTTGAAAAATGTGCTGGAGGAGGTCAGAATCAACCCTTTGTACAATTTGGACGGAACAGAGTGAACAAAAGGGTTTGTGGACCAACTGTGTAAATGGCAACAGTTCAGGGACCGGATCTATATTTGAACCTTAAAAGTTTGGTCTCTCGTGAACTTCGCCCCATTCTCTTTTTATTTACTTATTTATTTATTTATATGAGCTGTGGAAATGCAATAGTTGGTAATTGTACTGTAAACATGAGAACCTTCTGAGTGGAGAGAGACGGCTTGTACTGGGGTAGGCATTTTACAGAAAGAGTAGCTGTGTATTATTTCTGCTGTAAGTGATTTTCAGAACACTCAGTATCCACTTGGTACCTATGTACATCGACTCTTTAGCCCAAAAAAGCGGTCATGTTTTTCTTTCTGAGGTGCGTTGTATATGGAGTCACCAAGCTCTGTTTGTCTCTAAGAACTCGGTGCAGAAACTGAGATCAAGGTGATTTGAGAATGAAGTGACATAGCCACTGCAGCGATTTTATCTGAAAAAGCTTGTAGGAAACTATTTTTATTTGCTTTAGGTTTTCCTAGATGAAGGTTAGGGGTCATTTTACCAATTAAGCCTTTCAAAATAATATTCCTGTGTGATGATTCCAGTTCATTTTAGATCCGTTTAACTGTGGGTGTGTATCATTGGCTGCGCTTTGTGTCTTGTGCCAATACATAGTGGTACTTTTTTCCCGCTGGGGATTGTTTTTTAATCCTTCTAGTATTTTGTGAACTATTGTTCATTGATTGCTGTACTTTCTGTAAATCAACCATTTATTTTGTCAATCGGTTGCTCGAATTGGTTAAATGTTGATGGAAGGGAAATTTCAGTATGGAAATGGCTGAGGGATACAATTTAAACCTTGGGTGGGAAGTGTAACATTGGAGAGGGGCAAAAATGATCTTAAATCTAGAGAAATAGAACTGTAAGCATACTTTCCGTCTAGTGCTTCCTTGGTCATCTTTGCTAGTTTGCTTAATGCTTGTTTGTGGTTTTTCCTTCAGATTAATCTAGTTGGACCATTTTTGGCAATTACAAGTAGAATTTCTTGCCCGGTCTCTTTCTTACTTTCTATGGTGGTGTTAACTAATGTGTGTGGATATTCATCGATTGGTTTACTAGAATAATAGTGATAGTGGAATGTTTGGAACTGATAGAAGCTACATGGTTTTCACATTGTATATGTAACATTTTCCTTGTGTGTACTGGCAGTTGATGGATATGCAAGGTGTGAAAAATGGATGCGGAATGATATTGTTGATGCGAAAGAGTCCAAGACAACATCATGGTTTAAGCGATTTATAGGACGTGAGCAGAAACCGGAAGTGACATGGCCTTTCCCTTTTGTGGAGGGTGGGCTCTTTATTCTTACTCTTCGTGCAGGTGTTGATGGTTACCATATTAATGTTGGGGGTCGGCATATTTCTTCATTTCCTTATCGGACGGTATGTCATTTGTCATGGGAGAGACTGATTTTATGGGCTTTACTTCTTGGGGCAACTCTTCCAGTTTCATTAAATGAATCTTCCAGTTTCGTTAAATGAATACTGAATATTTTCCTTTAGATGGATATTATCTGCTTTTGCTTTAGCATCTAATGCCATGGTACTTCTTCTTGTGGCTTTTGCTATAAACTGATGAACCTCTCTTCATCTGGGATATTCTTACTTGGTTCTGATGATTCCTAGTTCTTAGGGTGATATGATGCCAGATCAATTACTGACTTGAGTTGAACATGTGGTATCTTCTAAAGCCTTTCTTTCTCCCTTGTATCTGTAGGGATTTACACTTGAAGATGCAACTGGATTGGCAATAAAAGGAGATGTTGATGTTCATCAAGTTTATGCTACCTCTCTCCCAACTTCCCATCCGAGTTTTTCTCCTAAAAGAGTCTTGGAAATGTCTGAGAAATGGAAAGCTCATCCTCTGCCTAAAAGACCAGTTAGGCTTTTTGTTGGAGTTCTTTCTGCAACCAACCACTTCGCAGAACGCATGGCAATCAGAAAGACCTGGATGCAATCAGCAGCAATAAAGTCTTCAGATGTAGTAGCTCGTTTTTTTGTTGCACTGGTAAGGTTGCTAGCATGCTGACTATAACTATAGTTTATCCAGCATCAAATTTTAAGTTGAGTATGTCTAGGTTATGGAGAATCGGATGTGCTCTTGGAATTTTACATTCTATTGGGAGGGTTGTTTGTGTGACATGTGATTCCTTGCTAATTTGAGTTTTTGTAGTTGTTATGGTTTGTTAGTAATCAAAGTTATGAACTTTACTGAAGGGGTTATTCAGGGAATACTTCTTAAAGTAGGAATAACATGGCCGGAGACTTTCTGGATTGAAAATTACACTTACACTATGGGAACTTAGAAAGATGACTTTGGTATCTGCAGTGCTGTCTTTTCTCTTGGTATTGACTTAGACCTCCTTGGTAGAATGTCTTGTACAAAAAGGGTAGAGTATGCTGACAAGATCCTAAATAAGCCTTTATGTTCAAATAAGTTGGGAGTGATGATGTGGTTCAGTTTTATGACCCTTCAGGCACGAAAGCAATCTATATAGATTTTGAATAGCCCAAGCTTGCATCAGCAGCAATCCACATGGCAACATGTTCGTATCTCCACTACATTGGCAGAGTGAATGATGACTGATTTTTATATTTAGATGTTAATTAGGCTTTTCTATATGCTTTTTGTCCAATAACTTAGGGGAGTCAAAAGTCAATCTTTCATAAAGTGCAGGAGGGGCGTCACAGTATCTGTCAGTTTCAAATGCATGGGTTGGCACTGAAATGTATTTAAAATTGAGGGTGTATTGGAGTAATTATCTTAAAGTAGTAAAAACTAAAAGGATACTGGAAAAAAGAAAAAGAAAAAATTATGTTATGAGATAACCATTTATGATTTTTTTAGTAGATATTATGTCATCATTTGTTGAAATCTGTTGCTGACAATGTTCACCGTGGAAAGCCTCATGTGAAACTTATCTTCCAGGTGAGAAACTAACGCAATTATTCCTTTTTGAGATGGATGGAATCATTCACCAGAAAAAAAATAGACGGAAGGAATCAGATGGCCTAAGTTAAAATATTTACTGATTAATATAGGTGGGAGTGTTGACTGAGTGTGATCGCGTTATGTATTGTAAGGATCTATTGGAAAATTGAAGTTCAAGAGTTCTTTAATCTCCAAATAAATGCCCTTTGGAATGTGAAGTACTATGACAAATGTTTATACGTGGGCAGATAATTTTAACATCAAACTGTAAAATAGTAAAGATTTATGCTTTCCTGTTCTATACAGTCCATATGTAATCTTGTAAAGTATATTCTCTTTTCTGCTCATATTATAAGAATCTTTGCACAATTGCCAACTCGCAATCTGATTTTTATTTACTGTTTTTAGAATCCAAGAAAGGAGGTGAATGCAATGCTAAAAAAGGAGGCGGCCTACTTTGGTGATACAGTTATTTTGCCATTTATGGATCGTTATGAGCTCGTGGTCCTGAAAACCATTGCGATATGTGAGTTTGGGGTAAGATTTTGTTTAGCTATTGTAAATCTACATGAAATCGTCTACCCACTTTGAACATTGTGTAGTAGAACTCTACTTTTAACTAGCTCATCATCCTGAATGCAGATTCAGAATGTGACAGCAGCATTTACAATGAAATGTGATGATGATACATTCTTAAGGGTGGATGCTGTCTTAAGTGAAATTGATGGCATCTCTTCCAAAAAGTCTCTTTATATGGGCAATCTCAATCTCTTGCATCGTCCACTCAGAAATGGAAAGTGGGCGGTTACTTATGAGGTAGGAGGCTTCTGTGGTTATAGTGATTATTGAATGCAGTACCAGTTCGTTGTTTGTTTGCTACTTGGAAATAGATGATTATTGCTGGATTGCTAGACATTTTCTGTTGCCAAAGGTACTTAGCAGCTTGATAGTGAGTCATCGGATCTTTCCTGTTCTCAGATTAGATGACTGACAAAGTTCGCTAGATGTTATCGCCTTGAAGCTTCAACAGAAGACATTTGACACATGCACACATGCATGCACATATAATTTCTGCCTACCCTGTTGATGATTAAGTTCAGTTTCATTATAATGGACCTTTTGCTATGGATCTTGCTGAGCAATTCAAAGACTACATTGAATGCACAGTAGATTGTCTGCGTTCGTTGCTTGACATGATAATTCTCTCAAAGTGATGATTATTGTCCAACATGACAGGAATGGTCTGAAAATATATACCCTCCATATGCCAACGGACCTGGATATGTCATTTCGAGTGATATTGCTAGGTTTATCGTTTCTCAACATCGAAACCGAAGGCTCAGGGTGAGTTTATCCAACGCTTGTGTGGTATTTGTGAGAATATATATATATCCTCCTAGCTTTTCTCACCTATGGCTGAACCGTTATATGTTTCGCCTGTGGGTAGCTCTTCAAGATGGAGGATGTGAGCATGGGGATATGGGTGGAGCAATTTAACAGTTCTGTGCCAGTACAGTACTCACACAGCTGGAAATTTTGCCAATATGGTTGCATGGAAGACTATTACACTGCACATTACCAGTCTCCTAGGCAGATGATCTGCTTGTGGGACAAATTGGCAAGTGGTCAAGCCCAATGCTGCAACTTTAGATGACAAGTAACAGACAAATCTCGTCTTTAAAATTTAGCCGTAAATAGTCCCCTTTGGCTTCATGTAATTAAGGTTGCAGCTAGTTAGTTCCGTTATATCATGAAATAGGTCAGGCTGGCAATCCCAGTAGAGAATGAGATAAAGAAATTTTGACTGGGATATATTGTACCATCGCACTGGCTGTTTAATCGAGCTGAGTAATTTGGCTTGGTCATCATGAACGGAATCCGTTTTGTAATACTGGGCAAATGTCTTCATTGAGAATGGAGTAGGCTATTGAGCGAAGCATGAACCAATAGGATGAATTGGAAAAGATGCATTCAGGTCGATGCCTTAAGTTTTGATCTCGGTTCTGTTTGACATCAGTCTGCAGGCTGAATTTGCTTGAACTAGACCAAATAATGTTGTCACTATGTTTTGACCAAATTGTTATTCTGATCCAAAAATCCAGCAAGTTTGATTAGGTATGTGCAACCGAACCGAACCATTAAAAAAAAAATTCTGAACCGAACCGAATATGAACCGGTTCGGTTCGGTTTTTCGGTTTTCAATTTTTGGTTTTTTATGTTTTTCTTTTCGGTTCTTTTCTTTCATTTTTTGGCTGGATTTTTGGTTGGATGAAGCGGATAAAAAGTTGGGACACTCGGAAACGACGAGGACGACGGCCATGGATGGCGTGCGGATGCGGGACATCGTGATTACCCGTGCGGGCATTAAGAGTCAAACCCACTTAAACATGTAAAAGCCCAACAAAAAGCTCAGCATCTTAGCATCTGTCTCTCTCATTATTCAAGTTTTATCATCGTTTTTCGAGGACTCCTCCGCGACTTTGGGTGCTGTCTTTGCCTTCGCTAGAGACCCATTTTCTTGTTTTTTTTCTTATCTTTCTTCTGCCACCCAAAATCCAAGGCCCATCTGCTTGCCTTTTCGATCTCGCTGAGACTGGACTGCTTCTCATCAAAAGACCACTACTCTCCTCTCCTCCGCGACCACCCTCCATTGCCCATCAGCTTTTGTTTTTTTCCTGTTTTTCTTTTTGGTTTGTTTTCAGCCTAAACAGAATGGGGCCAAGACAGATCTGGTTCGGGCATTATGTCGAACATCTAGTGGTTGTCAACCGAGTGGGGGCGTCTAAAGACATCCGAGACAAAAACTCAAGCCAAAATCAACATCTAGCAAACAAAAAATGCTCAAGGTCGACTCAAAAACGATTCATTCACATTAAACACAAGTATAAACTAGGAACAAGGAGTTCCCCCTCTGTTGAAGTGAGACAGGGCAAAACAGAGCATCAAATGGGGAAGTGATCCAGAGGAGATGGAGTCGGGAGAGAAAATCAAACCATTAAAATTCGGTTTTATTATCGGTTTCTAGTTTGGTTTGGTTCGATTCGGTTAACCGATAAAAACCGAACCAATAAAAAAAATATTGATTTTTAATGAGAACCGAACCGAAAATCGAACCGAATCGAAAAAACCAAAATTTTCGGTTCGGTTCGGTTTCCGGTTCGGTTCGACACCCCAACGGGAACCGCTTAGACGGGATCGGTCCGGCCAGTCTTAGGTGGTTCCTAGGGGTGTTAGTCTGGTTTCAAGTTTGTAAAATTGGAACCGGTAACGGGCGTCTGGTTTTCCTTTCTAAGGGGGGGACAGGACCGATCGGACCAAACTAATATTATTATTATTATTATTGTTATTATTATTATTATTATTATTATTTCTTTAAAATCTTTATACCCTAATCGCTCTTTTCCCTCTCTTTCCCTCTCTCGCCTCATCCTCGCCGATCACGCTCACCAAATTGCAAAAGAAGGAAGGAGGAGGAGAATAAAAGGGGTAATTGTTGGCGGTGGGCTTTGGGGGGTGGGCAAGTCATGGACTGAACTCAGCACACCCAGCGGAGGAGGCGGCGCAGGACAGCCTGAGGGACCCAGTGTTTTTCTAGGGATGGTTCCTTTTCCGGGAATACAAGGTGTTGACATCTAAATTTTTGGGGCTCATTTTTGCTAAAAAACAAAAAAATAAAAAATGCATGGCATATAGTTTAGGTAGATTTGATTTTTTCTATTTTGTTATATTTTGTTTTATTTTATTAAGATTTTTATAGATTTAGGTAAATTGCACTCGGATGTGTTTTTGCGCAAAAAGGGGAATTTTTTGATCGAATATACGAAAAATATTGCGCAGGATGAAATAATATATTCGATGAAATTTTACGCGAGCAAAATCGGCAATAAAATTTACCACGAAGATACAATTTTTGGGAGTATAAAAGGGGGGTGCGTACGGTCGAGGGGGGGGTCTCCTTTTTGAAGAAAAAGGGAAAAGAAAGTCAAAAAAAAAAAAAGTGAAAAGAGAGAGAGAGAGCTGTCGGAAGGTGAGCTAAGGGAGAGAGAAAAAGAAAGAAAAAAAAAAGGAAAAAGAAAAAGACAGGGTCGAAGCCCCCCCCGCGACCGTACGTCTTCCCCGAGGGAGGGGCTCGCCTGCGTCGTTTGCCGCTAGCCCGCGCTGGTGTTGTTCGCCGTCAGCCGCCACTATGCCGCCAGCCTTGCAGAGACGCCGCGCCACCGACCCGCCTTCGCCCGAGCCCAGATCTCGAGCCGCGAGGACCCCCATCGCCCCAAAGCTCTCGCGTGACACCCCTGCCTCTCGCGCACAGTCCGTCGCCGTCCGCCGCCGAGCCCAGACGCCGAAGCCCCCGTGTAAGGCTTCGATCCACCTCTCGCCCGCGCCTGCACCCCGACGCCGAGCTCCTCCGCCGTCTCGACGATCCAGCCGCAACGCCCCGGCTCCGTTCTCGAGCCCCCAACGCCGCCGTGCCTCCAATCCGACGCCCCTCGCGCCCACAGCTCGAGCCCGAGACGTCCCTGAGCCGTCCCGGAGACGCCCCTGTCGCCGATCGCCACCCCGAGCCTCCCCGGTGCTGCGCCGTCGTCGCGCCATCCCGGAGGACCCCGCCGGAACCCTCGCCGGCGATCTTCCCCCCCACCGGACCGGCCACTTTCCCTAAAAAAAAAAGAACAAAAGCAAAAAGGAAAAAATAATTTAGGTAGATTTTCTTTTATTTATTTACTTTATCTTATTTTTATTGTTTTATTGTTATTTTATTTTTGTTAACAATATTAGGCCTTGATATGTGATTGGAAATTCCAAATTATCCCCTAATTCGCAACCGCGTCGATTTTTTATTTCGTCTATAAGGCTTTAGACGAAGTAATTAATCATGCGGGAATAAAATTGATATTTTGATCTTTAAGACTTAAGATCAATTTATCGATTTTACTAGCGAAATATTGTCCCTTGATTTGAACGATGTGTGATGTTTCTAGATGATTTTGGATGGTCTTGATTGCTTTATTTATATTGAAATATGTCTGAGTTAGAATATTACATGTTTAGGGTTATTTGCATGTTTAGGCTAAGCATTCTAGTTATCATGAATTTTCAAAAAAACCAAAAAATCAATTAATTTAGGTTGCATGTTTAGTTATTAGGAATTGTTAATTTCGAAATAAAAAAACAAAAATTGTTGAATTAGGATTAGGTTTGTCATGCATATTTAGAATAGGAATTTTATTTTTGAATCATAAAAAAAAAAAAACAAAAGAAAGCATATAGAATGTTAGTTTTATTTGATTTGCATGTTAAATTTTAATTTCGAAATTAATAAAAAAACAACAAAAATCATCAGGCATATAAGATTAGGGTATATTTTACACATCGTTGCATTTTAGGATTAGGGCATACTCTGCACGTCATTGCATTTTAGGGATTAGGTCATGTTTTGCATGTCATTGCATTTTAGGGTAAAGTTGCATGTAGCTTAACTCTAGATCTTAGTTCTTTTTAATTCATTATAAGTTTAGATAATATTAGATAGATGGCATTTTAGGATCATTTAGGTTAAGATAATATTTTAGTTTAAATTACGATTTTGGCTCAACCTAGCTCCTAATATAAATTAAATGGGATCTTAACCTAGTTAGGTAATTTTCACATTGACCTAATTGCAAATTTCATAAAAAAATCCAAAAAAGTCTTAGGATAAGTCACTTCCATATTTTAGGATAAATTGCAATTTCAAGGAAAAAAGAAAAAATAAAAAGTGTAATGAACATGTCATTTAGGATTAGATTATTTGGAAATGCACATCATTTAGTTTTTAGGCCCATTTAATTAGAAATTGCATGACATTAGAATTACATCATTTAGATTGCATTTAATCATTGCATTTCTTTATAAATTACTTTAGTCATGTCATATAGTTAGGTCATGTTGCCATGTCGCATGCATCACATGATTTTCATTAAAAAAGTGAAAACAAAAAGGAAATTGCGTGTTAATTAGAAATCATATCTAGGGTTGATGATATGAATTCTGATCTAATAACGCAGATGCTTTCGTTGCCACGAGGTAAGTCCCGTAATTTTATTTATTTCTTTATTGGGTGTTAAAACCAATTCAAATTGCTTGCCAAGCATTTTTTCTTGAAAATAAAAGAATGGTACCGAAGGGGCATTAGAGAATTCTAATGTAACCAAGTCCCCGTACCCATAATCCCTGATTCGTAGGAGTAAAGTAAATCTCCCATTATTTTACTTGGGTTTCTAATCGACCCACCAAAAAATAAATTAATGGCGACTCCTAATTGAAAATTAATTGCATGCTAAGAACTTGAACCTAAAGTCGCGAATTGGTATGAGTTTGGGAGAGCCCGAGTTAAGTCTAGACTTAACAATCCATTAGCCAAACCCTAGGTGGTTCACACCCGAAAATTTGGTCGCGACACAAGGGGAGGATGAATCGAGAATGAATGAACAAAGGAGGGCCAACGAGATGGGGATGGTGAAGTTCACAATCTGAACAGTGTCTTAGTAAAAGTGAGTTGTTCTGTTTTCTTTTGGTCTCTCTCTCTCTCCGTCTGGCCGTCACGGCGTTTGTTGGCGTTTGGTTCGACCAAACCGGCGTTTGAGGGTTTTGTGAATGGATCTAGCTTTTTAGATCTAAAAAGCTTCACATGCGTTGGCTTTGAGGAATTTTCACAAACACCTCAGGGGTTCCAAAATTGTGACCGGTTCTGTTGGACCACCTGTGGACCAAATTAGACAGGTCAGTCCAGTTTCAAGACCAGATGGTCCAGTTTCCGATTCCAAAAATGGGGAACCGGTCCTTCTGATCCAGTTCCCGATTTTTGGATAGGATCGGACCGGATTGGAACCGATTACTTATAAGTTTAGTGGATGAAATTTACACTTCTACAAATCGCGCATGCTATTTAGTCTCATGCTTCTTTGGATAAGTCTTATATATATCCGAGTCTATTACCTAAATCCATTGTGTGCATCGTTCATATGGAATTCACATAATGATGGCCAATATGGGTTCAAGTGAATCCAGATTTAAAAAAGTGTTTACTTACTACCCCAGCCGAACCACCATTTTCTCAGTGCTGTAGTCCGCTCAACTCCTTTTGTCTTCTGTGCTTAGCTTGATTTGGACCGTAAAACCTACGAGCCTTTGTATAGGCCATGTTTTGGGTGTGTTGAATGTACCTATAAATATCATTTACACTGAAAATTCTAAAATTTATTATGAAAATGCAACCGAATCATAAAATTTTCGAAAAATGCATTCAATTTTAAAACATGTCATAAAAGTATAAATAAGTCCTATGACTTTTAAAAAGCGCAATCAAATCTTAAATTTTGTCAATTCGGTGCGATCAAGTTTTTTCACTAACTCTATCTAAATTGACGAACATAATTATAGGAAAAATTACCAAAAAAGTCATAAATTTATTATAATTATTCCAATTCAATGATAAATTAATGTTTTGTGGCTAGTTGAGTCATAAATATTTTGTAATTATACAAGTTCAGTCCATTCTATCACGATTGGCCGCTTGGCGTTGATGTAGCTATCGACCAATGCTGGCAACAATTTTGTAGTAATATTTTTTTTAATTATTTTATTTGTTTTATTTATCTTTTTATCTTTTTTTTTATATCTTTTTTTCCTCCTCTTCTCTCCTCCTCCCTCTTTCTTCCTTTGGCTTTGATGATCGGCCAAAGGGTAGGGTTGGTTGGTCGGTCGACTAAGGTAGCTAGGCAAGCTTGACCTAGCCATTGGTGGGGCGAGCCCTCTTATGATCTGGCAAGGACTTGCCCCACTGTCATTGGGTTTGGCGAGATGAGCCCTTGCCAAAACTGGCGAGCACTCGCCTTTGCCTAAAGACAACGAGGCGAGCTTGCCTAGCTGCCTTAGTCCGGCAATCGAGTGGCCCTCCCCTTTGGTCAATTAGCAAAGCCAAAGGAAGAAAGAGGGAGGAGGAAAAAAAAGAAAAAAAATTAATAAAAAAATTTGAAAAAATAAAATAATATTAAAAAATTGTTGTTGGCATTGGTTGGTGGCCAAGTGTTGGCCTGCCAATTTTGATAGGATAGATTAAATTAGTACAATTGCAAAAGGTTTAGGACTCAATTATATAAAAAAACAAGTTTAGAATGGAATTGGCACAATTGCAATAGATTTAGGACTTTTTTTGATAATTTTCCCCATAAATGTGTAATAAGCAACATCACAAATGGGTAAAAAATTTTCGATCCGAATTTTCTCAGCAATTAGGATTAATAAATTCCTAGTTGAACACTTTGAATTACCAAATGAGACTGTGTACATGAAATTCATTAGAACTTTGTATTTTCGTCGATTTAATATACGTGTGACTGTTTAAATTCGTTACATTCTATGTGGTTTTGCTTAGCGTAAAGAAGAAAGTCAATGTTGCATCCGGTGGTGCTCCTGACGGCGGTAGTGTTGCGCACCGATGGTGGTGGCTGTGTGATGGTTTTGTCTGTAGCCATAGCGCCACATGGCTCGCTCATGTGCGGATTTCATCCAGCAATTTAAATTTTAAGGTCTTTTTAGTAAAATTTTAACTCTGCATCTCTAAGTCTTATGCATGTTTTGGAAATAAATCCCTAATCAATATAATAATGATTGTTTAAAAATATTAAACGTTTGAAAATAAGTGTTTCATATATATTAAAAAAATTATATTTGAAAATACCTATAAAATATATGAGTAAATATAATTGTTTTTTTTTTTTTATTTATACTGAGGAACCGTCAGAGATCACATTTTGCTTATGCTAATCGGGATACACACGACTCTCCGGTGCTCGGTCGCAAGCCGTTATTTAGACGTAAACCTCGGAGGAAGTTAGTATAGAACCCCACTACCATGGCCCCCACTTAAAACGTGTTGACAATGCAGAGATTCAAACTCATTCCCTCGGTGATGAGGTATAAGAGCCCAACCAACTGCGTTGCCCACCGTTGGATTTAGTAAATATAATTGTTTATTATGGAGTTTTGAAAGAATTAACTATGTAGGGTTACCTATTTTATATTTGACAAATATATATAATTAAGAGATCAACTCAAAATATCCTTTATCACAATATACAATTACCAAAAAAAAAAAAAAAGTTACAATAAAATTACTCATAAAGGGTTCCATAACAAACTGCTTATATTTCAACATGGACAATGCAATGTGCAGTAAACACGATTATCATGAGTAAAAGTTTGGATACTCATTACGAAGATATGCTTCGTCATACTTCTTAAGTAAATGACATTAACAAATTGATTTAAAAAACATGATAGCCCATATTTAACATTTAAATGATAAATACTCATTGGATCTTTCATGTTCTTAGATGAGATAATCAACGAAGTTCACTAGATGTTGTCACCTTGAAACTTGAATAAAAGACACTTGACACATGCACATATTCATGCACATATTAATTTTTGCATACCATGTTGAAGATTAAGTTCATTTTCATTATAATGGGCCTATTATTATGCTTCTTGCTAAACAATTTGAAGAGAACATTGAATGCATAGGAGTAGATTGTCTGCATTCTTGTATGGCATGATAATGCTCTCAGAGTGATGATAATTGTCCAACATGACAGAAATGGTCAGAAGAAATATACACTCCATCTGCCAACGGACTTGAATATGTCATTTCAAGTGATATTGTTAAGTTTATCTTTTCTCAACAAAGAAACCAAAGCCTCAGGGTGATTTCATCCAACGCCTCCGTGGTTTTCGTAAGAATATATATCCTCCAAGCTTTTCTCATTAATGGTTGAACTGTCAAGTCTTGGCTGTGGGATAGCTCTTCAAGATGGAGGATGTGAGCATGGGGTCATGGGTGGAGCAATTCAACATTTCTATGTTGTTACAGTATCACGGGATAAGTATACTAAAAATGTCAAAAGTTGTGTATGACGCCCACTTTGGTGCTAAAAGTTTATTTTGGATCACTTATGTGCCAAAAGATTTGAAAAACGATCATTTTGGTGTCAACGTTGATCTGATTGACCGAAAATCCGATGTGGCACTTTTTTTATTAATTTTGGAAGTTGATGTGGTTCGTCGAAGAGTACAATCAACATTTAAACAACAAAATAATGCTGTTTGGATCTTTCCCCCAAGTCAAAACCTTAAATCCTTAGAGAGAGAGAGAGGGAGGGAGGGAGGGCATTGCATGGGCTTTCCCGTTGTCTTCTTCTCGAAGAACAACACTAGCACCAACTAGTAACGGCACTGGCACCAGCACCAGCACAACTCTACCTTCAGTTCATCCGACATTGTCGACAAGTCCAAGCTCTTGTCCTCCTCCTTCTCTCCTACTCCTCCTCCTTTCCCCTTCAGAAGGACCCACTTCAACCACTCCCTAAGCAGAGCCCAATCTGCCATCTCCATCTGCACCCTTCTTGTTTCCCTCACCCTCCTCGTCTTCGCTCTCTCCACCTTCGACTCCCCTTCTTCTTCCTCCTCCTCCTCCATCCTCGCCTCCTATTTTTCCTATTGCTTCTTGCCCGAGCAACAACCTCAGCCTCTCCTTATTCACTTAGTCGAGCAACTACGACGAAGGTCGAGCAATGGTGGCTGAGCGAGCTAGGTCGGTGTTAGGCAAGGATCGGACAAAAAAACCCTAATTTCAATTTTCAAATGAGCTGTGCAGTGTCGTTTTTGTGAGGCCATCCACATATGATGACAAAACGATGTTGTTTTCATAAGGAGGACGGAAAATGAGCTAGCCCAGATCTAGTGAGGCCAAGCTCGCCATTTAAAAGCCATGCCAATTTTTTTTTTTAAAAAAAAAAATATAAAAGCCAATTAACCAATTTGGCCGGAATCTCTCGTTCGTGGCGCTAAAATGATCGTTTTTTCTCCGATTTGGTATTTAAGTGATATGACGGAATCTTTTGGCACCAAAATGATCGCCGTACATAACTTTTGACACTTCTAGTGTACTTTCTCCCAGTATTCACACATTTGCAAATTTTGCCAATATGATTGCATGGAAGATTATTATGTTGCACATTACCAATCTCCTATGCAAATGAAGTTATAGTTCTAACTATCACCTACACGGGGGATGAATAGGTGATTGTGCGAAAATGAAAGAATTTAAACAAATATTGCAACAAGACAACTTCTGATGAAGTGGTCAGATTAGTGTACAATTGTACCACAATAAATAAATAGAGTTAGGGATAGAGTATTGCACACTCAAAATTATAGTGGTTTGGTTTTTGCAAGTTTACGTCCACTTTTCCACACTATAGCCAATTGGTTAGAATCCACTGATAAGAACCGATTAGAAATCACAAGATTTGAGCTTTGAATACTCAAGTTTGTGCGAACAACTCTTCACACTCTCAACCTTTAAAATGTCGCAAAATATCACTCAGCAAAGACAAATGTATGAGATCACAAAAACACTATTTAGACTCTCAGAATTAAAAGCTTCAAATCTCGTGAATGCGGATTCTGACCCTTCAGCTTCCAAATCTCCTTATATATTCCTCCTAGTCCAAGCTCACCATTGGACATATCTCCAAGAGGATCATCTAGCCAATCTACTTGTTGGCCCTGGATTTGGTTGAGAAGATCTAATTGCTTCAAAATCACCAAGGGTAAAGCTTCCCATATTTTATCCACCCATACAGCAGTTCAAGTTCCCAAAAAGTTGAGTGTTTATGAATGAAAATAATTTTTCGCCTCTAGAAAAAAATTCTAGGAAAATTGAATCTTTGAAATATAATAATAAGACTTTCCTTTTGAACCTCTTTATAAGTATGGCAAGAAATCCAACCAATCGCCACTAGCCGTTGCATGAAGATGTTTGTCTCCTTCCTAGCCATTTGAGAGAATATATATATGGAAGGAAGAATTAACCACGACTCTGATTCTGGTTGAAGTTGTCTAATCCTATCCTATAAGACTTTCTACCTAAAAAACTATTTATCAAAAATAAGGCCTCTAAGTTTTGTTAGTCATCGAAATCACTTAGGAAATGTTTTCTTAACAATCTCTCACTTTTTGATGATCACAAAACTTGTACGAGCAGAACTTTAAAAAAATATATTATGAAATTTAAATAGCTCTTAAAAAAAAAAAAAAAAAAAAAGCCAGTTTTAAAAGGAGGCACAGTCGATTCAGGAATTGGAGGAGTTGCCCCATGAACTTCCTGAGTATTTAGAACATCATGAAGAACTCCAATCATGTTAGTAAGTAGCATTGGATCTTCTAGAACTACATCAGCATTGTCAACAGCTCTTTTGTCAACAGTATTAGAGGAATCTATGGGAATGTTTTCAGGTCGAGGCTCAAGAGGATATTTGGCATGGTCACACTCCCCCTGAATTGATGCTCCAACTTGAGAAGAAACAACACAAATTGACTTGATGGGATCTTGAGAAGTCTCTTGATGCTTGGCAGGCTCCTGATGCTTAGTAACAATATCAGCATTCTTTGGGTCTTGAGTGAGATCAAGATCCATCATACATACTTGATTATCAGTTAGTTTAATTGTCTTTAGCCTCCTTTTGTTGTTGTTCTGTAGTAACGATTTCCACCATCGGATCAGCTGTTGTTCCTGTTCCTGTTTCTTCTTCAGCATCAATTTCTTCTTCAGCATCACCTTCAGTCAGGTTGATATACACCAATGATATCATCCAAATCAACTGTGTCTTCATCGGACTTAACTAGCATGTTTGCGTTAAGCCTTTGTAGGAAGGAAGGCTTGAGAGCTACGTCTCTATTCAGCAACCCTTCGTCTGTTGGTGGGGCGATTAACTGGATCTGGTACAATTTCATCTGCATCAACATTCAAAAGTCTACCTTTTGCATTCTTTCAACATTCAATGGTATGCTAGAAACTCATATTCCGCACCATTTGCTCATCTATCTTCAGTAGAGTTAATTGAAATATGCTCAACTTTTTTGGGATCTCGATGTCCAGTTTACGAAAAATCTTCGTGATCAGAGAACCATAGGGCAATTGCCCCTTGTTATCCAAGACATTTCTATACATATGCAGTATAATAAGATGAGCAATAGAAAATGAGCAACCATTTAAGATGGCTCACATCTACTTGGCTTAATATCGAGAAATATCAATCGTCGAAGATACCTTAGGTCTTAAGCAGTTAATAATAATCTTATGAAGAATAATCTACCTCAAAGGAAACAATTGATGATAGACATGCGACTTGTCATCTCTGGTGAAGTTAGAAATTCCAGAGAGTTGTCTATATGCAACATCAGGATCGATGTCTATAGGCTCAAATTTTGAGTATTGAATCCTCAACAATTTACCCATTTCCCATACTTGATCAAATAAGATTTGTCAAACACTTTGAACTCAATAGTATTTACTGAGTAAAAAGAAAGTGTTGAATAGAAATGAGTATTCAAAGCAGGGTATGTGGGATATCCAGTGACACACAAAGCAATCAATAGCCGATTACCAAAGAGCTACTTAAGATAAATATTAATGGACTCGAAAAAGGCAAAGTCGACAATTCTCTATTTGATAACTTCCATATTCATTAGAGATTTGAAGTATTGTTGATGCGCTTCAGATTTGATCAGTTTATTTGCATGATCATTATCTGTCACCTACTCATTGATTCTCCTTTTGAAACTTGCACAAAGGTTTTTATCATTATCCCCCCTTCGTCCATCATCATCAGTCCTTTTCTGAGCAGCAAAAGTTTCGGCCACTTTCTCTTTCCCTTTTTGAGATTTAATAGCACTCGAATCACTAGCACTAGTGTTGGGGGGGGGTGCATACTTCTAATAGGATACACCAACATCAACTCCAAAGCCTCTTTACTCTCAAAGCTATGTTTAGCCAAAAGCCGTGAAATAACGTCCTCATTATTCCCTAATGCCTTACGAGTAGCAATAATTGATCTTAACTACAAATACTCAAAAGAAGTTTATTTGTCAACCGTACCTTCAACACTGTTTGAAAAGTTGGACAGATCAAAGAACTGAGGGCTTCCGCGAACTCTGAGATGTAATCCCTGAACGCGATTTGATCTTCTTGAACCAGAAGGTCTAGGCTTCGTTTTAGGAGCAGTTTTTGGGGCCATGGTTCTGAAAGTAAAGAAAATTTTTGAACTTTTTGCAATAGAGAAGAAGATACTGGAAGGGTTTTGCATATAGAGTGTTCATGAGAAAGAAGAAAGACAAAGAAGAAAGAAGAAGTTTTTACTTTTTACGTGGGAGAAGTACACGAATGGTGCCATAAGTTGTGTACGGTGCTCACTTTGATGCCAAAAGTTTCAATCGGATCATTTAAGTGTCAAAAAATTTGAAAAATGCTCACTTTGGTGTCAACGCCGATCTGATCGGCCGGAAATCCATGTGGCTTTTTTTATTGGTTCCGTATGCTGATGTGGCTTGCTAGAGTTTGAGGTCATGTCAGATTTTGACTGGAATCTTTCGCCGGTGGCCGGAATCTTTCGCCGGTGGCACCAAAGTGATCGTTTTTCCTCCGATTTGGCACTTAAGTGATTCGACGAAAACTTTTGGTACCAAAGTGAGCACCGTACACAACTTATGGCACCATTAATGTCATTTTCCCCTTTTTACGTAATATGAACCGACTTGATTGAAAGGGTTTTTTTTTTTTTTTTAAAAGATTTGATTTTTGAGGGAAAATAGGTAAAAATTGTATATCATTTTTTGAAAATAATAAGATAAACAATTTCCGAAATGGATTGATAAATTTAATTCAGGAAAAAAATATACCTAATATGCTTCCAAAAATACTCTTACCACCAAAAACTTTGAAATTGCAATAGTTGATCTACTCGATCTCTTTTGATATACCCTATCTTTAGATACTTAAAGCAAATGGATTAATAATGCTGAGTTTAATGCGAACAAAATCAAATGCCTTTTTTGTCAAGGGATTTTGTAAAAATGCCAACTAATTGATTTAAAGAAGGGAAAAAGCCACAAAAAACCCTAAACTATGCACAAAGTGACAAAAATACCCCAAACTTTTTTTTGCACCACCAAAAACCCCAAACTTTGCCATCCATCAAACATTTACCCCAAACTATTTTTTGTGACACAAAAAATCCCGAACTTTCATTTCTGTGACACATTTACCCTAAATCTTAGGGGCATTTTGGTCATTTTGCTTTTAAAAATATTTTTCTTTTTTTTCTTTTTCTCTTCCCTCCGCCGGAGCCGACGGAGGGAAGCCGGCGTCCGGCGAGGGCTGCCCTCGTTGGCGTCGGCCCAGGCGAGGGCGGCCCTCGCCTGGGTCGGGCGAGGGCCTCCCTCGCCAGATCTGGCGAGGGCACCCTCGCCCGACGCCGATGAGGGGTGCCCTCACCCGACGCAGCGAGGGCGGCGGGCGGCGGGCGGCCCTCGCCGCGTCTGGCGAGGGCCGCCCTCGCTCGACGCAGCGAGGGAGGCCCTCGCCGGCGCGGCGAAGCCGCCGCCCCGCTGCGTCGGGCGAGGGCACCCCTTGCCGGCGTCGAGCGAGGGTACCCTCGCCGGATCCGACGAGGGAGGCCCTCGCCCGACCTAGGCGAGGGCCGCCCTCGCTTGACGCCGACTTCCCTCCGCCGGAGCCGGCGGAGGGAAGAGAAAAAAAAAAAAAAGAAAAAAAAGAAAAAATAGAAAAAGACAAAAATACCCTTAATGGGATAAATGTGTCACGGATGGCAAAGTTTGGGGTTTTGGTGGTGCAAAAAAAAGTTTGGGGTATTTTTGTCACTTTGTGCATAGTTTAGGGTTTTTGGTGGTTTTTTCCCTTTAAAGAATCAATAAACCGAATGTTTATTTCACCGTTATTGATGTGGTCGTGTATGAAATGGTGTTTGATTTCTGTGTGCTTGGCCCGAGAATGTAAGATTGGATTTTTCATCAGGTTGATGGTACTTGTATTGTCACATTTGATTGTTGTATTTGAGTCCACTACTTCATAGTCCTTCAATTGCTGCTTCATCTAGAGAATTCGTATGCAATAACTACCTAAAGCGACATACTCAGCTTTAGCGGTTAATAAGGCTACTGTTGATTGCTTTTTCGAGAACCAGGATACAAGCATGTTGCCCAACAACTGACAAGTTCTAGATGTACTTTTTCTGTCAATCTTACTTCCTACAAAATCAGCATCGGAATACCCAAATAACACAAATTCCGATTTGTTAAGATATTAGAGGCCCAGAGACAGGTTATTATTAATACACTTGATGATCCATTTTACTGTGGAAAGATGAGACTCTAGAATCTGATTGAAATCTTTGCGCACATACATACAGTAAAAAGGATATTAGGTCTTGAAGTGGTGAGATAAAGTAGGGAGCCAATCATGCTTTGGGATAGTTTATGATCAACTTTCTTTCTATTTTCATCTTTGTCGAGCTTTGAAAATGAAGATATATGAGTTTCCATCTTCTTTGAATTTTCTATGTGAAATTTTTTCACAAGCTCTTCGGCATATTTTTCTTGAAAAATAAAGGTTCCTTATTTTGTCTACTTGATTTGCAATATGAGGAAATTTTTTAAATTTTCTCATCATACTCACCTCAAATTCGTCTGACATCAATTTAGCAAAATTTTTGTAGAGATTTTCATTAGAAGATCCAAAAATAATGTCACCGATATAATTTGCACCAGTAGAATTTCCTTATCTTCTCTCCGAATGAATAAAGTAGTATCAACATTACCTTTCTCAAAGTCATTCTGAATGAGGAAAGTTGTCAACCTTTCATACCAAGTACAAAAGGCATTTTTCAGACCGTAGAGGGCTTTCTTTAGCAAATAGATGTGATATGACTTTCATGGTTCTTCAAAGTCTGGACACTGTTCTACGAACACTTTCTCCTTTAATGAATTCCTTCTTCTTGTGAGTAGCCTTTGACAACTAGTCTTGCTTTATTCCTCGTGACTTTCCTTGATCATCGAGCTTGTTCCTATAAATCCATTTTGTTCCTACAATGGGATGATCTTTTCATCTAGGAACTAATTTCCACAATTCATTTATCTAGAATTGTTGAAGTTCCTTATGCATCGCTTGGATCCAGTTTTCATCTGATAGGGTTTCTTCAGTACTTCGTGGTTCAATATCTAAAATAAGTGCCAAAGTATTGACGGCATCCTTTAGTGTAGATCTCGTTCTAATCTTGTCGTCGAAGTTTCGATGATTAGATCCTTTGGATGACTTGACTTGTGCTTTCAGTTTCTATTAAATTTGTCGAAGATGTTGTATGCTTCCCGAAAGTGCTAGTATTTTCACCTAAAGGGGGGTGAATAGGTGTAAAAACAAATTAGGCTAAGGCTGTAAAGAATTTTTTTTCTTCAAGCAAAGTTTGATTGATATTAGACTTTTGATATGAATTCAAATTCAAATACAATATTTTGAAAATTAACAGGACTCAGAAAAATATTACAACTAACAAATCAAAAGAGTTAAGAGAAAAGAGAATTAAACACAAGATTTATTGTGGTTTGGTTTAGATTAAGCCTACGTCCACTCTCCCATGCTGACAATTGTCGCGATCAAATTTTCGAGAGTGAACCACCTAGGGTTTGGCTAATGGATTGTTAAGCCTAGACTTAACTTGGGCTCTCCCAAGCCCATACCAATTAGTGACTTAGGTTTAAATTCTTAACGTGCAATAATTTTTAAGCTAGAAGTTGTCACTAATCTATTTTTGGTGGGTCGATTAGAAACCCAAGTAAATAATGGGAGATTTACTTTACTCCTATAAATCAGAGATTCTAGGTACAGGGACTTGGTTACACTAGATTTTTCTAATGCCCTTTCGGTACCATTCTTTTATTTTCAAAAATGCTTTTGCAGGCAGCTTAAATTGATTTTAAATCTATTTTCCTAACATGTGAGGCGATCATGCGAGTGCGCAAACCACCAATTTAACACCCAAGAAAGCAATGAGTAATTTATTTGACTTACCTTGTAACAACGAAAGTACTTGCATTGTTAGATCGGAATTCACATCATCAATCGTAGATATGATTTCTAATTAACTCCCAATTTCTTCTTTTTTTTTGTTTTTCACTTATTTAATGAAAATCATGCAATATGCAATGCAATATAATTAAATGACCTAATTCTAATGTCATGCGATCTCTAATTAAATGGACCTAATGACCATCTCTAAATGACGTGCATTTCATGAATCTAATCCTATATGATATTTACATGAAATTTTTATTTTTCCTAAAAATGTAACCTATCCTAGAGAATGGAACTAATTTATTTTAAAACATTTTTTTTTTTTTGCATTTTTCATGAAATTCGGAATTAGGAAAAATGTGAAAATTATCAAACCAGATTAAGATCCTATTCAATTTGCATTAGGAATTAGGTTAAGCCAAGTCCTAATTTAAACTAAAATATTATCTTAACCCAAATAATCCTAAAATGCAATCCGTCTAATATATAAACTTATGATAAATTAAGAAAAAATATTATCAAGAATTAAACTAAGTGCAATTTTTCCCTAATATGCAATGACTTACGAAAGGTGCCCTAATTCTATATGACATATATGTGATGATTTTTTTATTTTTTATTTCCATTTCTTGTAAAGTTCGAAATTAAAATTGCAAATTTATAAAATGAACATCTAACGTCCTAAATTTATGTTTTTGGTATTTTTTATATTTTTTATTTCAAAAATTCAGGATAAATAAAATGCTTAGTCTAATTATGCAAATTACCAAAAGCACACGAAATTCTAATATGGACCTAATCTAGCTCAAACACATTTCAAAATAAATAAAGCAATCAAAACAAGACAAGCACCAAGCCATTCAAAGATATCATATATCATTCAGATCAAGGGATAATATCTCGCTAATAAAATCGATAAATTGATTTTGAGCCTTGAAGATCAAAATATCAATTTTATTTTCACTTGATTAATTATTTCATCTAAAGCCTTATAGACGAAATAAAAAATCCAGGCGTGGTTGCGAATCAGGAAATATATCCTAATGAATATTATATATCTTACTCAAAAGGTTTAAATTAGATATCAATCTCATCAATCTAGGCAATATGATATTTAAATCAAATTAAGATGATATTTTTTACCTAATTGCCGAATATACTTCCGAATTCGAATTTGTCGATGGATGGCTTGCGAACGGTGATTGCTTCGATTGAGGAACGGTTCTGGACAGTAGCTGGGGTGTCGCTGACTACAAGATATGAATGGCGGTCGTTATTTGCACGCTTGCTAGACTCGCGTCACAAAAGCGAGAGATGTGGGCTTCGTGGGAATTGGTTTGCTTGGACTTCACTAGTCAATTTGAATGGTCTGCAAAGAAAAAGAAAGTGATCTATTTATTTTTTTATTTGCTCTTTATGTGCCCCTCTTTCTCTTCGTTAGTGGACTTCATGCCTGCAAATGATGGCCGCAAAACATGACGTGGTATTCATGCTGGATGGGAGATGGTGGCCTTGTTGGACCTCGGCGAGACCTGCAAAGAATGAATACAAATGAAGCGGCCAAAGTCTGAACTAGGTAGCGATGGTTCAAACGTCCCTAGGATGTGCTGGTTCGTGGTATCGAGCACAACAACGAACGAGGATTACTGTGACAATTTGCTTGGGTTGCTGTGTTCACCGAAAAAACTTGCGAAAATTCAATCAAGAATACAAAACCAGCGTTGGCTACTTACGGCCAAGGAGGACTCGTGATGCGGGTGAGGCGATTGGTGGATGAGCTGGACACCTCTAAGCAATTTGCTACGAGGCTTTTGTTGAGTTAGAACACAACCTGCCCAAGAAGCCTGGAGGATGCTGGACCGTCTTTGGGAAACCTGTGTGACTGCTGGAACGCTGGTGCTGGCCTGAAAACTTCGCTGATGTGGTCGAGATGTGCTGAAGATTGCGCCAAGATGCTGTCGGAAAGCTTCGCCGAGATTGACGGTTTGCTACGTGAAAACTCGGTGCACGCTTGTCAGAGGAAACCCCACCCTTCGTTGACCTATTGATCAGCGGACTTAGACCACCTCTTATCTCCTCTCCTTTTTTTTTTTTTCACTCACGTCTCTCTCTGTATCATGGCTCCTTTTGGCCGTGAGCTTCTTTCAATGGTGGGCTCTATATGTGTTGTTCTTTTCTCGTGAACGAAGGTGCTCTCGCTCTCTTTGCTCCGAATTGTGGCCGTGTATTCTCAATTATTTGGCCCTTGGCTTTGGTCGTGAAGCGTTCCTTTTATACATCAACGGGCAGGGTTACAAAAAAGCAAATCGTGTTTCCTCTTTTGATTACTCAAAAGATATCATGATTTGTCCTTTTCTTCCCTCCTTTTGACCGTGAGCCCATCCTTTGGCGATTCATGCATATTTATTTCCTTTTGACTGTGTATGCTGAATAATCTTTATCAATTTTATTTCTTTCAACTAAATATTAGCTCACGAATTGATCGATTCCATATATTATGCTAAGGATAAGCGCTTTGTTCATAGAAAGGAAAGATTCATATTTTCAATTGCCAAAAAGTTCAAGATTATGCAAACGCAACCATAAAGGAATCGATGAAGTATATTCCATGACCTTGTAAGAAAATATTTAGAGTTTCATTCTCCCGAGTCCATCCACCACGTCAATCCAATGCGAATGCAATAAAAAATGAATGCACCTAAAATTATATGTTATGCAATTAACTATTTTTTCAGGGATAAAATTAATCCTAATTTTTTAATGCAATAAATGAATAAACAAGTCACCAAAATTTAGCTGTCAACAGCAGTCTTCTGGCTAGATTTCATTATGGAATCAAAAGAGAATTATGGCACTTTGAGAATGATCACTTAGTGAAAAGTTTCTTTCTCACTAAGTTACTCTTTTGTGATTTTCTCTCTTGAATACAATCGTCAGCACTATTGATGAAGAACAAGCGAGTGGAAAGGCTTTGATTTTGGAATTTTAATTCTCACGGACTATCTCAAAATGAACCAAATGATCTTCAATACTCCTCCATGCCTTTCTAACCATCGGCACTTTCCAAAAGAATTTCTTCCAATCATCCCATTGGATGAAATCAATTAAAGAAATCTTGTAGCCATTTGAAAATTGAGGCGAAAATCCGATGATCTTAGTTACCCATACAATTAGAATCTTGGTTTCCATAAGTAGATGTTTCCCAAAAAGAAACTTGCCTTCGAGATTGATTTCATCAATCTGTGGTTGATTTGATCAATATATTTAGAAAAAGGAAAGTGAGATTCTCCACCCAAAAGCCATATATGTGATATTGGCTAGTGAATTAACCTAGAGGCGGGGTGAATAAGTTATTGCGGAATTCTTTTGGAATCTTTTAATTAAAAAACATCAACAATAAATAGATCATGCATTCACAAAGTAAATAGAGTAGGGTAAAGAGAATTGACACAAGGTTTATAGTGGTTCGGCTTGTTCCAAGCCTACGTTGTGACATCCAGATTTTCGGGTCCTAATTTTGACTGGATAAATAGGGCCGTTTTCGTTCAGTTGAAGCCGGGGGTTGTGAAATTGAGGAATATGAGGGATTTTTGGATAAAGAAAATAATCAATTTGATAAGTGAGACATCAATTGATTTTATGGGAGTCAATGTAATTTGAATCAAGAGGGATTAAGGTCCGCCTTTGACCGCACAATTGAGACTCAAAAAGGTTTTATGGACAAGCCAAGACGTGAATTAAAGTATGGTGACATTGGATTATTTTTGTGGACTTCAATTGGATTCAATTGAAAGAAAAATGGAGGAAATTGAGATGTACAAAGTTTCGGACCCCGGCGGAAAACTAATTGGACCTATTGAAGAGGTTGTGGGGTAGTGGACCATGACATCATCGGTGATGTCATGGTGGGCCACCTTTGAGGGAATAAAAGAAAAAGGAAAAGGAAAAGAAAGGGGCGGAGAGAGAGGGGGTGGGCCCCACTTGTCATCCCCTACCTTTGGACTAAAAAAAGAGAGAGAGGAAAGAGAGGAGGAGGGAGGGAGCCGGTCGAGCAGCAGCCCCCCCCGTCGACGCCGTCCGCCCATCACCATGCCGCCGCCGTCGCGCCCGGCTACCTCTGTTCGCCGCCGCGCGCCGTTCGTTCGCCCGCCGCCTCGGCCGCGACGACCAGCCCGCCTCGCCTGCAGCTCGCCGTACACAGCCCCGCACCCAGCCACGCCATCCACCGCTTGTTTCGCCGCCATGAGCCACTGCCGTG
The DNA here is from genome assembly GCA_014182555.1 of Eucalyptus erythrocorys. NCBI lineage: Eukaryota > Viridiplantae > Streptophyta > Magnoliopsida > Myrtales > Myrtaceae > Eucalyptus > Eucalyptus erythrocorys. The sequence continues at coordinate 24,883,065 of CM024601.1, read as the reverse complement.
AGCCGCCCCTCTCCCCCGCCGTTCCTCCGCTCGATCTAGCCCCGGATCTCCTCTTTCTCAGCCTCAAATCGCACCAACCTGCAGCAAACCAGATCTGGAAAAAGAAATGGGTATGGTAGCGGGTTTTGGGTCCATTTTGGCCAGCTTCCCAGCCCCGGATGCAAGATCTCCTTTGGGGAAAGTCGATCTCGGCGTCGCCCTCTTCGATTTGAGCTAAGCGGCGTCCAAATCCATGAGTTTATCTCACTAATCCTTAATTAGAAGGTTAATTATGTCCTAAGTGTGTTTAGTTTAAATTAAGCATGTTTAGGTGGATAGATTAGATTATTTTATTCTAAGTTGGATTAGTAAATTGGTTTAAGTTTAATTGTGTTTAATTAAAGTTAAAAGGGGTTAATTAAAGTTAAGTGGTGATGTGACTTAATTGGATTTTAATTTAGATTTATTTAAATATTGGAAATTCGGCTGAATAAAATAATAATATAATATTCCGAAATTAATTAAATATTATTAATTAAAAAAACGGAAAAATTTATTTTTAGCTCAGGTTGCTCGAATTTCGTGCTAATCGCTGTTGTGATGTTAGAATTTAAATTTGATGCTTGATTTGTGGCAAATTGAGTGTGATTGCGTTAATTAGGGGTTATGTATAGAAATGTTAAGTGTGGAAATTGATGGGGATTTGGCCGTGATTGACCGCCTATTAGAGGCCGTGATGAACCACCTTTTCGAAGGTCGTGCCGAGTGGGGCCGTGATGCCACTAGTTGTTTAACCACCTTTTCGAAGGTCGTGCCGAGTGGGGCCGTGATGCCACTAGTTGTTTAACCACCTTTTCGAAGGTCGTGCCGAGTAGGGCCGTGATGCCACTAGTTGTTTAACCACCTTTTTGAAGGTCGTGCCGAGTAGGGCCGTGATGCCACTAGTAGTTGAACCACCTTTTCGAAGGTTGTGCCGCGTGGGGCCGTGATTACCACCAATTGTTGAGCTTACCCTTAGGGTCGCGGTTGGGAGCATTGATTGATTTGATAGAATGACATGTAATCGGCCGAGCCGATTGATCGTTGAGACGATCCATGTGGTTGATTGATTGATGACGTGATTGTGCGTCGCTTATTGAATTGTCACATTTACACATGATTGAATGATATGAACTGTACTAACCTGCAGGCGCGGATTGTTGCGAGGTAAGTCTTCTTGATGTGTGGCTAGTTCATGCTGGGTTGTATTTTCTTTCTAATAGGGGCTTAGGAGGGGTGAACTTGCTGAGACAATGTCTCACCCCGTTGTGGGAAAAATATTTCAGGGCCGTAGATGACGATTCTAGCGGAGTATGGTGGACTGCCGATGCAGTTGGGTAAGGAGTTGCAGAGCCAAGAAGATGAAGGATCGACGATCGAATCCGATTAGTAGTCTTAGGACTGTTCTTTCTTTTTAGTGGTCCGATCCCTAGTGTGTAGACTTCGACCCAGTTTGGCTACATGTAATCCTTGGTTGATTTTATGTCAGCTTGTTGGCTTGTATTAAATTGATTTTTGTTCCTGCTGTTCTATCCCGCTTTTAAATTGTCAGGGGTTTATTAATACGTTCCGCATGCGTATAAATAAAATTTAATTGGGTCGGCGACACTACATGGGAATGTCGCAATTGCACGACCATGGCGGGTTGTTCACGTGTCTCGGGGTTCGGGGCGTGACATACGTCCACTCTCCATGCTGGCAGCCAACTGGCTATAGTCACTATGTAGCAAATGAGAGCTGTTACAATTCACGAATTAGACTTCTTCAGTAGACAGTCTCTCCTACAGCTTCTTGCTGTTATCACACTAAAAGTGACTCTCTTTGATACATAGATTGAATACGAGAGATTTTAGTGAACAAATGATTTCAGAAGTTCTAACATCGAGATTTTTCTATCTAGTCTCTCTCTCTCTCTCTCTCTCTCTCTCTCTCTCTCTCTTTTCGAGCAACACCGATCCACCGTAAATAGCCTCCGTGCCTTCATACCCGTTGGCACTTTCCGAGAATTCATCCAATCAACCCGTTGGACTGAATCAATTTAAGTGATATTCACGTCGCTGAAAATGTAAGTAGACAATAGCTCGTCAATCTTGTTCGCCCATACAATCAGGATCTTGAGTTCCCAAAATTAGATCATTCCAAAAATTCACTTGTTCTTCAACGGATAAAAATCCGAAGAATAGATCTTTCGAGCTCATGATCACAGCCAGAGATATTCCATGGATAAGTTAGGGAATATAATATCCAAATCTTACTTTCCTTAACCATAAAAATAACCTGTTGCCAGCCTGTCAAAATCGCAAACTGTCTTCAGACTTTAGATTTGGGTCTTAAAGGTCTTCAGACGGAAACTGGGTCTTGACAGTCTTCAGACGGAAAAACTTCAGATCGAACTTTGGGTCTGACTGTCTTTAGACGGAAAACCTTTGTGACTTGAATTCTCCAGACTTAACCGACTGAGTCTTGGATTCTTCAGACCTTACTCTTGAGGCTGTTTTGTCAACTTCAAAACTCCAAGGGATTTTTCTTCAACAATCTCCCCCTTTTTGATGGTGACAAAACCCTTAGCAAATTTGCGAATTTAAAAACCTACAAGAAATACTCATATATATTTTGAGAATTATTTTTGCAAAACAGAGTGTTAGTCAAATAACAATTATCCTCACAAATATAATGATCCTGCAATGCGAATTCATAAGTCTAAAAATCCAAATGTCAAATCATCAGGATAAAGTCATAAAGATTCAACAGTTCAATCCAAATCTAAATCAAAATGAAAACAGCAAACGAAATAAAAGTTCAAACGAAATAAAAGTCCAAATAAAAACAAGCTTAAAAAAACTTCAAATCTGCAAACTCTCCCCCTTTTTGTCCCATCAAAGGAGGTAGAGTGAATAATAGATGGTTTTGAAAATGATTCAGGGCTCTCCAGGAAAACGAACAAGCTAAAATTTGCTAAGATCCTGTACTGTCTTCTCGAGTTTTGCAAGAGCTTCCTTCACTGAAACCAATTCTGCACTGTTCTGATTTGATTCAACTTGAGCTCTCAGTGAGTTGATCTGATCTTGCATATTCACAAAAGTACTCAGCATGGCCTTCTTTAAGTTCCTTAGCTCATAATCCATTCCAAACACCTGCTTCTTGAGGTCCAACATAACATCCAACAGTTGTGTAAAAGCTGTCGAATTAGCAGTACTGCACTAGGACCAGTAGATTCAGTTCTAGGAGTTTGGAAACTCGGAGCATCCTGTTCAGCCCTTTCCTTTTTTATTGGTGAGGATTCTTCATTCTCTGGGAAATGAGATGCATATACCTTCTCAGGATCAGCACCTAACCTACTCACATCACTAAAATGGGGAGAAGTACACTAATGGTACTATAAGTTGTGTACGGCGCTCACTTTGGTGCCAAAAGTTTCAATTGGATCACTTAAGTGCCAAAAAATTTGAAAAATGCTCACTTTGGTGCCAACGCCGATCTGATCGATCGGAAATCCACGTGGCATTTTTTTATTGGTTCCGTACGCTGATGTGGCTCGCCGGAGTTTGAAGCCACGTCAGATTTTGGCCGGAATCTTTCGCCGGTGGCCGGAATCTTTCGCTGGTGGCACCAAAGTGATCGTTTTTCCTTCGATTTGGCACTTAAGTGATCCGACAGAAACTTTTGGCACCAAAGTGAGCGCCGTACACAACTTATGGCACCATTAGTGTCCTTTTCCCACTAAAATGTAAAGGCGAAATTGTTCCTTGCTCAGTAGCAACTCCCCCTGTGTTGATGCCAGTGGGTGGAGTAGAATATTCCTCGCCTGCATCTATATCAGCACCGTGATGTTTCTCGGTCTCTTCCCATTGAGCGAATGATGGCTCAAATCCCGCAGCCAAATCCTCCCGCTTTCTTCTTCATCCTTCTTCCTTCATCCTTCTTCCTTCTTTCTTCTTCTGCTTTCCTATGTCTTTCCTCTTCTTCTCTCTGTTCCTCTTCTCTTCTTCTCTGTTCTTCCTCTTTCTTCTGCTTCTTAGCTTCCTTCTCCCCTGCTTCTTTTCTTGCCCTCTCTCCAGCCTCTGTTCTCAAACTAACAAGGCTCCTCAATTTTGAGAGAGCAGACAAAGTCACGGCATCATCCTCATCCTCTTCATTTTGCAGGATGATTTTTCGACGTTTTTTCTCAGCCATGGGCTCTTTGCCCTTTCTCTTTGATGAAGCAGTGGGGATCTTCTTGGAAGATGTCTCTTCCCTCAACCTTTCCAAAGGCAACATTTAGCTCGGGAAGCTTCATCTTCATCACCATCTTCTCGCCCAATAAGCATCGGACTTAATTTGGTCGGGCATAGAGGAGCAGGAATCGAATATCGAAATGCCCGAACAGCTTGGTGATGATCGATGAATAAGGCAATTGACCCTTATCCTTAACCACGAGTCCCGTACATGTGGAAAAGAATAACATGTGGGAGAGAAAAGGGTCTGCTTTGGTTGATGGCAAACATCAGCTTGGCTTCGGTCTTGGAGACATCAGTCTTCGAGGTTGTCTTGGGCCTGATACAGTTGATGATGATTTTGTGCGGCAATACATTTGTGGCATTCATCCTAGTATAGGATATTTTGCCCTCTATAGTTTTGTCACGCACAATATCCAGAGTTGCATAGGCTGTGGACACCTGTATTGGTTGGAAACTCCTTCTCTCCACCCCAATAATATCAGCCAGCATATCAACATCAACTATATAATCCTCGTCCATGAAAGAAAAAGACAACCGATTTGCATCCAAAAACGACAAATTTGAGTAAAAATAAGCCGTAAGTTCAGAGTGGGCGTTAGTTGTATCTATGCAGAAACTTTCCAATTGTAGCCTAGCAAACTTCCCTCTAAGATTTATCTTCAACGAATCAAGGAAGTCAAAGTCCACACTTCTTGGATTTACTACACCTCTCTTCAATAGCTTCATGTATACTCGTTCATGCTCTTTAGACCGAAACAAACTTCCCGAAGGACAAACAGAGTTAGCAGCCACACCTAATCGCGGCTGAAAGTGAGAGAATAGTCTCTCATCATCATCTAGGGTCTCGATTGGAGTATTTTCAAGCGGATTACTCGAAATGTTTTCGAGTGTTCTTTGCGCCGTTCCTTCCTTAACAACTTTCAACTTCTCCATTTCAAGCAAGAAGAGATACTCACTCTTGAATCCTCTTTCTTTTAAATAATCCTCAATCGTCTTTAGACTTACTCCTCCATCTTTAAGCCTTTTGTAAAGATCAAAAGCAACATTCGGTTTAAGAGTCATTACCGGCTCCGCTTTTGTGATCCCTTCTTCAAAATGTTGACTTTCGGCTTCCCTTTGAGGAGATTCCTTGCCTGTGAGGTCCACTCTTGTAGGACCCTCTGCTTGTCTCTATGGTCCCCTGCTTGCGATTCTTAAAGACTTCTGAGACGACATTTTTGGAGCACATACGAAGTTTCAACTTGTTCGTCAAAAAGATGAGATTTTTATCGAAAAAGATGATGAAATAGGAACGGTAAATGGAGCTTTTAGGGTTTTGAAAGTGAATGGGTATAGAGATGAGTTGCAAAAGAGTAGTAACGGATGAAAGTGACGATTCGTGTGTATAAATAGTGAAAATAAAATCCGGAAACTGAATCGTCGCCAAAAAGTAAAGATAAAAACTGCTAAAAATAAACCGTAATTTCGAAAAGAAGAAAACTGCCTTTTTGAAAATATAAACCGCCATAATTGCATGTCAGAAATTGAGTAAAAAGAGATTTTGAAGATTCAAAAAGTAATTAACAAAAATAATATAATGCCGAGAATATGAAGAAATACATATAAAGACTTTAAAATAGAGTCTGATAGTTGTTTAGACTTTACCTTAGAGTCTGAATTCTTTTCAGACTTTACCTTTGAGTCTGAGCGCCATCAGACTTTACGTTGAGTCTGAACATCTTCAGACCTTGCGTTGAGTTTGAAACGCCTTCAGACCTTGCGTTGAGTCTGAACTTTTCAAGACTTTAATTTTGAGTCTGAACCTCTTCAAATCTTACGATACTTAGTCTTGAACGAATTGATTCAAAGTGAGCCTTTTCTAGGGGCTTTGTGAATATATCTGCTAATTGATTCTTTGAATCTACATACTAAATTACCACTTCTCCACTTTGAACATGATCTCGAATGAAATGATGCTTGATTTCAATGTGCTTTGCTCTTGAGTAAAGTATTGGATTCTTTGTGAGGTTGATTGCGCTTGTGTTGTCACATTTGATTTCTGTACTTGTTACCTCAACTCCAAAGTCTCTCAATTGTTGTTGCATCCATAGGATTTGAGAGCAGCAACTTCCAAGAGCTATGTACTCGCTTCGGCGGTTGAAAGAGCCACGGTACCCTGTTTTCTTGAGAACCAAGACACCATCCCGTTTCCCAATAATTGACATGTACCGTAGTGCTTTTTCTATCCACTCTACAACCAGCAAGGTCAGCATCGAATATCCAAGGAGAGTAAAATCTCCTTGTTTGGAATACCACAGACCTAGCTTAGATGTAGTTGCAACATATTTAATAATGCGCTTAGCAGCAGTCATACGAGATTCTTTAGGATTAGATTGAAACCTAGCACATATGCAAACACTAAATAAAATATCAGATCTAGATGCTGTAAGGTAAAGAAGTGACCCAATTATACTTCTGTATAGCTTTTGGTCTACACTCTTTCCTTCTTCATCTTTATCCAGCTTTGATGAGCTTGATATAGGAGTTTCTGTTTTCTTGCAATTCTCCATTCCAAACTTCTTGATAAGGTCTTTTGCATACTTCTCTTGGTGAATAAAAGTTCCTTCGCTTGATTGTTTAATTTGAAGTCCCAAAAAGAAGTTTAATTCACCCATCATGCTTATCTCAAATTCATTCTGCATACACTTTGAAAAATTCTTGCAAAGCTTTTCATTAGAAGAACCAAATATTATATCATCAACATAATTTGAATAAGTATGAAATCCTTGCCTTCTCTTTTTATAAATAAAGTAGTATCTACTTTACCTTTAGAGAAACCATTTTGAATTAAGAAATTACTTAACCTTTCATACCATGCTCGAGGTACCTGTTTTAAGCCATATAAAGCTTTCTTCAATTTGAAAACAAGGTTTGGTTTTCTAGGATCTTCAAATCCTGGTGATTGTTCCACATAGACTTCTTCTTGGATAATTCCATTTAGGAATGCACTTTTACGTCCATTTGGAATAACCTGAAATTCTTAAAACAAGCAAAAGTAAGAAGTAATCTTATAGCTTCTAACCTTGCCACCGGAGCATAGGTTTCATCATAGTCGATGCTTTCTTCTTGTGTGTAATCTTTTGCCACAAGTCTTGCTTTGTTCCTTACCACTTTTCCTTGTTGATCAAGCTTGTTCCTGAAAACCCATTTGGTATCAATAATTGATTTACCTTTTGGTTTTGGAACTAGCTCCCAAACATTGTTGATTTTGAATTGATTCAATTTTTCTTGCATTGCTTCAATCCAACTTTCATCTTTTAATGCATCTTCTATGTTTTTAGGTTTGATCTCAGAGATGAGTGCAAGAGCACTAGATTCTTCACGTCTTTTAGATCTTGTACGAACTCCTTCATCAATATTGCCTATGATGAGATCTTTAGGGTGACTTGATTTGTGCTTCCAATTTGTAGTTGGTTTGTCATTTTGATGAGGCTCTTCTTCAGTTGGAACTACTGATTTGGTTTGCGGCTGAGTCTCTGAGTTTTGATTTTCTTCAAGAGAATTTGTAGATACTTGGCCAGACTCATAATCTTCAGGTTGAGTCTGATTTTGTACTGAGTCTTCAAACTTTACATTCATGGATTCTTCCACAGTCTGAGTTCGTTTGTTGAAAACTCTGAAAGCTTTGCTTGTCATAGAATAGCCAAGGAAGATTTTTTCATCTGATTTTTCTTCAAACTTACCAATTCGATCACTAGAATTCTTTAGAATAAAGCATTTACAACCAAATACATGAAAATATGAAACAATAGGTTTCTTACCTTTAAGTAGTTCGTAAGGTGTTTTCTCTAAAATAGGTCTTAGAAAAATTCTATTTATAATATAGCAAGCAGTTGAAGTAGCTTCAGCCCAAAAATGAGGAGAAACATTACTTTCAATCAAGAAAGTTCTTGCCATTTCTTGCAAAGAATGATTTTTCCTTTCTACAACTCCATTTTGTTGTGGAGTGTATGGGGATGAAAAATTATGTTGAATACCATAGTCATCACAATATTTAGGAAAATCATGATTTTCAAATTCTCCACCATGGTCCGTTCTAATACTTGAAATTGCATACCCTTTCTCAATTTGGATTTTCTTTGCAAACTTAGTAAAATAAGTTAATGCATCAGATTTATTTGCAAGAAAAATACCCAAGTAAAACGAGAATAATCATCAACTATAACCAAACAATATCTTTTACCTCTAATACTTTGAATTCTTGTTGGCCCGAACAAATCCATGTGTAATAGCTGCAAAACACGATTAGTGGATACCTGATTTATAGATTTATAGGAATTTCTAACCTGTTTTCCAAGTACACAAGGAGTGCGTAGATCATGCTTTTGATATTTGAGGTTAGGAAGTCCCCGAACAAGCTTTTTGGATGAAACTTTTGCAATTTGCTTCAGATTGACATGTCCAAGTTTCCTATGCCAAAGGTTGGCTTCATCTTGAATTGATATCAAGCATTGTGGACTGTCAGACTTTACATCCAACAAATAAATGTTTCCATGTCTTCGTCCAGTAAAGGATTGTGAGAGATCTTTGCTTGTTCCAAAACATGTATCTTCTTGAAAGTTGATTTTGTATCAAGTATCGCATAGCTGACTAATACTCAATAGATTGTAGTTCAATCCTTCAACAAGAGAGACATTGTTGATTGTGAGGTTTCTTATCTTCACGGTTCCTCGACCAATAATTTTTCCTTTGTTGTTGCCACCGAATGAAACATTTCCTCTTTTTACATGAGAGAGTTTTGTGAAACAATTTGAGTCTCCCGTCATGTGTCTTGAACAGCCACTATCCAAATACCACTTGATTTTCTTCTTGATAGTGACCTGCATTTAAATGAAAAACTCAAGTCTTCTTTGGTACCCAAACTTTCTTGGGTTCATCATTGTTAGTAGCATAAACAGTCTTTGCCCAGCTCTTCTTAACAGGTCTTCAAACTTTGGGACACTCCTTCTCAAAATGTTCTACACTTTTGCATTTTGAACATGTAAGAGCATTTCTACCAACAGGCTTTACGAAAACCTTTTGGAAATGATTCTTATAAAATGATTTATTTTGCCTATTTTTGATTCTTTCCTTTACCTTTGGAAAATCAATCAAAGGAATAATATCATATGTCATTCCTAGACCAGATTTATTAAAATAAGGTCTTTGAATAGAAAGAATTTTATCCAACTTTTCAGAACCCATTGAAAATTTCTTTGTAACTTTTAACAAATCTTCTTTCAAGCAAGTATTTTCTTTTGAAAGTTCATTCTCATTTTCTTTTGAAAAGCAAGAGACTTGTCTAGACATTCAACTTTTTCAATTAAAATCTTTTCTTGTTGTTTTAGTTTGGAATTCTCCCTTTTCAGTTCAGAAATCCTTTTAAGAGAGCCTTTAAGACTGAGACAAAGTCCATCAATGTATTTTGATACTTTGGTAGGAATTTTTAAATTTCTAACCTTGGTACTGCTGTTTGAGTCTGAGTCTGAGCTTGAATGTAACACCCCAAACACCCTTGGGGCTATTACAGTCATGCTAACCATCACTTTCACTCCTGAGAGAGCTATGTCTTTTAAGCTCTCAATTTTTTTTTTTTTTTTCAATGGTCCCTGCGCATCACATATAGCGGAAGCAAATATTGAAGACTCTCCCTTACAACATATGAGGGGCAATGCACACATACTACACACAATCGTATACCAAGAAACCAGCTCTGATATTATTTACTATTGAATGGACAGTACCTTTATCTTTTAGGGGTAGAGTACAACAAGATATACATCAAAAGGAGCTCTAACCACTACCCTTTATCAAGATAAACCAAAATAGCCTATACACACGGCTAACCCAAAAACCATCCATTCTGTTAGCTCCGGCCTGGCTCAAAAATCCCACCAACCTCCCCGGCTACAAGTCTTGTCTATCGCCAGCCCGGGAGGGCTAGGTGGCGGAGGTAGCATGCTGCCTATCTCCCCGTCCTCACGGGGAAAGATGGAGACGTACTCTGGAAGACCGGGCCGCTACTTAGGCCCACCTCGAACCGTACCAAAATAGAAACTCGTAAGTATGTGCGTCCGGGGATCGCCGGACTAGGAAACTGAATCACCCGCACCTCGAGGTCAGACGGGATCCCATAGAATCTACCGGGTGCAAGCGGAGGTACCGACATCGTCTAAGCTGAAAATGTTAATCCCCAAAGGGGTGAGTACAACCACTCAGCATAAAAGAAATCCTTAAAACCACCCATACCACACAATCAAACACAATTTCATATCACATAGAAACTAAGTCATATCAAGGATATTTCAACAACATCATATTATGACCAATCCAGCCGTACACCATAGCATTCATGTTGTCAATCCTAGACTTTAACTAGCACATACCACCATCCAACCAACACTAACCATTTGAACATAAAACAGCATATACAATTACTTTCAAACAGCTATCACATATATGCCTATACAAATATATTTCACCACACACTTGTACCTTGCATATTGACATCAATTGGAAACATGAGCATTTCGCAAAATGTCAATAAGCACAAATGCACATGATTCACATTCCGAGCACCACCTAACATGATCAATCCACTCATGCCCATAAATTCAATAATATTACATGCTCTTTTCTTATGTGAATGGTGTTCAAGCTCACGCATATATCAAATGACTGCAATTTTAAATGCAAATCCCGGTAAGAACCAACCGGCTTCCGGCTCCCCCACATCCCGGGCATCTCACACCCAACCTGGCGTCGTGAGGAATTCACGGCACTCACCATCCGTGCTTCCGGCATTTACACTCCTTGGCCGGGCATCTCGCACCCCAATTGGCATCACGAGGTAACCACGGCTCACACACTCCGTGCTTCTGGCACCCCCAACGCTCCGGGCATCTCAACTTCGAGGCTATCCAGATTTACGCACACAGGGCTACTGGGCATCCGGCATTTTCACTCCCTGGCCGGGCATCTCGACACTCCCGAGGTAAAATCAATGCATGTCATGCAACAATCTCTTTTTTTCCATGCATGATTTATAAACATGTCCATGGAACACAAGCATGACAGCAATGCATTCACTTATTCACATTCACATGACATGAGTCTACATGCTCAGCCAATTGTTCTATCACAAATACGGCATGCACAGCATGTGAATCAAGTGAATTTAAAAATAAATGTCCATCTCTCAATCACACATGGCATGTATACATACACATCAAGAAGGTATTCCATCAATTCGGCATGCACATTGTGAACTCAGCATGCATACACATCCAAAATGACCAACACTACAATCGGCTTAAGACTTTTACAATGAATCCCATGAAACCAGCATACAGTTCAATTAAAGTACCCTTAATGTACCATGAGAATTACTATTAGGCATGTCAGTCTATGTTCACACTTAAAACAGAAGGTAAAGTTGTCGTTTACATCTAAGAAAACAAATTTAGAACATATAATAACATAGCACTTGTTCTCGGCTATATTCATCACATGCCCAGAAATTTCCAGTTTACACTATCTTTGAATTCACGAAATTGAGGCACTAAATTGCCTTCGAAAATTCCCAGAAATTAACATGTCATAGCCAAGAGGTAAATGAACATTTCATTAGAAGAAGTCGCCTTCAAATTCGACCCACAAGTCATAGTTTAAAAATCAGCAACTTCCAACTTTTATTCAAATACGTACAGATTACACGGCTATCAAAACAATTCAAAATAACCCACTTAAACCCACTCTTTTCTCCCATTTTGGGATATGTTGTAGCCAAGTGCATTCCCTACAACTTCTCTTTTGAAATCGAAATCAAATTCTCAAAGAAAAGTTAGGTTATGAGCTCCACAAGCTACTGTTCTTAATTCGTTAAATTTCCAGAACGCAGGGTCAGAAAGAAAATTCGATACATCAGGTAAATCTCAACGAAATTGGCTCAAATTTTAATATGAGATGCATCAAGATGTCCTTAACAATTAATCAGAAGAAATCGAGCAAAGATTCCAACTAAAAAGGCATGAACAAGAGAAAACAATCAACAAAGGTCTCTCGGCTAGCTCTAAAATTCACCCGGTTTCAAATTAAATTCTTTTCAGCCCTCAATTCTCACACAAATCTGTTCAATTCCGACTATGTTGATGTTTAAGATGTTTAGAACAAGTTAACAGAATACATCAAGTCCTAATTCCATCTCTAATCCCACGAAAATGGCCAAACAAAACTCGGGTGCAACCTTGTTTTTCTACCCGATTTTTCACCCGGTTTGAACTACCTCCACAACCAGCCAATTTCGACCATTTAAATCACCATTTCTTGCTAAATTAAGACTCTAGATAGGTATAGGAAGGGTTAAGAAGAGCTCTTGCCTTTTAATTTGGAGAAGAACAATGAAAATCTCCCCTGGTTGAACTGCAAAAACCCACGGCCGAGCTCCCTCTTCTTCTTCCTTCTTCTTCGTGCGTTTTCCTTTCTCTCTCTTTCTCTCTCTCTTTCTCTCTTTTGGTTCAGCCGACTCTCTCCACTAAGTGGCCGGCCTCTCCTCTCTCTTACACCTCTCCCTCTTACTCACCCAAGCTAAGCACCTAGGTCTCTCAAGCAATGACATGTGGCGCCACCTCATCCTCACCATACACACACATCTCACACGGTCACTCCTCTCCCTTCCTCCCCTTGCTCGTACACTCCACGGTGTCATGGCCGAAAGTGAGCTTGATTAGTCTGTCCATTCAATTTCTATCCTTAGACTCCCTTAAGTGCAATTTAATTTAATCTTGGTCTAACAAATAAATTCACTTGGCCGAAACTTATATACATGTGACCACGAATATATTTGATCCCATTCTCTAATAAAAGTACACCTCATAGCCATCATCCCCACTAAAATAATTTAATTGTGACTTGTTAGAATAATGTCTAGAGTTTCACAATCCAATCAGTCACAATTGCCACACCTCCAAGAATTTCATTGCAATTTAATTGATCATAACCTCTCACCTTGATAGGTTATTAAGATGAAATTGAGGATGCCACATTGAATCTGAGTCTGAGTCTGAATTTGCCGTAAGACAGATATTTGCATACTCTTCATCACTCTCCTCACATTCAGTATCACTCCAAGTTTCAGTTTTGAGTGCTTTCTTGAACCTTTCAGGTTTTCCTTTCTTTTTCTTCAATGAGGGGCAGTTGGGTCTAATGTGTCCATTCTTCTTGCATTCAAAGCAAACAACCTCTTTGCTGGTATCTTCTTCTTCATTTGATTTCTTTTGAAATCTTTGATTGTTTTATCTCTTTCCATTGAACCTTCTACCTTTCCTATTTAGCCTTCTGAATTTTCTAATCAGAAGTGCTAATTCCTCATCATCCAAGTCTTCTTCTGAATCTTGTAGCATCAGAATCATCATTAGATTTTAAAGCAATTGACTTCTTACCTTTTGTGCCAAATTCCTCATTGAATTGCTCGACTTCATAAGATTGAAGTGTGCCGACCAATTCATCTACTGAAAGAGGCATGATCCTTTGTGTTTCTCTTATAGATGTCTTGACGTGATTCCAATCTTTGGAGAGTCCTCTCAACAGTTTATTGACCTTCATAGGTCCTGAGATTGGCTGTCCTTGGTATGCCAAGCCATTTACAATTTCTGTAAATCGACTAAACATATCCGTGATAGATTCTCCTGGCTTCATTTTGAAGGCTTCATATTGACCAAGAAGAATATTGATCTTGGTTTCTTTGACTCGATCTGTTCCTTTATAGGTGACGTGCAATCTATCCCAAACTTCTTTGGCTATTTCACAATATGAAATTCTATTATATTCAGTAGGAGATAATGCACAATATAGAGAGTAGATAGCCTTTATATCAAGGGCTTGTCTCTTTGAGATATCGGTGTGTGATGCTCCCATTCCATCAGGTAATTCTTTCCCTGTGATTGATGCTGCTTTAGGAGCGATTTCATTCTCCACTACATCCCATTCCATAGGATCTTTGGATCTTAGGATTGCCTTCATCTTGTTTTTCCATACGTTGTACTCCTTTCCATCAAAGTAGGGAGGTCTGGTATTGCTTTGCCCTTCAATTAAACCTGGAGCCAAAATACTAGCCATAGATTTTTTGCTTTAAAAATAATAAACACTTCCAATAAATAAGCAACCAGGCTCTGATACCAATTGATATTGACTAGTGAATTAACCTAGAGGGGGGTGAATAGGTTATTGCGGAATTCTTTTGGAATCTTTTAATTGAAAAACATCAACAATAAATAGATCATGCATTCACAAAGTAAATTGACACAAGGTTTATAGTGGTTCGGCTTGTTCCAAGCCTACGTCCACTCTCCACGCTGGCAGCTAACTGGCTGTAGTCACTATGTAGCAAATGAGAGCTGTTACAATTCACGAACTAGACTTCTTCGGTAGAGACGGAGTCTCTCCTATAGCTTCTTGCTGTTATCACACTAAAAGTGACTCTCTTTGATACACAGATTGAACATGAGAGATTTTAGTGAATAAATGATTTCAGAAGTTCTAACATCGAGATTTTTCTATCAAGTCTCTCTCTCTCTCTTTTCGAGCAACACCGATCCACCTTAAATAGCCTTCATGCCTTCATACCCGTTGGCACTTTCCAAGAATTCATCCAATCAACTCGTTGGACTGAATCAATTTAAGTGATCTTCACGTCGCCGAAAATGTAAGTAGACGATAGCTCGTCAATCCTGTTCGCCCATACAATCAGGATCTTGAGTTCCCAAAATTAGATCCTTCCAAAAATTCACTTGGTCTTCAACGGATAAAAATCCGAAGAATAGATCTTTTGAGCTCATGATCACAGCCAGAGATATCCCATGGATAAGTTAGGGAATATAATATCCAAATCTTACTTTCCTTAACCATAAAAATAACCTATTGCCAGCCTGTCAAAATCGCAAACTATCTTCAGACTTTAGATTTGGGTCTTAAAGGTCTTTAGACGGAAACTGGGTCTTGACAGTCTTCAAACGGAAAAACTTCAGACCGAACTTTGGGTCTGACTGTCTTCAGACGGAAAACCTTTGCGACTTGAATTCTCCAGACTTAACCAACTGAGTCTTGGATTCTTCAGACCTTACTCTCGAGGCTGTTTTGTCAACTTCAAAACTCCAAGGGATTTTTCTTCAACAATATGAAAGATAAATCTTGCACGAACTGAATCCTTTTTGAATGACCAATAATCCTAAGTCGTCGTTCTTGACTTGGGTTCGGTCTGTGACTTTGTTAGAGTGGGAAAGACTTTTGATGTAAAATAGACATTGGTAGCATTTCATTATATGACACAGAAGTCTAATGTTCCTCAAAATAAGAATAAGAGAAGGAAAGTTTTGTCAACTTCAAAACTTGAAAGGAGTTTTGTCAACAATCTCCCCCTTTTTTTATGGTAACAAAACTTTCATGCAGATTTAATCATAATATGAATTTATATCCTGCAAAACATACTTTCGCAGCATATGATATCTTATAAAAAGAACAAACCATAATAATAACGAATATCATAGTAGTCTGCAACCACAAAATACATCAATCTTATCTGTTCTGCAAAAACTCATACCAATCAAGGTTCAACACGCAATCAAACACTACCAATTCAAAATACAACCATAACCACAAAATAAGGTCCAAGAGATGAACATATTCAAAAAGTCAAACAAAAGATTCAATCTGCATAATCTCTCCCCCTTTTTGTCAGCAACAAAAAGATAAAGTCAATGAAGTGTAAAAAGAGGTCGAGTCGAAAAATGATTAGGGTTGTTTGGGAACACAAATAAGTCAGAAATCCTCTAAGGATTGCACGGTCTCCTCAAGCTTATGTAGGCAATGGTGGTGATAAATAGTCTCCACCTTCACTACAGTCTGTGAAGCCTGTTGATTCAAAGTTTGAACTCGAGTGTCAAGAGATTATACCTTGCTTGTAAGGAATTCTGAGGTAGAACCTAGAGCAACATGCAACTTGTGGATTTCAAACTCCATAGCATATTGATATGCCATAATCTCCAAGAAGAGTTTTACTATCCGAGGATAGTTTGCTTCCAATTTTGTTTGGACACTAGCTTCAGCAAATTGTACTTGTGGAGTATCCAGAAGTGAAGGAATATCAACCTGAATGTGTGTCGTTCTTTTCTTTCCCTGAACATTTGTTTCTTCTGCTAGTTCTGCAGGTGAGACTTCAGGAAAATGAGATGTGAATATATCTTCAGCATTTGGAGGGGATTGGCTGATACCATCACTAGCAGTAGGTTCAACAATGGGAGTTTTATCTCTTACTCCCCCTGTTTTTGTGCCTTCAAGCTGAGAAGTAACTTCTCCTCTCGAACCTTTTCTTTTCCAGCACGAG
This sequence comes from Eucalyptus erythrocorys, assembly GCA_014182555.1. Classification (NCBI taxonomy): domain Eukaryota; kingdom Viridiplantae; phylum Streptophyta; class Magnoliopsida; order Myrtales; family Myrtaceae; genus Eucalyptus; species Eucalyptus erythrocorys. Next base: position 24,866,433 of record CM024601.1, on the reverse strand, counting down.
TTTGTTTATCAGCTCCCGTCTCTTCAACATGTGGTACATCAATTTCCCTAGTATTTTCTCTTTCCTTATCAATCTCATCCTGTCCTGGGTTCACACCAGCATCTCCATCTAAGTCATCATCCTCAGTCTCTTTCACTTTAGTTTCATCTCCATCACTCTCTTCTTTCGGTTCTTTCTCACTGTCATCTTCTTCTTCCTCTTTAGAATCAGCAAAACCTTGAAGATTATGTAGAGCAATAGCAGAGATTGTCACATTTTCATCTTCCTCCTCTTCATCTTGCATAAGGATATGTCTTTTCCTTTTTGGTGTTTTTGAGACAACACTCTTCCCTTTGCGTTTCTTCTCAGCAGCAAATCTTGGCTTGACTTTGTGAATAGATTCTTTCTTTAGAAGATCTAGGGCTTCGGAAAGATCCTTCAATCACATCTTCGATATCACTTTTAGTCCAATTTGCATTAGAGCAAGAGTTCTGGAGCGAAGCTAACATGGTAGTTGAATATGAAAGTGTTTGAAGAGTCTGGTAACCAATGCAGAGTACACCAGTTGTCCAATCTCCTTCATAACTATCCTATACATGTGAAGAATAATAGTGTGAGGGAGTGAAAAAGCAACTCCATTGCAAATTGCGCACATCATCTTTGCTTCGAATATGAAAACATCAGTCTTAAAAACAGCCTTGGGGCTGATGGAGTTGATGACTATCTTGTGTGGCAAGATATTTGAAGCAGGCATTCGAGAGTAAGTAATATTCCCATTGGGAATTTTGTCTCGCACTAGAAACTTTGTAGCCTGTGCATTGGACACATTAATGGACAAGAAACCACTTCTCTTTACACCCAAAATGTCAGCCAACAGATTCACATCCACATTAAGAACTCTGTCAAACATAGTAAACTGAATATGTGTGGGATCCAAAAAAGATAGATTAGAATAGAAATAAGTTGTCAATTTAGGGTAGGCTTCCCATGTCTCCACACAAAACTTCTCCAACTGAAGTTTGGTAAACTTTTCCCTCAAGTTAACCTTAATGGAATCTAGAAAATCAAAATCCACAGTGTGAGGGTTGATAAGCCTTATGTTCAGCATTTGAGCGAGAACTTTCTTGTGATCTTTTGAACGAAACAGCTTCATCTTATCTCCAGCGATTCTAGCCGCAACGATAATCTTTGGTTGAAAATTTTTGAACATCCTATCATCATCATCCTTGCTTCCTATATGATTTTCTGACCCAAAACGAGGATCAGAAGGAAAATTCAAAAATTCCTTTTCAGCAATTCTAGGCTCTACTAATCCTAATCTTTACATGGCTCACAAAAATAGGGTTTCATTTCCATACCCATTTTCTTTGAAAAAGGTACTTATAAAGTTCATAGGGCGTCCTCCCAACTTCAAAAAGTTATAATGTTTAAGGAGTACCTCAAGCCTTCTTATTGAAATAGGGGTGCTTTCCTGAGTAACTTCCCCATCTACAGAGTAGCAAGGCAAATCTTCTCCGGTCAGATCAAAATGTGTCAGTCCTTTGAGAACATTCTGAGGCCCACAACTAGCAATACGAGTGGATTTCCTTTGGAATGACATTGAATCAGACTTGGAGGACTTCGACGATATGTTTGTGTAGGAGTGAGTAAAAGTTCATAGACAATTTGAGTGAAAGTTCAAGAAGAATGATCGTTTGAGTGTTAGGGTTTGTGAATGTAAAGAGAATTTTGGAGGATTTAAAGAAAATGAAATATGGCAACTGAATCATCATAAAAGGAAAATATTTTTTCAAAAAATTCAAAAAAACAACTACCAATGGTTTTCGAAATAAATTCTGAAAAATTAGCAAAGAAATTACAATTTCCAAGAATAAAAAAGGCAAGCGATAAATTAAGAATAAACATACCTATTTAGTTATGGAAGGAAACTTATGCGCCAAAAATTTAAAGATAAATCTTGCACAAACTGAATCCTTTTTGAACGACCAATAATCCTGAGACTTCGTTCTTGACTTGAATTTTGAATTTCTTTTACTTGAATTTTGTTAGATGATGACCCTACTTGATCAAAATCTTCTTGCAGATGATTATTTTCATTAAACTTTACGTTAATAGATTCCTCTACCATGTGAGATCTTTTATTTAAGACCTTGAAAATTTTGCTCATAGTTGAGTATCTTAGAAAGATGCCTTCATTTGATCTTTCATCAAACTTACTAGGTCAGTCATTAGCATTTCTTAAGACAAAACATTTACACCCAAAAACTCTGAAATATTAAATGATTGCTTCCCTATCTTTGAAAAGTTCATAGGAGGTCTTTTCTATAGAAGGTCTAAGGAAAACTTGATTTTTGATGTAGCACGCTACTAAAATGGTTTACCCATCCGTGGGTAGTTGCGTTGATTGAGAGTCCCTCCCTCATCGCTGAGGTCAAGAGTTCGAAACCCGCAGTTACTAGCGATTTAAGTGGGGGGTCCTGGCGGTGGGTTGCTGGGCTAGTCTCCCTCGAGGTATAGGGGTTCGGCCCTCAAGAGCCTTTCGGGCACGAAGGGCTCGTGGTGGAGTCCTCAGTTATTTAAAAAAAAAAAAAAAAGTGGCTTCAGCCCAGAAGTGTGATGCAACTTTGCTTTCTGAAAGAAGAGTTTCTTGCCATTTCTTGCAAGGAGCTGTTTTTCCTTCTCCACTACACTATTATGTTTAGGTGTATAGGGAGTCAAACACTGATGCTAAAAATTGCTCTCTTCACAAAAGTTTCAAAAACTTTGATTTTGGAACTCACTCCCATGATCAGTTCTAATGGAAGAAATGGAATAACTTTTTCCATTTGGAATCTTTTTGGCAAACTTTGAAAAATGAGAATATACTTCATGCTTATGTGCAAGGAAGAAAACTTATGTGTACCTTGTATAAGATATTTTGAACTTAAGATCTGGTAATCCCTGTACCAATTTCTTTGAGGAGAGTTTTGATATTTGCTTAGTACTTATATGTCCAAGCTTTCTGTGCCAGAAATTTGATTTATCTTGGATAGAGATCAAAGATAGAACGTCATCAACACTTGTATCTAGTAAATAGATATTTCCATGTCTCCTTCCAATAGACGACTGCTTCATATCTTTACTCGAGCTTGAGCGTTTGTTCTCTTGAAAACAGATTTTATAACCAACGTCACATAATTGGCTAATATTGATGAGATTATAGTTCAGAGTTTTGGCAAGAGATACATATCTTATAATCGAAGTTCCAATCTCAACTATTCCTTTGTCAATGATCTTTCCATTGTTGTTCCCTTTTGTTCCCTCTAAAGGAAACACTTCTACCATTGAATCTTGAGAGTTCAATGAACTTGCTTGGATCACCGGTCATATGTCTTGATCAACCACTATCGAGGTACCATTTGTTTCTTTTTTTTCTTTGGTACTTGCAATGATTAAGACAAATTCAAGTCTTCTTTGATATCCATATTTGTCTGGGTCCTCTATGGTTAGAAGGATTAGCTATACTCAGAAAGTTTCTCCGAATTAGCTTCCAACCTTGGAACAATTGTTTTTAGAATGATTATGGCTGTTGCAAATTGAACATTTAAGAAGTTATTGACCAACAGGTTTTACAAACTGTTTCCAAAAATGATTTTCATAAAAACTCTCGGAGGCTTTTGCCTCCTCCTTTCTTTGTGAGTTGAAAAATCATTTTCTTAAATCTTTATGTTTTTTACATCTAGGATTTAATTTGTTGTAGTATGGGATTTAGATGGACAAAATATGTTCCAAAATTTTCGAGCCAATTGAGAATCTTTTTGCAACATCTCAAATTTCCATTTTCAAAGAATTGTTTGCTTTTAAAGCAAAATCATGACTTTCTTTTGTTTGAAGAAGATCATTTTCAAGACACTCAATCTTTTCTTTTTGGAAAGAATCCTATTGTCTCAATCTTGAGTTTTCCTTCTTCAATTTTGAAAATTTTCTAAGCACAAACTTGTAATCAATAAATAATTCTTCTATATAATTAGATACTTCAACTTGAATATCAAAATCTCTTACCTCAAATTCCTCTTCAGAATTAGATTTTGTCATGAGACAAATATTTGTATATTCTTCATCGCTTTCTTGGAACGTAGTGTCACTCCACGTTTTGGCCTTCAGTGCTTTCATTGTCTTCTCACACTTATTTTTTCTTTTCTTTAGAAGAGGACAATTTGGCTTGATATGTCCTTGTTTCTTGCACTCGAAACACACCACATCCTTACTCTCCTTATTCTCATTGAAGCTTCTCTTTTGATTAGATGTTTGGAAGAATTTCTTTCTTTTAAACTTCCTTCCTTTTTTGGCCATTCTTTCAAGCTTTTTCACCATAAAGGCAATCTTCTCGTTGTCCTCGCCATCTTCGTCTGAATATGAATCATCAGAGTCAAAATTAGATTTTAAAACAATTGCTTTCTTACCTCTGGTGTCTTCCTCGTTTAGATGTTATTCTTCATAGGATTGAAGTGTTACCATGAGTTCATCCACAGAAAGAGGTGATATTATTTGAGTCTCTTGGATGGATGTCTTAATATTGTTCCACTCCTTTGATAGCCCTCCAAGAATCTTGTTCACTTTCATTGAATCTGATATAGGTTGCCCTTGATATACTAATCTATTGACAATGTTAGTAAATATACTAAACATGTCAGTTATGGATTCTTCAGGTTTCATTTTGAAGGCTTCATATTGCTGGAGAAGAATGCTTATTTTTGTCTCCTTGACTCGATCAATTCCTTCATAAATTACTTGCAATCTATCCCAAATTTCTTTTGCTAATTCACACGACAGATTCGATTATATTCAAATGGAGATAAAACGCAATATGAAGAGTAAACAGTTTTAGCATCTAGTGCTTCTCTTTTAGTGATGTCTGCATCAAAAAGAGCTGAGGTTTCTAGCTTTTTGCTTTCTTCCTTAGTTGAGGGAGGTACAGGTTTTACACCCTTTTGGAAGAATTTCCCATTCGAAGGGGTTGTTGGACATGATGCTTGCTTTCATCTCGTTTTTCCAGATGTTGTAATCTTTTCCGTCAAAGTACGGAGGCCTTGTGTCACTCTAACCTTCCATCAGACTTGGTGCAATATTACTAGCTATCGAAAGATCGTCAACTCAAAAGTAATAACACACTTTAGTAAAGAGTAACCGAGCTCTGATACCAATTGTTATAATTATAACTATCACCTAAAGGGAGGGTGAATAGGTGGTTGTGTGGAAATGAAAGAATTTAAACAAATATTGTAACGAGATAACTTTTGATAAAGTGGTCAGATCTTATCCGTGTACAATTGTATGACAATAAATAGATAAAGTAAGGGATAGATAATTGTATACTCAAGATTATAGTGGTTCAGCTTTTGCAAACCTATGTTTACTCTCTCACACTACATCCAATTGGTTGAAATTCACTGATAAAAATCGATAAGATGTTACAAGATCTAAGCTCCAAACACTCAAGTTTGTGTGAACAACTCCTCACACTCTCAACCTTTAAAAGTTACACAATATCGCTCAGAAAAGACGAATATATGAGATCATAAAAATACTCTTCAGATTCTCGAAATTAAAAGCTTTAAATCTTGTGAACGCGAATTCTAACCCTTCATCTTCCAGCTTTCCTCTTATATTCCTCCTATCCAAGCTTACCGTTGGACATATCTCTAGGAGGATCATCTAGCTAATCTACCCATTGGCCCTAGACCTAGTTGAGGAGATTTGATTGCTTCAGAATCGTCAAGGGTAAGGCTTCCCATATTTTTTGCCGCTCATACAGCATTTGGGTTTCCAAAGAGTCAAATGTTTACGAATGGAATGAATATTTTGCCTCTAGAAAGAAATTTCAGGAAAGTTGTATCTCCGAAAGTATTAGCAAGACTTTCCTTTTGAAACTCTTTATAAGTATGGTAACCAATTGCCACTAGCCGTTGCATGAGGATGTTTGTCTCATTTCTAGCCATTTGACAAAATGTATAAGGAAGAAAGAATAAACCACGACTCTGAATCTAATTGAAATTGTCTGATCCTATTCCATCAGATTTTGCACCTAAAAATCTTTTTATCGGAGACAAGATCTCTAAATTTTGTTAGTCATCGAAATCACTTAGGGAATGTTTTCTCAACAGATGATTTGTTCACGGGACAAATTGGCCAGGGGTCAAGCCCAATGCTGCAACTTTAGATAAAGAGTAACAGATGAATCTCATCTTTAAGGTTTAGCCGTACAAAGTCTCTTCGGGTTCTTGTAATAAAGCTCGCACCTAGTTTGTGCCGCTATACTATGGACATGATGTTGCTAAGACAAGGGTGAAATAAGCATTAGCACAGTTGGATTATATTTTTCGATCGAAAATTGTCAACAATAAGGAAGAAACTGCTAAAGATCTCTAGTCAGAAACAGTGCCAAATGAGGGTGAGTAAATTCAATTCATTAAAATTTCGTATTCATTTCCTGCCTAATCTTCACATGCGAGAATGAATGCAAAGGCCCAACTTGGCAGAAAAAAAAAAAGGAAAAAGAAAATAAAATAATACCTGAAGAGTTTGGGTCCACCGCTGCCTACCCCCGGGACACAATTTAATGCAAATACTGGGACATAGCACGGCATGTCCAGTCCAATTATATTTGTATTCGGCATTTCTTAAACGTGAGTATATTGTCACTGTAGATACGAAGCAACGTGGGGGGATTCAATTATTGGTCATTTTCACATCTGTATGCATTTTATGATTTTGGATCTGAGCAGATCCTTGAAAGGTTCAAGGGGACGGATTTGGTGTGAGCTTTAATTTTCTTCCTTATTTTTGTCTGCCGGTATAGTTTTTAAAGATATTCTTGGAGGTTTAGGTTAATAAAGAGCCTATGTTTTCCTTTTATATCTATATGTATATAATGATTGGGCCTATTTTTTGCTCCTTTTGAGGTTATACAGGTTTTGTGAACTGTTCCGGTGATATTTTGAGGTACAAGTGGCACAAGAAGAATTGCTTACTCTGTTTAAACCTATTCTTTGGATTTGTTAAATCAAATCTCGAATATGGTTGTTGCGGCTTACGTTTTGTGGTGTCTAGGTGCAATGTATTTTTGACACGATGTGCACATTTGCATTTGAAGAATTAAAAAAAAAAGGTTATATAGTTCAGCGAAGGAAAACTAAGATACATTTTTTTTTATAACTGGAGTTCTTCCATTAATGCGTATGGACCAACTTGCCGAGATGCGATATACATGGCTTGTACAGTATGACAGTTGTTTTTACGATTTAGTATGGTCATCTTTCGAATGCATGCTTCACGTGAAGTTGATCTCTTAATATGGACCTCCACCCAGTCCATCGCGGTATCTCTGGGGGCTTTAGGCACGTTTGTTTATGTAGGGTCGATTGATTTATTCACGTGAAATTTTTTCTTGGTGGGAAAGGAAGAAACGACGAAGGTTGCTGCTATTTCCACCCATACCGCTAGAAAGATATCAAGAGAGTCTGGATGTGCAACAACCTCCAAACTTACTACCCGACCTTCTTCTATATAAAGACCACCTCATCTATATAGGACCATGCTCAAAAACTGATCATCTCACATTTAGCTTGAACAAAAGCATTGGCAGCAACCACATTAAATTTTGCTTTTCATCTCCAACCTCCAGATATCATGGGAAGCCTTGAATGTGATTGCAAGCAACTGCTCAAAAACGTGGTTGGTGATGAGATTGCGATGAACCCTATCGATCTTGGAGAGTTCAGACGTCAAGAACAGATGGTGGTCGAATTCCTGGTGAACTACTACAAGAACGTTGAGAAATACCCGGCTCTTAGCCAAGTTGAGCCTGGGTATCTTTCTGTTAGAAGACAACGGCAAGAGCAGAGGAGGAGAATTCAAGAAAGAAGAGTTGAGGAAATTTTGTGTATATTTCTCTCTATTGATCTGCTGTGTACAATGTAATACAATTATATTACAATTTCCCTATGAATAAAGAATTAATTGATTTACTCTATCAATCTAGATCTAGGAGGAATAATTAATTTACAATAATAACAAATTATGATCAATTAAGATCAATCACGACCAATCATAATCGGGATAAGTTTGGCCGAGTTGATCCGCATGATTTGCATATCTTCCAACACTCCCCCTCAAGCCGGCGGCTGTAGATGTCTAGGACGCCTAGCTTGGTCAACATATATGCATGTTGCCTTTGACATAAGGGCTTAGTGAATAAGTCTGCTGGCTGCTCCGTCGTTCCAATGCCTTTTGTTTCGATTATTCCTTCCTGAATCTTTTCTCGGGTAAAGTGACAATCCACCTCTATATGCTTGGTTCTTTCATGCACTATAGGATTTGATGCAAGTTTGAGAGCTGCATCATTGTCACAATATAGTCTTGTAGGTCCTTGCACTTTCACTCCAAGATCCTTGAGTAATCCTCGAATCCAGACTATTTGACAAGTGGCCTTGGCCATGGCTCGATATTCTGCTTCGGCTGAGGACAAAGAGACGGTTGCCTGTTTCTTGGTCTTCCAGGATAATAAAGATTCTCCCAGTTTTATGCAATACCAAAGTGATGAGACCTCCGTGTAATTGGGCATGTCGCATAATCTGCATCGCAATAAGCCATCATCTTCATGTCACATCTTTTAGAGAGAAGTATCCCAAGCCCTGGACATCTCTTTAGGTACTTCACCACTTTTAAGGCTGCGTCTAAATGCGAGCGCTTCGGTTGGTGCATGAATTGACTTAATGTTTGGACTGCATAGGATATATCAGGTCTAGTCATGGTCAGATATATGAGTTTCCCAACTAGTCTCTGATAACCGGAAGGATCATTCAAGAGAGGATCATCATGCGAGATGTTCCTTTATCATACTCTGCGGTGGTTAATCTCGGCATTCTCGCTCTATAGGAATCACACTGGTTTGCATCCGATAGACACGCTTCGATATAATCTCTAGAACAAATTTCCGTTGACTGATGGAAATTCCCTTGTCAGATCGGGCAATTTCAATACCAAGGAAATATTTGGGTGCTCCTAAATCTTTGATGTGAAAGGTAGCATGTAAATATTCCTTGAAGGCTTCTATAGAGATTTTATCATTCCCCATAACCAGTATGTCATCAACATAAATCATTACATATATAGATGACATACCTTTAGTTCTTGTGAATAGAGCATAGTCATATTTGGATTGCCTGAATCCAGCCGTTGTCAGGGCATTAGTGAATTTTGCATACCACTGTCTTGATGCCTGTTTCAGACCATAAAGGGATTTACGGAGACGGCATACCTTATTCTCCCCCTGTCTCCGTATCCCGGGAGGTACTTCCATGTAAATTTCTTCATCGAGATCGCCATGGAAGAAGGCATTGTGGACGTCCATCTGGTGTAAATTCCATTCATTAATCGCAGCAACAGCTAGAAAGGAACGTACCGTGACGTCTTTGGCAACTGGAGAGAATGTCTCGTGGTAGTCGAAGCCCTCCCTTTGGGTGAAACCCTTGGCTACCAATCTGGCTTTGTAGCGCTCTATTGAACCATCAGCATGATATTTGATCTTGTAGACCCATTTGCATCCAATGGGTTTGCGCTGAGCCGGTAGTGGCACAAGATCCCATGTGTGGTTCTCTTCCAATGCCGTCAATTCAGCCTTCATGGCCTCTTGCCATTTTGGGTTCTTTGAGGCCTCTTTATAATTATCCGGTTTAGTTTCCTCAGATAACCGGCTAATGTAGCATTTATGTTCCCGAGATAGTCTATCAAAGGAAACATATGAAGATATCGGATATTGAATACCTGGTGAGCTATGTGCAGCACATACATAGTCTTTCATCCAGGTTGGTGGTCGTGTGGATCGACCAGATCTTCTAGGAGGATTATCTTCAATAATGGGCTGTGCTGTTGTTGCATCAATGATGTCTTCATTTGTAAGATTTGTCTCCCCTTGATTCTCCTCTGTAAGATTTGTTGCTGGAGAATCTTCATGAATACATTTTGAAGAATCCGATTTATTTTCAATGGGATCCTCAGTAGGAGATGCCATATGCGAGTAGGAACGGATGGTCGCATAATTGGAACATAAGAAAGATCCTGATGTGATGCTTCATCATGGAGAGGCGTGTGATGCACGATCCTTGTCTCACTTTCTCTCGTCTGTCTTCATGTCGAGAAAGGGAATTTGTTTTCATGAAAAACAACATCACAACTTACAAGGAAATCTCCCGTGGCTATTTCAAGTAGCCTCGTAGCCCTTTGGAGATTAGAGTATCCCATAAATATGCACTGCTTGTTTTGCATGTGGGCCCATCTTATCATGAGGCCCAACAATTGCAGCATAGCACAAGCATCCGAATATTCTCGAGATGATCCAATTTTGGTTTCTTCCCAAAAGCAGCAGTTCAAATGGAGTCCGTCCCTTAAGAATTCGGTAGGCATCCTGTTAATGAGATAAGTTGCGGTGATGATGCACTCACCCCAAAATTTGTGCGGTATCGATGCCTGAAATTTGATGGCACGGGTTACTTCCAGTAAGTGATGGTGCTTCCTTTCGACCACTCCATTTTGTTGGGGAGAGTAGACACACGAGCTTTCATGCTGAATTCCATGAGAGTTGAATAGTATGGAGCATTCATGACTAAAGAATTCCTTCCCGTTGTCGCACGAATCCCATTTGGATGGATTGCCTCGAATTGATTTTTAGATAGCAGAATGAAATTTCGCAGGTGAGAATGAACCTGTTGTTTGGACTGCATGAGGAACACCCATGTCGCCCGAGAGTAATCATCTACTATTGTAAGGAAGTAACGGGAGCCGTCATGATTAACTTTATGATAAGGTCCCCAGATGTCTACATGGATTAAAGCAAATAACTGACTAGTCCTTAATGTGCTAGGAGGAAAAGGAGTGCGTGATTGCTTGGCAAGGGGACAAATTGAACAATCAGAATACGGGAAAGCAGCACTATGGCCCAATCTCATATGCATTGTAATATTGCTACCATTGGCAAGTGAATTACATGATGAGCCTTTAAAAAAATTGCATGAATAATTCAAATCAGCCTTCCAAAGAATAGAGTCCTTCAAAGAGATTACCCGAGCCCATCACTCTCCCGGTCGAAAGGGCTGAAATAGACATCCGTCAGAGTCGAATATCACTTGACATAAGTTGTCTTTGCAAACTTTAGATATAGATATAAGGTTGAACTGGAATTCCGGGACATAGAGCACATTCTGTAGAATAAGCTGTGGACTGAGATGCACTATCCCTGATATCTTAACATAAGTCACATGTCCATTGGGCAATTGTACAAAGCTGATAGGAAAATCCAAATGTTTATTTAGATTTGTAAACAACTCCTTGTCACGAGATAATATGATCACGGCCCCGAGTCTATTATCCATTCTTTCTTGGAAATAGAATTAATAAAGCAATGGGATATACCTGAGAAACTGCCCCCTTTACTTGAGATGTCCATTTTTTGCATTAATTGCTGAAGTTGGCCATATGTGACTGGTTGATCAATTTTTGGACCGGTCGATCCACTGACTTGATATGCTGTGGAAATCTTTTTCTCCTTCTCCCAGGTTTTCCATGTAATTTCCACATTTGTCAATGGTGTGATTAGAACGTTTGCAATAATCACAAAAAAATTTACCCTTTCCTTTAAAATTTTTCCAAAATTTTTGGATGACGTGGCAAAAATCTGGCCGTCCATCCCTTTTAAAGGGATTTGATCTCCACCGTCCGATCCATGCGCTGCTCCGATCCAACGATAGCCGTCCAATCTTCGCGCGTGTTCTGGACCGTCCGATGAGTGCAAGAAATCCGAGCCGTTCGATCCACGCAGTTACTCTAAGCCGTTGGATCCTTGCAGCGAATCCGGACAGTTCAGCGACTCCCTTTTAAAGCCGCCCGGATCGACTCCCACAAACCCTAGTGGGTTTCGCCTCTCTCTCTCCCGAGCCTTCTCTCGAGCTAGGGTTAGCTCTTTTCCATCTCTTCGAGCGGCGAGGGCGATGCTCTCGCTGTTCTTCATCGTCGTTGCTCTCGGGCTTCCTCCCGCACGCCGGTTGGAATATCCGCCCAATCGAAGGCATCGGCTCCATCGCGAGTATCTCGCAAACGAAAGGTAAGGTAGGATTCGTTAAGAATCAAGAGGAATTTGGTCGCCTTCTCTCTCTCCTTGATCCTCTTATACTGTTTGAGCGTCGGTTCTGGTCCGACGAGTTGTTCTTCTACCGCCTTGAGTTGATTCCAGAGCGACGACAGCCTGTTGAAGCAGGCCGTGACCGTCGAGTTCCCCTGTTTCAATTCGCTGATTTCTTGCATGAGATTAAAAATCTTTGCCTGATCCATTTTTCCGTACATCTCACGGACGTTTTCCCATATGGTTTTTGCGTCTTCTGTGAGTGGAAGCCCAGCCGCAACCTCTGGCGATATGCAATTTCCGATCCATGTACGGACAAGTTGGTTGCATTTTCGCCAGTGTCGGGCCAGGCGTTCATCCGAGGGGATCGGGATCGTTCCGTCGATAAAGGTGTCTTTATCCTTTGTTACTAATGCCCGCCGGAGCTCCTGGGACCATTTTGCGTATGTTTCAGGGCCTGTGAGTTGCTGATGTATCAGTCGAAGCTCCGGGCCGTCGGCGTTGGATACGTACAGAGGATCGCCGATCTCTGGTCGCCCGGTGAACGCCGCCGATGGAACCGGAAAAAATCCGGGTGTGAGATTCGGGTAGGGATTTGTCCCTTGACCCGATTCGCCCGACCCGGCCGGAAAAAATCCGGGTGTGTGATTCGGGTAGGGATTTGTCCCTTGACCCGATTCGCCCGACCCGGCCGGAAAGAATCCGGGTATGCAATTCGGGTAGGGATTCGTCCCTTGACCCGATTCGCCCGACCCGATTGGAAATATCGCATGTTCGTTTCTTGGGTATGTATTTTCTCCTACACCCGATTTGGTTGCTCCGCCCGTCTGTTTCATCCCGATGGTCGCGCTTGCCCCGCTTGCGGTGGGTAGGCCCCCATCGCGGCTTTGGTGACCCACGATGAAAGGCGATGATGGATTCGGGTTCGCCCCGAGATAAAGTGGATATGGGATCCACTGGTATGGCTGACCCATTATCGGTTGCCCAAGGCGAGACCGAGCCTCGAGTGGGTCGCCATTGCCGAGGCGAGAGAGGTAAGGTGAGTTGTTACGTGACCGACGAATGCGGCAGGGGAGTTGCTGATCTGGAAGGACGAAGGATTTCTCCCTTCGTTGGTTCTTTCTTCAGCCCCGGATTGGAGTTCTGAGGAGAAGCCATGGTGAGTTGTGAATTTTCCTTTCCTCAAGAGTTTGCCTGATGTCAACGTTGCTCTGTTGCAGGTTTCGAAGAGCTCCTTCGATGAATTCTTCGTGCGGAAGCAAGAAGGGGATCAACGACGCTCTGATACCATGTTAGAAGACAACGGCAAGAGCAGAGGAGGAGAATTCGAGAAAGAAGAGTTGAGGAAATTTTGTGTATATTTCTCTCTATTGATCTGCTATGTACAATGTAATACAATTATATTACAATTTCCCTATGAATAAAGAATTAATTGATTTACTCTATCAATCTAGATCTAGGAGGAATAATTAATTTACAATAATAACAAATTATGATCAATTAAGATCAATCACGACCAATCATAATCGGGATAAGTTTGGCCAGAGTTGATCCGCATGATTTGCATATCTTCCAACACTTTCCAAATACCTCCCGAGTTCTGCCCCGCAGGATGCAGAACCCCTGGAGGCCATACTTGAGGATGTGCAACGGTACATAGTCCTGGGCTTGACTCATTGGCAGAGCCCCACTTTCTTCGCCTACTTCCAGGCCAACACTAGCACTGCAGCAATCCTTGGCGAGATGCTTTGTACGGGCTTCAACGTGGCGGGATTCAACTGGGTCTCATCCCCTGCTGCGACTGAGCTTGAGAGCCTTGTCATGGACTGGCTCGGTAAAATGCTGGACTTGCCAAGGCCATTCCTCTTTTCCGGGAATGGCGGGGGAGTCATTGAAGGGAATACCACCGAGGCCATGATTTGCACTCTCATTGCCGCAAGAGAGGGTCCTGAGGAGGTCGGGACAAAATTCCATCACGAAGCTTGTTGTCTACGGGTCAGACCAAACGCATTGCTCATTCCAGAAAGCTGCCCGTGTCGTGGGAATAGATCCGCAGAACATTCGGGCCTTAAAGACGATGCAGTCCACCTTGTTCGGTTTATCCCCGGCCTTGCTAAGGAACGCAATCTGTTCGGATATCAATGCGGGGCTAATTCCATTATACCTGTGCGCCACGGTTGGGACAACTTCAGTCACAGCTGTCGACCCGCTGGAACCTCTATGCAAAGTAGCAAGCGAGTTCGGCATGTGGGTTCATGTCGATGCCGCGTATGCAGGGTCTTCTTGTATATGCCCAGAGTACAGGAAATTTCTCAATGGGGTGGAATTTGCAGATTCATTCAGCTTCAACGCACACAAGTGGCTTTTGACCTCTCTCGATTGCTGCTGCCTCTGGGTAAAAGACCCAAATGCCCTCGTCAAGTCCTTGTCAACAGACCCCGAGTACCTCAAGAACGAGGCAACTGAGTCAAAACAAGTCGTGGACTACAAAGATTGGCAACTTTCTCTCAGCAGGAGGTTCAGGGCATTGAAGCTGTGGCTTGTTCTCAGGATGTATGGCGTGCACAATCTGAGGAGTCACATAAGGAACGATTGCAGATTGGCTAAGCTCTTCGAGGAGCTCGTGGCGAAAGATGACCAATTCGAAGTCATTTTCCCAAGAAACTTTGCATTGGTTTGTTTCAGGATTCGTCCCTCCGCGGTCGCCAGCATGTCAAGTGGCCATGCAGTGGAAAACGAACATGGTGAAGCATGGGAGTTAAACGAGGTGAACAAACTCAATGCGCAGTTGCTGCACGCTATTAATGCTTCAGATCGGGTCTTCATGACTCATACAGTGGTCGGAGGAGTTTATGTATTGCGCTTCGCTGTCGGGGCAATTTTGGTGAGAGAGAGGCACGTGATCATGGCTTGGAAGTTGGTGCAAGAACATGCGAATTCTCTCTTAAGCATGTCGGGGAGCATGTCGGGGAGCAACACTCCTCATGCTTGACATACTGCAACGTCCGGAATAAGCTGCATAATCCTTTAGGTGTGTTCGCTCCGTTAGAGGTATTTACGTAACACTTCTTTAGAGGTTGTGCAGCCATTGAGAAGAGTGGCCTTTCTGAGATGTTATTCCCGTGTCGACAACTAAGTAAATAAATTGCTTTGTATTGTTGTCGATGATGCAAAGTCCAAGAAATCGTAAGCTGGTTAAGATGAATTTTAAGAGCGTTTGTTGTTGACAAAGTTATATCGTCGAGCATAGAGCATATATTACTTTCGACCATTTAAGGAGGGAGGGAGGGAGAGAGATCCGACGAAAGATTAGATACACCTACTAATAAATCAGGCTAAGCGTTTTGAACAAAAACACAAATGGAATAGAGTGTCGCCAAGGAAAACACCAAACGGTCCGACAATATGTCTCGCGATTGGCTCGATCTTCGAAACAGCCAAAATTCTAGATGGGACTGTAGACTAATCCGTAAAGGGTCAGTGGTAAAGGCGATCTTGACTTAAAAAATTTACCCTTGACACGTGTCATAATGGTGCCAACATTTATATGTAACACTGACAAGCAATGTTAAGTATTCTACCCGACAATCACACATAATTAATCAATGGGCCAATCTTGTTAAGGCGCCATTGTAATATTATTTTATTAAAGCATGCAACTGTGCTACCACTATCTAAAAGGTTAGACATGCAATGGTCAATAAAAAGTATGGGTGACATTTATCACATGCTTTCACCACTTTTTATTTATAAACCGTCAATTATCCAACAAATTTTTATTTGGCAATACTAATTATAATAAGCAACACTTGTAACTACCGTGGCATGAAATCTTCAATTGCCAAAAGTTTTTTTTTTTTTTTTTTTTTTATAATCGAGAACTCTACCACGGGCCCCCGTGTCCAAACGGCTCCTAAGGGCCGGGCTCTTATACCCCGAGGAAGACTAGCCCAGTAACTTACCACCATAGCTTCTCACTTAAATCGCTAGTAACTGTAGGTTTCGAACTCTTGACCTTAACGATGAGAGAGGGACTCTCAACCAACGCAGCTACCTATGGATGGGTTTAATTGCCAAATGTTTATGGCCTTCAATCAATCGAAGAGGGAATAACTAAGCACGAGTTACAACTATGAAGCACGGACATGTTCTAGAAGCTTCCATGTTGTGTTGGACAACTCGACACGTGTTCAACACACCCTGACACGCTCTGACATGTGGTCAAATCTTTTTGACACGCGTGTCCAGAATTGGGAGAGGCATGGTGGTTTCTCGGGGGGTGGTTTGCAAGTGCGAAGGGAGAGAGAATCATTGAAGAAGGGGACAAAGTGCGGAGGCAAGGATGAGGGAGTAGAAGTGAGGCCATGAGCAACGGTGAGGTCGCGATAGTAAGGAGGGCCAGAGGAAGAGTAGAGATTGAGGCGACCCCAAGGGCCTTGACTACGATGCCGCAATGGAGAGCCTAGAGGCGAGTTTGCGGCTGCGAAGGAGGGACAGCCGGAGGCGAGGCAGCGAGCTATTGAGAGAGGGTAGAGATCAAGAGGAAGAGGATCATGTGAGGAGGATGAAGAGGAGGTTGTGGCTCACAATTAGGGTTTGAGTTTCCTCCTCTTTCAATTCTAGCAAGAAGAAGAAGAGTAGATAGAAAAAAATTAAAAATTGGGACTCTGATTAATCGAACTAGGCGTGGGTGCAGGATGACTCCACTTTTCAAGAAATGAAGTGACAGATGATGGAGGGAAAGAAACGAGGGGGAAATAATTTTTGGGGGAGTGGGGTTTTGGGGTGGGCGGGGCTTTTTTTTTTTTTTTGGTCAGAAAAATAAATAAATGAGGCCAAAAAGTAATTTCGAAAAATAAAAATATTAAATATTAAATAATGATAAAATTTGATTATTATAGAAAATTATGGATTTATTTAAATAAGTTGATTCTAATATCTTATTAGTCATTAGTTTCATAATTTTTGTTAAAATTAGAAACACATCCCCAAAAATGGATACACATTAACTATGAATATGTCTTTCGAATTTCCTATGAATAGATTTATTAATATTATTAGTATAAATTCATTGTTAGCTCTTTTATTATTATTTATTTATTTGTAAATTTGAATCAAATTAATTAAAAATAAAAATATTCATTTAATATATAATGTGTCGAGATTTTCTATTTTTGAAAAATGACTCATCGGCGTGTCGTGTGTCGGTGCTACTTAGGTTACCACAATGCCTTTCCTTTTTCCTTACCTAATCTTACAATTTTTAATATATGTCATGGGGTATTTACGCTCCGCTTGTTTCGCGGTAAATAAATGATTTAGAAAACATTTTCTTGAAAATGAACACTTGTACCACATTTAAAAATTAACAAGCAAAAAAAAATTATCATTCATGAAAATATTGAAACAAAATTTGTTGTTGATAATGCAAACGTTTCTCATTGATAAACTATTTCAATTGATACGATGGATCATTTCCAATATAACATTTTATAGATAATTTATTCTTCGCGAAATAATCAGAGCCTTAGTTTAACAAATTCAACATTTGAATCTTTTTTCGGAACAATTGATCCGTATATTATTCTTTTCTTTTATTATTGGCAATAAAAAAATAACGCTTCCATTAAAAAAAAAAAAAAAAAAAAAGCATTGTTTTCTACCATACGCAAAGCAACATTTGTCCCCTTTGTTTTGTGCTACTTCTTAAAATAATATATCAAAGTAAATTTTCAAATTTGAGAAGGTTTTTAGTTTGAGTAGGTTTCCTAATTTTAGTAATTTTCCTAAGAGTGGTTGTCTAATTTAATGTTTTCTAGTGTTTCCTAGTGTGTCCATATATAGTAGAGGCATTATTTATTGGAAGAATTTCAATTGCTGATAATGTAGGAGGATTCTTGAGTTATTCTTTCGATTGTTTCACCAAATCTTTAGTGGTGGATACTAAAGTTTTTTATCCATCATTGGTGGAAGATTATTTTATATCTTGGTGGTTAACTTTTCTATTCCAAAGTTATTCTTCCTCAAACACACCATACACTTTCATTCATGTCATCATACGTTCAACGACTTCTGAAAACTCATCATGATTAAGTTGGTATCGGAGTTTCGTAGTTGAACTAGTTGGATGAGTTATTCCATTCTCCATTTTCTATTTCCTTTGGGAACATGATGAGAGATCCCTTCCAGGAGGCTTGAATTGGGAACGAACTTGTAATGAAAGGTGCAACCGTGCTATAAGTAATCTCCAGTGACATGTGGAGCAAGTCCTCAACTTCCTAAGAATCAATCAAAACAAGGATGGTCACGGAGACCACCGGGTCATCTTCCACAACACGTTGATCTAGACTAACATCCAAGCTTCGGTGATGAATCCAACATTACTTGTCACAACTTTGCCAAAGGAAAATCATTAGGGGAAATTAATGGATTACTAAGAGTGACATTGAGCACGAGTACTCCCAAGCCCTACTAATCACAACTCGCTACTCAATTTAACCATGTGATTCGTCTTACCTTTTGGACCCATCACTAATCTATCATAAGTTGATTAGATACCCAAGAAAATGTGGAAGTACATTTTAGTGAACTAGAGATTCACTGATACGAGAACTTGATTATGCAAGATTAATTTAATGTTCTTCTGTTACATTTTCTCTTTATTTTGAAAAATATTTTGCATGCAGTCTTTGTCAATTTTTATCCTTTGCCACTAACATGTGAGGGGTGATCTTGGAAGTGTGCAATCAGGAAAATAACACTCAATAATTAAAAAAAAATTTCAGAGAATTTAAAGAACCTTAATGTGCTAGGCAAAGCTGTCCAATATTTAGATTGAAGACTTCTATAAATAAAGATTAGCATAGCTCGGAAGAGGTTACACGGTTCACATAGCAATTGTGCTTTGAGATAGAAATTTTCTCTATAAAGGTTTAGCTTTGTAACAACGTACAAGTGTAAGAGTAGTCATTATGTCTTTTTAGTGCGATCTATCATTTGAAACAAACAACACTTGCCAGTTATAACTTGCGATGCTAAATATTTGTGGAATCTAGCCATTGTTTGGCTATTAGCTAGAGAGTGGACAATATAAAGCTAAACTACCATAAATAATAATGTGATTTACCTTCTTTGTTTGTTCTCTGCTTTGACTAATCACTATCATTAGACACGCTGATCAACATGTCACATAATTTGGTTTGGTGATTGTTGTGTTATTCCATGAAAGATTTTCAGTATCCTCACTTGATCTATTCAACCTCCTTCTAGGTTGTCCTGTTAATATCAGCATATATTGTATGGCTAAATTGTTTATTATGGAGTTTTGAAAGAACTAACAATGTACGTTTACATATTTCATATTTGACAAATAAATATAATCAAGAGATCAATACAAAATATCCTTCATTTATAGATCACATTCGGTACAAAAAAATAAATTTTAATAAAGTTACTCATAAAGGTTTCTGTAACATAACTACTTATATTGCAACAAGTACAACGTCATGTACAGTAAACACAATTATCATGGGTAACAATTTGGACACCCATCATGACGAAATATTTTTTTGTACTTCTTAAGTAAATGATTTTAGCAAATTGAGAAAGAAAACATGACAGCCCATATTTAAATTATTAATGATAAACACTCATTAGATCTTTCGTGTTTTAACACATGCACGCACACGCACATTTATTTTCTGGATACCTTGTCGATGATTAAGTTTAGCTTCATTATAATGAACCTTTTTCTGTGCATCTTGCGAAACATTTTGAGGAGTGCTTTGAATGATTATTAGATTGTCTGCATTCTTTGCATGGTCTAACATGACAGTAATGGTCTGAGCGAATCCTGATTCAAAAGAGTATTTACTGCTCCAGCTGATTCACCTTGTCTTCATTGCTGTAGTCCGCTCAACAACTCTATTCTTCTGAGCCAGCTTGTTTTAGACCTACAATCTGCAAGCCTTTTCATAGGTCATGTTTTGGGTGTGTTGAATGTGCCTATAAATATCATTATCATTTAAAAACAATTGAGCTCTCGCGGTGATGAGTTCACGGACACAATGCTCCTAACATAAGTGCGCATTGAGCATTAGCACAGATGTATTAAAATTTCTTGATCTAAATTTTCTTTGCAGTTAGAGAGAAACTGCTATAAAATCCTACTTAGAGACTTTAAAGTACCAAATGAGACTGCGTATACAAAGTTCATTAGAACTTTGTATTTCAAGCAATTTAGCATACGCGTGATTGTTTGAATTCGTCACATTCTACATAGTTCTGCGTTGTGTAAAGAAGATAATCAATGTTGTGTAGTAGTTCATTAGAACTTTGTATTTCAAGCAATTTAGCATACGCGTGATTGTTTGAATTCGTCACATTCTACATAGTTCTGCTTCGTGTAAAGAAGACAATCAATGTTGTGTAGTCGTGTTGGTGCTATGATAGCCCAAACTTGAGCCCATTTGGCTCGGGGGTTATGCCTGGGCATGGCTCGTGCCATGTTTTGAGCCTTGGCCAGTTTAGGCGCATGGGCTTTAATGGCCCGGCCCCAGCCCTTCTTTTCTTGTTTTCTTTTTTGAAACTCAAGGTATGTTTGTTTCACGGAAAACATAACGTTTTTGGAAAATGTTTTCCAGGAAATCATTTTCCAGGAAAATGGTTAGCTTTCCTATATTTTGTGATATATAATTGAAAGTATTTTCTGGTATTTGGATCACATTTGAAAAATGATTGAATGACATTTGACCTAATAATTGACAATAGTGTGCCTCTTACTTCCAAATTAATTTGTTGAGTTCATGACCTTTTTTAACTTTATAATTTTTTTTATAAAAATCAAAATTTTAATTATTTTTCATATTTCAATTTTTTTCTTTTTTCTTTCTTTTTATTCCTTCCTTAGCCGGTGGCCGGTAGGGTGATGGTCGGTCGCCGGTTGGCGATAGGCCACGCAAGATCGAGCCTCGCGTGATGCCGACGAGCTCGAGCCTTGCTAGATCCGACGAGGCTCAGCCTTATTGACGACTTGTGAGGCTCGAGCTTGCCAGTGTCGGGCGGGCCCTCGGCCTCGCCGAATCAACGAGATTGAGTCTCGCCCGACACATCGACGAGCTCGATCTCGCCTGTGGCCGGTCATCGGCCGTCGTCGTGACTACGGCCGGCCAAAGAAGAAGAAAAAAGAAAAGAGAAAAGAGAAAAAGAAAAAATAATGATTAAAAATAAAAAAAAAATTATATTTTTAAAAAATAAATAAAAATTACATTAAAAATTAAAAATTCGATTTTTTAAAAATATTTTAAAAAGAATTATAAAAATTTAAAAATATATTTTTATAAGAATAATTGTTTGTAAACCAAACATCAAATTTAGGCTTTGATAGATTCGGAAAACGTTTTCCGGTCCTTTCAAAGGGGAAATCATTTTCCCGAATTTAAGCTTTGTTAGGAAAATATTTTCTCGTTGACTAGGAAAATGTTTTCCGTTGACTCATTTTCCCGAGTAAACCAAACACCGAAAAATGAGGAAAATATTTTCCCGAAAATGTATTTCGCGAAACAAACACACCCTCAATCTTCAATGACTACGCAGCCTCGACCCATAAGTTCTAACATTGGATCTTTTTTCTTTAAAAAAAAGAAAAAGAAAAAGAAAAAGATCAGTGACCATTAGCTAGTGACCGTTAGCTACTAGGGCAAAATAATAAAAATCTATTGGCTAAGTCCATAAATTGACCCCCCTTTTCTCTTTTTTTCACAATTTCTCAATCTTCACTCACATATCACTTTCAAGTACTATGGCTGTCTAAAACCGTTTCTCTACATTATTTGTTTCCTTTCACACTAGAAAGATTTTATCGCATTTTAAACTTCACAATAGAGAAGAAAAACAACTACGGCACCAACAACAATTGTGTTCAATCATCCCAACACAATTAGGAGTTCACCTTGCCAATGCCGTGAAGACTTGTTCTAGGTATTGCAACAACAATGTATATGTACCGGCTTTGCGCCAGCAACCAGCCATATTCAACGACAATGAGACAGAACCCCCAATGATTGGGAGTAATTCCATAGGCAAATGCTCGAAGGTAGTCCCTTTGGGGATTAGATACTATAATATTGAATTCTGACTCAAATTCAACTTAATATTAGGAGGGATTCCCCATCATTAAGGAGCGTGTTAAATTCACTGAGTGAACCACTCATCCCGTTGTTTCTTTCGCGTAAACCATTTCAGGTTAATGATGTTGCGGTGGTGATTACTAGAGTCTTGAATTGCCCTAGATTACGAGATGCTTATGGATCCCATAATGATGGACCTATCTTTCAACTGAAAACGAAAATTGAGGTTGAAACAATAGTAGCAATTGAAATAAATTTCAAGTCCTATAGGGCTTGAGTGCATCAAATGTGGATTGGTCTTTGGTGGTTAGAGCTTTTGGTCGTTGCTTATTTAATTTTTGTTTGAATGTTTTAAATGTTTGTTATTACCAGTGGTTTCTGTAAGTAAAGTTGTTAGGGAATTGTTTCGATTCGGATTAGGTGTAAGTTTTATTTTATTCGTTAATTTTGTCAGCCGTTGTAGTTTTTAAAGATATTTCTCTAGGTTTAGATTAGTAAAGAGTCTATGTGTTGCTTTATATCTCTATGTGTATACAGGTTTCGTTGTGGCTGCCTCGTCGGATTTGAGAGAGAGAGAGAGATAGAAGAAACGTAAGTTCCAATTGCTACGAATGCAAGCTCGGAATACACGCCTCTTGGCACCTCATACCAAAGACGATCGTCGAATCTACAATGAGCTCTATGACGCGTGCGGGAAGGAAATGGACCTCTTGATGTTTGGATCCTTTTTTTTTTTGCGAGAAATGTGATTATGGAACCTATATCTGCGAATCTACTTAATTTGTTCTTTCATAATGGAATTGGTAAGGAAAAAACAAACTCTCTTACAATCGGGAGTTCATTATTTTCTAAATTGTGCAAAATAAACCTGAGTTTCGTATTTGGAGCAGTGGCTGACGTCAACTCTGTTTGGCTAATGGAGACTCAAAAGTGTGAACCAAACGCACAATATTTACCCCAAAACCCTTTGGGAAAACCGAACCAAATGGGCCAGTAGACGCCTTATCCTTGGTTGGAAATTTCAACTTGAAAGAAAGTAATGAAATGACCTCGGAAGAATCCAGCCTCCCTAAAGTAGCATAAATCATCACCATAATGAATGGAATGTCGATGCAATAAGAGGATTAGTTGCCTAACCAAGACACAATAGGTCCATTTTGCCTCCAAAGGATTACAATTCCTGAGAAATTGGAGTACCTGATTTCCATAAATATAACAAAACAACTTGTCCGATGACCCACTTGCAATATTTTTAGGCTGAAATGAGTTGGCATTGTAACCAGATTCCACTCATAACTCAGGGCTTCCAAGAGGGGCCCACATTGCAATGGTTCTTCATGGCAATGATCTACCTCGTGAAGGATTGGAACGAGCTGTCTTCCATGTCCTTGCATCAATGCCAAGCCAAGATAGGTAATGTATTGCCTAACAAGGAGTTGGTTCGCATCAGAAGAAGACCAATGGAGGATTTCCGAGCATATGTAGAAAGGTGGGTGGCTTTCGTGATGTAAACCATCCCTTAACTGGCTAAGGAAGAAATGATAAAACTATTCATGAAAGTCTTGTCCTAGAAGCATCACTCTTGGTTGCATGGAATGCCTTTACGTAACTTCAATGAAGTGGTCCTCTCATGCGAATGCTT
This sequence comes from Eucalyptus erythrocorys, assembly GCA_014182555.1. NCBI lineage: Eukaryota > Viridiplantae > Streptophyta > Magnoliopsida > Myrtales > Myrtaceae > Eucalyptus > Eucalyptus erythrocorys. Next base: position 24,842,531 of record CM024601.1, on the reverse strand, counting down.
TGAGTCTACTAGGGGTGAAAAACCCAAAGGCGCTTGATTCCGGGGCCAACACCGTCAACTATCAAAATGCTCCATTTCATAGGAGTTTTCACGGGTTTTAGTTGTTTTTGTAATCTCCTATTTTCTATCCTATCTAGTATGTTGCCGTCTCACTTTCCATTCTAGTAATGTAATTTGTTTTCCCTCGGTGAATGTACAATCTCAAAATATTTTGCTTTGGGAGCATGAGGGTGTATATTAAAATGGCTTAGTCATGCTATCTAACCATAAAAAGAAAATATCATTCAAGGAGAATTTTGAGGGTTAGGCTTCCCCATGCTCCTTGTCCCCTCTCACCCCCCCAAAATTTGTTGAAAACAAAAAGAATTTCATTAACAAAAACTTTTTCTAAAGCAAATGTCAAATTTAACCTTATTTGTTTTTCTGATTTGCTTACTTCGTATCTCAGAATATCATCCCCTTGACTTAGCGTGACATGGGACATTTGAAACTGGCACATCATGTGAACTTGTTGGATTCAAAAACACTTTTTTCAAGAAAGCATGGGCATACAAAAAAATCACCTTTTTTCAAAAAAAAAAAAAAAAGGCACAAAAGGCACACAGTTGAACTCAAAGCATGGAGATCATGGTAGCTTAGGGTAGAGCAACCTAGGAATCCTCCTCCATGCTACTCTCAGTCTCTCCCATTTTGGCGAGCTGTCCTTGGAGTTTTGTATGCTCCACCTTGCACTTGCATGACTCTGCCTCAAGTCTGAGTAGTGTCTTCTTTGTACATCATACCTCGAGAGAACAAACATTGCAATTTCATTGCTAGGATGTTCAGCTTCGGCGAGCCAATAAGCACAAAGAAGGAATTCCTTCCTTTCCTTTGAATTAGCTATTGTCAATAGGGAGAAAATGCAGACAATCGAGGTGATCTCTAATCCCCTGTTCCAAACGATGTCCTTAGAATATGGAAATCTCACTTCTTGTTCCAGACGTATACTCTACCTAGAAGGAATTGCCATTAGAAAATTGAAGGTTTTAATTGTCCATCTCAAATTTTATGGAAGCTTGAGGTACATAACATTGCCCAATACTGCTGATGTTCATATCATCAAAGGTAAGAGAAAAAATTCCATAGAAGGAAGGCATTGAAGATAGATCAACAACCATCGATCACACATTCATGGTCACAAATGAGAAGGGCTAATCAAAAGGGATGTTGAACCGTGACAAGACAAAAGAGCTATCACTAACATTTGAGACATTCTAAGAAGTCGTTGAATACAAATTATGAGGAAGGGTAATTTAGTATCGTTTTCAATATTCGTCCCTTTGATTTCCTTTTTTGACATAGTTTCCTTATTTAATATGAAGCATTTGGATTTGAAGAAGAAACTCAATGGGTTAATTTAAGCAAATCAATATTGGCCAAGCAAACATATGGGAGTGACCTATATCAAATTCATCTAATTTATCATGAAAAGACATGTTGTCCCGGAGCTAGTTCAGTTAGATTTTTTTTTTTTTTTAAAAAAAGTGTCATTTGGATACTGCTTGTGACATCCAGATTTTCAGGTCCTAATTTCGACTGAATAAATATGGCTGTTTTCATTCAGTTGAAGCCGGGGGTTGTGAAATTAAGGAATATGAGGGAATTTTGGATAAAGGAATTAAGCAATTTGATAAGTGAGACATCAATTAATTTTATAGGAGTCAATTTAAATTGAATCAAGAGGAATTAAGGTCTGCCTTTGACCGCGCAATTAAAACTCAAGAAGGTTCTATGGACAAGTGAGGGTGTGAATTAAAGTGTGGCGACATTGGATTATTTGTATGGACTAAATTGAAAGAAGAATTGAAGAAATTGAGATGTACAAGATTTGGACCCCGGCGGAAAATTAATTGCACCTATTGAAGATAGTTGTGGAGGAAGTTAAGTTAGTGGGTTGTGACATTACCAATGATGTCATGTGGTGGGGCCACCTTGGAGATTAAAAGAAAAAGAGAAAAAGGAAAAGAAAAGGGGGGAGAGAGAGGGGAGTGGGCCCCACACTCTTCTTCAACCTTGAGACAACCAAAAGAAGAGGGAGAAGAAAGAGAGAGGGAGAAACGGGAGCAGCTCGTCCGTTGACCCCCTCCCCCGAGTGTGCGCTGCCCCTGTCGCCTCGCCGTCCGCCATTCGTCGTGCCAGCCGCCGCGCTGCGCCGTTCACCCGCCGCCATCGCCAGCCAGCCGCTCGACGCCAACCGCCTCGCCCCGCAGCTCGCCCGCGCCCAGCAGCCACATGTCCAGCCGTCCTCGTCTTCGCCCGTCGAGCCTCGCCGCCGCCAGAACCGCCTCAGGCTGAGCCACCCTCCCTCCTCCGCCATTCCTCCGCCCGAATCAGTCGCCGTTCAGCCCTCTTTCGGCCTCAACTCAGCAGATCCGAAAATGGGTATGGCAGCACTGTTTGGGCTCGTTTTGGCCGGCTTCCCGGCCCCGGACGCGAGATCGCCTTTGGGGAAAGTCTATCCCGGCGTCGCCCTCTTCGATTTAAGCTAAGCGGCGTCCAAATCCATGAGTTTATCTCACTAATCCTTGATTAGACGGTTAATTATGCCCTAAGTATGTTTAGTTTAAATTAAGCATGTTTAGGTGGATAGATTAGATTATTTTATTCTAAGTTGGATTAGTGAATTTGTTTAAGTTTAATTGGGTTTAATTAAGGTTAAGAATGGTTTATTTAATGTTAATTGTGATGGGACTTAATTAGATTTTAATTTAGAATTATTTAATTGGTTCGAATTTCGATTGATTAAAATATTATTATAATATTCTGAAATTAATTAAATATTATTATTTATTAAAAAAATGGAAAAATTTATTTTTAGCCCCGATTGCTTAGAATTTCGTGTTGATCGCTGTTGTGCTGTTAGAATTTAAATTTGATGCTTGATTGGTGGGAAATTGAGTGTGATTGCGTTAATTAGGAGTTATGTGTAGAAATTCCAAGTGTGGGAATTGTTGGGAATTTGGCCGCGATAGACCGCCTATTAGAGGCCCTGCTTGGTGAGGCCGTGATGAACCACCTATTAGAGGTCATGCCTTTGGGGCTGTGATAGATCGCCTATGAGAGGCCATGCCTAGTGAGGCCGTGATGACCACCTATTAGAGGTCGTGCCTTTGGGGCCGTGATAACCACCTATTAGAGGTCGTGCCTATCGAGACGGCATTGAACCACCTTATTGAAGGTCGTGCCGAGTGGGGCCGAGATACCACCGATTGTTAAGCTTACTTTTAGGGCCGTGGTTGGGAGCATTGATTAATTTGCTAGAATGACATGTAATCGGCCGAGCCGATTGATCGTTGAGACGATCCAAGTGGTTGATTGGTTGATGATGTGATTATGTCTTGATTATTTAATTGTCATATTTGCGCATGATTGAATGATATGAACTGTACTAACTTGCAGGCGCGGACTATTGTGAGGTAAGTCTTCTTGATGTGTGGCTAGGTCATGCTGGGGTGTATTTTCTTTCTAATAGAGGCTTAGGAGGGGTGAACTTGCTAAGACAATGTCTCATCTCGTTGTGGGAAAAATATTTCAGGGCCGTAGCTAACGATTCCAGCGGAGTAAGGTGGACTGCCGGTGCAGTTGGGCAAGGAGTCGCAGAGCCAAGAAGATGAAGGATCAACGATCGAATCTTTTTAGTAGCCATAGGACTGTTCTTTCTTTGGTAGTGGACCGATCCCTAGTGTGTAAACTCCGACCCTTTATGGCTGCATGTAAACCTTGGGTGATTTCATGATTGTATGTTGGTTTGTATTAAATTGATGTTGTTCTTGCTGTTCTATCCCACTTTTAATTTGTCAGGGGATTCTTAATACGTTCCGCATGCGTTTAATAAAATTAAATCGGGTCGGCGACACTACCTGGGAATGTCGCGTTTGCATGACCATGGCGGGTTGTTCACGTGTCTCGGGGTTCGGGGCGTGACAACTCCGTTTAAGTGGTATCAGAGCATGGTCAGTGTATGGAGTGATGAGGGCGATGAGTCATGGGATAGTTAGTAGGAAAGACTTTTAATATTCTGATGCATGTGATTGATAGTTGCTTGGTAACTTGCTTGTGTGGTCGCTCAGTGTTGGAATTGGAAGTAGGCGTCTGTGTTAAGCCTGTTGCGTAAGTGACCGAGTGTCGAGGGCCGCTAAGTGAGGGTTGTAGGCTCTGTGTTTCGGGGCGGGCCGCTGTTGAAAGTTGCTGCCCGTGGTGTCCCGGGTAGAGCGCAAGTTGGGGCCAGTGCGAGTGGTGAAGCATTGTCTCCAGTCAATGCTGGAGTAGTAGCCCCTGAAGGTTTAAAGTTTGCTCGGTTTTTGAGGATGCTTGAGAGGTTGGGAGACAGAATGGTCAGTAGGCCGCCGCTTCAGTCACTGTTGCCACCGTCACCAAGGCCGTAACCACCGTTGTTATCCTTGTTTCTACCGCTGCCAGTGTTGTGACCGTTGTTGTGGCCATGCCTGTTGAGGCCCAATTTGGAATTGTGATCGAGGATCAAGCCATCGTATCTGAGTCGAGGTTCGGTTTAGATAGAAATGAGAATCGATTGGGGGAAAAGCCGATGTCAGAAGAAAGGTGTCATGTTTCACCCAACTGGAAGAGTAGAATTGGAAAGTCAGTGCTCAACTCGATCGTTGTGTATCGTGTCTGTAAAAAAAGACATGGGGCTGTCCCATGCTGTAAGAGGGAAAGGACTTGTTACAGATGTCACCAGTGAGGCCGTTTGATCAAAGATTATCCGTATAAGCAGATGGAACTACAGCTGTTTTTATCACCGCCGTTGATAAGATAGAGCAGAGGAAATATGCTTCGGGATATTTAGTAGGGTACTTGGAACGGATCTCAGTGCAAGGAAGAGTGCGTGGTATTCCTCGATGGGAGGTAGATGACTTACTGATTGTGTGCCGAGTTTGTGAAAATGAGGTATGAGTTAGCCCAGGGTCAGAGTGAAAAGGGAACACGATTTGAATGTGGTCGGCATGACCATTGGGTTAGGAATTGTCCATGCAAGTTCAGGAGAGCGTAAGCGCCGTTATTATAGGTAGGACGCCACTAGGATGACTAGAGGAGCACGAAGGGATGGACCATGCATCGATGAAGGGAAGAATGTTTTTGAGACGTTTTATCAGAATAATGCAGCAGAATTTTCAGTGGAGGTTGTAGGATCTTCGTCGTGGTAATGAAGTGATGGAAAGATAAATCTCTGACTATAGTTGTACTTGACGAGTTTGCTTAAGTATGACTTGGAAGTCATTTATAAAAAGGTTTGGCTCAAGGAGCCTTCTATTGTTTAAATCGTGGCAGTGATATAATTCAGCTTGTTCAGTTAGTGTGCGAAAGTTTTGGGTTACTAAAAGTCGAAGAGGAACTTCAATCATTGTTATTTGTCTCGGAAGATGACTTGGTTCAGTGTGCTGGTTATCAAATCTACGTGGCAACTGTAACAGATGCGTCGGTTGAGGGGTCGAATTTGGAAAACACAATCATGGTACAGAAGTTTTCTAAAGTATGTTATGGAGAATTTTTAGGTTTGTTGTCAGGTTTGTTGTCAGGAAGAGAAACAGAGTCGTGATTGAATTAGCACCCGGAACAGAGCCAGTCCCTAAGGCTCCTTACCGGATGGAGTTACCTGAGTTAAAAGGACTGAATATGCAGATGCAGGAATTATTGGATAGGGGATTCACATGTTCCAGTGCATCACCTTGGGGAGCACATGTTCTATTCGTGAAGAAGAAAGTTGGTTCGTTGTGGTTGTACATTGATATTTCTCAAGACCGACTGGAGGTCAGGGTGTCATCAGTTGAGGATCGGGAAGAAAGACATACCGAAGTTAGCATCTCGCACTCAATGCGGCAGTTATGAGTTAACTGTATTGCTGTGTGGTTTGACAGATATCTTAGCTATTTGTTTGGGTCTTATGAGCAGAATGTGTAAGGGTACTTAAATCAGTTGTGGTCGTGTTTAGTGAAGTATCTTGGTGTGTTCAAAGAGTGCCAAGGGGCACGAGAGACAGTTGAGGATGATACTTCAGACATTGAGAGCTCTTGAATTTCATACTAAGTTTAGTTAGTGCAAGTTTTGGATGACTTGTGTATCGCTCGTAAGTCACGTGATTTCAGGCGAAGAAATCTCCGTGGACCCCGTTAAGATTAAAATAGTGAACAGTTGGCCAAGATTGACTATAGTGATAGAGATCAGAAGTTTCTGGGTTTAGCAAAGTGTTACAGACAGTACGTATATGGGTTTTCTTTTAGTGTTGGCGTTGCCGTTAACAAGACTTCTGAGGAAGTAAGGAAAGTTCGTGTGGATAGATAAGTGCGAGTGTAGCTTTCAAGAGCCAAAGAAGAGGCTGACTACTGCACCTGTGTGGGCCATTCCGTCTGGTCCTGAAGGGTGTGAGATCTTCAGTAATACATCATTTAAAGGATTGGGTTGCTTAATGGTGCGTCATGATAGGGTTATTGCATGTGTGTTCCGTCAGTTGAGATCTTATGAACCGAATTACCTGACAGACGACTTGGAACTCACGGCAACAATTTCCGCTCCAAAGATCTAGAGATATCATTGGTGTAAAGGGAGACTCCAGATCTTTATCGACTGTCAAAGCTTCAAAGTAATTATTCTCCTTGGATGAATTGAATGAGATAGCGCTGTGAACCAGATGTTTTGAAGGACTTGGATAGTGGTATCTGGTATCACCCGGAATTATGAAAGAAGTCAATGATGCTTTGAGTCGAGAGTCTCCAATTGTGCACAGACTGGTTAAAGTATAGATTTTACTTAGAAAAGGGTTCAAATTTTGGTTTTCAAATTTGAGGTAGGCTACCCTTTGAATTTTATAGTCACCCTCAAAGTTGAATCAGATGCTCGAGTTTTAATCGGCGCCTAATCGACAGACAGAGATGTTCAGAAAGTCTGATAAGAGGATACTAGTAAGAAAGAGATTGACTTTGAGATTTTTGAGAATGGGAAGTTCGGGTTCCATGAGTGATTGAATGCACTTGACAGTGTAGCACTCAGGGAGAAGATTTTGTCAGAAGTTCACTATGGTATTGCGATTTTGACCAGATGGTGCAAGTAAGTCAAAATCGGCGTCAGTTAAATTGGTAGGTTGATATGAAGATAGATATCGCCAAGCAGGTTGCAAGTGCTAGAGTTGTCAGTAAGTGGAAGTTCAGTAATACAGACACGGAGGATTTTACCATCACTTAAGAGTCCCCAGTGGGAATGAAAATATATCACAATGGAACATGGCGATGAGCTTACTAAGGATTCAGGGGATCACTGATCCCATTTGAGGATGATGGCCGATTGATGGATGGAGTTGGTCTGCTTTGGTACGATACGAATGGATTTTGTTTTGGGTGTGTGACATCCAGGTTTATGGATTCTGACTTTGATTGGATAAGTTGGGCATTTCATCGGCGTGACTTTAGTGCTTTTCTCTGAGTTGGCCACTCACGAGATAACTAGACTAGCTGGGTGAGTTATTAAGGACTTTAAGGTAAATAGACTTGACGATTCGACCAGGAATCGACTTCTTGACCGTGTTCACCTTTAGAGATCATTGTGGCACAATATAAAATCGAATTAAGATTAGAGATAGGTTAGTTCGACTGAGATGAATGACCAATCGTGGGTGACCCCACTGAATTGGAAAACTCTCATCGATTGGCACTAATTTGATTTTACTGTCGTTTTGGTACCCTGTGTCCGTATTTGAATCCTCGAGATTTTCACGACAATCGAGAATCGACAATGTGTCGAGTGGGTTCATTGTGGCTCGAAGAAAATCGACCACGGGTCAATTGCCCTAAAAAGTTCTGAGAACTACCTAGTAGCCTAGGTTACACCAAAAGCGCGTCAGAGTGAAATTAACCGCCAATCTAAGTTCGATTTTAGAAATTGAAGATTTTGTCATGTCACAGAGTGTGTATATCGAAGTGTGTGAGCATCGGATAATTCACCAGCATGGAGTGCCAGGGGTAATTTATATTTCGAATCCAGATCAGAGATTACAGGTTTGGCAGAGTTTTTAGAGGGGTTCTTTCTTAAGCAGTGCTTATCAGAGGGTACAGAATTCAGTGGTAAAAAGAAAGTGAAGAAAGATCACAGACTAGAGTCAGCTCAGAAATCAGTGTTTCAGTGGTCGATCGGTGTCGAGTGAAGGCTAGACGGGCGCGTCGAAATTTTCAGTCACTGAGCTTCAAGGGTTAATTGGGGAGTTGAGAAAAAGAGATTAGATGTTAACGACAAAGTGTCATGTATGAGGAGCTCAGTTCAGTTATTGGTTCAGAAAGAGCAAATTGTGTGTACCAAGATAGTCTCCTTGGTTAAAATGGTTGGACAACACCATAAGACCAAAGGATCAGCTTGAAGTAGTGAAACTCAGCGAAACGAAAATACCCCCACCTTTTGTATAAGGATTGGTAAAGGTTTAAATTTCGAGGACGAAATTTTTATAAGAGGGGAAGAGTTGTGACATCCAGATTTTTGGGTCCTAATTTCGACTGAATAAATAGGGCCGTTTTCATTCAGTTGAAGCCGGGGGTTGTGAAATTGAGAAATATGAGGGATTTTTGGATAAATGAATTAATCAATTTGATAAGTGAGACATCAATTGATTTTATGGGAGTCAATTTAAATTGAATCAAGAGGAATTAAGGTACGCCTTTGACCGCGCAATTGAGACTCAAGAAGGTTCTATGGACAAGTGAGGGTGTGAATTAAAGTGTGGCGACATTGGATTATTTTTATGGACTTAATTGAAATAAGAATTGAAGAAATTGAGATGTACAAGATTTGGACCCCGGCGGAAAATTAATTACACCTATTGAAGATAGTTATGGAGGAAGTTAACTTAGTGGGTTGTGACATCACCAATGATGTCATGTGGTGGGGCCACCTTGGAGATTAAAAGAAAAAGAGAAAAAGGAAAAGAAAAGGGGAGAGAGAGAGGAGAGTGGGCCCCACACTTCTTCAACCTTCAGACAACCTAAAGAAGAAGGAGAAGAAAGAGAGAGGGAGAAAGGGGAGCAGCCCGTCCGTCGACCCCCTCCCCCGAGCGCGCGCTGCCGTCGTCGCCTCACCGTCCGCCGTTCGTTGCGCTAGCCGCCGCGCTGCGCCGTTCACCCGCCGCTGTAGCCAGCCAGCCGCCCGACGCCAACCGCCTCGCCCTACAGCTCGCCCGCGCCCAGCAGCCGCACGTCTAGCCGTTCCCGTCTCTGCCCGTCGCGCCTCGTCGCCGCTAGAACCGCCTCAGGCCGAGCCGCCCTCCCTCCTCTGCCATTCCTCTGCCCGAATCAGCCGCCGTTCGGCCCTCTTTCGGCCTCAACTCAGCAAATCCGAAAAAGGGTATGGCAGCACTGTTTGGGCCCATTTTGGCCGGCTTCCCGGCCCCGGACGCGAGGTCACCTTTGGGGAAAGTCGATCCCGGCGTCGCCCTCTTCGATTTGAGCTAAGCGGCGTCCAAATCCGTGAGTTTATCTCACTAATCCTTGATTAGACGGTTAATTATGCCCTAAGTATGTTTAGTTTAAATTAAGCATGTTTAGGTGGATAGATTAGATTATTTTATTCTAAGTTGGATTAGTGAATTTGTTTAAGTTTAATTGGGTTTAATTAAGGTTAAGAATGGTTTATTTAATGTTAATTGTGATGGGACTTAATTAGATTTTAATTTCAAATTATTTAATTGGTTCGAATTTCGGTTGATTAAAATATTATTATAATATTCCAAAATTAATTAAATATTATTATTTATTAAAAACAGAAAAGTTTATTTTTAGCCTCGGTTGCTCGAATTTCATGCCGATCATTTCTTTGTCTTTGTTAGAATTTAAATTTGATGCTTGATTGGTGGCAAATTGAGTGTGATTGCGTTAATTAGGAGTTATGGGTAGAAATTCCAAGTGTGGGAATTGTTGGGAATTTGGCCGCGATAGACCGCCTATTAGAGGCCGTGCCTGGTGAGGCCGTGATGAACCACTTATTAGAGGTCATGCCTTTGGGGCCGTGATAGACCACCTATGAGAGGCCGTGCCTAGTGAGGCCGTGATGACCACCTATTAGAGGTCGTGCCTTTGGGGCCGTGATAACCACCTATTAGAGGTCATGCCTATCGAGGCGGCGTTGAACCACCTTATTGAAGGTCGTGCCGAGTGGGGCCGAGATACCACCGATTGTTAAGCTTACTTTTAGGGCCGTGGTTGGGAGCATTGATTAAGTTGCTAGAATGACATGCAATCGGTTGAGCCGATTGATCGCTGAGACGATCCAAGTGGTTGATTGGTTGATGATGTGATTATGCCTTGATTATTTAATTGTCATATTTGCGCATGAATGAATGATATGAACTGTACTAACTTGCAGGCACGGACTATTGTGAGGTAAGTCTTCTTGATGTGTGGCTAGGTCATGCTGGGGTGTATTTTCTTTCTAATAGGGGCTTAGGAGGGGTGAACTTGCTGAGACAATGTCTCACCCCCTTGTGGGAAAAATATTTCAGGGCCGTAGCTGACGATTCTAGCGGAGTAAGGTGGACTGCCGGTGCGGTTGGGCAAGGAGTCGCAGAGCCAAGAAGATGAAGGATTGACGATCGAATCTTTTTAGTAGCCATAGGACTATTCTTTCTTTGGTAGTGGACCGATCCCTAGTGTGTAAACTCCGACCCTTTATGGCTGCATGTAAACCTTGGGTGATTTCATGATTGTATGTTGGTTTGTATTAAATTGATGTTGTTCCTGCTGTTCTATCCCGCTTTTAATTTGTCAGGGGATTTTTAATACGTTCCGCATGCGCTTCATAAAATTAAATCGGGTCGGCGACACTACCTGGGAATGTCGCGATTGCATGACCATGGCGGGTTGTTCACGTGTCTTGGGGTTCGGGGCGTGACATTGCTAGCACCTTCACCTGGTGGTATGGGAATGAAGCGGTTTGAGAATGACTAGGGTTTGATCCTTGGAAGCGGCAACTAAGTTGCCATATGTAAAAACTATATATATATTTTGCGTCTTTTTTTTTTTTGCGAAAATGGAAAAGTGCTTGACCTAATGAGACCAAAAGTGCAGGACGTCATATTCTCCTCATGCTTTAGAATCTCAAGTCTATTCAATTATTTGCAAATCAATGAAGGGTAATGTTGTATCGCTTCTTGTTATTCAACTCTTGCAAGAGTTCGTGACTGACACATTCTCTCCTATTCGTTGCAGGATCACTTTACCACCAAAGAAACGACGACAAACCAAAGAGAGGAATGTCAAACTTTGATAAACTCTCCTAAGCGAAATGATGCGCCAAAGCAGATTACAAGAATCTTTCGGGCCACAATTTGCATTTGCTTTTGGCCCTATTGATTGATCTATTTTTACATTTTCTCTTATGTAGGGACAAAAGTAGAAACGCTTGTCAAATCGACAATAAGTTTTCTAACCTCGATTGATCATTCATGTGTCATCTCCCTATTGAATAAGGCCAGTCCGTGGACACCCATTTGTGAATAACTCCTTTGGTGTTCAAAATTTAACATTTTTCTCAGGATAATTGTAACACCCCTTAACCACCTGAGGCTGTCACAGTCACCTATTCCAATTTCGAAGTTTAAGTTAAGCCGTAATTTCTTAGGCATTTTTTTTTTTTTTTATAGCGGTCCTAGTATAAAGTCTCACAGCGGAAGTAAAATTAAACATCTTCATTTCCTTCTCCATCAGCTTACATCACAATGCACACCTACTAGCCCATCAGAGTGAAAACATAAGGCTTGAACACGCTACATAGCAAGAGATGGACATCGGGTGAGTCGATACAACAAAAAGCCCAAGCTACTAGTAGGCTTGGCTAGAAACAAAAGTACTCGACTCTGAGGCCTTCAATCAACTGGTCCATCATCTCGTGTTGGCCTTCCAAAAAGTGTCAGCCTACACCAGTTACACGCTCTCTTCACACCCAGCCGGGTGCATCGGTCGGCGGCGGCGGCAACATCCCCCTCATCGTCCCATCACGGTATACATGAACTGATAGAAACTCTTGAGTCACTGGGCCACCAGGGAGGCCCGCATCAAAGAAAATCACAACTCGCACTCGAAAGAAAATCAATCCAGGGATCTCTAAGCAAGGGTGCTCCGTGCACTCGACCTTTACATCCATAGGGATACCATAGAACGTACCATGTGCGACAGGTGCTAGCGGCATCTAGCTAAGCTGAAATGTTAGTCCCCAAAAGGGGTGAGTACAACCACTCAATAGATAATTAATTCCCTATGGCTACTCAAGCATCATACAAAACAATCAAGACATCGCATCGAAGCACATATCATTACATGCATACAGTACAACACTTACCTTGTAGCCATTTACATGTAGTTGCACCATATATGAGTACATCATCACATGTCAAGGCATATATCATGCACATATATCTTTCAAAGCACAAACACGTATGTCATTCAATACATGTCACTATATGCATATCTATCATTCAATGCCCATGCATATATGTCACCATATGCATATCTATCATTCAATGCCCATGCATATATGTCACCATGTGCATATCTATCCTTCAATGCCCATGCATATATGTCACCATATGCATATCTATCGTTCAATGCCCATGCATATATGTCACCATATGCATATCTATACATCCTTCAATTTTTCACAATTTTAATTGGCTTTTAATGCACCCCCGGCACACACCATCCGGGCTTCCGGCCCCCCACATTCCGGGCATCTCGCACCCCAACTGGCATCACGAGGAATTCACGGCACACACCATCCGTGCTTCCGGCATTTACACTCCCTGGCCGGGCATCTCGCACCCCAAGCGGCATCACGAGGAATTCACGGCACACACCATCCGTGCTTCCGGCACCCCCAACACTCCGGGCATCTCAACTCCGAGGCCATCTAGATTTACGCTCACAGGGCTACTGGGCATCCGGCATTTAAGCTCCCTGGCCGGGCATCCCGATACTCCCAGGGCATCGTCGGCTCATACCATTCGATAGCCTTCTCATTTATCATGAGTTAAATGCACATGCATGGTCCAATTTCATAGGGCATATGACTATGATGTACACTTTTATTATCCACATGATATGTCAAATATCATCATGCTTGCAACATGATAAGACTCTTAGAATAATACTAAACATCTAGTTCATGCAATCGAAAATAGTTTTTATACTTTCTTCTTTGAAAATTTGTGCAAATTCCAGCATGCATAGTATAGGAAAATATCTAAATTGAATGTCTAAATGACCTTAAAAAATTATGGAATTTTCACACATACTACTCAAGACATAATGACACATTTTTCATGAAGAAAGAAAGATCTAACAATCAACACATAAAAAGATATAAATTCAGCATCACAGCAAACCATATTCGAGTTCCACAGCTTACACAGTTTCAGCATTTTCCTCAATTAAATATTCAAATGTCCTCTAAAAATCACAAAATTTCACCACAAAACAGAAAAGATATAAAGGTACAACTTTCATGAAGAAACTCAACTCCAAATAATCTCTATACAAAAAGATATAATTTACGAAATACGGCTAACACATTTCGAACACACAGTATGCACAGTTTTATGATCTTTTTAATTTAAATATCTAAAAAAATTTCAAAAATTATGAAATTTTACCACGTGATAGCCAAGATGCTAAGATAGATTTTCTATGAAGACATCTAGGTCAAATTAGTTATAAATAATTTATTTCAGTGGTCATAAGCTTCTGTTCATGGCACTGCTACATCCAGATCAACGCCTAATGTCAATACTTGCCATTTCTCAAAATTAAATACCCAAACGGTCTTCAAAAATTATGAAATCTTTACCAAATGATAAACAAGACTCTAAGGTATGATTTTCATGAAGACGCCTAGACCAAATTCGTTATAGGTAATTTATTAAAATTAAGAAAAGTCTCTGTTTACTGTACCACAACTTCCAGAACCTTCTATTACCGAAAAATCTTCATATGACCTACTTATTCTCCTTATTTTGCTCTGGATTTTGGATATGTTCTAGCTTAGAGTGTTATCTCCAACTTTCATTTTGATATCAAGGTGAAATACCCAAAGAAAAATCATCTTATGGTCCCCCGAAGTTACTGGCGTCAGGCACTGTTCATCCAGTTTTCACATCTTCAATAAAAACAACATTTCACTAGGCTATTCATGTTAGTTTGGTCTCAAATTTGAGTATGTTATTCCTCTTGATGTTCTCTACAATTTTCATGAAGACATCGAAGCAAGATTCTCAATAGAAAGTCAAGTACAGCAACCAAAATCATCAAAACTCCACATGCATCACCATATCCGAGCGTCCTTTTTAGAAAATAAGTTTCACCCCCCAAACCTTGTTCATTTTACCTAAATTTTTAGTATGTTGTATTTCAAGATGTGATATACAAGTCTCATGAAGAAGTCGAAGTCAGATTCTCACTCCAAAGTTACATGCAAGACCTCACAAGTCACTGGCGTGTATGGATCTTCTCGAGACAGAAAACATCATCAAGCAAAACCACCTCAAAGTCTTACTTCCTACCCTTACAATCCACGAAATTCACCACAAAACAGCACTATACTCACAATACGACATGCAAGAGTAGATAAGGGAATCAATCTTGCCTTAATTTCAAGAAAAACACGCGCAATGGACGGACACGGGCGAGCGACAACCGACGGCTTTCCTTCCTTTCTCTCCTCCTTCTTCTTTCTCTTCTTTCTTTCTCTCCTTCTCTCTCTCACCGTCGACTAAACCCCCTCTAACCGGTCACTCCTCACCTTTTATACCCCCAAATCATCATCATTAGTTGCAATCATTATTTTTCATGCACAATGACACTTGTTTTGCATGTAAAATTTGCATGCAAAACCGGCCATCCTCCCCCCTTAGGCTCGGTCGACCGCCCACGGTTTTGTGGGTTTGTGGGCTTGTGGCCGGCCCACTTGGCCCGCCATAGGCCCACTCAATTTTGGCCCAAAGCCCTTTCAAAACCCAATTTAATTAAATAAATTTCCAACTCTTAAAAATAAATTCTTAATTAGGTTAATTAAAAATTTAATCAACCCATGCTTGAGTCTAGAGATGTACAACTTCTAATCACATGGCCAAAGTCTTTTGCCGTCAAAATATATCCCTTACAAGCTCATGGGCGAGCCTCGGCACGAGTCATGGGCAAATGGTTACTAATTACGGTCATAAATTTTATAAAAATTCCGGAATGCCACAACTCTCCCCTCCTTAGAGAATTTCGTCCTCGAAATTAGACAAAACTTATGTCTCCTTAAACAAGTGAGGATATCTTTTCCTCATCTCATCTTCACTTTCCCAAGTGGCTTCCTCTACATCATGGTATCACCATAAAATCTTAATTTATGGAATCCTCTTAGTCTTGAGAATTTGTTCCTTTCGATCCAATACTTGCATAGGCTCTTCAATGTACCTTACTTTCTCATCCACTGTGATGGCTTCATGATCGAGTATGTGGCTAGGATCCGGTTGGTACTTCTTCAACATCGACACATGAAACACATCATGCAAATTTCCCAATTTTGGAGGTAATGCCAGACGATAAGCCACATCTCCAATTCTTTCCAGTACTTCAAAAGGTCCAACAAATCTAGGGCTCAATTTACCCTTCACTCCAAATCGAGATACTCCTTTCATTGGGGATACTTTAAGAAATACATGATCTCCCACACTAAACTCTAAAGGTCTCCTACGCTTATCTGCATAGTCTTTTTGTCTACTCTGAGCTGTTCTAAGTCTTTTCCTGATAATTTCAACAGCTTCTGTAGTGATTTGTACTAACTCAGGTCCTGTCAATTTCTTTTCACCTACTTCGTTCCAGCAAGCAGGAGTTCTACACCTCCTCCCATATAACGCTTCATAGGGAGCCATGCCTATACTTTTCTGGTAACTATTATTGTAAGCAAACTCAACCAAATGCAGTTTCTCATCCCAGTTTCCTTTAAAATCAATCACACAAGCTCTTAACATATCCTCTAGTATCTGAATTACTCTTTCTATTTGTCCATCTATCTGGGGATGAAAAACAGTACTAAATTGAAGCTTAGTTCCCAAGGCATCTTGAAGACTCTTCCAAAAATTCGAGGTAAATCTTGAATCTCGGTCGGAAGTAATAGTCACTAGAATACCATGCAAGCATATCACTTGGTTCACATATATCTCTGCATATTTATTCATTGAGTAATCTATGCGAACAGCTAAGAAATGAGCAGACTTAGTTAAACGATCTATTGTTACCCAAATTGAGTCATGTCCACCTGACGTCCTTGGCAATCCTTGTACAAAGTCCATTGTTATATGTTCCCACTTCCATTCTGGTATATCTAGTGTCTCAAAAGTCCTGCAGGTTTGCGATGTTCTGCTTTTACCTGTTGACATGTCAAGCATTGAGATATGTACTTGGCCGTATCTGCTTTCATACCATTCCACCAAAATTGCTGAACGCAAATTCTTGTACATCTTGGTACTACCTAGGTGAATACTGTAACTACTTTTATGTGCCTCCGACAAAATTTCCTTCTTTAACTCCTCATTGTCGGGAACACAAAGTCGTCATTGACATCTTACTACTCCATCTTCAGAAATTTGAAATTCTGGTCTTTTCCCTAAAGATATTGCATCTTTTACTTTCATAATTTCCGGATCAGACTTTTGTAAGATCTTAACTTTCTGAATAATTTCAGGTTCAATTCTCAACGCACTAAGCATACTAGTAAGGCTATCCACTTTTAATTTAAACTCTGAGTCTGCCACTGACTCCAACAGGCTCCACTCAGCCGTTCTTAAGCTAGCTATTTCCATGGCTGACTTACGACTAAGAGGATCCGCTACCTTGTTCGCCTCTCCTGGATGATATTGTATCTCACAATCATAATCCTTCAACAATTCCATCCACCTCCTTTGTCTCATGTTCAACTCCTTTTGAGAAAATAAATATTTCAAGCTCTTATGATCCGTATAAATCTCAAACTTTTCCCCATACAAATAGTGTCTCCATATCTTCAGGGCAAACACTATAGCAGCTAATTCTGAATCATGCGTTGGGTAGTTCAGTTCATGAGGTTTCAATTGTCTAGATGCATAGGCTATGACCTTGCCATGCTGCATCAAAACACATCCTAGTCCTTTGTGAGATGCATCACTATACACTGTAAATCCATCAGATCCAGACGGTAAAGTCAAAATTGGGGCTGAGGTTAACTTTCTCTTAAGTTCTTGGAAACTCCTTTCACACTCCCCATTCCATTCAAATTTCGTGTTCTTTCGAGTCAATTTTGTTAAAGGTCCTGCCAATTGCGAAAATCCCTCAATAAATCTCCTATAATAACCAGCCAATCCTAAGAAACTTCGTATTTCAGTAGGTGTGGTCGGTCTTGGCCAATTTATCACCATCTCAACCTTCGCTGGATCCACTGCAATTCCTTTTCCTGATATTACATGTCCTAAAAATATTATTTGGTCCAGCCAGAACTCACACTTACTAAATTTGGCATACAGATTGTGATCTCTCAGGGTCTGCAAAACTATCCTTAAATGTTGCTCATGTTCTCTAGGCCCTTTAGAATATACCAAGATATCATCAATAAAAACAATCACAAACTGATCTGAATAAGGTTTGAACACCCTATTCATTAGATCCATAAATGCAGCTGGTGCATTCGTTAATCCAAATGGCATAACAAGAAACTCGTAATGTCCATAACGAGTCCTAAACGCAATCTTAGGAATATCCTCTTTCTTAATCCTCAGTTGATAATATCCCGACCTCAAATCAATTTTAGAGAAAATTGAGCTTCCCTGGAGTTGGTCAAAAAGATCATTAATCCTAGGCAAAGGGTATTTATTCTTAACGGTCACTTGATTCAGTTGCCTATAATCAATGCACAAGCGCATCGATCCATCTTTCTTTTTCACAAATAAGACTGATGCACCCCAAGGTGAAACACTCAGCCTAATGAATCCTTTATCAAGCAATTCCTGTAATTGCACTTTCAATTCCTTCAGTTCTACTAGTGCCATCCTATAAGGAGCTTTAGATATCGGTGTTGTTCCAGGCATCAATTCAATTTCAAACTCAATTTCACGATCTGGTGGCAATCCAGGTAATTCCTCAGGAAATACATCTTGAAATTCATTAATTACCTTAATTTCCTCAATCTTAGGTTCCTCTCGAGTATGATCTTTAACTATGGCCAGATAGCCTTGACATCCTTCGTCAAGTAACATACAAGCCTCCATTGCCGAAATAAGTGGTACAGATAGGTGAGTTTGACTTCCCAGAAATTCACAACTAGACTGATCAGGTAAGGTAAACCGAATTACCTTTCTATAACAATCTACCTTGGCTTGATACTTATAAAGCCAATCCATTCCTATGATAACATCAAAATCATGCATGACCATTACGACTAAGTCTATCTCCATATCTCTTCCTCCCACCGTTATCTTACAGTTTTCACACCCCAGCGTAGACAATATCATATTCTTTAAAGGCGTAGAAACACAAAGAGGTGTCTCAAGAGGCGTAGTTTCTATCTTATTTAACTGTCTATATCTTTCAAACATAAACAAATGCGTAGCACCCGTATCAAACAATGCATATGCCTTTTTATCATTTATAAGAATTGTACCTGAGATAACATTTTTGGAAGCTTCCGCTTCCTCTTGGGTGATCGCATACACCCTTCCTTGCGCTGGTGGCCTCTGAGGATTTCTTGGTGGATTTGGCATAACAGCGCTACCAGGTGCTTGTCGCACCGAACTAACACTCATCTGCGACTTATCTTGTGGACAGTTTCTCCTAAGATGACCCGCTTGTCCACAACCATAACATTTCAGTTGTCCAATGCAAGGTCCTGGGCCATGTCGTCTATTACACCTTGGACACTCTCCATTTCTATTAGGTGCTCTCCCTAAATTCAGGCTATCCCTACCTTTACCAAATTTGTCCTTCTTTTTAGACGGCCATGTCTGTCCTTGACCTATATAGGGTCTCTTACCTCTTCTCGCATCACCAAACGACCATTGTTTCTTACTCTCTGACTGTTCCCTTTCTAATTCCTGCTCTACCATCTGTGCCCTCTCATAGACCTCAGTATAATCTCTTATGTTCAATGGCACCAGTTGTTTCCTAATATTGGTTCTCAACCCTTTCAGAAATCTCTTAGCTTTCTCCTCTTGATCCTCAATCAATCTAGGAGCATATCTAGATAATTAAGAAAATTTAGCCTCATACTGATCTACAGTCAGCTCTTTTTGTTCTAACTGAACAAATTCAGTGATCTTCCTATCTTTGGCACAATCAGAGAAATGCTTCCTATTGAAAGCCCTAAGAAATTCGTCCCAATTCACAGCAGTACCTGGTGGAAAGATTGTATCTTTCGAAGCTCTCCACCAAAATTTTGCATTTCCCTCCAGCTGGTACTCTGCCAAAATTATTTTCTCAACATCATTGCAGTTCAACAACCTAAAAATTTGTTCCATTCCATCAATCCAATGTTCCGCCTCCTCAGGATTTCCCATTCCACTGAACTTAGTTGGCTTTAACTTCAAAAATTGCTCCACTAGTCCCTAAGTACGGCGTTCTGCTCCAGGTTGTTGCTGCGCTTGTCTTTCCATCAGATTTCCTATATTGGCCAATGCCTGCAGGATGTCTTCCATCCGGGGTTCAGCCCTTGCAGCAGAGGCTTCAACCCTCGATGGTTGAGCACCTCCAGCTCGTACCATGCTTTTCCTGCAGTTTTCAAGCATTCGCCTCAGGAATAATTTGAGACTCACTGTCTCCATTTAAAATTACTACAGCTATATAAGTAACATATACATGTTACTGACAACCTAAAGGAACTCGTTATAGTCTAGTAGGGATCTACGAGTGAATACCCATCACCCGTTGTTCAAAGTTAGACAACTACCCCAATAGTATCCTATGGTATGCATTGTTATCCTATTCCTCAATTTCCAATTGAGGCTCCTTATCACTCCAATCTATAACCATCGCTCTGATACCAAAAATGGGCGGGCGAGCTGTAACACCCCTTAACCACCTGAGGCTGTCACAGTCACCTATTCCAATTTTGAAGTTTAAGTTAAGCCGTAATTTCTTAGGCATTTTTTTTTATAGCGGTCCCAGTATAAAGTCTCACAGCGGAATTCACGGCACACATCATCCGTGCTTCCGGCATTTACACTCCCTGGCCGGGCATCTCGCACCCCAACTGGCATCACGAGGAATTCACGGCACACACCATCCGTGCTTCCGGCACCCCCAACGCTCCGGGCATCTCAACTCCGAGGCCATCCAGATTTACGCTCACAGGGCTACTGGGCATCCGGCATTTAAGCTCCCTGGCGGGGCATCCCGATACTCCCGGGGCATCGTCGGCTCATACCATTCGACAGCCTTCTCATTTATCATGAGTTAAATGCACATGCATGGTCCAATTTCATAGGGCATATGACATGATGTACACTTTTATTATCCACATGATATGTCAAATATCATCATGCTTGCAACATGATAAGACTCTTAGAATAATACTAAACATCTAGTTCATGCAATCGAAAATAGTTTTTATACTTTCTTCTTTGAAAATTTGTGCAAATTCCAGCATGCATAGTTTACGAAAATATCTAAATTGAATGCCTAAATGACCTTAAAAAATTATGAGATTTTCACACATATTATTCAAGACATAATGAAACATTTTTCATGAAGAAATCAAGTTCTAACAATCAACACATAAAAAGATATAAATTCAGCATCACAGCAAACCATATTCGAGTTCCACAGCTTACACAGTTTCAGCATTTTCCTCAATTAAATATTCAAATGTCCTCTAAAAATCATGAAATTTCACTACAAAATATACAAGACATAAAGGTACAACTGTCATGAAGAACTCAACTCCAAATAATCTCTACACAAAAAGATATAATTTACGTAATACGGCTAACACATTTCGAACACACAGTATGCACAGTTTTATGATCTTTTTATTTAAATATCTAAACAATTTTCAAAAATTATGAAATTTCACCACGTGATAGCCAAGATGCTAAGGTACATTTTCTATGAAGACATATAGGTCAAATTAGTTATAAATAATTTATTTCAGTGGTCATTAACTTCTGTTCATGGCACTGCTACATCCAGATCAATGCCTAATGTCAATACTTGCAATTTCTCAAAATTAAATACTCAAACGGTCTTCAAAAATTATGAAATCTTTACCACATAATAAACAAGACTCTAAGGTAGGATTTTTATGAAGACACCTAGACCAAATTCGTTATAGGTAATTTATTAAAATTAAGAAAAGTCTCTGTTTACTGTACCGCAACTTCCAGAACCTTCTATTACCGAAAAATCTTCATATGACCTACTTATTCTCCTTCTTTTGCTCTGGATTTTGGATATGTTCTAGCTTAGAGTGTTCTCTCCAACTTTCATTTAGATATCAAGGTGAAATACCCAAAGAAAAATCATCTTATGGTCCCCTGAAGTTACTGGCGTCAGGCACTGTTCATCCAGTTTTCATATCTTCAATAAAAACGACATTTCACTAGGCTATTCATGTTATTTTGGTCTCAAATTTGAGTATGTTATTCCTCTTGATGTTCTCTACAATTCTCATGAAGACATCAAAACAAGATTCTCAATAGAATGTCAAGTACAGCAACCAAAATCATCAAAACTCCACATGCATCACCATATCCGAGCGTCCTTTTTAGAAAATAAGTTTCACCCCTCAAACCTTGTTCATTTTACCTAAATTTTTAGTATGTTGTAGTTCAAGATGTGATCTACAAGTCTCATGAAGAAGTCGAAGTCAGATTCTCACTCCAAAGTTACATGCAAGACCTCACAAGTCACTGGCGCGTATGGATCTTCTCGAGACAGAAAACATCATCAAGCAAAACCACCTCAAAGTCTTACTTCCTACCCTTACAATCCACGAAATTCACCACAAAACAGCACTATACTCACAATATGACATGCAAGAGTAGATAAGGGAATCAATCTTGCCTTAATTTCAAGAAAAACACGCGCAATGGACGGACACGGGCGAGCGACGACTGACGGCTTTCCTTCCTTTCTCTCCTCCTTCTTCTTTCTCTTCTTTCTTTCTCTCCTTCTCTCTCTCACCGTCGACTAAACCCCCTCTAACCGATCACTCCTCACCTTTTATACCCCCAAATCATCATCATTAGCTGCAATCATTATTTTTCATGCACAATGACACTTGTTTTGCATGCAAAATTTGCACCGGCCATCCTCCCCCTTAGGCTCGGTCGACCGCCCACGGTTTTGTGGGTTTGTGGGCTTGTGGTCGGCCCACTTGGCCCGCCATAGGCCCACTCAATTTTGGCCCAAAGCCCTTTCAAAACCCAATTTAATTAAATAAATTTCCAACTCTTAAAAATAAATTCTTAATTAGGTTAATTAAAAATTTAATCAACCCATGCTTGAGTCTAGAGATGTACAACTTCTAATCACATGGCCAAAGTCTTTTGCCGTCAAAATATATCCCTTACAAGCTCATGGCCGAGCCTCGCCACGAGTCATGGGCAAATGGTCACTAATTACGGTCATAAATTTTATAAAAATTCCGGGATGCCACAATAATCTTGTTAAACAAATACTTCTAATGTTGTTGATAAGGCTTCTTAAGTAGGATAAATTATTTGTACTAGGATTAATAGCTCCCTCATGTTTAAAATGCTCCATGACTTTTCGAAATAAATTCTACATGATGTTTTTGTCTATCTAGATTATTGATTCCACTAAGGGTTATCAAAATAGATAGCTGAATGAAGGATATGGAATTGATTGAGCATGCTAAATGAGGTGCATCAGGATGAAAGGCAAGCCATGTCCCACACATAATCCGCCGTTTATACACTTGAGAAATGAGCGTAGAAAGTTCCATGTCTACAAGATAAAGGGTTTTTTCGCGGATGGTACGATGACCAAAGTGACTAGAGGCATTTCGTTTCGTCATCCTAAGCACTACATGTTATGCATTGCTTACTCTTTTTAAGTCTCATACACTTGTAAAGTTTCTTTCATATTACTCCTGTCAAGAACCACCCCACATTAGGGCAGATTGGAGGCGAAGTCGCATCACAAGATGAGAAAGGGAATAAAAATTTTCTTACTTGCACTTGCATCAATTTTTGGGTTTCCTTATCACATATGCACACTCACAATAATTTAAGTGCCCTAGAATGATGAAGAGAATTTCTTTTTCTATCATATGCACTTGTATTCATTGTACAATCCAATTAAGTTTATAATTTCACCTCTAAACCAAGGCAAAGCAAAAGTTGCTGCCATTCAAGCAGCATGATTCAGGGTGCCAAATGAAGATGAAGACCCTAGGAGTCTAACAATAGTGTTTTGTTTAAACTTGCCTAGGCTAGTCTTAATACAACAAACAAAAATGAAAAAATAAGGGCATGAAAAATGTAGTGTGTTTGGTAAAAATAAGGTCAATGCCCATAGATGTGAAAATTGGGCATGAAAAAATAGTGTGTCTAGTAAAAGTAAGGCCAATGCCCTCAAGAAAAAAATTGCTCAATCAAAGTTGCTAGTCAATGAAACCTCCACGAAGATAATCCCTGACCGTGAGAAGAAAGAGCGGTGACAATATCAAGACAATCACCAACTCTCACCCTTTTACACATGAGCTGAACTTACATTGCATCCCTTTATAAAAGTCTCTTCAAACTAAGCGCTTGAATTAATGTAGAAATTTATATGTTCATAAGCATCGCTTGAAAAAATACAAGCAAAATTATTTCCATATCTTTTCACAGGGTTCTTGACTTGTAAACTTGGAGATGATTGTGCTGAATTTCTTTCATAAGCCTTAACCTTGATGGGCTCCTTTCATAAGTCATTGACCAAGCCTACATTATAATCCCAATAAAGACCTCTCAGATTAATAAAGTCGTATCGCTTGCAAGAATACTTGGACTCTTGCTGACATGATAACAGTGAGATGATGTGCTTCTTATGAATCTTGCATTAACGGTCGAGATAAAACAGCCTTTTCAATAAGAGTGCGTGGAAAGCCTTTTCAGACTGAAAGTTCCTCATTTGACATGTTCAAGACATCCATATTCTTAATGAAGATTGTCTTTTTAAATTTTCCCCAGTGAAACTTTGGTGATTTAAAACTAACAAGATTGTCATGTATGAACTCTTTTTGAACTCATGAATTTATAACATGTATAATCATATGGTATATTGCATGTTGTTTAACAAGAGACATACTTTTAGAAATAAGAGATATCATCAAGTAAGCGTATCTCTACCTCTATTTCCCAAAAAATCTCGTGTCTGATCAAGTATCCCATTATCTTTGAGTACCCACCACCGTTCGGGTACTCTCCTTTATCGACACTCGACCTATTCAAGTTGTCCTCAGGATATGGATACTAGTGACTGCCCAAATGTCCCATTGTCTTGGAGTACCTACCACTGTCTAGGTACTCCCTTTCAATGACACTCAGCTTGTCTGAGTTGTCCCCAAGTTGTGTCATTGAATACTTGTAGCTATCCAAGTATTCTATGCTTTGTGTGCTTGTGGCTACCTAGGTATGCCCTCTTATTACCATGACACTTGGCTTGCCCAAGTTGTCCCCAAATTATATTATTAAATACTTGCGACTGTCTAAGTATTTTATTGCTTTGTGTACTTATGGCTACCCGGGTAATCTAGCCTTTTTGAGTGCCTGCGGTCATCCAAGTATTCCTAAAGTTTTATTTGCCCTATGGTGCACTCGAGAAAAGTCGCCTGCTGAACAAACGACCAATCCCCCTTCATCGGCCCTATATCGACCCGAGCGTGCTTCTGTAGCCTAGAGTCCCCTTACATCAATTCAGTGTACTTCCGTAACTCGCTGTCCCCCTTTATTGATTCGGTGTACTTCCATAGCCCTAAGTCCCCTATATCAACCCGGTGTGTTTCCATAGCCTAGAGTCTCTTTCCATCGACCTAACATGCTTCTGTAGCCTAGAGTCCCTATTCATCGACTCAACGTGCTTCCGTAGCCTAGAGTTCCTCTTTACCGATGTCGTGCTTTTGTAGCCCAAAGTCAGGTAAACAACTTTTTGCTACAACAGGCTACCGAGGTATGCTTTCTTATCATGATAACACTCGGCTTGCCCAAGTTGTCCCCAAATTGTATCATTGAATACTTGTAATTGTCCAAGTATTCCACCACTTTCAATGCCTACGAATATCCAAGTATTCTTTAGGGTTAATGCTTGCGATAATCTAGAAACTAAGAAATTGGATTTATGCTTGAAGTAAACTTAGAGTCTAACTAAACTATGAAATTAAACATATTTCTAGATGATCCTAAAGACCATCCCAATGCCCCTATATATTAGGACTGTCATATGGGTGGCTTGGGTCAGGTTCGGACCTGGTAAAAAATGGGCCAACCCAAATTGACTAATTGAACCTGTTTTGATCCATTTATATGAATACAAATGTTGGGACCTATCACAACCTTACCTTAGGGTGCACTGCCTAGGGGTTCAACTAATGGATTGCTAAGTTTACACCTGACTCGAGCTCTAGCAAGCTCATATCGATTCACGACTTTGATTTAAGTTCTAAACATGCAAATCATTTTTATTTATGAGTCGCTATTAATCTATTTTTTGATGGGTCGAATAAAAACCCAAATAAAGTATCGGGAGATGTATTTTACTCCTACAATCAAGAGATTATAGATTTGGGGATTTGATTATAGTAGATTTCTCTAATGCCCTTGAGTACCTTTCTTTTTCATAAAAAATATTTTGGCAAGCAACTTGAATTAAATTTAGCTTAGCCACTAGCATGTAAGGTGATGATGCTGGTGCACAAAGCTCAAAAGGGTATATTGGTCCTGCTGATATTAGGAAATTAAATTATTATCCTCATATAATCTCCAAAAATTAATTTCGAAAGAGTAGTAACTTTATTTCCTGCAATTTTAATCAAATATCGCATTCTTTCCTCATCAAACATTCCCTGTGTGCGCCCCTCATGCAATTTTCAGCCACCCAGGTCTTGGATGGGCTTGGCAAATTTGACGTTTTCTTCTGCTTAGACTAGATAATCCCAATTAAGCTCAGAGTTTTATTTTATAAGTTAATCTAATTATAATGTAGTTTATATGGGCTCAATATTATCAGATTAAAAATGATCCTAACAGGTAGATGCAAATTAACAATTTTTGTTTGGGGGTCAAGATAGAGCCTTTTTTTTCCTAAGCAATAAATGACTATAAGGGTCGCCAAAATTAAGGTGTCAACAACTTATGTTTAATGGATGCTCCATCAATGAGAAAGGTCATAACTCAAAATCGCCTTGCAACACGAACGTCAATAAAGCACGCAAATGATTTGTCGTTGTTTACTCTCTCATCTGCTCATCAATTGTATCTCTAGATTCAACTGTTACATATAATATTCCACGCTCTGTGAAATCGAGTGCTCATCCATGGCAAATTCAATGAGAGTAAGGGCAAGGAAGAGCCTCTCCACCATGAAGCCAGGGGACAGATTGAGAATCACTTTATTCAACACGTTTTCTTATGGCTAGTAATATAACCGAAGGGGCGAATATGTTGTAAAACGAAACTTCATAGTTTTTCATGTAATAAATAGAAACGAGTTGATAAATTCAAGAACAATTTGATATGTGCAAGAATAAGCTGCTAATATCAAGCATGATGCTTATATCAATATTTAGTGTAAAGAGATCGACATAGATGCACTCAGATTTATAGTGGTATAATGGTTTAACTTAATCAAGCCTACGTCTACTAATTGTTGACACCTGATTTTTTTGTCGACGAGTTATTAAAAGGTCAAATTCGAGATTTGGGTTTCTGATTGCGATATAACCCATCTCTATGCCAAAAGGTGTTTTTTTTTTTTTTTTTTTTTTGCATTGTCATTTTTAAGTAATTTCTAGCCCATTTTCAAGAAAAACTTGAAAAGTTAAATGGTTGACTAAAAACGGTTGACTTTCGGGTTAACATTTTAGTCAACCTTTTTATCAAAAGTCAAGCAAAGTCAATCTCATGTCAAAAATTGACTTTTTATCCAAAAAAATCTATTTAACTTTAATTTTACTTTTGTCAAATCAATTTCTTGAAAATTCAAAGATTTTAGTGTCAATTGCCACTCCAGGAAGTTTCAACACATCAGAAGCCGAGAGAAACTGAATCGGGTTGCTTTATAAATCATCGAAGAGACCAAAAATAGAACTTACATTGGTATGGGAATCGGATGCTTTCTCAAGCCTTCTGCATATATTCTAAGAGAAAATTACACTTTATTTACCATAGTATCTATAATCACACTTGCGTTCACTACTTTCAAAAAATACACTCCACATTGTTTAGTTCTTATATTGAGCAAAACTCGGTTTTGGCATCCTTTGTTGACGAAACCCAGCCACCAATTAGCCGAAGTAACACTCAATCAACTGAATACCCATAATTGCCACATACGCAATGGTTCTTTTGGCGACTCTCAGCACACAAACCAATCTGGATTCTTTTGTCACATCTATTCTCTTTTCCTCCCCTTCATTTACTTTTTCAGGTGTCGACCAACCATAGGTGATGACGAACAAGCAATTTCGCTATTCCAGAAAAGACAGTAGCACCATTTTATCCTGCTGTATAAAGAGTTATTTCTGAAAATATGGGATGCTCAATAACAAGATGCAAAGCATAGTCTCCCCTGTATTTTTGCAACCAGCCTTCATATAGTTTCACCAGTTTGTCCATCTTCTTTCTCCAAACTTGGCTTAACATATTTGTCTATGTACAGAGTTCTTCACTATAATTGTGGCAAATTTCAAGTTTCATCACACTTAACTCATATGGCTGTTTCCCTAATTCTTGTAACTGATAAAAGCTTCAGGTCATCTACACCAGTACGCAAGTGGTCCAGTGGATGGAGGACGAGGATGGGGGCAGGGGCGAGAGGTTGGAGGTTCAATCTCATAGCCTAATAGTCAGATAAAATCAGTTCCTTTCCGAAATAATAAAGGCACAGTAGCAAATAAGAACAATGACAGCACAAGGCACCAAGGTGCCAAGATCACTCTCCCAAATTAAAGAAACTGAAGCAGTTTGTCTAATTTCACTTTGAAACTGCTGGTTTTCTACAAATACAGTGAAATCATCCGCTTTGCGGAGGATCTAAATTTTTTCGAGTGCATGAAAATTTGAGTTCAGACATACACCAAATACCACCATAAAATATCAATTGCAAGTCAATTGGACCAAAAAAGTGCACCAATGTTTGGATTTTGATCGCACAGCTAACACGGATATTGTCATCGTGCCCTTACAGCAGTACAACAGTGAAATTCTACAGCACAACATGGATACGGTTGCTAACTATTCTCAGTCACAGGAACAGGATAAATGCAGTTGATTTTCCAGTATGCTCTACATGTCCAACAGCAACCAAGAGTAGCTACTTTCGCCTCTAGCCAAGGGTGGATCCTATATATAAGTTGAAGGCTGCAGGAAACAATCTAAAATGTGCTGGCCACAAGGGAGCTCAGCCTCTTGATGCATATGTGCCAAGTAACCCAACTACTACATTATCAAAATATATCAAAGTGATAATCAAATATCTATTTGGATTGTAATCTTTCACTTCACAATGACCCAGTAATACGGAAAGGATAACATAATTCAACAATCATTTACCTCTATAACTATAAATCTAAACAAAGCTAATCCTTGCAACTGATATTTCTTCCTTCCAGCACAAAACTGTCAGTGAACAGCACATTCTCTGAAGTCAATACATTTTTGCTCTGGCTATGTCTCCTTCTTCCCTACACAAACAAAAAGTCACGGACGAGGAGCTGCCATTAAAGACGACCAAACAAGTAATCTACAAGTTATTAGGAAAGCCCCTCTCACTCCAAGTGCACTGTCAAAACTCAGACTGCGAAGATGGATTACGTTACTCACCATCCCATTGCAACAGTAAACTAAATATTTATCTCTAACCTTCGAGTCTGTGTCGTAATCGTTTCTATTCTGCCCATTCGCCCCCTGTTGATGGACTGCGTTTCTTATCTGCAGAATCGCAAGTGATTACTTTACACCATAATCAACTTTGCTCATTTAAAACTGTCACACCCCAAATTTTCAAGAAATTGGGATGACACGGCTGTTCTTCCATAAAATATATATATATATATATATATATATATATGTACAAATCAGATAAACTAACAAATTGGTTGCAACCTTAGAGTTTCTATAATCCACCAAAAAGAAATATACATTTAGAACTCAACCAATCCAACCACTAGCAAGGTTTATGTGCACTACTTTCTTAAACCATACCCAAAAGAGAACTCCCAAAATTTTTTTCCAAAAGCGCTCTCGTCCTACTAGTTGTTAACCCTGGACCTGAAAACATGGAAGATGAATAAAATGAGCAATCATAGCTCAATGAGTAATACGTACCATAAAAGCATATCAAACGTCCACCTTATAAATTTAAAACTTAAGACATGACTTATTATTGTCAAACAAAAATATGATAACCTGCATGAACAAAATGCATTATATGTTACCTCAACCAAGCTATATTAAATAACAAAGTTTCTCATTCATCAATAATAACCAAAACTAGCATCACAAATTTGTTCAATTATTGGACTCATCCTATCTCATATCAATGACTCATTCCACGCTCAATATCCAAACTCAAGGCCCTAGAGGTGACTCCCACGAAATTGCGTTATCGTGTAGCACTTAGCCCTTGATCACATATAGCAATAGTACAAGGCCCTAGAGGTGGCTCCCACGAAGTTACATTATTGTGTAGCACTTAGTCCTTTACCATGTATGTCAGTAGTGCAAGGCCCTAGAGGTGACTCACAAAAACAGGACATTTATATTTCTCTGAAGTGGCTAAGAAATTCACACAAGAAAATTAAAGACATGGAAGGTTTCAATAAAAGCACTCGTCTAAAATTGAATTTCTGGAGGAAAATAGAGATGGCTTGATTGCATACACTAAAATTCCATCACTACCATCCTTTTCTAGAAAGATCAAAACTTTTTCTGTCGGGCCTCGAGCAAAAGAAAATCTAATTCAAGATCGAGTCTAATTCGCCTTGCGAAGAAGGCTGAAATTGAATCTGTTAGCAGTAGGATCCGATAAATCCCAATCTCATCGCGGGCCACCAAGCCCCTCCGCTGCACAAACTCCTTGATCCAACA
The DNA here is from genome assembly GCA_014182555.1 of Eucalyptus erythrocorys. Classification (NCBI taxonomy): domain Eukaryota; kingdom Viridiplantae; phylum Streptophyta; class Magnoliopsida; order Myrtales; family Myrtaceae; genus Eucalyptus; species Eucalyptus erythrocorys. The sequence goes on along the minus strand of CM024601.1, from coordinate 24,812,188 downwards.
CCCCTTCAGGACGTGGGGCCCTGACGGCGCCCAGAAAGCAAACGCCAGTCATTGCTAGGAACGCATGTCCGCATCCCATACGATGACGTCGGCACCCTCGCCACTCATGACTCGAGTTACTGTCTCCTCGCTCATGCACAGGAGCACGTGGGTCGTCGTGCATGCCCGCGGAATCAAGAGCCTCGACGGCTGGCCAAGATCGCTCTTTGTAAGCTTCTTCTTGATCTTATAAGGGTCGAAGAGCAGCACCAACTTTGTGGAAACGCCGTTTTGTCTCTCTTCCCCTTCCTCACGTTCCAAGGCCACTTTCTTTTCCTTGTGCTTTCTATCGTACTTCGCCTTCTTCTCCACAATTAAGGTCTCGTCGTTGGTGAGCGAGGCCGTGAATTTTCGCTTCGGTTGGCTGGGAGCGATTTCTCGATGAGGATCTGTTGTGGAATATGGAAGGCCAAGCAGATCGGTAAAATAATCAAAAAGAAAGGAAAGGAAATCGGACACCATGGTTTGATCCAAATATTGGAACTTAGGTTCATAGGAAGAGCAGCACAGCTTCACTATAGAAACACGTTATATAATAGGAATTATAATCACTCGAGTACTCAAATACTCTTTCTCAATATTTTCCAACCTAAATTATACGCAATAACTCACAATATTTGGCCTATTATAATTTCTGAATTACACAAATTCTACTAATAAGAATTTAACTAGTTAGATTGCTCGAATGTAATTATGTCAAGCAAACCCCCTTGAAATCTTAGGAGAACTCTCAAACATGTTTTCTTCTTTTGTGTAGTCTCAGAACTCTCACCTCTCGGCCGCTGAGGACTTGGCGCTCTCTCGGCCGCCAAGGGAAATTGGCGCTCTCTCTCCTCTCTTGTCATCAAGGATTTGGCGCACTTTTTTTTCCAACGTCTCTCGCTCTCTTTTGTAATGCAGAAGAGAGCGTCTTCATCATTCAATTCAAAACGTCTTGCTTTGTGCGGCGGAAGCAAAGGAGTCTTCCAAGGTAAATGAAAAGGACAAAAGAAGCCCCCACCTTTTTTTTTTTTTTCTTTCTTTGATGCACGAAGAGCTCTCCTTAGCTCTTCATTTCTTCTCTTCATGGTTAAAGTCAACAATGATGGCTAATGATGAGCCATCACTATTCTCATTCTTCCTGCACGTTCACATGGCCTTTGACTAAAGAGGACAAAAGACAAGAAGGGAACATATGTAATGCAAAGTAGGCCGTCGTCCTCTTCCCATCCGCATGGCCTTGAAGATGGCCATCACATGCATTCGTTGAATGCATGAACACGCTTGAAAAAATCCTTCGGCGCCAACCATTAGAAGATTAAATAAGCATATGAAGCGTGCTTCTGTTTTCAATGTATTTACAAGCAATAAATGCTCCATGTGGATATTATTCATGGACTCAAACTTAAAACACATTTTACACGGTCGCCGAGTTCCTTCGAGCCCAAGAAACCCTTCCAATCAGGCGTGAGGGGGAAGAATTCGCAACCACCACCCCTCTTGCGGATAAAATTTCTTTGGACTCTTCGACGCAATTCTTCTCCTGATTGTGTAGATGAGAAATGCACCACCAAGATTCCATCGAGGGCAGCGAGCGAACCTCGCCTCTCGGGTGGTCACCAATGGGTTTCTTCTCCTAATCTTGCAGATGAGAAACGCACGAACAATAGTCCATAAAGGGCGGCGAGTGCAAATCGCCTCTCGGCTGGTCGCCACTGGGTTTATTCTCTTGAATGTGCAGATAAGAAACGCATGACAACGGCGGCAAGTGGACCTCGCCTCTAAGGATGTCTCAATATAGAGTAACAATATATTGCTCACACAAATAAATGTCGATGATATAAAATTTGGTTCTACCAAATTACCAGTGAGCTTTTGTGGGAGAACTCTGTAGAGGTCATGTAGAACAAGATTAAAATGAGTATGAATTGGTGAGTTGAATTTCTTTTGAGCATCAAGTTAAATGTCGCAACCCTCTGGAGGTAAACTCCAACAGATTTTAGCGGATTGTTGAGAGGGCACGAACAATCCTCTAGTGAGCTCACGCTTGTGCTTCACACGCACTCTCATTTATATTGGGAAAATTTTATTTAGGGCTATCACTACCCTATTCTAGGCTGGTTAGGAGTTAAGTAAGATGCAGGAGCTCAACTTACTCATGCAAAGGTGAGATTTTTGCCTTGGTTGTACTAGCCAAAACTCATCTATGTATTCTTGTAACATCTGCTGATGTACCTCATAGTTGGGCTGTACCTTCCTTAGGTGTCAAATGTGATGCTGTACCTGGTCGTTTAAATCAGATCTCTATTTCGGTACAACGAGAAGGAGTTTACTATGGTCAGTGCAGTGAGATTTGTGGAACTAATCATGCCTTTACGCGTGCGCCCGGAAACATAGGTCATGCATAAGGGGTCAAACAATAAAATTAAACAAACCAATGATAAGTAAATAAAGGAACAAAATGAAAATAACACGAGCTCTATAGAGCAAGATTATATAAGGCCTTATTATTAGCCCTAGGATAGGAGCCCTGAGAGCCATGAATAAAAATAAACACTCCCTAATCTAACAAATGTAAATTTCTTAATTTAAATTATGAGAAATAGATGCGGTATGATGAAACTAATTATGAATACATACAAAATCCTATTCATATAATGCAACAAACACCTAAATGCAATCTAAATGTTCTTTTTATTTTTTGTATTTCCTTAAACAAATTATCTAAATATCTATGCAAAAATAAAATTAAATACTGAAATATCCGAATGTATCAGACATGCTGAAATTTGATAACAAGAAAAAAGATCTCTGCATGAAACGTGCCCCGATGGTCCTAAGTGTCCTTATATCAACTATGAATACAAATATGAAGCAAAACAACGAAGAAGATGACTAGAAACACAAACCCAAAAAAAAAAAAAATTATAAACTAATTATTTCTATTGAAAGATCGCATCAAAACAAATTAAAACAAGCAAGGTTATGATATCTTTCAAAGTATATTTGCGAAAAAAAGCCAACCTAGATTAGACAGAGGGGATTGATTCGATCGTACAGTATTCAATATCAAGTCATTTTAGGTTCTTGATTTGAGTTGGAGATGCATTCGGGGATAAACACCTGAATGAAATCAAATTAAACAATTAGTAAGCTCACACGAGATTTATCTTTGTTTCAGCCGAATATCCTCTGTTTTTCCTCTTTCTCTTGCTGAGACTCCATATCTGTTTTCACGGCCGGATTCCTTAGGGCGCGTTTGGCAACGATTCTGTTCCCGGAAACCGATTCGGAAGAATTGATTATTTTTATTCTCGCTCCCCGGGCGATTCGAGTAAAAAAAAAACGTGTTTAGTAATGTTCAAAATTTCTGATTACGGAATAGAATTGCGTTTGATAATGTGTAGATTGATTCTGTTCTAAATTAATTTCTTTTAATTTTTAAATAAATTTTTTTACTTTTTTACTTTTTTTTCTTTTCTTTTTCTTTTTTTCCTTTTCTTTTTTCCTTTTTTCTTTTTTTTTCCCCTTTCTCCTATTAACCTTCTTCTTCCGGCCGGTCGGACGAGGGCCGCGACCTCACCGGAGCGTCGCCGGCCCTCGTCGCCGAGCCTCGCCGGCCGAAGCCGGGGCGGGCGAGGCTCGGCCTCGCCCAGTCCGGGCGGCCGAGCCTCGCCGGTGGCCAGCGGGCCTCGCCGGGTTGGGCGAGCCTCGCCGGCCACGGCGGGCTCGCCTAGCCCCGTCGGTGGCCGGGCGAGCCTCGCCCGGCCGGCGAGGCCCTCCCGCCCACCGGCGAGGCTCGACCTCGCAAGATCTGCGAGGTCGAGCCTCGCCGGTGGACGAGGAGGGCCTCGCCGGGCCGGGCGAGGCTCGCCCGGCCACCGACGGGCTAGGCGAGCCCCGCCGGTGGCTGGATCGCCTCCGGCGAGCTCGCCGATGGCCGGGCTCGCCCCGGCGAGCTCGCCGGACCTCGCCCTGGCTCGGCGAGATCGCCGGACCGGCGCCGGCGGCGGCGGCGGCGGGCGGCGATCTCGCCGGACCGGCGGCGGCGGCGGCGGGAGGTGGCGGGCGGGCGGCGGTGGTCGCGGGATGCGGAAGGGATGAAGAGAATTTTAACGTGTTGATTCTTTTTTGATTCTCGGACGCGAGAAGCAACTTTTTTTGATTCTTAAATCCCATCCCAAGCGATTTCGGGAACGTATTTGTCCCGTATTTATGCCGGGAACAAAAATTTTACCAAACACGATTCTCGTCCCAAAGCGATTTTGGGAACAAAGAATCGAATCGGATGGTTGCCAAACGAGCCTTATTGTCTGTTGCTAAATTCTCCAGTCAAGAAGATGGAAACTAATCCCTTTGTTTCCTTCTTTCCTTGTGGCCGAAAATCCTTGCCACTTTTACTGATTTCTTTGTGCTGGCCGAAGAGATCACTGTCCTTAATTCATGTTGGTCGAAATTCACTTCCACTTCCATATGGGCGTTGATTGAAACTCCTTTCCACGATGGGTGTTGGATTGCCTTGTTTCCTCATTTGGAATGGCACATGCCACTCACGTGTGGACTTTGGCTAGACCGGCGAGAGTGTACGGACGGGCCGCGCTCGTGTGAGCTAGATTAAGGGCCGGATTTCTTCTAAGTTAAAAGCCTGGGGGTCGTCTATTGGGCCGACTTAAGTGAAATTCATAAACGGGCCTATGTTTCGTTCAATAACGAGAAGCTATTCTTCAACAAAAATGCCCCTAATTTCTAAATGTAGAGGGATGCAATAAATATGCAAATGCAAATCAATGTAATATCGATATTTTTGTTTAGAGTCAAATCTTGTTATTTTTGGTGGCTTCCATCCCTAATTTTTATCATATTCATGAGACATCTCTGGGTGAAAAATTTAGGTATCTACATCTCTTTCTTTTGGAGGGGAGCTTGAAAAGATTTCCTTCTAAGACTTGTGAAGCCTTATTTCCCCCAAGATATCAAATTATAGATAAGGATGCGAATGAAGTGATTTTGTTTTGGCTAAATGCACTAGAAATCTTAAAATTTATCACGAAAATATAATTAAATCATAAAACTTGTCGTGAAAGTTCAATTGAGTCGCAAAACTTGTCTTTAAACTTGTTAATTTGATACGATCAAGTCTTTCCATTCATTCTTTCCATGATGGAAAATGCTGATTTGACTTATTATTATTATTATTATTATTATTATTATTATTATTATTATTATTATTATTATTATTATTATTATTATTATTATTATTATTTTTCTCTATCTTAGATGGTGATGCCGTGGTTTTGGTCTAAATCTGAATTTCAATTCAAATTTTATTTAAGTTAAATGAAAAGTAAGCTAAATTAAAAATAAATAAAATAAGGGGTTGAAACCAGGCAGCGAGGGCTCCTCGTTGCCGCCTCACCATTGCCAAAAGGGCCAACGACGGTAGAGGATGGCCAGCGGGGGCAGGGTTGAGAAACTCACTCGATTAAAAGTCCTTTCTGGGCCAAAAAAGAGAGGAGAAGAGCATTGGGCTACAAAAGCATTTTCGGGGCAGAAGAGCTCGATTGGAGATTTCTCGGAGAGGGATTAACTCACCACCAATTAGGAACGTGCTGACCACATTGAGTTTTAACTCTCGAGGCTTCATTTAAAAATTTTCGACGAAGAATTGTGGCTGAGTCCTCTAAGTCATCGAAAGACAGCCCAAGGCCTTGCCTAAAATCTCCATGACGAAAACATAATTTGGATGCATACTTGAAAACCAGGCGTTACAAGCTTTCCAACAAGATGAGAATAATGTGAATTTAACATCAGGCAAGAGAAGTACGAAATGTCAGGTAAATTCCAAAACCCTTCTTATTAGCTTGATCATTGTAGTAAGTACTTGTTATCGCGTATAAATAATTTGCTAGAGATATCCTGTGACGTGAAACTTTCATCCTTAGCATTTTTGGTTACATTTTTTTTTTGGTAACCCAGGGAACCCCCGCACGGCCGACAACCGAAGAGTAAACCCTAAAGTGACGCTAGCGGAGGACCCACCACCCCGACGCCACACTTAAGAATTCCTAGCGACCGTGAGGAGATTTGAACTACTCCCCTTGCGTTAGGGGGAGAGAGCTCAAACCATTGCGGTCACCGCAGGCGGTGATTTTTTAGTTACATTGTTCATCCCATCCTTATCATCACTAGTTTTCTCATGAGTAGAGTTGCTTTTGTTTACAAAAAAAAAAAAAAAAAAAAAAAAAGCTGGCATGGGAAACATATGATGGAGACATTAATAACACGTCCTATCACTGACGATGGTACAAAGTGATGTACATTTTATTGTTTACAATAAATAAATAAATAAAATGCCAAATCGTTGGCATGAGAAACACAGAGGCATTAATAACACGTCCCATTGCCCACGAGTGTTAGAAGTGACATCCATTTCGGGGCATTGGATATCCACCTAAAAAAGTGGGCAAGTTGTTGCCATGGGAAACACGGAACAGAGACATTAATAACACATCCCATTGCTGACAATTTTAGAAAGTGACATTTATTTTAGTGCATTTGATATCCACACCAATAAAAAATGGCCAAGTTGCTGGCATGAGTAAGGCATGACAGAGGTATTAATAACATGTCCTGTTGCTAACAATGGTAGAAAGTTACTACAAACAATAATGTAATTCTTCAATACGAAAAATACAAAACAATGGACCTTTAATTTTCATGATTTTCACAATAAGAGAGATGAAGGCATATTTTTTGTAATATCCAAATTTTTGACCCATTTGATTTGTGAGCGAGGAACATAAAATATAGCAATGGTAATGAGATCGGTTAAATTGACACTATTGAAAATGTGTCAATGGCGGGATTGAAAGACAACGGCTTTTGAACTGTAACTTTTGAGACTCATTAGATGAATTCTAGATTTAATTTACGGTCTAATGTCTAATGTACATGACAATTAGACCCAAATGGTTCCATTTTCTCTTATGGCGGCCCACTCTTCTTTCTCTCTTTCTTCTCCGGGCGACTCTCTCCCCCTCTCTCTCTCTCTTGCTTTCCCACCACCATGTGTCAAGACAGCAAGCCATTTGGCGCTACCCCCACATGCGACCAATAGAATCACATTCCACGGAAATTGCCTTGAATTAAAAGACCCATTTTCTCTCCCTCTCATTTTCTCTTGGCTCATCTCTCTCCCTCTCGCTCTCCTTTCTCGACTTGACTCTCTTTCTCCCCCTTTGGTCAATCATTCACTAGCTCTCTCCCAATCACTCGCTGCTTTATTTTTTTTAAGGCTAACAATCCAATCTAAAGGGAGGTGAATAGATTGTTTTCAAACTTTAGTGATCTTTTGTGAAAATTATCTAATTGTTAAGTGAGGATCACCTCGACCTGATGTTTAGGCAAATACTCACTAACCATATGCTAATTTATATAAGAAGATAAAAAATAGTGGGACATAGAGAGTTATTGTGGTTTGGTTTTATTTTTAAGCCTACATCCACTCTTCAGACTAACAGCCTCAAGACTAGTTGGATTCCACTAATAATATGCTTGAAAAGTTATAACTAGCTAGTCCTTTGGTTCATACAGCTTCTTTCTTGGGACTTTTGTAGACTAACCAAAAGTAGTAATTGTTGTTGTCTTCTCACTATAGTCTCTTACTAATTTGTCGGACACTCTAGCTACGCTACTACATGTTTTATTCTGATTCTGCTACTATGCAAATCCAAATCTTTTAACGGCTCTTTGGCTGACCCAACAAACATTAATTAATGCAATTGGCTATTACATTACAATCGACCTAATCTTTATTGCCTTAATATAAACATCATAAGTACCTGATCTTTTAATTGACTGATGCTGTTTGTTATAAAAGGACATTTGCAAACTTCCTTCTAATGGATCCCACCATGGATATTACGTTGTCCTTTGGTCCAAAAATTTGCACACAACATAGTACATAATATACTAAGGATAGTTTTGTCATAATCAAAATCACTTGAAGATGTTTTCTCCAAGAATCTCTCTCTTTTTAATGATGATAAAAATATCTTGCGGATGTGAAAGAATAGTAAGGCTTGTTTGAAATAATTTGCATAATTTAAAGATAGGATCTCCTTAGGATATTTTGCTGTAACGCTTTGGAGATATAAACTCATATGATATTTAGTAAGATGAGATATGATTGCAAAAAAGATCTTCTGAAGATGTGTTATCATCTAATTTGGGAATCATAGAATAACAGTTGGTAGCTCCCCCTGGCTTGATGATGCACTCGTATGCTCCCTCTATTTTGGTGAGCAGTTTAATATCAAATGTTAGTCGATTCTAAGCAAAATAACATGAGAAAAATTCTTAGCAAATTATTAGTACCAAATGTTACGAGCAAATTCATAATTTTCAAAGAAAATTTAGCAAAGTCAGGAGCAGATGTTTGGGAGCAAATGTTAGGCGTAATTTTTCACATCAGGTAACTCTCCTCCTTTTTGTCATCTATCAAAGAATATGTGAAATAGTTGCATGAATCAAAAGATCAGCTTCATTTATGGCAAGAGATAGGGCAATACAATAATTGGTCCTAAGCAATGAATTGGAATAGGTAAAATAGTAGGAGCAAAACATGAGCACATAAGATTTCAAAAATGTTTAAGTTGAGGACATTTGTGCTATTGAGAGGAAGTGGGCTTTTTGAATTCGGCGGTCTCCAGTTCAAGGCATACAAGGTTGTAGCAATCCAGGCTGAGAATGGTACGCTCAATTATCACCATGTATTGAGTTAAGGATAGGAAGGTGTTCTTGATCTCTTTGACATTTACTTGTAGTTGGTTAAGGTTAGAAGAAGAGGCAGGTGCTTCCATAGTTGATAAAGGTGATCTTTCTAGACAAGGTGGACAATGGGCCTTGGTTGGTGTTGAAGCCTTAGCATGTGCGTTTTTCTGGTTCATAGAGCTCAACAAATCATTCTTTGAGCTTTGCCACTATTTTGATGTGGTCACCATGATCAATCTTGAGGATCTCTCTTCTATGATTGACCTATCCTTCTAGTGTCATATTGAGCATTGTCTTGTCTAGTGTTTTCTTCCTAATATCCACATTTGGCATGACAATAGGTGAAATTTCAGAGTAGTTGATCTTGAGATACTTGAAGATATGTGTCACCAAAGCATCATGGGTTAGCTTTCCTGTCTTTTTTCTTAACCATGCGGTATATGTGGATAAAGATCCTGTGGGGGAAGGAAAATTCTTGAAACTTGTTCAAGATAGCCCAGATCACTCTTATCTCATTTTGAGAGATGTTCGTAGAAGATGTTTTTGGATGAACCAGAAGGTGAGGATCTTTTGGATGAAATTCATTTTGAGAGAGAGAAGATTCAACGAGACAATTTCCCTAGAACTGCAAGCAAAGTTGGGTGTTTCAAAAGCAAAGCTGTACGCCTCATCAAGTTATACTGGAATGCATTTGAAAACATTGTTCTCAGTTTGGATGATTTTAGCCAGTTCATCTAAAGTCACAATATGATTTTTTTTTCCACAAAAGGTAAAGACAAAAGAGTCCCCGTTTGAAAAATGCATATTTGAATAAAACATTGCCACGAGTTCAGGGTGAACCTCTTCTTGAATGGAGTAGAAGTATTTGAGTCGAAGGCTTCAAAAAGCTCGGAGAGAAAAATCCCATGATTTTCTAAAAAATCAAAACCGGCATAATGATGAGGAATAATGCCTTGATGGTATAAGTGATTTTTTGTGAGTTCATGTTCCAGTGACAAAAGGAAATTGAATTTGAAATATGAATCTTTTTCAAAACCAAGAGTGGGTTTGAAATGTTAACGATGGTGATATTTTTACGATGCTTGTCTTCCGGAGCTTATCCTATTTCTTTCATGGCTTCGCTTCCATCAGGCTATGAAGTAACTAGCTCAGGAATAATTTTTACCTCTTTGACAATTTGTTTCCTTTGTCTTTGGGAGCAACAAGTTTTGAGGTACCTTCCTCTTTGGTTGAGGATTTTTAAGGTGAGGGCTGAGATGGCTGAGAAGGCTGAGTAGCTAAATGCGATGGTTTCGTAGCTGGTTTTTCTTGAGCAGTTAGTGCTTGTTCAAGCTGTAGGGTGTGTAATCCTGAGGTTTTGGACTTGAGGAATTTCTTTTGCTCCAATCCACGAGTTTCTATGAAAGCAGCTAAGCCTTTTAATAGATCTCTTGGAAGTGTTTAGGTAGGAGCTGATGGCGATAGAACAACTGTAAATAGTGGTGCCACAGGTGGTACAACACTTGTGTTTTTCTCTATAAATAGTCAAGACTCAGGGGTTTTTCCAGTGGGGAATTCTTTGTCCATGGTTGCTGGTAGTGGTATGCTAGCAATAATTGACCCATCAGCTTAGGCCATACTCTGACTTTGAGTGGCTTCTAACGATTCTTCCTATTGGGCGATCTCCTCTTTAGAGGTTTTGAATGATCGGCAAGTGGTATGTGAGGATTTTCTCACTACCTTGGAAGAGGGATAAGCTTTGGGTACCATGGGCTTAAGTGAAAAGGTGTTTGTGTGTAGAAGGAATGAGAGTTTTGAGCAAATATTGTATAATAAATATGAGAGCGCAGGTATGAGTAGCGAGTTGAAAAGTAAATACTAACCTTATATAAATAGGAGCAATGCATTTCACACACACACAGAGAATTACCCTTTATTTCATCAACGGTAATTTTTTTATCCATAGTTATTTTGTATTTGAATTCTACCGATTAGATAGGCAATAAATTCATGGGTTCAAATTTTGTTACAATAGTCGATCAACTCTAGATAGGGTATAGATGGTCAGAACGGTAACAAACGCAGTACTTGTAATGGTAACTTCTTGTATTAATACAGTAGGTTCGTACCTAGCATATCTACTGTATATGATGTTATTTGATATAATTGACACATTATCTAAATATTGTCATTCCTAAGCATTGTATATTCCTAGTTCACCACATATATATTCGAAGGTTGGCTTGTTTAGTGGTTAGGTGAAAATACGTGCTAGTTGTTGTTTTGATATACAAATCATATACATATATCACCATTGTTAACATGATATCTAACAAAGTAATTTCTTTTCTTGATGTGTTTTGCTCTTGAATGTAGGATTTGATTCCTAGTTATATTTATAGCACCGGTGTTATCACACATGATGAGAATACATTCCTCATCTTTTTCAAAATCACTTAATTGTTGCTTCATCCAAATAAGTTGAGCGCAACAGCTTCCAAGGGCAATATATTTAGCCTTAGTGATTGAGAGGGCAATTGAATTTTGTTTCTTCGAGAATTAAGTGATCAACATGTTTGCCGTTACCAAAAAAAAAAAAAAAAAAAACATGTTTGCTAGCAGTTGACAAGTACCTGATATACTTTTTCTCTCTACTTTACAACCTGCAAAGTTAGCATCCAAGTATCCAAGCAACATAAAGTCTATATTTTTGGGATACTAGATCCCTAATTTTTGAGTGGATCAATGTATCTAATAATTCGTTTGACAGTTGATAAATGTGATTCTTTTGGATCTGATTGAAATTGAGCACATAAACAAGTGCTAAATAAAATATCAGGTCTAGATGTTGTTAGACACCAAAGTGAACCTAACTATCATACTCCTATATAGCTTAAGGTCAATAGACTTATCTTTCTCATCTCTATCCAATTTGATAGAGCATGCCACAAGTGTCTCGATTCTTTTGCATCCTTCTAGATCGAATTTCTTTCCTATTTCTCTTGCGTACTTCTCTTGATGTATGAAGGGCCCTCAGGAGATTGAATGATTTGGAGTCTGAGAAAGAATTTTAGTTCGCCGATCAAGCTCATCTTGAATTCACTCATTATTTTTGCAAAATCCTTGCACAACACGTCATTAGTAGCTGAATCTTTACCTTTCTTCTTGATAAAGAAGGTGGTGTCTACCTAACCCTTTCCAAATTCATGAGCTATCAAGAAATTACTTATCTTACATGCCAGACTCTTAGTGCTTGCTCTAGTCTATAAAGCACTTTCTTAAGAGGATAAACATCACTAGGTCTTCCTACTTCTTCAAAACCTAGTGGTTGCTTAATGTACATCATTTCTTTGATATAACCATTCAAAAATACAATTTTGACATCTATTTGATATAGTATGAAATCATGAAAGCAGACATAAGCTAGTAATAAATGTATAACTTCTAATTTAGCAACAGAGGCATAAGTTTCATCAAAATCAATATCTTCCTCCTATAGATATCCTTTAGCAACTACTCTTGACTTGTTATGTACAACATTACCTGTTTCGTCAAGTTTGTTTCTAAATACCCATTTGGTTCCTATTACCATATGATCTTTGGGTCTTGCAACTAGTTCCCAAACATGTTGACTTTAAATTGATGTAATTTCCCTTGCATGGTTTCAATCCAACTTTCATCCCTAAGAGCATCTTTAACTTCCTTGGGCTCAAATTGAGATATAAGAGCTAAGGAATTGATCATATCTTTGAGAGATGATCTCATGTTGATTCTTTCATCCGCTTTTCCTATTATTTGTTCCTTATGATGCTCAATCTTGAATCTCCACTCTTTGGAAAATTGACCTTGATTTGAAAGATCAGCTGGAGGTTATTGTTGTTGCTGTTTATGAGTAACTGATGCAGAAATATATATGACGTTTTTGCATAATCCTTGAATTTCACATTTATGAATTCTTCCACTACCTTTGAATCTTTGTTAAAGACTCAATAGGCTTTACTTGTGGTTGAGTAATCAAGAAAGATGCCATCACTAACTCATGCATCAAACTTCCCGATATTGTCATTTGTATTCTTTAGAATGAAACGTTTGCAACCAAAATACATGGAAGTAATACAGAGTAGGTTTTCTTCCTTTGTATATCTCATACAGAGTCTTTTCTACCATAAGTCTGAGTAATACTCTGTCAAGTGTATAACGTGTGTTGGCAATAGTTTTAGCTCAGAAATAAGTAGGTGCAGTACTTTTAATCAATATTGTCCTTACCATTTCTTATAGTGATCGATTTCTTATTTTTGCTATCCCATTCTATTGATGAGTGTAAGTAGTGGAGAATTTATGTTCCACTCCATTTTCGTCATAGTACTCAGCAAAGTTTTGGTTGTCGAATTTTCCTCCATGGTCAATTCTGATGGTGGTGATGCTGTATCCCTTATCCTTTTAAACTTGCCAAGCAAATTTCTCAAAAGAATGAAATGCCTCATTCTTATGTGATAAGAATATTACCCAAGTGAATCTTGAGTAGTCATCTATTATGACCAAACGGTATTTCCTTCCTCCTAGACTGGTTGTCTGTGTTGGTCCAAACAAGTCCATATGCAGTAATTGCAAAGATCTATCAGTAGCAATAGCTTTGGTAGATTTAAAAGAGTTTCTTACATGTTTTCCATGCATGCATGCATTACATGTGTCACACTTGCTATAATTAGTTTTTGGTAAACTACGAACTATATCTTTGGAAGTTATCTTTTGAATCTGCTTTGTATTTATATGACCTAATTTCTTATGGCATATATAACATTCTTCCTTGATAGACATTAAATAGTAAGATTCCTCAAAATTAATGTCAAGTAATTAAATGTTGCCATACCTATTTTCGATGAAAGTTTGTGATTTGTCCTTATTAGTGCCTGTACACTTACCTTTCTTGAATTTTATTTTGTATCATCTATCACAGAGTTGACTTATACTAAGGAGATCGTGCTTTAGATCTTAAACGAGTAACACATCTTTAACAACTAGATTTCTCGACCTAATGTTTCCTTTCCTGACGATTCATCCTTTATCTTTTCCTCCAAATGTAACGTTCCTCCATCTATGGTTGTAAGCAGTACGAACTTGCTATTGTCTCCAATCATTTGTCTAGAGCACTCACTATCGAAATATCACTTGTTTTTCTTCAAGATAACTTGAAATCAAAGCGAATCTTATCTTTTCTTTGATACCCACATAAACTTGGCTCCTTTGTGATTAGGTTTTGATTCGGGGTCAAGAAACTGGCCAATTTTCCTTAATTTATTATGCTGTTTTGGACTCTATTTTGAAATGATCGTATCATTCACAATTTGAACACTTAGGAAATTTCTTGCCAGTAGCTTTAGTGAAGTCTTTGACAAAATGAGAATTGTAAAGGTCTAAGGGAGGTATGTGCTTTAATCTATCTTTTGTTTCTGGAAAAGGATTCATTTGGTCTTCATTTATTTTTCTTCCTCAACTTCTCATTCTCAATCCACATGAGCTTTAGTTCATTTATTTGAGAATCAAGCTCTTTCTTTAGGTTGTCAATGCGAGTTTTGTCAGTGAGGTTTTCAATAGTAAGATCATGAACCTCCTTTTTTAGAGTAGAAATTTGTTTTGAAGCTTTTTGGTGTTCTTCAAACATTTCCTTAAAAAAATCTTGCAATTCATACTAAGACAATTCAGAATCTTTTACCTCATTTTCTTCTAATTTGGAGTCAGCCATGAGACAAAGATTTGCTTCTTCTTCATCATTTGACTCACATTCAGTGTCATTCCATATTTCAGCTTTCAGTGCCTTTTTCTTTTTCTCAAATTTCCCTTTCTTCTTCTTGATGGATGGACATTATGGTTTTATGCGTTCCTGCATTCATAGCACACAATAACCTTACTTTTGATTATTCCTTGTTGCTGTAAGGCTTTTTCTTGTCAGGATATTTAGATGATCTTTTTCCTTTGTAACTTCCTCCTTTTCTCATGAAGCTTTTAAACCCTTTTGTTAGTAGCGCCATGTCTTCATCACTTTCTTCTTCATTAGAGGATATTTCTCCACCTATGTCATCATAGTTAGTTTTAAATGTAATGATTTTCTTACCTTTGCAGTTACTTTCTTTATTTTGAAGCTCAACTTCATAGGACATGATATCCCTATAAGCTTGTCCATTATAATTGGTTGAATCCTGATAGTTTCCTATAATGAGGTCTTAACTGTACTCCATTCCTTGGGAAGAGCTCATAGTAGTTTATTTACTTTCTTAGCATCTATGTAGATTTTCCTTGAAAAGCAAGTCTATTCACTATTTCAATGAATCGTGTGAACATTTGAGTTACTGTTTCATCAAACTTCATCTTGAACAACTTGTAGTTCTTGAGTAGGATGTTTAGCTTTGTTTCTTTGACTCTATCTATTCCTTTAAATGTCAACATAATTTGATATTAGATTTCCTTTGCTGCATCACAAGAAGAGATTCTGTCAAACTCAGAAGGTGACAAAGCACAATACATGAGGTATTTTGCTTTAGCATTAAGAGCAACTCTTTTTCGAGGTTCTTTGTAACGTTGATAGTTGCTGCTCTTGGCCTTCTCGTCGAATAGGAGCTAGTACTTCTGGATTGTTTGCAACTACATCCCACATATCTAGGTTTGTAACTTCAATGTATGACTTCATTCTTTACTTCCAATAGCCATATTTGCTTTCATTGAAGTATGGTGGCTTGTTGAGAGCTTAAGCATCATTAGTAAAGAAGCTATCAAGCTTAGCCATAATAAAGATCTTTGTACTAAGAAGAAATACACTTTAGATAATGAGCAACAAAGCACTAATACCAATTGTTTTGGCTAATTATATAACCTAGAGGGGGTGAATTGGTTGTTTTCAAACTTTGATGATCTTTTGTGGAAATTAGCTAATTGTTAAGTAAAGATCACCGTGACCTGATGTTTAAGCAAATACTCACTAACTGCATGTCATTGTATATAAGAAGATGAAAAACAGTAGGACATAGAGAGTCATAGTGTTTCGGTTTTATTCTTAAGCCTACCCCCACTTTTTAGACAAATAGCCTCAAGACAGGTTAGATTCCACTAATAATCTTCTTGGAAATTTACAACTAGCTAGCACTAATTCTTCATGTGATAGATCACACTATCTAGACTCAATTACTGCTCCTATACTGGTAAACTTAATCCTTAGCACAATTGCTAAACAACATGACAATCAAAATAGTAAGATAGAAAGCTTTTAGCTGAAAACAACAATATGTAAGCTACTCGATCTTTTATGTGGCATGCTCTCACTTGGCCAAAGCCTTCTCTTTTATACTTTTCCTCAGCCTATCCGTTGAGATTGGTTTAAAGAAGTAAGTGATCGTTGAAGAGTTTTCCGTTGAGCTGCTGTCCAGGAAGGTACTGCCCATATAGCTTCTATCCTAGGACTTTTGCAGATTAACCAAAAATGGCAACTGCTGCTATCTTCTCATTACATTCTTCGATTGACCCGTTAGACACTCTAGCTACTTTACTACATGCTTTATTCTGATTATGCTATTGTATGAATCCAGATCTTTCAACAACTCTTTAGCTAACCCAACGAACATCAACTGTTGTACTTGATCTTTATTGCCTTGATAAAAACATCATCAATACTTATTTTTTTGGTTGACTCGTGCTATTTATTATAACAGGACATTTACAAACTTCTTTACAATGGATCACACCATAGATGTTGCATAGTCCTTTGGTCCAAACATTTACACACAACATAGTACATAATAGACTGAGGATAGTGTGGACATCATCAAAATTACTTGAAGATGTTTTCTCCAATAATTTTCTTGATTTCACTCACTGGATTGCAGAAATCAACCTACATTGAGTTGCATCCAGCCAAGGCGAAGGGTCAAAGTTCAGTTTTTCCATGAATCTAGGTTCAGTTTACTCGTTGAGGCACGCAAGTAGAATTCCTTTTCTCTATGCTACGCTGATTTGCTCATTGTGTGGATTGATAAACCTCGCCTTTGATGTGCTGTAATACTTGGTTTGTGTTGCATTAATTCAATTTATATTAATTTGGGTCAAATTTTATCGTTGTCATGGGTCGGTTAAAGTATAGATTCCGTGCAATGTGCCATGAAGTGTCGTGGGACTGTTAGGATTACAATTTGATGGTTTTAAGCTTAATTTTGCCTTGTATGTTGCGGTGATAATGTGGGTGAGGTTCGGCGGTCATGGATCTTGATGGTGTTAGTATGTGGTTTGGTGGTCATGGGTTGCAATGATTTGGTCGTGAGGTTCGGTGGTCTAAGGATTTGTATTGGTTCAATTGAGGATTGATCGAGGTGCTGGTGACCTTGGATTGGTGATGGTTTAGTCGAGGTTCAGTTGGGGTTAAAAGTCCCCGAGTTGTAATTATTCAGATAGGACAAGACCACTTGAGGCGTCGTTGATTATAGATTGTTGAAATTTCATGAGCATTCTACTAAGATATGTAAAGTAGATAGCATGGTGAGCAAGTGGTCAATTTGACCTCAGTTTTGAGAATGGTAATTGAAAACATGTCAAGTCTTGCTAGGTGTGGTGTCCGCATGCTTAATTGCAAGATCAATGTGTATGCCCTTGTGTGATTAAATTACTCGCAATGAATACCATTGGACAGCGAACTGACAAATGCCCCATGGAAACTTGGAGGTAATTTTTGGATGCCTTGAGATAGTGACCCCTGGAAGCCATAGGACAATGAACCAGCAATGCCCCATAAGAGCTTGAAATGTCATATCTTTCAAGGAATTTAGCAAATGATCCCAATCATTGTCCTGATTCATCATACTTTCCGTAATATTCATCACTTCTATCTAATCTTACCGCTTTCATCTTTTTATCTAATTGCCTCTCAAGTTCTTTAATATTCACCTCAAGTGCATTCAATAATTGAAATCTATCATGCAATAGATAATGCAACCATAATGTGAAAATATCATCAATAAATATGATAAAATAACTTTCTCCACCAAAAAATGGAACATCAAAAGGACTGCATACATCAATGTGTATAATTTCACTTTTGTGTTTCTTGTGGTGTTTTTCTTAGTATGTTTTGTTTGTTTACCTTTAATACAATTAATACACACTCCAAGGTCAACAAATTCCAAATTCGGAAGAATTTCATTCCTTACTAATCTTTTCATTGTTTCCTTAGATATATGGTTCAAACGCTTATACCACAAGTAAGCAAAATTCTCATCAACTAAATTTCGTTTAGTGCTAACATTATATTGTAAGGTCACTAAGGTCTCAACAAAAGTATTATCAAGTTTAAACTAGTAAAGACCATCACAAAAGTTCTAGTTCTAATATGATTATTATTTTTAAATAATCTGAAAGATCTAAAACCAAACCTATAAGAAAATCTTGCTACATCAAGTTTTGGCAAAGAAACTAAATTGCGAGAAAATATAGGCACATGAAGAGTTCGAAACAAATTTAAATAATGCCTTGTATCTAAGATCAAACAATAAATGCCAATGCTTTTAACTAGAGTTTTGTTTCTATTTCTTGTGATTCCATAGCTTTCATTTAGCTTTATAGTTTGGATCGTGAGAAATCCCTACATCATATTTGACATATGAGTGGTGACACCGGAATCAATCCACCAAGTATTATGATAAAACTTCACTAAAGTTTAATTCAAAAGATACAAAAACACAAAGCTTACATTCTTCTTTTTTTTTTTTTTTTTTTTTTGGAACTAAACTTTATGCTTCAAGCAACCTTTTCTATAAGTGTCCAATTTTATTACGAAAGTGATTCTTAGTAAGATTGTCTTCCTTCTTTTGGGTTTGATAAGCTTTAGAAGATTTATTTAGGATGTGTAATCCTTTCTTCTTGCTCTTTCCACCTATCCTTTTATAATTTTTTTTTCCGGCTTCTTGATAACTTAAGAAATGAACAAGATAAGCTTTTTGATTATTTATCCTTGTTTCCTCTTAAACAAGCATACTAACCAATTCGTTTACATTCCACTTATCCTTTATAATGTTGTAATTCATATTAAATGACTCATAATATTCATAAGGCAAGGAATTAAGTATAAACTATAAAGTACTTATCTATGTTCATTCCTAATGTCCTTAATTTTGACATACTTCATGGTGATCAAAGTGCTCATTAATGTACTGGCAAGTGATTATTAGCAATTTGAGAACAATCTTCCATAAATTTCATATAATCCTTTGCATTATCAGTTTTGGGAGGAGTAGTCTTTAAGTTGTTGCAATTGTCATTCACATGAACATTAAGCTTATTCTATTCAATTTTTCCCAAGCTTTATGGAAAGATTTTTTATCATCGCTACTCTCATAAGTTACAACAGTTGATTTCTCAACTTGAAGTGCTAAATAAGATCCAAGACACTTAAGTGAAACTGGACTTATTCACTCCAATTAAAAAAATTCATTACATCGAATAAAAGAATAGATGAAGCATGAGAATGAAATGAGGCAGGTATGGATACTACAAATATGCAAGAATATACTTACATTAATGCCTTAGGAATATCACCTAATCAAATTCAAATTAAACAGTACATCATAGTTCTCCTTTGGGCAATCTTATAATTCACAAGCATACATTAAACCATAATGATGCTAATCACTTATATTTGGTAATTATAATAAAAATATCATTAAAATTTATTTGCTATCTTTCAAACAAATTTAACAAGACACATTAATTACCAACTATTATGTTCATGAATTATAAGAAATTTATTAACCTTTGGGTCAATTCCTAAGTTCTTATAATAAATGAACTTCAATATACCCATGACACCAGTAAGGATATGAATCATATCAAATTTAATCATAGTATTAGTTAATTATGGGTAATTGAATAAAACGATTTAAAATGTCAAAAATTCAAAAGCCTTAAGGTTTGGCCACTTTGGTTACTAACAAACCATTCTTAATTGAATTTTCTTAATATTGTAAAGCACAACCATTCATTAATTTGTAGCCAAGGGAAAAACTATAATTCAAGCATAAGGCTAAAACTATAAAATCATAATTCCAAATTGGCAAAACTATAAATTAAACATCCAAGAGCAAAATGATAAATAATAAGCCAGGGCAGAATCATAAATATCCAGTAGATAAGGGTAGAAACATAAATGACCATCAAGGAGGGTGGAATTGTAATTATCCAACAAAGCAAAGCATAAGATCGTAAATAAACAATAGAGAGCAAGATCATAATTAGAGGGGTAGCACAACACGTGCCTTTACTATTGTGTGAGCGTGTGTAAGGCATGCACCAGATCCACGGGCACGTGGATCCCATGTGTCGAGGCCTTCAACGAGCATGTGGGCGCATGGGCGATAGATTGCACATGCTTGACCTTCTAGCGTGTGTGTGGGGTGCGTGTGTCACGCCTCGAACCTCGAGCGCGCGCACATCCCTCAGTGGTCAATGAAATTGCGACGTCCTAAGACGCGTTGCCGACCAATTCATTTTATTGCACATGCGGAAACGAATAAACAAATCCCCAAACAACACAAATATGGGATAGAAAAGCAAGATACAAATTTTCACAAAATGCTTTTATAAACAAACTAGTCTATCTACAAAAAGATCGGCTTTAAAAAAGAAGTTGTCCTACGGCCTACTAGTCGAACACATTCGCTGATCCTTCGGACTCCACCCCCACAGGCTCCACGGGCTTCGAGTCCTCCATAACCCCATCAGGAGGGTCAACTACACCCTCGCCTAGAGTGGCGTTGACCGCAACGACAGGGATATCAAAACCCTGAAGGGGACCTTCCCTATACCCATTGAGCACATGGCGAAATCACACCATGAATCGATAAGGTACCCTCTGAGGTAGGCCCTCATCGACCTAGATAGTGGTCACGACAAGCTCATGGACCTAATGACTCCCGAGGACGAGTGTGGCATCCTCAATTTTTGATAACCCATCAAGATATAAGGGTTGTAGCAAATTAAATTGTGGAACTTTAGCCATTGGTTTATTGAATTACAATTGGACTATTTTAGTGGACATAGTAGCTATAATGTGTGATTTGGTGAGTGGTTGAAATTGAGTGCACATATGGGTACATAGGTAACCTACGGCTAAGGAATTATTTTTGGAGGGGTAAGACTTTATTTAATTGAATTTAAGTGGGCCTTATAAATGAATTTTTGGACCGGCCAAGCCCGAAAGGAGAAGGGAGGCTCGGCCAAGCCATTTCACGAGCAAGGGGAGGAAGAATGAGTTGGCAAATTTCTGCCATGTGTCACCATGCATGGAGAAGTAGATTATAGGCTTAATGATTACCAAATTGAAGTATAAAAAGCAAGGATTACCATCCATAGAGCCATTTAGTCGGCCAAAGAGAGAGTGAGAGGGAAAGAGGGAAGTCGGGCAAGGAAAGAAGAGGAAGGAGGAGGAGGAAGAACCGAGAAGTGCCGAGACGTTTGCTGCCCAATTCTTCATCGTTTTTGCTCAAATCAAAGGCAATATTTATCTCTGGTCTTCCCATGCTTCTTGTGGTGGTGTGTAGTGGTTAGAAGTATGAAATTTATGGCTGGATTGTTGAGTTTTTGAAAGAAATCCAAAACCGGTGCAATCGGGTTTCTAGGAACAGTTTTGCGCTATTAACTTTCATGCGTTGATAGACGTTCTTAGAGTGGGAATTAGACTTTGATGTCTTCATGGAAGTTGTTAAGAACCTCTTGATCTATAACATAGTCGAAAATGAAGTCATTTGAGTGATATTTGAGGGGTGAAACCTAGTTTCTTTGGAACCGGATGAATTTCGGAGCAGTTTGTGGACCTTTCACCCTTGTTGCTTGCTGTTTGTGTGATTTTGTTGAGAATTGTTATTCGACCCCTTCTTTTGATTTGTAAAGGACATCCTGAGGTACAACATATTGAAAATTTAGCCAATTTCGTTCGGTCTAGTTTGGTGAATTGCTTGTTTTCTCTTGTCGTTGGATTCTGGAATTTCTGGGTTGAACAACAGTAACTTGCGTGGCAATTAAAGTGATGTTCCTGTAGTTTTCTTGTGTCGACTTCTTCATGAATGTTGTGTATTACTTGTTGGTCTATAACATATCCAAAAATCAGAGAAAAATAAGGTGGATAGGTAGTTCATACGAAGTTGTTTTGCTGAGGAGTGTTGCTGGACAGTGTGTGAACAGTATACCGAGGAATTGAATGTATTGTAGGAATTCATGGAGCACGAATTAGGTGATGATGTCTTCCTGGAATGTGTTCATTAGACTCTTGGCTACAACACAGTTAAAAATCGTGATTTTTGAGCAACATTAAGGCATTAAATTTCTTGAAATACGAGTACAGTGCATGCTGGAAGATGTGAGTATCAAATCTGTTTTTGTGGAATTTGTGTCTTCCTATGTGTGAATCATTTGAATATGATTCCTTAAGGAAAGTTGTATTATTATGTGTGAATATTGTTGTGGCTGAGTGGCATGATGTGATATGGCCAATTAGATGGTTAAAAATTTGGATTTCTTTAAAGCTGTACAAGCTGTTTTGTATAGAAATTGTTGTGATGACATGGCCGAGTGATATTTCCTTTGGTGTTCATCATTGGAGTATACATTTTACATGAGAGGCATTCCATGTGGTCATAATTATTATAAATGTATGAGTTTCACACCTCATTAAGAATATATGAGGTTCAAATGAGATGTTTTCTCAATGGATACATGCTGAATTGTGGTGTATTAATTTGATAAAGCATGTTGAGTGCAATTCATGTCATGTGAGTGAGCATACATGGTATTGTTTGCTGTTTTTGCTCATGAATGGTATGGAACATGTGATGAATCATGGGTATGGAAAAGATAATTGCATGACACATGTTGATTATGCCTCGGGAGTATCAAGATGCCCAGCCAGGGAATGAAAATGCCGGATGCCCAGTAGCCCTGTGTGCGTAAATCTGGATGGCCTCAGAGTTGAGATGCCCGGAGCGTTGGGGGTGCCAGAAGCACAGAGTGTGTGTGCCGTGGATACCTCGTGATGCCAGTTGGGGTGCGAGATGCCCGGCCAGGGAGTGTAAATGCCGGAAGCACGGATGGTGTGTGCCGTGATTCCTCACGATGCCAGTTTTAGGTGTGAGATGCCCGGAATGTGGGGGGGCCGGAAGCCCGGGTGGTGTGTACCGGGATTTGCATTGTTAATTGCAATGAATACACATATGCATGGTCGTTGCCAATATGTGATATATGTGCATTTGAAATTGATGAATTGTGAAAGGCATGTGTGATGGGTTACACATATGTATACATGAGGGTGCTGAATTGTGAAAGGCATGTGTGATGGGATATACACACGATACATGAGAATGCTGAATTATGATTGCATTCATCTTGTTAAGTCATGAAATGTGCACATGAGGAATATTTGATTTCATTGGCATAGCTAAACTTATGTTATGCGTATGTGCATGGAAAAGGGCTGAGCTACGAAAGGTGTGCATGATGAGGTGTGTATACATTGTTAAGATGCTGATTTGTGAAAGCATGATGTGGCTGCAACTTGATGATTGAAATGCTTGTCTATGATGCTTACATGTTGTTGTGATGTGCTTGATTGCATGGTATGGGTAGTCTTAGAGATTATATCTTTGCTAAGTGGTTGTACTCACCCCTTTTGGGGACTAACATTTCAGCTTAGAAGATGTCTATACCCCCGGTAGCACCAGGCACATTCTACGGGATTCCATCCGATTTAGAAGTGCGAGTGGCCCAATTCCCTAGCCCTGCGATCCCTGGACGTATGTATTTTCGGGTCTCCGTGTTGGTCCGGTTCGAGGTAGGCCTAAATAGTGGCCCGGTCTATCAAGAATACGTCTCCATCTTCACCGCCGGGATGGGGAGATGGGCGGAATCCTACCACCGCCGCCACCTAGTGCACCCGGGTGGAGGTAGATGAGGGACAAAGCTGGGGAGGTTGGAGGGTTTTTGGACAACATCGGAGCTGGTTAGATGGATAGCTTTTGAGTAGGCCATATATAGGCTATTTTCTTACCTTGATGATGGGTAGTGTTATGAGCTTGTTTTGATGTATATACTCTGATGTATCCTACCTTGAAAAGGCAAAGAAACTGTCCATCATTTAATAGTAAATAAAACAGAGCTGGTTGCTTAGTATTCTATTGTGTTTAGTGTGTGTGCATTGCCCCTCATATGTGGTGTGGGAGAGTCTTGAGTTTTGCTTCCGCTATATGATGCGCTGGGACCGTTGTGCATTTTCTTTAAAATATATATATATATATATATTTATATATATGATGAATGAGAGCCCAAGAGTCTTAGCTCTCTCAGGAGATAAAGAATAGGTAATCATGACTGTAATAGCCTCAAAGGTGTTCGGGGTGTTACAACGAGGACGTCTATACTCCACTCATTAATCCCCTGAGGCTATCCAAAAGGAACCGAAGGGACCGCCATCTAAGGATCTGAAAAGGTTTAAGCCCATGACAAGATGAGACAACGTCTTAGCAAGTTCACCCCCCTAGACCCCTATTAGGAAGGAGATACACCTATGGGCGGCCTAACCACATAACCACAGAGACTCATCTCGCTTCAGTTCCTCCTTGCACGTCAGCACAATTCATATACACAATGCACATAATAGATGCACACATCAATTGGAACATCTCACTCTCAAGCCAATCAATCACAAGAGTCTTGATTCTAAGGTCAAATCGTTATTACACGTCCCATACCGTGTCACACAATTTTGTCCCATAATCAAGTTCGTTTAACTCAATCAACCATGCGTTCCAATTTTAACCTCAACCCAATGGGCATGGCCTACTCGACGTTTGATGGTCTTCTGGCGTAAGCAGGCATCGTTTCACCCCATTGAGTACAGCGACGTCTACCTCGAGACGGCAATCCCGAAGGAGCATCGGACTAGAGTCTACTGCGACTAGCATCCATTGTCCAGAGGCATCCCATATAGGGCAACGTCCACCCGACACACATTAGGGACGGGTTCTCATAACCATCACACGATCATTCAATTACTGCCAAGGACACCGTGCATTGCACTCAAATGTCTCAATTAAGATTATGCGCTTGGCCAATTTTCTTCGTATTAAAAACACCCGGTGAAAATAATCTTGTGTGGGTATACGGTTAGATTGAACCTTAAAAATTGGTATCATTCCTTTTAAAAATCCCTCTATTTAATATAGTGCCTAAAAACATTTTTTTGGCGCAAAAAACCAAAACCCGGTATTTTCTAATTAAATACCAAAATTTCACAATTTTGAAAAAATAACCCAAAATTAACAATCACCACTCAATTGCACAAGCAATCAATTGCATAAATGAGCACACCACTACAAATCAACATGAAATTTCAGCTACCATCTATCCCGGTATAATTTCCAAAAAATATTAAATAATTAAATAAATTAAAAATTAAATTAAATTAATGCAAATTAATCCATAAATGCATACTTAGGCCGGAAATGCTAATCTACCACCTAAATGGGCCTAGAAAAATAATGCATATATCCAGATAAATAGTACAATCTATTTAGCCCTTAATTAATCTAATCTAACCACCTAACAATCCTAATTAACCACCTAAATCACTAATCCATCTAAACTAACCACCTAAGCCATACTTAGCCTAATCTAATTACCCACTAAGCATAATTAACTCCCTAAGTCTTTAGCAAGTAAACTCACTGGATTAGTGAGCCTATTAGTCCACAGCGACGGCAACGTGGAGGTGGGCAGAACACAAGCCTGCAACGACACCAAGCGAGGTCCGAACAAGCCCGGAAACGGCCCACAAAGTTCACAGCTGGGCTGTGAGGTTTGACTTTGGTCATGGCTGAAGGGGGCGGTTTGAGTGACTAGGACGACGCGGGAGAGGGCTAAGCGGTGACGGCGGGTCCAGGCGGGGTTGGGAGCTGCTGGGCGACGACAGAGGAGCTTAGGTGGAGTTACACGGTGGCCAGGCGACTCAAGCAGTAGCTTGAGCGAACAAGGGCGTGCAGATGGTCACTCGTAGGCATGCGGGCTGGTGTGTGACGGCAGCGACTGGCGACGGCTCAGTGGGGCATGGTGACGCTCAGACGGTCAGCAAGGGCGATCGACAGGCTGCAGCTTGCTTTCTATGGTTTTCTTGAGCTATCAACAATCACAACAATGGAGAAAGGGGAGCAAAGAAGGAGAAGGGAGGAGCTACAGCTTGAGGGCGGCCAAAATGGTCTCAAAAGTCTTCTAAAAATATCCAAATACTCATCACAATTGCCTCACCAGCTGCTGCTTCATCCTCAGCCTATTTTCCTTCACAAATCTTCCCTACAGCTAAGAAAGAAGTTGAAATGTTGCACCCCCCTTCGATCTACGAATTTGTGACATTTCCCCTCCAATTTCATTCAATTTCGACTCAATTGGACTCAAATTGGTGCCTATAAATTTAGCCAAGGTGCCCACATTAAATCCATGATTTTTCCTCACCAATTGAACCAAGTTGACAGCCAAAAGTTCACACGAAACAGCCTTTCAATTTTCCCAATCCAAAATAGCCAAACTTCGATTTTTCGCCGAAAATCCTGATTTGCCGAAAATTCTTCGAAGGATGAGTCAACATTCTTAAAATAAATTGTGACATACCAGAACTTTCAATTTATGAAATTTGGTTCAATTTCACGGTGAATTTCAACTGAACGTGATTTTAGCGTGACCTAACCTACTGGGTAGCTTTTAGGAATTTTTTAGCGCATTTGAACCATGGTCGATTATTTTCGAGCCACATTATACATCTTCGATACATTGGCAACTCTCGATTCTCGTGAAAATCTCGAGATTTCAAATACGGGCACAGGGTATAGAAATGATAGAAAAATTGGTTTAGTACCGTTCGATAGAAATTTTGCAATCATGTAGAATCACTCACGCTCTAATCACATACCTATGTCGAATCGACCTATCTCCGGTCTCTGATCAATTTTGATAGTGCCGTATTGACCCTTTTAGATTAGCACGGTCGAGCAGTCGATTTTTGGTCATAATATTCTCAAATCTATTGCATTTAGATTCCTTAATGGCTTCACTTGATAGATTAGTTATCCTGTGAGTAATCAGCTCAAGGAAAAGAACTATAAGCGCATTTATGAAAAGTCCAACTTATTCAATCGAAACCAGAAACATAAAATCAGGCTGTCACAATGTGGGGGGTGGGGATTCCATGTCCCTTATCCCCTTCATGCCTGTACACTGATTTTCCATTTTTTGTCCCATTCTTATTGTACTTTTCTTCATTTGGATTTCCTTTGACAAAACCCCTGCAAAAACAATTCAACAACAGGCAAATAACAAGAAAAAGACCAATGTTTTCCAATGAATCTCCATACGTAAATTGTAATATTTCAATAAGCGAAAAAACCACAAGATCTTAACCTACGTTTTGATACCAACTATAAGCGATAACGTAATTCCTCAATGTGGAAAATACAAAACTGGGGATCTTTGATCTTCATGATTTTCTTAACAAAAAGGACCCCTTTGTGAGGAGGCACCCCTTCTCCCGAAGTTACGGGGCTATTTTGCCGAGTTCCTTAGAGAGAGTTGTCTCGCGCCCCTAGGTATTCTCTACCTACCCACCTGTGTCGGTTTCGGGTACAGGTACCCTTTTGTTGAAGGTCGTTCGAGCTTTTCCTGAGAGTATGGCATGGGTTACTTCAGCGCCGTAGCGCCTGGTATGACATACATTTATCCATAGCAAAACCTTGAAAGTATTTGATACTGAAACTCTGAAGAGATGAAGAAATTTGATTTCTCTCTCTTAACTCACACTTTTCCTTAACATATTCTATTTGATGGATGATAGAGTCAACCTTCTTTTCACTTTGCACATCGTGAGTGGAGAGAGGACCAAATTCTATTTAGTAAGCTATCAATATGTTCCTTCCATCAAAGCATATTCTACTTTGATGCTTTTTCATAAAAAACTGTAACTTCCTTATAAGGATTGCACCTTTTCATTTTATGAGAGTTACAACTTCTCATGGCCAATCCTTTTTAGCTCTTAAATATTTATTAAACCATTGATTAATAACATCATGTGGGCTACTATTATTCTTACAGTAGTATCCATTTTAGTTCATTGGATATGCTTTAGTGATAATGATGTAGGACCAAGGGGCTGTTTGGTTCAGCATTCCCAAGGGGCTTTCAGCCCCAAAAGCCCCTTGGGAAAAAATGAAGCCGTTTGGTTCAGCATTTGGGGGATACTTGGCCAAATGCTAGCATTCCAAATGCTTGTAGAATGCTGAATGCTGAAAGCAAGTGGGGAGGAGCATTGAGCATTTGGCATTTAGGAAATGCCACGTCTACTATTCATCTCCCTCTTCCCGTCGTTCTCTCATGCCACGCTACTGTTCATCGCCCTTGCCGGTCGTCTTCTTCTTCTTCTTCCCGGCCACTGGACTTCTTCGGCAGCCACCACCTCCGCCGCCGCCTGAGGGTCGTGTGTCGCCGGTGACCACCGCTCAGGGGTGGCGCGACGCGCGACCCAATCCTCGGGCGGCGACGCGCGACCCAGGCCGCGCGGACTTCAGGCGGCGTCGCCTGGCTCGAGGCCTCAGCCGCCAGATCTGGCCATCGGGAGGCCAAATCTAGCGGTCCGGCGGCCAGATCTAGCCGTCGGGAGGCTAGATCTGGCGGTCCGGCGGCCAGATCTGGCCTCCCGACGGCCAGATCTGGCGGCCGGCGGCCAGATTGGCCGTCCGGCAGTTCGCCGGCGGTTGGCCAGCTGCCGAATTTTATTTTCAGATTTTAAAAAAAAATAAAAATGGCAAAAGCTAATTGCAAATGCAAGTTTTGCCAAACAGTGTTTTTGCTAAAGTTATTTTGCAATGCTAAATTTATCAAATGGTGTAGCATTTCGGAAAACCCCTTTATCTCAAAGGTATTTGCATTCTCTCAAGGGTATTTCCCCAAAGCCGAACCAAACAGGCCCCAAAGATAGTCGACAAGTGTTTGTACCAAAGATCATCAAGTTGCCAACATAAGGGACACATGACAAAGGCATGGAGCGCATGACCATGGTCGATATATATGGCAATTGGTATCAATGTTGACACATCCATGACGATGCGGTCGTTGAAGAATGACGATGTAGGGTAAAAAATGATCAGCAAGAATACTGTTAGATACGATCGACAAAACCTGCAAAAAGGTAGGGGAAGAATATTGAGGCGACGTCATGGCACAATCGTAGGCCTAAAACCATAGGAGGTGGAGTAACGTGAGCTGTGAAGTGACCGGCATGTATATTTTAAGGGAACAATTACTTGGAAGCAGGATCATGAGACAATTATCACGGGCAGTTATCACATAAAAATAAGATCATGTGAGAGTTACCACTTGAAAGCGGGATCATGGCATCACAAGAATGTAAAGACAAGAAATGAAAGAAAATGGACACAACCATTGGAAACCACTAAGGATTAGTTACTACAAGTCATCTACTGGAGAGGCTACCCTGACAAACCAATTAAAATTTTATCTTCAATTATTTTTACTTTCCTATACTGCACTTTTAATTTATAGATTCATGCCGTTGATTAAATTTCGGCATTACATCTTTACATGTGCTCAGTTTTGCGTCGATTAAATTCCGACATAGTTCATGCACATGTATTGCTGTGAAAATGGTTGTACTTTCAAGCTTTGTCATTGATTGAATTTTGGCATGGTTTGTATGCACAGTTTAATTCGAAATTCAAAGTAAAGTTCTGTAAGTATACCTTGTCTGCCTATGATTCAGAATCGCCACAAAACTTGTCTCCTCTCATTAAAAATCAAAGAACAACTTTGGTTGAAAGATATCTCGTCGCAAGAACAATTCCTACAAAACAACTTTCGATACGAATTCCATCCTGATTAAAAGAAAAAAAAAATCAAGCATTATATGTCTAAAATATATAGATACAAACTAAAATTTCAACAACAATGAGTACCCCTTATTTTCTTGTAATCAAAGAAGCAAAGTTAGTGAACCTTTCTCCATAGTTATGATTCATTCGATTACAAAATCCTACAATAATCAAAAGTTCAAAGCATACAAGATAATTACATTCATATTTCTTTTTGGCTGTTAAGTTTTCTTTCACTTAGGAATAATATCCACGTAATCTTTTTTTCTTTTTTTCTTTTTCGTTAGGTAATAATATCTATTGCAGAAAGCAAGCAATCAAATAGTAAAATAGACAGAACAAGAAAACAAATCAAACACTAAATTTATGTGGTTTGATCATAGTGATTTGTGTCCATGAGAAGAGCAGTAGCAAATTCCACTATAAATTAAACGATACAATGGAGATTACAGGCATACTCGAGTTACTAGATACTCTTAGTGTTTCCCAACCCTTGATTATATCAAATAATTCATGTGGTGTTTAGCCCGATAATTTCTCAACAAATAATCTCTCAATCTCAAAAAAAAAAAAAAAAAAAAAAAATCACTCAAATGTTATTACAAGATTTAATTGACTTTGATGTATAAAACAATTGATGTAATTCCACGAAAAATAACTTTCGCTGAACATGAAGACCCGAGGAGCCCCCAATACGCACACAATAACAGCGTCTTGTTTTTGTGCGCTTTTTCTTTTTCAACAAAACGACACCCTAAAGCCAAATCATATATATAGGTAACTGGAATTGTTCTTTCTTGCGTCACTCCAATTTGATATCAAGACTAAACAGTAACCCTTTGACAACCTGCACTCTTATTACGGAAAAGGAAATCTTGCTCTCAAAGTGCAAAAAGGACGTCCAAAAGGATCCACCTTTGGGACTTCCCATAATTTATCTGGGGTCGGATTCTGTTCACTAGTTCAAAATATTATAACAATATCCACAATTTTAAAACTTGTTTCTGAGTTCTTCATATATTTCTTCGGCTGTCACACATATTTTTCATCTTCAAAGTGGGACAATGTTAAGTTTCTTACTTGTTATTATATAAAACTACACTTCCCGTATAAACAAGTCATAAGAAGATAACAATTTTCTTGTCCTATTTAAAGAAACAAAATACTTAAGAAAATTGATTTTGTGGGCCATCTTCTCATTTTCTCTTTAAACTTAAGCTTGCAATAAGGAAACATAGGAGACGCAAAAAAAACAAGGAGAAAGGAAACATAGAATGAAAAATTGAAACCTGTTAGAAATTTACAGGTTTCCTCGAAAAGGATTTGTGGCTGGCCTTTATTGTTATACTGTCATTTTGCGGTGGACGGTTATGAAGGCATTCTCCCATCATGATAAGTTGTTCATTAAGGAATTTGAAATAAATTTTTTTTTTTTTTTTTTGATGACCCAGGGAACCCTGCACGGCCGGCAGCCAGAGATAAACCACCAGGGCGACACGTGCTAGCCACCACACACATGCCACTGGGTAAATTTGAAATAAATTTTCATGATTAGGCAAATCATTATTCTGTCAGAGTGAACATAGAAATATTAGAATTAATATTCTAATTATTGCGGATTTAATAATGATGAATCGAGTCGAACATCAGGTTAACTAGTCAGATACTTAGAAGTATTAAATGAGACTCTGTAAATAAAGTTCATCAGACCTTTGTGTTTTAAGCAATTTAGTATACACGTGATTGTCTCAATTCGTTACATTCTACGTGGTTTTGATTCCTGTAAAGAAGAAAGTCAATGCTATGTAGTTGTGGTAATGCTATCGACGGCGATAATAGCGTGCACAGACGGTGGTGGCTGTGTGATGGTTTTGGCTACAACCATAGCGTCACGTGGCTCGCTTGTGTACGACTTTTAATCAGCAATTTAGTTTTTAATGTCATTTTAACAAATTGATAAAGATAGCATGATAAAGTTTAACGATGTTGGTTTACCTATTAAGTAAATCTCTATTACTACGGAATCTCTGATTCTACATTTGAAAGAGTTTAATAATGTTAGTTTACCTATTTCATATTTGATTAATAAATATTATAAAAAGATCAATAACGATATCCTTCATCACAAAAATAAAGAATTATATCATATTCTTAAAATATATATATGTATATATATAGTAAAATTAACGATCATAGAAGGAAAAAAGAGGATATTGAGAAGATTCCATTACATGATTGTGTATATTTCACTCATAAGTATGATAAAATGTATAATAAGTCATGACTATCATGGTTGAAAAGTGGCATGGGTACTCATTACGATGAACTATTTCGTCGTACTTCAAAAGTAAATGATATTAACAAATTGATTAAAATAACAGGATAGAGTTCAACAATGTCAGTTTACCTATTTAGTTAATTTCTATTACTATGGAATCTCTAATTCTACATTTGAAAGAGTTTAACAATGTCGGCTTACCTATTTCATATTTGAATAATAAATATTATTAAAAGATCAATAACAATATCCTTCATAACAAAAATAAAGAATTATATCAAATTCTTTACAAAAATAAAATAAAATTACCAATCATAGAAGGAAAAAAGAGGATATTGAGAATATTCTATTACCTGATTGTGTATATTTCACTCATAAGTATAATAAAATGTATAATAAGTCATGACTATCATAATTGAAAGGTCATATGAATACTCATTATGAGGAAATAATTTGTCGTACTTTAGAAGTAAATGATATTTACAAATTGATAAAGATAACATGATAGAGTTTAGCAGTGTTGGTTTACCTTTTTAGTAAATCTCTATTGCTATGGAATCTCTAATTCTACATTTGAAAGAGTTTAACAATGCCAGCTTACCTATTTCATATTTGATTAATAGATATTATCACAAGATCAATAACAAAATCCTTCATCACAAATATAAAGAAATATATCATAGAAGGAAAAAAGAGGATATTGAGAAGATTCTATTACATGATTGTGTATATTTCACTCATAAGTATGATAAAATGGATAATAAGTTATAACTATCGTGATTGAAAAGTCATATAGATACTCATTACGACAAAATATTTTATCGTATTTCAGAAGTAAATGATATAAACAACTTGATAAAAATAACATGATAGTGTTTAACAATGTTTGTTTACCTATGTAGTAAATCTCTATTGCTATGGAATCTCTAATTCTACATTTGAAAGAGATTAACAATGTCGGCTTTCCTATTTCATATTTGATTAACGGATATAATTAAAAGATCAATAGTGATATCCTTCATCACAAAAATAATGAATTATATCAAATTCTTTACAAAGAAACAAATATAATAAAATTAGCGATCATTGAGGGAAGGATATTGAGAAGATTCTATTACATGATTGAGTATATTTCACTCACAAGTATGATAAAATGTATAATAAGTCACGACTATCATGATTGAAAAGTCATATGGATACTTATTACAATGAAATATTTTGTCGTACTTCAAAAGTAAATGTTATTAATAAATTGATAAAGACAAAATTATAGAGTTTAACATTGGTTTGCCTATTTAGTAAATCTCTATAGCTATGGAATCTCTAATTCTACCTTTGAAAGAGTTTAACAATGTCAGCTTACCTATTTCATATTTGATTAATAAATATTATTAAGAGATCAATAACACTATCCTTCATCACAAAAATAAAGAATTATATCAAATTCTTCACAAAAAAAAAAACAAATATAATACAATTACCGATCATAGAACGAAAAAAGAGGATATTGAGAAGATTATATTACATGATTGTGTATCTTTCATTCATAAGTATGATAAAATAAGTTGCAACTATTATGATTGAAAAATCGTATGGATATTGATGACACCTGATTTTTAGTCGACATATTGAAGAAAGAAAGAAAGAAAGAAAGTCGAGATTTTGGTTTCTGATCGCGATAGAGCCCGTTTCTTGGCTAAAAGTGTTATTTTTCATTTCTTTCTATTACGTTGTCACTATTAAGTGATTTTCGAGTCATTTTCAAGAAAAACCCAAAAAGTCAAATGGTTGACTTTCATATTGATTTTTCGGTCAACCCTTTTATCAAAAGTTAACCCCAGTCAAAGATTGGTTTTTCATCCAAAAAGATACCATTTAGCTTTAATTTCGCGTTTGTCAAATCAATTTCTTAAAAATTCAAATATTTGACCAAAAAATCAAAAGTCAACTGAAAAGTTGACTTTGGTTAAATCTTTGACTAAAAAAATTTAAAAAAATAAAAATAAAAAAATCTCAAATACATTTTTTTTAATGTCAATTTGATTTTTGTGTAAAAATTTTGCAAAAATTGATTAAAAACCTTGTTTTCCGAATTTTTAGTTTTAGTATCTAAATCGATCAAAAATCAAATTAATTTCATTGTAGTCATACTTTCTTCTTCGACATTTAATTTAGGGACTATTTTAAATCTATTTGTGTATTCAATTTCATGAATAGCCTGATCAAAATACAAATTCCTGTTTTGAACCCTAATTAGAGGACAAAAATCGATTTTTCATTAATTGCAAACGGACGGTCATGTTTCATTCATTTTCTTGAGATAAATCCAAATCCGAGGTTAATTTGGAAATTTCAGTTAGGAACATTGTGATTTGAGGGATTTAGCTTACCTAAGCCTAGGAAAACTAAGGGGGTGCATGACAGGCAGCTATTTCTGTTCCAGAAATAGTTTTTCTACTCCAGACTTGTTTCTGGAATAGAAATCCGTTTAGTAAAATTATATCACTTTTCTATTTTTGAAATAGATTCTTATTTCAAAAATAGGTTTGGAGTAGAAATCGAAATAAAAACTTCGCTTTTCTATTTTCGGAATAGAAATGAGAAATAAAAAATTTTTCATCATTCATCACCCTCGGTGGTCGTCGCCGGGGTGGTCGTCGCCGCCACCACCGATTGCCACTTGCCTCCGCCGCCGCCTGTCGCCGGCCGTTGGCCGCCGTTTGTCACCAAGCTGCCGCCGTCACCGCCGCCACCGTCGCCGCTGCCGATGGTGCCGGTCGCCGCTGCCGCCACAATCAGTCACCACTATCCGCCGGTCCACCGCCGTCCGAAAGAAAGAAATTTGGTGTTGTTATTAAACAGTTATTTTTACTTAGAAACTGTGGCATCCAAGAATTTCTACAATCTTCAAGGAGGTGATGACTGTGGCCGATCGATAGAGACACTGATGGATTTTAGTTAATGATTCCATAAGTCACAATTGAGCCGAGGGCTGGACATTTGATGGATTATAACTTTGTATATTTATGTAGAACCATGATGTGAATTAGAGAATAATTTGATGAACCATGAGACCATGAGGATTATTGAGCTACAATCGCACTAACCTTGATTTACATTATAGTCTTGTGATGTGGCCGAAGGTTGTAAGGTATTTACTTGAAGGAAAATGGATTTATTTAGGTGAGGTATGAAGTTGAAATTTAAAGTTCAAGCTAGATCTAAGTTATTGGCTATTTAAGCTTATGATTTTTAACTAAACTAAAATTTAATTGATTAGAGGGTTTAATTTAGGAACTTGGGCTTGAAGACTTGGGCCAAGCCAAGCCCAAGATGGACCGGCTAAGCCCAAGGGGGAGTCGGCTGAGCTTGTTGAACAAGCCATGGTGGCCGAGAGAGAGAGAGGAGAGGGTCCAAGTGGCAATTGCTCTTGCCAAATGTCCAAAATGCATGAAAATTAATCATTGCCTCTAATTAATAATTAAAGACACATATAAAAGGAGCAACCGGTTTATTTGAGAGGGTTGTCGACGGCTAAGAGAGAGAGAAAGAGAGAAAACGCAAAGAAAGGAAGAAGGAGGAGAAACCGAGCGCCGACCGTGAGCTTGCCGAAGGATTATTGCCGTTTTCTTCGCATTTTCTGCTCAATCTTAAGGCAAGATTGATCTCTTGATTGCTCATGCATGCTGTGATCTTGTTGTTGTGCTGATTGATGGTCGAAATTTTGGGTTTCATGGATGAAAGTTGAAGTCTTGAGGCTGTTCTTGCTGTAGTTGTGTTTCTGGCCGAATGAACCTGCATGTACCCGAATCTTGTTTGAGTTTGTGGATGAACTTAGAGTTAAAATTTGGCTTCGAGTTCTGAATTAAAGTTGTAGAGAATGTCTGGAACTACAACATATCCAAAATTGAAGTAAAATGAACAAGGTTTGAGGGGTGAAAACAATTTTCTAAGGAACCGAGTGAAAATCGGCTTGCATGTGACCTTTGTTGCTTGTGGGTTGTTGCATGTGGTTTTCTGTTGGATATTTGTCTTTGACCTCTGCATATGAAATGTTGAGGACATCCTAATGAACATCATACTAAAATTTGAGGCAAATCTAACCGGTATAACCTAGGGAAATGCTTGATTTCTTACGAACATGAATTCTGGAGTGTCTCTGTGGAACGTCAGTAGATTGCATGGGTTATAAGGTGACCTTTTTTTGAGAATCTTGCTTCGACTTCTAAAGAAAAGTTGTAGGAAACATGCTAAACTATAACATATCCAAAAATCATGGAAAAAGAAGGAGATTAAGTTGCTCAATTGAGGAAATTTCGTTGATAATTGATCCTGTACGGTTCGGGAATGGAATCAGGAGCTTGTGATTTTTATAATAAATTCTGTAGGACGAATTTGGTGATTATGTATTCATGAGAAATATTCTTTAGACTCTTGAATATGACATACTGAAATTTCGTAATTTTTGAATGAGATTTGGATATTTAATTTCATGAAATTCGAGAGCAGTGTAAACTGGGAAATTCTATTGATCCTGTACGGTTCGGTAATTGAGACAGAGGCTTGTGATTTTTATAGCAAATTATGTAGAACGAATTTGATGATTTTGTCTTCATGAGAAATGTTCTGTAAGATCTTGGCTATAACATAGTGAAATTTCATAATTTTTGAGTGACGCTTGGGTATTTAATTAAATAAAATTTGAGAATTGTCTAAACTGGGAAGTCCCTAAATTCTAATCTGTCTTGCTGAGCTTATATCTTTTTATGTGAGAATTGTTTGGACGTAGTTTCTTAATGAAAGTTGTGCCTTAATGTCTCTATGGTGATGTGGTGAAATTTCAGGATTTTAGTGGCCAATTGGATGGTCAATTTAGATTTCTTTTGTGATTGCGCAAACTGTTTTGTTTGGAATTTGTTGCGTTGACATGGCTGAACAATATCTTTTTGTATAATGACATCCAGAACATACTTTTTTTCATGAAACATGTGTCATTTTGTCTTGGCTGTCATGAGGGTGAAGTTTATAATTTTTGGAAATTATTTGGCATTTAATTGAGATGTTTCCTTGGAATTGTATGAGCTGAAATTTTGTGCACTTATGAGGAAGGGATGGAAATTGGTTGATTGAAGTGTTCCATGTGAATTCCATGCCATATGAATGAGAATGTTGGCATTTGATGATGTTATGAGTGATAAATATTATGTTGTATGCCATGAATCATGCATATGAGAAGGCCATCGGATGGTGTGAGCCGATAATGCCCCGGGAGTTATCGGGATGCCCGGCCAGGGAGTGAAAATGCCGGATGCCCAGTAGCCCTGTGTGCGTAAATCTGGATGGCCTCGGAGTTGAGATGCCCGAAGCGTAGGGGATGCCGGAAGCACGGACGGTATGTGCCGTGAATTCCTCGTGATGCTAGTTGGGGTGTGAGATGCCCGGCCAGGGAGTATAAATGCCGGAAGCACGGATGGTGTGTGCCGTGAATTCCTCGTGATGCCAGTTGGGGTGCGAGATGCCCGGAATGTGGGGGGCCGGAAGCCCGGATGGTGTGTGCCGGGATTGCATTAAAAGCTCACGAATATTGTGAAAATTGAAAATATGATGTGCACATGGTGAAATATATGCATGGCATTGGATGATACATGTATGTGTATATGGTGAAATATATGCATGGCATTGGATGATACATGTATGTGTACATGGTGAAATATATGCATGGCATCGGATGATACATGTATGTGCACATGGTGAAATATATGCCTGGTATTGGATGATATATGTATGTGCATATGAATGATTGAGTGTCTATGACTGAATAATCGCTATATGCATGGCTGTATCTGTTGAGGCTGTCTGATGTTATGTTTATGTTTGTTACTGTTGTGTGATTATGTGATTTGTCTGACTGTTTGTGTGTTGTATGAGTAGTCATAGAGATTATATCTTTGCTAAGTCGATATACTCACCCTTTTTGGGGAAAACACTTTCAGACTAGACATGCCGCTTGCTCCAATTTCTCCGGGTACCTTCTATGGGATCCCTTCCGATGTGGAGGTGGGGATCACTCAGATAGACAGCCCAATCGTTGCTGGGTTGATCTTTTTCCGTGTTCGTGTGCTTGTACGGTTTGAGGTAGGGCTCGAGGATGGCCCTGTATTTCAGGAGTTCGTATCGGTCTTTGTGCAGTGAGATGGAGTCATGAGAGGTATGCTGCCGCCACCACCGTCTGGCGGACCGGGGAGGAGGAGGTAGGGCCCGAGAGAGAGAAGCCGGGAGCGGAAGGATCGACATTTTTTGACAGACCGGGACCTAGAGATGGATTTGGCCGCTTTTTTTAGGGTTTTTGGGAGGGGTAGTTAAATTTTTTTTTTTTTTTTTTTTTTTTTTTTTGAGTTTAAGCCACTTTTTCATGAGTTGGCTTTCTGATGTACCTACCCCGATAAAATCCATCTTTTAGTTATATAAATAAAAGAGGTCCGGTTTTATTATCTTTTGATTGTTAGTGTGTGCATTGCCCTTCTCTAGCTATTGGTAGGGATATTTGAAGGGAAATGATTTCGCTTCCGCATGTTAAACGCACTGGGACCGTTTGTATAAAAAAAAAAAAAAAGAGCTTAAGGGTTTACAGCTCAAAGTTGAAGATAAAGGATTTATGGGATTGACTGTAGCGACCTCAAGGGGTGTTACAGCTCGTCCAGGCTCTTCGGTTGGTATCAGAGCATTTGGTATAATTGGAGTGATAAGGAGCCTCATTTGGAAATTGAGGAGGAAGGTGACAATGCACACTATAGGATGCTAACTGAGATAGTCGTCTAACCTTGAACAACGGGTGATGGGTATTCACTTGTAGATCCCTGTTAGAATTATTTTTAGGTTGTCAGTAACACGTAAGTGTTACTTATATATCTGTAGTAGATTTAAATGGAGAAGTGAGTCTCATAGTATTCCTGAGGCGAATGCTTGACAACTGCAGGAAAGGTATGGTGCGACCTGGAAGTGCTCATCCATCGAGGGCTGAAGCCTTTGCCTGCAAGGGCTGAACCCCGATGGAAGATATCTCGAGGCATTGGTCAATATTGGGAATTTGATGGAAAGACAGCACAAAGAACAACCCGGGAGCGAACGCCGTACTCGGGGACCGGTGGAGCAATTTTTGAAGTTAAAGCCACCTAAGTTCAGTGGAATGGGAAGTCCTGAGGAGGCGGAACATTGGATTGATGGAATGGAACAAATTTTCAGGTTGTTGGGCTGTAATGATGCTGAGAAAATAACTTTGGCAGAGTACCAGCTGGAGAGAAATGCAAATTTTTGGTGGAGAGCTTCAAAGGATATAATCTTTCCACCAGGTACTCCTGTAAATTGGGATGAGTTTGTTAGGACCTTTAATAGGAAGCATTTTTCTGATTGTGCTAAGGATAGGAAGATTACTGAGTTTGTTAAATTAGAACAAAAGGGACTGACTGTAGACCAGTATGAGGCCAAATTTTCTGAGTTATCTAGGTATGCCCCTAGATTGGTTGAGGATCCGGAAGAGAAAGCTAAGAGATTTTTGAAGGGATTGAGAACCAATATTAGGAAACAACTGGTGCCTCTGAACATAAGGGATTATAATGAGGTCTATGAGAGGGCACAGTTAGTAGAGTAGGAATTGGAAAGGGAACAGATAGAGGGTAAGAAACAATGGTCTTTTGGTGATATGAGAAAAGGTAAGAGACCCTATGTAGGTCAAGGACAGACCTGGCCACCCAAGAAGAAGAGTAACTTTGGGAAATTTGGTAAAGGCAAGGATAGCCTGAATATAGGAAGAATACCTAATAGGAATGGAGAATGCCCGAGATGTGATGGAAGACACGGCCCGGGACCTTGTACTGGACAACTGAAGTGTTATGGCTGTGGACAAGCCGGTCATCTTAGGAGAAGTTGCCCACAGGAAAGGTCACAAATGAGCGTTGGTTCTGTGCGACAAACACAACAAAGTAATGTTAGACCAAGTGTGTCAAGGAATTCCCAGAGACCACTAGCACAAGGAAGGGCGTATGCGATTACCCAAGAGGAAGCGGAAGCTTCCAAAAACGTTATCTCAGGTACTATTCTTATAAATGACAAAAAGGAATATGCATTGTTTGATACGAGTACTACACATTCATTTATGTCTGAAAGATATAGACCGCTGAATAAGTTAGAAGCTATGCCTCTTGAGACGCCTCTTTGTGTTTCTATGCCTTTAAAGGATATGATATTGGCTACATTGGGGTGCAGAAATTGTAAGATAACGGTGGGAGGAAGAGATACAGAGATAGACTTAATTTTGATGGATATGTATGATTTTGATGTTATTATAGGGATGGATTGGCTTCATAAGTATCAAGCCAAGGTAGATTATTATAGAAAAGTGATTCGCTTTGCCTTACCTAATCAGTCTAGTTGTAAATTTTTGGGAAGTCAAACTCACCTATCCATACCCCTTATTTCGGCAATGGAAGCTTGTAAATTACTTGACGATGGATGTCAAGGATATCTGGCTGTGGTTAAGGATTACAACTGGGAGGAACCTAAGATTGAGGAAATTAGGGTAATTAATGAATTTCAAGATGTATTTCCTGAGGAATTACCTGGATTGCCACCGGATCGTGAAATTGAGCTCGAAATTGAATTGATGCCTGGAACAATGCCGATATCTAAAGCCCCTTATAGGATGGCACTAGTAGAATTGAAGGAATTGAAAGTGCAATTGCAGGAACTACTTGATAAAGGATTCATTAGACCTAGTACTTCACCATGGGGTGCACCAGTGTTGTTTGTGAAAAAGAAGGATGGATCGATGCGTTTGTGCATTGATTATAGGCAACTGAATCAAGTGACTATTAAGAATAAGTACCCTTTACCTAGGATTGACGATCTTTTTGATCAACTCCAGGGAAGTTCAGTTTTCTCTAAGATTGACTTAAGGTCAGGATACCATCAATTAAAAATTAAGGAAGAGGATATTCCTAAGACTGCATTTAGGACTCGTTATGGACACTACGAGTTTCTTGTTATGCCATTTGGATTGACTAACGCGCCAGCTGCATTTATGGATTTGATGAATAGGGTGTTTAAGCCTTATTTGGACCAGTTTGTGATTGTTTTCATTGATGACATCTTGATATATTCTAAAGGACCTAGAGAACATGACCAACACTTAAGGATAGTTTTACAAACTTTGAGAGATCATAAGTTGTATGCCAAGTTTAGCAAGTGTGAATTTTGGCTGGGTTAGATAATATTTTTAGGACATGTGATATCAGGAGAAGGAATTACAGTGGATCCGGCGAAGGTTGAGATGGTGATAAATTGGCCAAGACCGACCACACCTACTAAGATACGAAGTTTCTTAGGATTGGTTGGTTATTATAGGAGATTTATTGAAGGATTCTCACTGTTAGCAAGTCCTTTGACGAAATTGACTCGAAAGAATGTGAAATTTGAATAGGATGGGGAATGTGAGAAGAGTTTTCAAGAACTTAAGAGGAAATTGACTACAGCCCCAATCCTGACTTTACCGTCTGGATCTGATGGATTTACAGTGTATAGTGATGCATCTCATAAAGGACTCGGGATGTGTTTTGATGCAAAGCATGGTAAGGTCATAGCCTATGCATCTAGACAATTGAAACCCCATGAATTGAATTATCCAACTCATGATCTAGAATTAGCTGCTATAGTGTTTGCCCTGAAGATATGGAGACACTATTTGTATGGAGAAAAGTTTGAGATTTATACAGACCATAAGAGCTTGAAATATCTATTCTCACAAAAGGAACTGAACATGAGACAAAGGAGATGGATGTAATTATTGAAGGATTATGATTGTGAGATAAGACATCATCTAGGAAAAGCAAATAAGGTAGCAGACGCTCTTAGTCGTAAGTCAGCTATGGAAATAGCTAGTTTAAGAATGGCAGAGTGGAGTCTGTTAAAGTCTGTAACAGACTCAGAATTTAAATTTGAAGTGGATTACCTTACTGGTGTGCTTAATGCGTTAAGGATTGAACCCGAGATTGTTCAAAAAGTTAAGATTTTACAAAAGTCTGATCCGGAGATTTTAAAGATAAAGGACACTCTATCTTCAGGAAAAAGACCAGAATTTCAAATTTCTAAAGATGGAGTAGTAAGATGTCAATGACGCCTTTGTGTTCTCGACAATGAAGAGTTAAGGAAAGAAATTTTGTCGGAGGCACATAAAAGTAATTACAGTATTCACCCTGGTAGTACAAAGATGTACAAGAATTTGCATCAACAATTCTGGTGGAATGGTATGAAAACAGATGTAGCCAAGTATGTATCTCAATGTTTGACATGTTAGCAGGTAAAGGCGGAACATCGTAAACCTGCAGGACTTTTGAGACCATTAGATATACCATAGTGGAAATGGGAACATATAACTATGGATTTTGTACAAGGATTGCCAAGGACGTCAAGTGGTCATGACTCTATTTGGGTAATAGTAGATCGTTTGACTAAGTCTGCCCATTTCTTAGCAGTCCGTACAGATTATCCAATGAGCAAATATGCATAAATATATGTGAACCAAGTGATACGCTTGCATGGTATTCCAGTAACTATTACTTCAGACTGAGATCCAAGATTTACTTCGAATTTTTGGAAGAGTCTTCAGGATGCCATGGGAACTAAGCTTCAATTTAGTACTGCTTTTCATCCCCAAACAGATGGACAAACAGAAAGAGTGATTCAGATATTAGAGGACATGTTAAGAGCCAGTGTAATTGATTTTAAGGGAAATTGGGATGAGAAGTTGCATTTGGTTGAATTTGCCTATAACAATAGTTATCAGAAAAGTATAGGTATGGCTCCCTATGAAGCATTGTATGGAAGGAGGTGTAGGACTCCTGTCTGCTGGAACGAAGTAGGGGAAAGGAAATTGATAGGACTTGAATTGGTACAAGTTACTGCTGAAGCTGTTGAAATCATTAGGAAAAGACTTAGAACAACTCAGAGTAGGCAAAAAGACTACGCAGATAAGCATAGGAGACCTTTGGAGTTTAATGTAGGAGACCATGTGTTCCTTAAAGTGTCCCCAATGAGAGGAATATCTCGATTTGGAGTGAAGGGTAAGCTAAGCCCTAGATTTGTTGGACCTTTCGAGATACTTGAAAGAGTAGGGAATGTGGCTTATCGTTTGGCATTGCCACCAAAATTGGGAAACCTACATGATGTATTTCATGTGTCTATGTTGAAAAAGTATCAACCAGATCCTAGTCACATACTCGATCATGAAGCCATCACAGTGGATGAGAAAGTAAGGTATGTTGACTGTGCAAGTACTGGATTGAAAGGAGCAAATTCTCAGGACCAAGAGAATTCCATTGGTTAAGATCTTTTGGCGACATCATGATGTGGAGGAAACCACCTGGGAAAGCGAAAGTGAGATGAGGAAAAGGTACCCTCACTTATTTGAAGAGACATAGGTTTTGTTTAATTTCGAGGACGAAATCCTTTAAGGAGGGGAGAGTTGTGGCATCCAAGAATTTCGACAATCTTCAAGGAGGTGATGACTGTGGCCGATCGATAGAGACACTGATGGATTTTAGTTAATGATTCCATAAGTCACAATTGAGCCAAGGGCTGGACATTTGATGGATTATAACTTTGTATATTTATGTAGAACCATGATGTGAATTAGAGAATAATTTGATGAACCGTGAGACCATGAGGATTATTGAGCTACAATCGCACTAACCTTGATTTACATTATTGTAACACCCCAAAACCCCCTTGAGGCTATTACAGTCATACTTGCCTGTCCTTTGAGAGCTACAAATTCTTAGGCTCTCTCTTTTTTTTTTTTTGGTAACAAATGAACGGTCCCAGCGCACACCAAATAGCGGAAGCGGAATCATGACTCTCCAATCCTCCCTCCAAACATAAAAGGAACAATGCACACAACTAAACAAGATAGGATACTAGAAACCGGTTCTCTTATTTATATAGCCAAAGGATGGATGTTTCTTGCTCTTTTCAGGGTAGAATGTACATCAAAAAACTACATCAAAAAGAAATCTCAAAAGCTCTACTCGTCCTTAAAGAAGCCCTGTACAATCTCTATCCATCCCTTCGAACCCGGTCATGTCAAAATCCCTCCAGCCTCCTCCAGCTTAAGTTCATAGTCTACCTCTAGCCAGGCGCTCCAGGGGCCGACGGT
Source organism: Eucalyptus erythrocorys (assembly GCA_014182555.1). Lineage (NCBI taxonomy): Eukaryota > Viridiplantae > Streptophyta > Magnoliopsida > Myrtales > Myrtaceae > Eucalyptus > Eucalyptus erythrocorys. The sequence goes on along the minus strand of CM024601.1, from coordinate 24,767,988 downwards.
GGCGGCATCATCCCCAGCATGACTCTGTCTCGACAGGTGTAGACGGAGACGAACTCTTGGTATACTGGGCCGCTCTCCAAGCCCACGTCAAAGCTGACCCACACATTCACCCTGAAGTAGGACAACCCAGGGACAGTAGGGCTATCCAGATGCAGCACCCTCACATCCACATCAGAGGGTATGCCGTAGAACGCGCCAGGAGCGACAGGAGGCAGCGACATATCTAAGCTGAAATGTTTGTCCCCAAAAGGGGTGAGTACAACCACTCAGCAGAAATATGATCTCTATGACTACCCATACAATACAACCAAGCATAAAACATCACATGGCAGCTAATAAGCAGTACCAGAATATCATATGATCATCACAAGTAAGCAATTCAGCCATAGACTTTCAGCCACTCATGCTTTCACATTATTCCCAAGTCATGCATTCATCCAGCATAGATGTTTACAAGTCAAGCATTACTCATGTATTCATCAAGCACAGGTGCTTACAAGTCAAGCATTACTCCTGTATTCATCAAGCATAGGTGCTCACAAGTCAAGCATTAATCATGCCTTCGTGCCTCATCATATGCACTCTCCACAAATCAGCATGTTTCTCATGCATATATGAACATCTCACAAATCAGTAAATGCTAATGCCAATATTTCTCATTATGTGCACCTTTCACATATTAGAAATGCTCATGCATACATATCAAATTCTTGCAATTTTTAATGCAAATCCCGATACACACCACCCAGCTTCCGGCCACCCCATATTCCGGGCATCTCATACCCAAACCTAGCATCATGAGGAATTCACGGCACACACCATCCGTGCTTCCGACATTTACACTCCCTGGCCGGGCGTCTCGCACCCCAACTAGCATCACGAGGCATCCACGGCACACACCATCCGTGCTTCCGGCATCCCCTACGCTCCGGGCATCTCAACTCCGAGGCCATCCAGATTTACGCTCACAGGGCTACTGGGCATCCGGCATTTTCACTCCCTGGCCGGGCATCCCGACACTCCCGGGGTATCATCGGCACACACACACCATCCAATGGTCTCTTTTGAATGCATGATTCATGGCATTTAACATGATGCTCAGCATACATACAGCATGCAATGTCCCATATTTCCACTCACAAGGCATGATATTCACACAACATGCTCCATTCAAATGATCCCTAACAATTCAGCATGTACAAGTTTCAGAAATCATCTCAATTGAACATCAAATGCCTTTTCAAAAATTATAAAATACATACACAGGATAATCAAAGCAATATGACTCATGTTTCATGAGAAAAACATGCTTTGGATATTCAGCCATGTCCATTCAACACATTCCAAGCAAAACAGTTTGCACAGTCATAGAAAAGATTACGACGTACTATTCAATTGGCTTGTAAAAATGATGAATTTTCACCACATTGATATTAAGACATAGAAGTACCATTTTCATTAAGAGACTATGCTCAAACAATACTCACACAAGAAAATATATATTCGGCCAGAACAGCTTAAAGTTTAGAAATTTCCAGTTTGCACCGCTCACAAACTTCATTAATTTAAAATACCAAACCTCACTCAAAAATTACCAAATCTCGGTATGTCATAGCCAAGAGTCTAAAGAACATTTCTCATGAAGGCACAATCATCAAATTCATCCCACATAATTCTATACAAAAATCACAAGCTTCTGCTTTAGTTCCCGAGCCGTACAGGATCTACTATCAATGAAATCTCCTCAATTGAGCAACTTAACCTCCTTCTTTTTCCCTAATTTTTGGATATGTTATAGTTTAACGTGTTTCCTACAACTTTCCTTCAGGAGTCAAAGTAAGATTTTCAAGTAAAAGTCGCCTTACATGCCTTACAAGCCACTGACCTTCCACCAAAACAATCCAGAATCCAAGTCCGTAGGAAAACGTACATTTCACTAGGTTACACCAAATGAAATCAGCTCAATTTTCAGTATGTTGTTCATCAAGATGTTCTTAACATTTCACAAGAAGAGATCAAACAAGAATTCCAAACAAAAAGACACGTTCAGAAGCTAACAAACATCAAAGGTCAGCAAGCAACTCCGGTAGACACCCGGTTCCAAAGAAATTCGGTTTCACCCCTATAATCTCATTCAAATCACTTCAAATTCGACTATGTTATAGCTCAAGATGTATTCTACAACTTCCATGAAGGAATCAAGGTCAGATTTCAACCCCAAGAACACCTGTGGACGCATGCAAGCTACTGGCGCAAAACTGTTTTCCCAAATCCTATTGTACCCATCTCCAACTTTCTCCAAAATTACCAAATTCCAACCATTCAACTCATGATTTTCGGCCATCACACACCAACATAACATGCATAGGTAGGTAAGAGATCATTCTTGCCTTTGGTTTGAGCTAGGTGGGTGGAGAAATGGCGACAAAATCACAGCAACTCCTTCGGTTTTTCCTCCTCCTTCTTCTTCTTCTTCTTCTTCGGTTTCTCCTTGTCTCTCTCTCTCTCTCTCTCTCTCTCTCTTAAAACCAGCGAAAAACTCACAAAACCGGTAGCTTGCCCCTTTTATACCCCCATTTAACCATCATTTGAGCTAATAATTGAAGTCCATGCAAGGTGACACATGGCACACCGGTGGACAGCATGGACGCCACCTTGGCGTGCTCCTTCTCCCCCTTTGCGTACGTGGAGTGGCCCTCTTCATGGGCTTGCTTTGGCCAGCCCAATTCCTCCCATTAGGCCCACATTAATCCCAAGTTTATCATGTCTTAATCCCCCAAAGTTTAATCCTTAACCATAACTTATATATATATATATATATATATATACACATATATATATATTCAATTATAAATACCAACTTAGTCGTATACTATAGCTACCAAGTTGACCAAAATAATTCCATTGTAGCTCAATAGTCCAATGACTAGAATCCCACAAATTTGATCAGCCACAATCATCGCATCTTCAAGGATTGTCGAAAATTTGGCATGCCACAATTATAGTCTTGTGATGTGGCCGAAGGTTGTAAGGTATTTACTTGAAGGAAAATGGATTTATTTAGGTGAGGTATGAAGTTGAAATTTAAAGTTCAAGCTAGATCTAAGTTATTGGCTATTTAAGCTTATGATTTTTAACTAAACTAAAATTTAATTGATTACAGGGTTTAATTTAGGAACTTGGGCTTGAAGACTTGGGCCAAGCCAAGCCCAAGATGGACCGGCTAAGCCCAAGGGGGAGTCGGCCGAGCTTGTTGAACAAACCATGGTGGCCGAGAGAGAGAGAGGAGAGGGTCCAAGTGGCAATTGCTCTTGCCAAATGTCCAAAATGCATGAAAATTAATCATTGCCTCTAATTAATAATTAAAGACACATATAAAAGGAGCAACCGGTTTATTTGAGAGGGTTGTCGACGGCCAAGAGAGAGAGAGAGAAAGAGAGAAAACGCAAAGAAAGGAAGAAGGAGGAGAAACCGAGCGCCGACCGTGAGCTTGCCGAAGGATTATTGCCGTTTTCTTCGCATTTTCTGCTCAATCTTAAGGCAAGATTGATCTCTTGATTGCTCATGCATGCTGTGGTCTTGTTGTTGTGCTGATTGATGGTCGCAATTTTGGGTTTCATGGATGAAAATTGAAGTCTTGAGGCTGTTCTTGCTGTAGTTGTGTTTCTGGCCGAATGAACCTGCATGTAACCAAATCTTGTTTGAGTTTGTGGATGAACTTAGAGTTAAAATTTGGCTTCGAGTTCTGAACGAAAGTTGTATAGAATGTCTGGAACTAAAACATATCCAAAATTGAAGTAAAATTAACAAGGTTTGAGGGGTGAAAACAATTTTCTAAGGAACCGAGTGAAAATCGGCTTGCATGTGACCTTTGTTGCTTGTGGGTTGTTGCATGTGGTTTTCTGTTGGATATTTGTCTTCGACCTCTTCATATGAAATGTTAAGGACATCCTAATGAACATCATACTAAAATTTGAGGCAAATCTAACCGGTATAACCTAGGGAAATGCTTGATTTCTTACGAACATGAATTCTGGAGTGTCTCTATGGAACGTCAGTAGATTGCATGGGTTATAAGGTGACCTTCTTTTGAGAATCTTGCTTCGACTTCTAAAGAAAAGTTGTAGGAAACATGCTAAACTATAACATATCCAAAAATAAGGGAAAAATAAGGAGATTAAGTTGCTCAATTGAGGAGATTTCGTTGATAATTGATCCTGTACAGTTCGGGAATGGAATCAGGAGTTTGTGATTTTTATAATAAATTCTGTATGATGAATTTGATGATTATGTATTCATGATAAATGTTCTTTAGACTCTTGACTATGACATACTGAAATTTCGTAATTTTTGAATGAGATTTGGATATTTAATTTCATGAAATTCGAGAGCAGTGTAAACTGGGAAATTCTATTGACCCTGTACGGTTCGGTAATTGAGACAGAGGCTTGTGATTTTTATAGCAAATTATGTAGGACAAATTTGATGATTTTGTCTTCATGAGAAATGTTTTGTAAGATCTTGGCTATAACATAGTGAAATTTCATAATTTTTGAGTGACTCTTGGGTATTTAATTAAATAAAATTTGAGAATTGTGTAAACTGGGAAGTCCCTAAATTCTAATCTGTCTTGCTGAGCTTATATCTTTTTATGTGAGAATTTTTTGGACATACTTTCTTAATGAAAGTTGTGCCTTAATGTCTCTATGGTGATATGGTGAAATTTCATGATTTTTAGCGGCCAATTGGATGGTCAATTTAGATTTCTTTTGTGATTGCGCAAACTGTTTTGTTTGGAATTTGTTGCGTTGACATGGCTGAACAATATCTTTTTGTATAATGACATCCAGAACATACTTTTTTTCATGAAACATGTGTCATTTTGTCTTCGCTGTTATGTGGGTGAATTTTATAATTTTTGGAAATTATTTGGCATTTAATTGAGATGTTTCCTTGGAATTGTATGAGCTGAAATTTTGTGCACTTATGAGGAAGGGATGGAAATTGGTTGATTGAAGTGTTCCATGTGAATTCCATGCCATATGAATGAGAATGTTGGCATTGCATGATGTTATGAGTGATAAATATTATGTTGTATGCCATGAATCATGCATATGAGAAGGCCATCGGATGGTGTGAGCCGATAATGCCCCGGGAGTTATCGGGATGCCCGGCCAGGGAGTGAAAATGTCGGATGCCCAGTAGCCCTGTGTGCATAAATCTGGATGGCCTCGGAGTTGAGATGCCTGGAGCGTAGGGGATGCCGGAAGCACGGACGGTGTGTGCCGTGAATTCCTCGTGATGCCAGTTGGGGTGTGAGATGCCCGGCCAGGGAGTGTATATGCCGGAAGCATGGATGGTGTGTGCCATGAATTCCTCGTGATGCCAGTTGGGGTGCGAGATGCCCGGAATGTGGGGGGCTGGAAGCCCAGATGGTGTGTGCCGGGATTGCATTAAAAGCTCACGAATATTGTGAAAATTGAAAATATGATGTGCACATGGTGAAATATATGCATGGCATTGGATGATACATGTATGTGTAGATGGTGAAATATATGCATGGCATTGGATGATACATGTATGTGTACATAGTGAAATATATGCATGGCATTGAATGATACATGTATGTGTACATGGTGAAATATATGCATGGCATCGGATGATATATGTATGTGCACATGGTGAAATATATGCCTGGTATTGGATGATATATGTATGTGCATATGAATGATTGAGTGTCTATGACTGAATAGTCGCCATATGCATGGCTGTATCTGTTGAAGCTATCTGATGTTATGTTATGTCATTCTTGTTGTGTGATGATGTGATTTGTCCGATTTGTTTGTGTGTTGTATGAGTAGTCATAGAGATTATATCTTTGCTAAGTCGATATACTCACCCCTTTTTGGGGAAAACACTTTCAGACTAGACATGCCGCTTGCTCCAGTTTCTCCGGGTACCTTCTATGGGATCCCTTCCGATGTGGAGGTGGGGATCACTCAGATAGACAGCCCGATCGTTGCTGGGTTGATCTTTTTCCGTGTTCGTGTGCTTGTACGGTTTGAGGTAGGGCTCGAGGATGGCCCTGTATTTCAGGAGTTCGTATCGGTCTTTGTGCAGCGGGATGGAGTCATGAGAGGTATGCTGCCACCACCACCGTCTGGTGGACCAAGGAGGAGGAGGTAGGGCCTGAGAGAGAGAAGCTGGGAGCAGAGGACTGACATTTTTTGACAGACCGAGACCTAGAGATGGATTTGGCCAGTTTTTTTTTTTTAGGGTTTTTGGGAGGGGTAGTTAAGTTTTTTTTTTTTTTTTTTTTTTGAGTTTAAGCCACGTCTGCATGAGTTGGCTCTCTGATGTACCTACCCCGATAAAATCCATCTTTTAGTTATATAAATAAAAGAGGTCCGGTTTTATTATCTTTCGATTGTTAGTGTGTGCATTGCCCTTCTCTAGCTGTTGGTAGGGAGATTTGAAGGGAAATGATTTCGCTTCCGCATGTTAAACGCGCTGGGACCGTTTGTATAAAAAAAAAAAAAAGAGCTTAAGGGTTTACAGCTCAAAGTTGAAGATAAATGATTTATGGGATTGACTGTAGCGACCTCAAGAGGTGTTACAGAAACTCTTCTAGAAATAGAAATAGAAAAATTTATTTCTGTTCCAAAATCTATTTCTGGAACATAATGGTTTTCATGCGCGCCCTAAGTTAACGAACTCCAATTGGCAAAATTCAAATTAACCCATTCGAGACTAAGGTTTGAATTCAAAAATTGAGATCTAATTTCATCATTAGCCTTCAATTCAATCTTAGCGTCAAAGTTGCGCCACCTTTTCAAGGTCAAGTTGAATGCCATGGATCATCCTAGACATGAGTTATTGGATCAATTGGTGCCTTGCAACATTAATTTAATTTAATTTCAATTAATTGGCACTTTTGAGTATGAAATTAGCAAATTGACGTATCGTTGTCTATGATAGACCAAGTTTTCCTTGCAATTAGACCTCTAGGAGGGAGGGAGGGAGTGTGGAGAGAGAGAGAGAGAGAGAGAGAGAGAGAGAGAGGATCAATCTAAACTGATTCGAACCTATCTGACCGATCATTAACGCTAAGCATCGATTTTGTCTCCCTCTGATGACCCTCGTGATATGGTCCATCCCTTGGCAATGTTCCCGTGGCCTTAACTTGTGAAATTCCAAATTGTATTATGGAATTTATAAAATTCACAAATTAATCCCACATGTTATGAAAATTGCAAAAAGAGTCCGACTAGTCCACAATTGATCATCAACATTTGTTAAGAACGCATCGTGGCCATTGAAATAGGCATGTGTTCAATTAGGATGCTTTCAACAAATTTAACAAACCAATTAACTAAGAAGATCAAACCTTAACCCGTAGAGGCATGTTTAACAAGCAGAACTTGAGAAGCACATTGGTCTCTCTAAATCTAAGAACTTACAATGACCTTCATGGGAGAGCCCAGATGATCGAGAAAGATCAGAACGAAAGAGCCGCCTTGTCTGGGTCAAGGTTTAATTCCAATAGAGATGTAATTCAACATGGGACGAGGCCTATGATTGGAGGAAGATTCCAAGTTCTACTCAACAAGAATGGTGGAATTGGAAAGGCAGGGTCTAGCCAGAATGGCATGTGTCGCCTATGTGGAAGGCAACGCGGATTTGCTCCATGCCATTCTAGACCGGGTCTTTGTTTTGGGTGTGGCCAGCCGGCTCACATAGCCAGGGACTGTCCCAGAAGATAGGGGAGACCGCATCAGTTACCGCCACCGCCAAAGATGGGTCAAAACCTAGGAATTGCACCGCAAAATGCATAGTATGGTAGATTGAATGGGCCGCCAGCTCAGAGATGAATCGAGTTATGCACTGAGCAGGAAGGGCAGTGTAATGAATCGAGTTATGCACTGAGCAGGAAGGGCAGTGTCCCCAAAACAATTTTATCAGAGTGGCACAACAGAATTTTGGTTATGTTATAGGACCTCAGTTGTTGTAATGAAGTCATAGAAAGGAGAATCTCTTGCTATAGTTGTATTTGAATATTCTGCTTATGTATAACTTTGATGCCATATATAAAAAGGTTTGGCTCAAGGAGCTTCTGTTATAATGAATTGTTGTTGCAATGTGATGCAGTTTGACCTGTTGACAGATGAAAATTTCGAATTTATTGGAAATCAAGGAGGACCCTCGATCCCTTTAATCTCGTCACTTGAGGCAACCCATTTGTTGACGGGGGTGTCGCGACCAATTTTTCGGATGTGAACCACCTAAGGTTTGGCTAATGGATTGTTAAGTCTAGACTTAACTCGGGCTCTCCCAAGCCCATACCAATTCGCGACTTTAGGTTTGAATTCTTAACAAGCAAATGATTTTTATTTAGGAGTCGCCACTAATCTATTTTTGGTGAGTCGATTAGAAACCCAAGTAAAGTAATGAGAGATTTACTTTACTCCTGTGAACCAGATATTCTAGATATGGGGACTTGGTTACGCTAGATTTATCTAACGCCCTTTCGGTACCTTTTCTTTTTATTTTGAAAAAATGTTTGGCAGGTAGCTTAAATTGATTTTAATTATCTCCCTAACATGTGAGGTGATCATGCGGGTGCGCAATCCACCAATTTAACATCCAATAAAACAATGAATAAGGTTAAGGGACTTACCTTGTAGCAACGAAAGCATCTGCATTGTTAGATTAAAACTCACAACAACAATCCTAGATATGGTCTCTAATTAACACGCAAATTTCTCTTTTTTGTTTTCACTTTATTTAATGAGAATCATGTGATGCATGCGGCATGGCAATATGACCTAAATTACATGACATGGCAAAATATCTAAACCATATGACATGAATAGATTAAATCACAAGGAAATGCAATAAGTAAATGCAATCTAAATGATATAATTCTATTGACGGGCAATTTTTAATTAAATGGGCCTGAAAACTAAATGACATGCATTTTATATTCCTATTCCTAAATGACATGTTCATGACACTTTTTTTCTTTTTCCTAGAAATTGCAATTTATCCTAAAAATGGAAATAACTTGTCCTAAGACATTTTTTTGATTTTTTTTTTTTGAAATTCGAAATTAGGTAAATGCAAAAATTATCTAACTAGGTTAAGATCCTATTTAATTTATATTAGGAATTAGGTTGAGCCAAAATCCTAATTTAAGCTAAAATATTATCTAAACCTAAATGATCTTAAAATGCCATCTATCTAATATTATCTAAACTTATAATTAATAAAAAAAATAGCATCTAGGATTAAGCTACATGCAATTTTTACCCTAAAATGTGATGACGTGCAAAAGATGCCCTAATCTTACATGCATGATGATTTTTGTTTTTTTTTTTTATTAATTTCGAAATTAAAATTTAACATACAATCCTAAATGAATTTGATTTGATTTTTGATTTTTGATTTTTTATTATTTAAAAAATGAAATTTCTATCCTAAGCATGCAAACCCTAAACTACATTATTTGATTTTTGATTTTTTTTTTTTACGGGAGCCATCAAAATAAGACACCAAGAACAGCATGTCAACAAATCAGGCAAGATATCGTCCAAGTCCATTTTGGAAATCGTATCTCACGCATGAGATCGGATTGGCCAATTTCACATAAATCACGAATCGGATCTCGGGCGGGAGATCGGATTGGCAATTTTTAAGTAATTGCGAGTCGGATTTCGGGCGCGAAAATCGGATCGACAATCACATGCACCTTGTGAAATTACTCAAGTTGCGAATATCATGCTGGGGATTTCAATCATGTGCATCAGGAAATATTTCGAACAAAATATTTAAGAATAAAAAAATCTACCTAATTTGAAGCGTGCAATCAAGATACGGATTGGTGCTTGGCGCTACGGCTTGACTTGGTGGACGTCAGGCTTGCTGAATGCACACAACAACTATAGAAATCCCCACACTTTTTGATCGAGTTCTGGCCACTCTGGTGACAATATTCTTTGAATATTCAACTTTGACTTTCATAGTTCCACAGTCAAATTTTTGACTTGTCTACCCTTACAGTCCGTGAATATCAAGTAGAATAGCTGCAACAAAACTCGGGTGAATCATTCAAAGAAAAGAAAATAAAAATATAACTTATTATAGCCCACGTCGGGGAAGATAGCTCCGTGGCAAAACCGGTCTGATCATGCAAGAATGTCGAGACGAGATCGATGAAATAGCAATCCGTCTCGATGTCGGGTCAAAGGACAATGTCGCTCATCCGCACAACAGGGAACAGCTCTATTCGGCGTCGCCGAGGCGCTCATCGTCGGGACGCAAGAGCACGTAATTTAGTCGTGACCACTCAGTAAAAACCTGTGAACAAAAATTGAGATTATGTTGGTTTTTGGTTGTGAGCTTGCTGGACCACCACTATTGCATCACTCGTGCGTCGATCCGAAACTGGGATTTCGCCAAAATATCTTAGCGTTCGTCAAGGAGGTGGTCTTGCGCGCGACGCCAAGGATGGTTCGGACACGATCGTGCTGCTGTGGCGTGCCCGTATACGGAGTGGATTAGCTTTTGTCCCTTTATGCTTGTGCAGCCTCTAAAGTTGACCAAGAGAGAAAGATCCTCTCCCTTTGAATTTGTGTGGAGCCCTCTCAAAGTGGCCGTGTGTATCTCGGACGTGGCTGCTTTTCTTGCACCACCATACGATCTCAAGGGAACAGTTCGCGCATGACCTCAGGGCTTCACCGTCGATGAGAAGGCGCTACAGTGGATCATGGCCTTGTGGCGGCACGAGTGGCAACAAGTGATGTAAAGCTCAACCATGGGGTCGGCAAGGCCGCCATTGCGAGAGGCTCGACCACGTGATGCTCGGCTAAACACTCCTCTCTCTATCTTTTCACTTTTTTTTTTTTGTGTTTTTTTTTCTTCTTCGACGCAGAGAACCCCCCTTCAATATGGCCGTGTTTTCAATTTTCTGTGGCCTACCAAAACCCTAAACGAATAAACCTATTTATAGGCCACCGATTAGGTTTTCAATTTTTCCAAATCGATATCCATGAAGATTCTTTTTTTCAAACACAATATTCGTTTTGCCAAACGCAATATTTGCTTTTCCACTTGCCCTATCTGAATTAATCATATCCCGAAAAATTTCAAATTCCTATTTTCACGAGATGATCTTTGATCATTAAAAAAAGGGCTTGGGTCAATTTGCTCACTTTATGGTCTTAGTCTGGCCTATCATGTTGAAAATCAGAACCACTAATTAAAACCCATTTGCCACCGGTCCAATGCAAAAAATGTAAATTAAAAATAAATGCGCCTAAATCTATATGCTATGCAATTGATATTTTTTTAGGGATAAAATTAACCCCTAATTTTCTATGCAATAAATAAATGATCGGATCGTCAAAATTTAGGTGTCAACAGCTGCCCCTCTTTGAAGGTGAGCTCGTAGAGGTTGCCTTCAAAGATAAATTGAGACCTAAATTTTGGTTATGCACGTGCAATGAATTTTTTTAAAATGCAATTTACATGATGCATGAAAATGCCAATCCAAATGCGTGATGCAAAAGGAAAGAACGTACCTACAATTACTTACCAATCAGTGCGGTAAAGCATGTTGAGGTACATGATAAATCTTCCCTTACTAAGAAGAACACTCACATCCAGAGTGAAATGCTCAATAAAAGAAATAAGACATCCAGATCCAGACTGAGATGTCAAGAGGAATCTACCTGGAATAACTTACCTTCAATGAGGGTGGAGTAACTCAAGATAGATTGGTGTTACAACCCCAGGACCCGTACCATTCTACGGTCGCCCAGTATAGCATTGTTTGGTTGTGTCTAGGACCCGTACCATTCTACGGTCGCCTAAACGGGGATTTACCTTCTAGGACCCGTACCATTCTACGGTTGCCTAAATAGGGAAATAAATGTTGTCTAGGATCCGTACCATTCTACGGTCGCCTAAACTGGGATTTTGCTTGGCCAAGACCCGTACCATTCTACGGTACCGCCCGCCGCCCCTTGCGAAAGGAATTGCTTTCCCAGGATCCGTTTTATGCTACGGTTACCTGTTAGAGCAATAAGTGTTGTCAAGGACCCGTACCATTCTACGGTCGCCTCAACGAAGAAATTTATTTTTCAGGATTTGTTCTATGCTACGGTCACCTGAATGGAGAAATTGCTTTTCTAGGATCCGTTCTATGCTACGGTCACCCGTTAAAGCAATAAATGCTGTCTAGGACCCGTTCTATGCTACGGTCACCTAGACTGAGGTTTTGCTTGGCTAGGACCCGAACCATTCTTCAGTTGCTCAGCCTTGCAATAGAGATCATCTGACCAGGACCTGAACCATTCTTCGGTCGCCTTAATCATATTGAATTTTGATAAAAAAATCTTTGGGGATAACTCAATTGAGTGTCATTGTAAGGGACTCTGGGCTACGAAAGCACGCCAAGTCAATAAATGAATGGACACCGGGCTACGAAAGCACGCCAGGTCAATAAATGAATGGACACCAGGCTACGAAAGCACGTCGGGTTAATAAAAATGGACTCTGGGCTACGAAAGCACGCCAGGTCAATAAATGAATGGACACCGGGCTACGAAAGCACGTCGGGTCAATTAAAAGGGACATCGGGTTACAGAAGCACGCCGAGTCAAGAATTGGACACTGGGCTACAAAAGCATGCCGGGTCAATGAAATGGGACACTGGGCTACGAAAGCACGCCAGGTCAATGTAAATGACAGCTTGACCGAGTCAAGTGTCAATGCACTTGAGAGAGAATACCTGCGCAATGACAAGTATTTTGAGTATGGGTAGAGATATACTTTCCTGGTGATATCTTTAATTCTTGGGGATATGTCTTCTGGAATCCTGTGGAGGTCTCTCACCCCCTGGTAGAGATAAATTTTGGAACATCAAGGATCCACCTCAAATGTTCGTGATGGTTTCTCATCTTCTAATATCATGAGGCATTCTGAAAGGAACCTGAATGTCAGGAGCTCTTAAGCCTGTCAAACATGATTAGAGCAAAAACTTATATGCATTCATCAAAGAGGTAGACAATTTGAGCTACTCTAGAATGCACATTTCAAAGTTCTAAGGGTTTTCTTTCAATTTAATCAAGGTTTCTGCATAATGACTTTACCACATCTGCATCACCCAAATTTCCACTGGAGAGAATTATCATTCAAGACAATTTTCATTCATGACATGAATTTCTTAAGAATACTAAATGAGAGACTTTCAGTTAGAAAGGACTTTCACTCACTCTCATTCAAAAGGGCTATTTTATGAGAATCACTCAATCTCACTATCATCATACCAACAAGGGTCCAAGTAATCTCGCAAGCGGTACGACCTTACCAATCTGAGAGGTCTTTAACAGGGACCATAATGTGGGCTTGGTCAATGGCTTAACAAAGGGACTCTTTGAGTCAAGGCTATTGAAAGAACAATTCTGTATTCATCTTCGGGTTTACAAGTCAAGAACCCTGCAAAATGAGAAGAAAATAATCTTGCTCGCACTTCTTCGAGCGATGCTTATAAGCATATGAACTCCTACGTTAATTCAAGTGCCATAATTAGAAGAGACTTTGTAAGGGACATAACGTAGGCTGGGTTCATGGGTTGAGAAATGAAATGATCATTAGGCTCAAAATGTGTATAAAGGGTGAGAGTTGATGAACATCTTGGCATTGCCACCAATTTTCTTTTTCATCATTGGGGATTGTCCTCATGAAGTGCCCTATTGATTGTAAAAACTCATCATTTGAGTTCTTTGAATATTGCTCCATCGGGATTCAATTCTTGCAATTGATAGTCACCTATCTTGACTCTCTTTTTCATCTATGGGCCTTGGCCTTGCTTTTACCAGGCACACTGCTTTTTCATGCCCCTAGTTCTCATTCATTTTTTCTTCACACTTTTTTATGGGCATTGGCCTTGCTTTTACCAGGCACACTGCTTTTTCATGCCCCTTAGTTCTATTTCAATTCTTGCGCATAATGCATGCGTCAAGCAATCACAATTTGAATGACATTTGAACTCTGTCTTTTGCCTTGCCCCAGTGTGGGGGATGATCACCAACTAGGTTTATAGAAATGAAATTGCAGGCTCAAGTGGGCTATGCAAATGATATAAGTGTATAGGATAGAGAAAGAAATGCTCTTCGTCATCCTAGGGCACTTAAATTACCACATGAATTCAATGTAATAGCACGACTTGAAAATTGATGCAAGTAAGAACAAGAAAAATTCTTTTCATTTTCCTCACCTCATGATGTTGTCTTACCTCCAACTTGCCCCAATGTGGGGTGGTTCTTGACAGGGATAATTTGAAAAGAATTTCATAAGTGTATGAGGCTCAAAGGGGTTAAGCAATGGATCATATGTAGTGTTTAGGATAGAGAAATGAATTGCCCCTCATCATTTCGGTTATCGTACCTTTTGCGAGAGAACTCTTTACCTTGCGGATATGGAACTTCCTACACTCATCTCACAAGTGTATAAGTAAGGGACTGTGTATAGGATAAGGCTTGCCTTTCATCATCCTGATACGTCTCATTCAGCAGTCTTAAACATTGATGTCACTCCACTGAGTTGTCTATTTTGACAAATCTCCACATGAAATTGGTGATTTAAATCAATAAAATCACTATGAAAAATTCTCTTTCTAAAAGAGTTCAACAACTTTAAGCATGAAAAGCTTTTGTGACTTCAAACAAACAATTTACTATACTCGAAAATGCTCTCATGATTTCAAGTATTCATTCAATGAACTATCCCACAAATGGACTATCTCAGCCATGGGTGTCTTTGGATTGCCCCTATCAAAAGGAAACAAACACACAAATTGATCAATCGAGGATGAAAAATCCGATCTTTGATTCAATGAAACCCAGCTTTTTCCCCTGCACAGAACAACATGCATGAATAGGATACAATGCATTATCAAAGTAAATTCAAATTGCACACCATTTTGGCTTGAATTGAGATTTTGTTTCAGTCATGTCACTATTAGAATCTGTAGTGCCCCAATTTCTCATTTGCAAGGAAAAGAACAAAGTGTCAATTCCAAAATTAATTATGCTCATGAACACAATGTATCCATTTCATCCAAGACGGATGCTTTACTTTTGACTTGTTCCATCATTTTCTCATAGAAATGGCATCATACACAAATTGTAAAGAGATGTGCCACACATCACATTTTGGAATCCAGATGATCTTCTTCTGACTTGCCCTCAGTTTCCTATTGATGTGTAAGGAAATTGCTTGGGACAAGTAAGAGGATAAGTAATGTTTGAAGTCTTCTTCACTCTTGGAAAATGTCATCAAGGTCAGCTAGGAAATGGTCCTTTGCCCCCATGTCTATTTTTCCTCGGATGTATATTCCCAAATCAACGGGTCCACTATCATTGGAAATTGATGCGTTATTTTTAAACGCCTCTCTATTATGCTCTGAAACATGAAGTAAATGAGTTAGAAAAACAAACAAGGATAACCTAATGCATGTTTTTTTTTTTTTTTTTTTGAGATGGTTTCAAAAACAATTTTTTTGGATGAGGAAACATGAAGAAGCCCAGTCCTCAGAATTTCTCCATGGATGATATTTTCTTTTCATTGTTGGATATCGTCACCGGGCTGGTTTGATATACCCCGTCATGTCCTTAATACAAAACTTGTAATTTTATTGATATCCATCAATCGAATTACATTTATTGGAATATAATGTTCAAGCATTGAAGAATAAATTGAAACCAATATCTAAAAGCAATAGAAATTCCCACACAGGGGAAGGTGCTACTGAACATGCCCCTAATTAAATGAGGAAGCGATCTAGTTAAGACCATGAATCATGCATGCTTGAGTTCTTCACCCTCCTTGATCTTGTGATGCAAATCCTCCAGGTCAGATATTTTTCCCTCTGGACTAGCTTGTTCATGGTGCCATCAATTCAGCTGTCTTAGGAAAATGAGACGGTTCAAAAAGTCTTCTTGGCTCTCTTCTTGGAGTCGCAATTTCTCATTGAAGATAAATCGCAGCACTTTTGCTTGACGAGATTAACTCTTTTTGATCCGTCATTTTAGCTCTTGATCATGAACGGATAGGTGAGCGGGATCGCTCCATAATCACCTATTTTAAATGAATGGGAACATGTAAGCATGAGGGTAAATAGAAAGTCAATCCATGACAATGTTCTAATCGATTTTTCTATCTTTTTTCATTTATTCATGAAAAGTTCGTACAAGAAGGGCATTTCCTAAAAAAGAGCTATGAAAATAAAGACGTGGCATGTCCCAGTAAGGATGAAATTTCCTAAACATGAACTAGGGAAGCCAAAATTTGAAACAAAGACAGGAATTGAAAACGAAATTCCAAAGATTTTTTCTTTTGCAAATGATTGATTCTAATTGACAAATGAATTAGAACAAATGATTAACCTAGATTGTCATGGACTGACCAAAAGCACGACAAAATAAATTGCAAGGTATAGGGATAGAAGACTTACTTCACCAAGAAAAACCAATGACAATCACATAGACATGCGCATGGTCAGTGGTTCGATTCTACTCTAGAAGGCTTAATAAAGTGGAGCCACAAGGATGATTGGACTAGCCATGGGCGCGTGGACTATGTCGGGTCCTCATGACTCCGACTTGGTCAAAGAGCCGACCCAGGTCGCGGGCATGCGGACCGAGGTGGGTACTCTTGACACCATGAATGAAATTTCGGGATTGAGATGGGCGACTCGTACCACGAGCTTACGGTCGGAGTGGTATCCATCTCAATACCATCCTAGATAATCCTATGCGGCCCAGGTCCGGGGCTGGTTGTGTGTGCAATAGTGTAGTGCAAATGCAAAGCATGCACAATAGTTTAAATCATATAGCACTTCAATAATTTAAATTTAAAACATACATCCCCAACTCCAACCTGCAAGACAAGGGTTAGCAAAGACTACTCCCCTTATACCTCCCAATCTGCAAAAACATTTAACACCTTAAACGTTAGGGACATACATGGGATCCTCGCTGCCAAACACAAACATTTTTCAAAAGAAAAGAAAAATTGGCCTAAGTCCACTAAGAGTTTTAACACAAGTCCCCAGTGGAGTCGCCAAGCTGTCGCGACCAATTTTTCGGGTGTGAACCACCTAGGGTTTGGCTAATGGATTGTTAAGCCTAGACTTGACTCGGGCTCTCCCAAGCCCATACCAATTCGCGACTTTAGGTTTGAATTCTTAACATGCAAATGATTTTTATTTAGGCGTCGCCACTAATCTATTTTTGGTGGGTCGATTAGAAACCCAAGTAAAGTAATTGGAGATTTACTTTACTCCTGTGAACCAGAGATTCTAGATACGGGGACTTGGTTACGCTAGATTTATCTAACGCCCTTTCGGTACCTTTTCTTTTTATTTTGAAAAAATATTTGGCAGGTAGCTTAAATTGATTTTAATTATCTCCCTAACATGTGAGGTGATCATGCGGGTGCGCAATCCACCAATTTAACATCCAATAAAACAATGAATAAGGTTAAGAGACTTACCTTGTAGCAACGAAAGCATCTGCATTGTTAGATTAAAACCCACATCAACAATCCTAGATATGGTCTCTAATTAACACGCAAATTTCTCTTTTTTGTTTTCACTTTATTTAATGAGAATCATGTGATGCATGCGGCATGGCAATATGACCTAAATTACATGACATGGCAAAATATCTAAACCATATGACATGAATAGATTAAATCACAAGGAAATGCAATAAGTAAATGCAATCTAAATGATATAATTCTATTGACGGGCAATTTTTAATTAAATGGGCCTGAAAACTAAATGACATGCATTTTATATTCCTATTCCTAAATGACATGTTCATGACACTTTTTTTTTCTTTTTCCTAGAAATTGCAATTTATCCTAAAAATTTAAATAACTTGTCCTAAGACATTTTTTTGATTTTTTTTATGAAATTCGAAATTAGGTAAATGCAAAAATTATCTAACTAGGTTAAGATCCTATTTAATTTATATTAGGAATTAGGTTGAGCCAAAATCCTAATTTAAGCTAAAATATTATCTAAACCTAAATGATCTTAAAATGTCATCTATCTAATATTATCTAAACTTATAATGAATAAAAAAAATAGCATCTAGGATTAAGCTACATGCAATTTTTACCCTAAAATGTGATGACGTGCAAAAGATGCCCTAATCTTACATGCATGATGATTTTTCTTTTTTTTATTAATTTCGAAATTAAAATTTAACATGCAATCCTAAATGAATTTGATTTGATTTTTGATTTTTGATTTTTTATTATTTAAAAAAATGAAATTTCTATCCTAAGCATGCAAACCCTAAACTACATTATTTGATTTTTGATTTTTTTTTTACAGGAGCCATCAAAATAAGACACCAAGAACAGCATGTCAACAAATCAGGCAAGATATCGTCCATGTTCATTTTGGAAATAAATTGACGAATTGTATCTCACGCATGAGATCGGATTGGCCAATTTCACATAAATCACGAATCGGATCTCGGGCGGGAGATCGGATTGGCAATTTTTTAAGTAATTGCGAGTCGGATTTCGGGCGCGAAAATCGGATCGACAATCACATGCACCTTGTGAAATTACTCAAGTTGCGAATATCATGCTGGGGATTTCAATCATGTTCATCAGGAAATATTTCGAACAAAATATTTAAGAATAAAAAAAATCTACCTAATTTTAAGCGTGCAATCAAGATACGGATTGGTGCTTGGCGCTACGGCTTGACTTGGTGGACGTCGGGCTTGCTGAATGCACACAACAACTATAGAAATCCCCACGCTTTTTGATCGAGTTCTGGCCACTGGGTGACAATATTCTTTGAATATTCAACTTTGACTTTCATAGTTCCACAATCAAATTTTTGACTTGTCTACCCTTACAGTCCGTGAATATCAAGTAGAATAACTGCAACAAAACTCGGGTGAATCATTCAAAGAAAATAAAATAAAAATATAACTTATTATAGCCCACGTCGGGGAAGATAGCTCCGTGGCAAAACCGGTCTGATCATGCAAGAATGTCGAGACAGAGATCGATGAAATAGCAATCCGTCTCGATGTCGGGTCAAAGGACAATGTCGCTCATCCGCACAACAGGGAACAGCTCTATTCGGCGTCGCCAAGGCTTTCATCATCGGGACACAAGAGCACGTAATTTAGTCGTGACCACTCAGTAAAAACCTATGAACAAAAATTGAGATTATGTTGGTTTTTGGTTGTGAGCTTGCTGGACCACCACTATTGCATCACTCGTGCGTCGATCCGAAACTGGGATTTCGCCAAAATATCTTAGCGTTCGTCAAGGAGGTGGTCTTGCGCGCGACGCCAAGGATGGTTCGGACACGATCGTGCTGCTGTGGCGTGCCCGTATACGGAGTGGATTAGCTTTTGTCCCTTTATGCTTGTGCAGCCTCTAAAGTTGACCAAGAGAGAAAGATCCTCTCCCTTTGAATTTGTGTGGAGCCCTCTCAAAGTGGCCGTGTGTATCTCGGACGTGGCTGCTTTTCTTGCACCACCATACGATCTCAAGGGAACAGTTCGCGCATGACCTCAGGGCTTCACCGTCGATGAGAAGGCGCTACAGTGGATCATGGCCTTGTGGCGGCACGAGTGGCAACAAGTGATGTAAAGCTCAACCATGGGGTCGGCAAGGCCGCCATTGCGAGAGGCTCGACCACGTGATGCTCGGCTAAACACTCCTCTCTCTCTATCTTTTCACTTTTTTTTTTTTTGTGTTTTTTTTCTTCTTCGACGCAGAGAACCCCCCTTCAATATGGCCGTGTTTTCAATTTTCTGTGGCCTGCCAAAACCCTAAATGAATAAACCTATTTATAGGCCACCGATTAGGTTTTCAATTTTTCCAAATCGATATCCATGAAGATTCTTTTTTTCAAACACAATATTCGTTTTGCCAAACGCAATATTTGCTTTTCCACTTGCCCTATCTGAATTAATCATATCCCGAAAAATTTCAAATTCCTATTTTCACGAGATGATCTTTGATCATTAAAAAAAGGGCTTGGGTCAATTTGCTCACTTTATGGGCTTAGTCTGGCCTATCAAGTTGAAAATTAGAACCACTAATTAAAACCCATTTGCCACCGGTCCAATGCACAAAATTTAAATTAAAAATAAATGCGCCTAAATATATATGCTATGCAATTGATATTTTTTTAGGGATAAAATTAACCCCTAATTTTCTATGCAATAAATAAATGATCGGACTGTCAAAATTTAGGTGTCAACAGGGGGTTTACAAGGTTATTAGATGAATGTCGTGGATACGACAATTGAGGAGCACGAGAGACAATTGAGGACAATACTTTAGAATCTGCGAGATCACGGATTGTACGTCAAGTTTAGCAAGTGCGAGATTTGGTGGACTTGTATTGCTTTCCCAGGTCATGAGATTTCAGGCAAAGAAATCTCTATGGACCCGACCAAGATCGAAGCAGTTATCAATTGGACGAGACTGACATCAGTGTCAGAGATCAAAAGCTTTTTGGGTTTAGCCGAGTACTATAGAAGGTTCGTGAAGAGATTTTCAGCAATAACTCCGCCTTTGACTCAACTGCTAAAAAAGGAAGAAAAGTTTGTATGGACAAACAAGTGTGAGTGTAGTCTCCAAGAGCTTAAATAGAAGCTAACTACCGCACCTGTGCTGGCCGTTTCATCTAGTCCTGGAGGATACGAGATATATAATGATGCATCGTTTAGAGGACCGGGTTGCGTGCTGATGCAACTTGGTAAAATTGTTGCATATGCGTCCCATCGGTTGAAACCTCATGAATTGAACTACTCAACGCATGACTTAGAACTCGTAGCAATAATTTTTCCTCTGAAGATTGGAAAACATTATTTATGTGGAGAAAGGATTCCAAATCTTCACAGACCATCAAAGTCTCAAGTGTTTATTCTCTCAGAATGATTTGAATGTGAGATAGCGTCGTGAATTAGAATTTCTAAAGGACTAGGATCGTGATATTTTGTATCACCCTAGAAAGGCAAATTAAGTCCCAGATGCACTGAGTTAGGAGTCTTCAGTTGCGCATATGCTGGTTATAGAATGGATTTTACTTGTCAACGCTCGAGATTCGATTTTCAAATTTGAGGTAGGCTACCTTCCAAATCTTATAGCCACCCTCAGAATTGAGCTTAATGCTCATATTAGAAATAAGGCATAGCTTTGTAAGCCGGGAGGACTGTTACAAACTCTCGAGACCCCAGAGTGGAAATGAGTGCACATCACGATGGACTTTGTGACGGACTCACTAAGAAGTCGAAGACTAATGATTCCATTGGGTAGTGGTCTACAGACTGATGAAATCGGCTCACTTTATCGCCGTATGGAAGGAACTTGAATTGAATAGGCATACAAAAGTGTATGTGTGTCAAATAGTTCGTCTGCATGGAGTGCCAGTGACTGAGTTATATCATATCCAAACCCGAGGTTCTCAGTTTCAACAGAACAGTCAGATGTGCTTGTTGACGCATTGCATAGTAGAGCGTGCAAAGCGCCAGAGTGTTGAGATGAAGTCAAGGAAAGAAAGATCACAAGCCCAGAGTCAGTTCAGTAGTCAGTGATTGCAGTTGCCATGATCAGAAACAGATTAAAGACCGCTCAGAGCCGCCAGGAATATTGTATTGTTGAGCTTCGAAGGCCCTTAGAGTTCCAAATTTGTGATTACATCTTTCTAAAGGTGTCACCAATGAGAGATACCTTGCACTTCAGCAAGGAGGGAAAAACTAAAACTGAGGTACGTAGGTCCCTTTAAGATTCTTAAAAAAATCGGGATCCTAATGTATCGTCTTGCCTTGCCGCCGAGGTAGACACAAGTGCATGACGTCTTTTACGTGTTAAGGTTGAGGATGTATGAGCCTAACCTGACCCACGTGCTAAATCTTGAAGAATTAGATGTGGATGACAGAGTGTCATACATGGAAAGCCTGGTTCAGATTGTGGTTCGGAATAGATTCTGAGGGTTCAGAAGGTCCCCTTGGTCAAAATGGTCTGACAATACCATGGGACTGAAGAAGCAACCGGGGAAAGTGAGACTTGATGAGACAACAATATCCCCACCTTTTTGTTTAAGGATTGGTAAAGGTTTAAATTTCAGTGACGAAATTTTTATAATAAGGAAAGAGTTGTGCATCCTGGATTTTCAATCTTGTTTTTAATTGAATAAATCGGGCCTTTCATCGACGCACCTATAGTATTATTTTCAAAGCCAATCACTCGTGAGATAACTAGACTATCTGAGGAAGTCATTAAGAGATTTTAATGCAATGGACTTGAGAATTCGACAAGAAATCGACTGCTCGATCGTGCTAGTCTACAAGGGCCATTACGGCATTTGTCAAAATCGATCAGAATTCAAGGACAGGTCGATTCGACTAAGATGTATGATTAAAGTGTGAGTGATTCCACGTGATTGCAAAATTCTCATCGATCGGCACTAGATTGATTTTATGTCGTTTTGGATACCATGTGCCTGTAATTAACACCCTGAGATTTTCACGACTACCGAGAGTTGCCGATGTGTCGAAGTGATACGTTATTGCTCGAAGAAAATCAACCACGGGACTTTTGCACTAAAAAGTTCTGCAAGCTACATGATAGCCTAGGTCACGCTAAAATCGCGCTAGCTTGAAATAAACCGCGAATTTGAATTCGATTTTAGAAATTGAAAGTTCTGTCATGTCACGAATCATTCTAAGAATGTCGACTCACCTTTCGAAGATTTTTCTACAAACTGAGACTTTTTGGGAAAAAGTCGAGGTAAGGCCATTTTCGACCAGGAAATTCATATGACATTTTTTTGTCGTGCAATTGGGATACAAGTGAATTTAATTGGTGAGGAAAAATACCAATTTGATTATTGACTTGATAACGGAATTTGTTGAGGCCAAATTGGATTGACTTATGCAAGATCAAGTGTCTAATTAAGGGAGAAACGTTGAAATTCGTAGCTCCCACTATGCCTATGGTTTTTGGACCATTTCAAGGTTGCAAAGTGAAGGCATTAGTGGCTGAATGAGGGCCAAGGAAGTGCTAGTGGCTGAGTTTGGTCAAGGGGGACATTGGAAGAGAAAATGTGACCATGTGGCCCCCGCTCTCGTGTTCCCCTCTCTTTAGCCACTTCTTCTCCTTCATTTGGCTTTGCTTTCCCCATGGATGGACCACCTTTGAGCTCCAAAAACCAGAGGAAACCCAGCAGAACCGACCAACCTTCCCCCTTGCCGTCCAGCCACCCGCCAACGCCACCGGAGCCCTTACCGCGCCCGTCCGAGTGTCATGTGTCTAGCCGCACGCCATGCCATCGTCCCTGCTTGTCCGCGTGTCCAGCAGGTCATCCAAGCCCCATCGGAGCTCCCTCGATCACCGTTTCACCACCTAGAAGCCCGTCAAGATCGTTGCAACCCTCCCTCGTCGTTTCCAGCTCAACTGGCCACCGATTCCACCTGTTTCGGCCCCAAACAAAATCAAACAGCAATGGGTATTTCCAGCCGCTGTTGGCCCGCTTTCAAGGCCTTTCAGACCTCAAAAGGCAGTCCCTCTTTGGAGTTTGTCGAGCTCCTCCGCACCCTCGTCAGTTTGAACAGAGCAATTCATCGAACAAGTGAGTTTGCTTACTAAACCTTGCTTAGGAGGTTAATTATGCTTAAGGGTTGTTTAGGTTAGCTTAAGTATGGATTAGTGATAATCTAGAATGGTTAGATTAGCTTTAGAATGTATTAGTGTTAATCTAATTAGTGAGATTAGCACAATTGAGGATGGATTAGTCGAATCCAGTAGAATCCCTACAGTTCTGTATCTAGACTTGTGCTATTTGCCATTTTTGTAGATCGAAATGGGTTTTGAATTTAAGATTGATTCCTGCTTGAGAAATGTTTTAGACATCTTTAGATATAATATATATTTTTCTCAAGATTTTTAGTGTTTAAAAGAAAGAGATATCAACTCCATCATTTGCAAACAGAGTCTCAGACTATGCTGGAATTTGTAACCTTTTTAGGATTCTAGCCATTTTTATCAACTCTTAAAGTTCGAATTTCAAAATGGTTTTTTCACAAAATTTGTTTGTCACATATTCTAGTTTAACATACTCAAATTTCAGATCAAACAGACATATTTTGGACCTCGAACCAAACTAATTTCGGAAGATAGACTTTCTGGAAATGAACCCAGTTTTTTGTGCTAGATTAAGCAATTTACTGAGCCAAATCTAGAAAGATTTGGGTAAAATTTTCTTCATGAAAAATGTTTGTTTATGTGTCTCTTACAACATATTCAAAGTTGGGAATTTTTCAAACTTGTTTGATTAGGTTTTTGAATTTAAACTTGGAGACGCGCGAGTGGCCCGGTTTCTGCCAATTAGAACCGGTTATGATTTTGTGGTTGTTCTTGATGTTGTGCTTACTAAATAAGGTGTATTTAGTGATGTGGTGGACTTGTGGCATGCTGAGAACTTATGAGTGAGGTCATGAGAGGGATTGCTCCATGTTGGTTGTTTAGTATTATTGCAAAAGGTGACCTCTTGGACTATTAAATAGAAAATAAATGAGATGTCAGAATTGGACGCCAAGTTTTGTGTACTCAATAAAACGAGGAGGTTTTGTATGAGGTGCGTGCAAAGTTTGGCGGGTTAATTTCAAATACGGGACCCTGTACGAATTTAGTTTAAAAAGGGAGTTTTGGTGTTTTGGCTATATGAATAAGGCTAAGGTTGACCCGATTGATCAAGTGCCTACATAGTTGGGTTAATTTAGTAGTTTAGTTTAATTAATCGCAATCTATTTCTTTATTTAATTGAAATTTTTTAATTATTTTGTAATTTATTTAATTATTTAATATTTTCTAGAAATTAGACCGAAATAGCCAGTGACCGGAATTTCGTGCGATTGTCGTGGTGCAATTAGTTTATGCAATTGATTGTTAGATTGTACAATTTGAGTGTGATTGGTGATTATGGGTTTTTATCCCAAAAAAATTGTTAAGGTAGGTAATGAATCGTGTGAAGATTTATAGTCGCGATAAGTTGACTATTAAGAGTTGTTGGGCATGTTGATGTAGGTTAGATCAAGAAAACCATCGCATTTGGAATCGGTTGTGCTCGCTGAATAGTAATTCAGCATTACCACCTAATCTCGGTTGTGCTCGCTGAGCCGTAATTCAGCATAACCACAGAACATGGAATCGGTTGTGTAGCTAAGCCATAATTCAGCATTACCACCAAAGTATTGTTATGTCCACTGGACTATAATCTACCATCGAATTTGGAATCGATTATGCCGCTGATCCATAATTCGGCATTACCGCCAAAGATTTAGTAGGCTGTGCCCATTGAGCCGTAATTCAGCATTACCACCAAAGTTTCAGTAGGCCATGCTCGCTGAGCCGTAATTCAGCATTGAGATTAAGTAAATGAGATGACCGGGGAATGGTCTCATTGACATGTAATCGACTGAGTCGATTGATCAATGACTCGATCTGAATTCTTGATTGATGTGAGGATGTGATTCGATGATTATTTATTGAATTGACTTGTAGGAAGGAATTGAGGCCAAGGTAAGCCCTCTGTCTCATGATTGTGCTTAGCCAGCCCTTTGGATGTATTTTCTTCCTAATAATGGTTTAGAGGGTCGACTTGCTGAGACATTGTCACACTGGTTATTGTGTAACCATTTTCAGGTCCTTAGATGGTGGTCGTGGAAGACCAAAGCCCCGGAGTCTATGGAGGTGGAGTTCGAAGGATCGGTGTATGTGTCCGACTAGTATGTCATATGACAATTCCTTTTTGAGAGCTAGTCTTTTGTAGGCTTTTGACCAGACTCGTTTTGTACTTGAACCCCGTCATTTATAAGAGTGTGCTTTTGTGAAATGTTACCTTGCTTTCCTTTCACATGTTGTTTGTTGTCAAGGGTTATTGTTTTGCTTCATGTGCTTAAAATGAAAGGGTTGGTGACTCATCCTGGAAAGTCACAAAATTTTATTAACCGCAGAGGGATGTGCACACGCTCGAGGTTCAGGGCGTGACAAGAGACCTACATGCTTGTTTAGTTCCTGCAATGCATGTGACTATTAGATGTATGATAGGGTTGATGCATGATATCGAGGGAAAACCCTGGGATCACATATATCGCTTGGTTATGAGACTTATAAGTGTTATTGACCATGCGAGACCATAATTGGTCAATAATGGTTGTAAGTTATAAAACGAATCGGGTAAGTGTCTTAGAGGGACCTACACATGAACTTCAAAGGCTGACCCCGAGGCTCAAATCTTCTTTTTGGATTGAACTTCCTTTGAGTGATGTTACACTTTTGATTGTTTTGATGTGTATAATTTTTTCTTTTCATTGTATGTACCTAGTTATAGCTCTTAGACTAGATTTAGATTAGGATCTTGAAGATGGAGAGGACACGAAGACGTTGGAGGTCGATGTCTATTCCGACTATCATTTTGTACCATTCATTCTCAACATATGTCTTGGGCTCTTATTGTCTATATAAAAACACAACAAGTTGTGGGTTCTTTTATTTCTTGTTCGTTAGTTCTATTCCTTTATTATTTACTTACTGTCTCGTAATTTCAATTCAATTGATTGCCTTCTTTTCTCATTTTCTAGAAATAGAATAGCATGTAAATGACCAACCATGCATGATCGCCTAAATTAGGATGAATGATCCTAAAAAATAAAAAATAAATAAATAAAAAGACATGCATGGACACAAAATAACATACTGTTAGGTATCGAAAGGGCGTTAACAGAAATATTGGCATAACCTAAATCCCCGAACCTAGATATCTAGTTGCATAGGAACCGAGGGAATACTCTCAACCTTTGATTGGGTTTTCTAGCCGACCCCCAAAAACGAGGCTAGTGGCGACTCCTGTCTTATTTCTAAGTTGTTTTAAACAACTAGATTGTATAAATAAATTCATCATGAGGGGTATGGACCCTTAGAAAAAGATCACAATTGTGATTTAGCATACTTGAGATGGTGAAGCCAATAAAGATGAAGTGATACCATCTTTGGTGAATGTACATCTCGAGAGGGCTATTATGGTTGTAAAAGTATCCTTAAACTCACATTTATGTCTGGATTCCTTTTCGACCTTAAAACCGTCGATTAGGACATATTGTGGCATCGAGGTAGGGTTATGACTATTGAGAAAACTCCTATTAGATTTTGAAGTTAACAAAACTTCTCTATTTTTTTTTTCCTTATTCTCATTCTAAGAAATTCTAGACTTCTGTGGATTTCTATCAAAATCTATCTTACATCAGAAGTCTGCTCCATTCTAACGAAGACCCAAACTGAACTCAAGTGAAGATTGAAGAAATAATCAGACTCAAGATTATTGTTCTTCCTTCAAGGATTCCGTACGAACAATATATATCTAGCTTTCTTTCTAATTGGAAACCTCACTTACCTTTTTGGATAATATTGATGAAATCAATCATGGAACGGTAAAATCAATTTGGAAGACAAGTTTATTTGGAAAGAATCTACTTATGGAAACTAAGATTCTGATTGTATGGGCAATCAAGATCATCGGACTTTCATTTCAATCTTCAAATGGCTCAAGATCTCCTTGATTGAGTTTGTCCAACGGATTGATTGAAAGAATTCCTCTGGAAAGTGCCAACGGTCATAAAGACATGAAAGAGTATTTAATGAGGTTTTTCGAGTCATTTGATAGAGAGCATGAAAACTAGAATTCCAAAGTCTGAAGCTTCTCAAATCACTTGTCCTTCATCAAGAGTGCTCATACGTGTATTCGAAAGAGAGAAAAACATTAAGGAGTGACTTAGTGAGAGGAAAGAAAACTCTTTACTGAGTAGTCAGTGTTATACTATTGTAGTTATCTTTCAATTCATAGTGAAAACCAACCAGAAAGGTTGTCAGTGTGGGAGAGTGGACGTAGGCTTAATCCAAGCCAAACCACTATAAATCTTGTATTCATTTTCTCTTCCCTGAACTCTTTTAATTTATTTGCTGTGATATTTTTTTGAGTTTCACTATATTTTTAAAAGGGTTAATACCTTAAAAAACCCCAAACTGGTACGCCTGTGACAAATTTACCCCAAACTAATTTTTTGATCATGAAAAACCCCAAACTGGTATACCTATGACAAATTTACCCCGATTAACAAAAAAAACCCTAAACTGGTACATTTATGACAAATTTACCCTAAACTAATTTATTCGACCGCAAAAAACTCCATACTGGTAAATTTGTGACAAATATACCCTTCGCAAAATTGGATTAATACAAAAAAAAATAACAAAAATTGTAAACCGCGTAACAAACGGAATGTAAAATCCTAAATTGGTATATTAATCAACTCTCACGAGTCATTTAACTTAATAATTTAACGATAAAATTTAATAAAAACTAACATAGGGTAAATTTGTCACAAGTGTACCAGTTTGGGGTAAATTTGTCAAAGTTATACCAGTTTGGGGTTTTTGGTGGTCAAAAAAATAGTTTGGGGTAAATTTGTCACAGGTGTACCAGTTTAGGGTTTTTCAAGGTATTAACCCTTTTTAAAAATATTTTAGTTGAGTCTGAATCTTTATTCAAAGTCTATTGTTTAATAGACTTAGTTTAAAAGAAAAATATTCTTACTGCATCTTTAAAAAAAATCTGTTTTTACACCTATTCACCCCCTCTAGGTGTTTATACCAGTTCTTTCAGTGACACTCCATTATCACACGAGATATGAGCTTAGGAGAGCTCACGATCATGATTAAGTGAACTCGCAAGAGGTTTGTCTGGGGGGTGAGGTGATGACACCCCTATGGTTGAGAACTATGGGGAACTTTTGTGGTCAAGTATCTCTAAACCCGACCTTTCCCCTTTCTTTCCTTGTGAGAAAAATCGTCGGCGAGATCGGGTCGTGACAAATATGTATCACAACAAAATGTTTTGTTGTACTTTAGAAGTGAATGATATTAACAAATTATAAAGATAACATGATAGAATAGATTTAACAAAAAGAAATGATATATTCTTGTACTAAACTTGTTCTAAATAAAATGCTAATGTAAAATAATGTATTATGACATGGTGGCCTTTATTTTAAATAAAATAATAAAAAATTATATAACTCAATAGCCCGTGTTTAATAGATAATGATATATCAAATTACTAAACCAACACTAGAAAAGATGCTCACTAAGAGCTTCACAATGGAAATATCTATTGTAACATAAAATTTAATTATACATAATATAATATGGCGACTATCATTTTTGAAAAGTTGTATGAATATCCATTGTGCTATTACTGAATGATATTAACAAATTGATTTTAAAAAAAAAAGTTATACTACATGATAACTATTAAGAATAACAACGTATGACTCGTTTAAATTCAAAATATTTTGAATTAGTCCATTTATATCTCATGTAGTCATTATAAGAACTAGTAGATAAACTCTATAAATATAAATAGTAGCCTAGAGTTAAAGGATAAATGAAATTCACGCTCAAACTTAGAGTTTAAGTTTCACGTGGTTACAAAGCACTAGTGGGATCCTTGGAAAGATCTCTGCTATTCCTTCTTTCTCTTTCATCTTTTGACCTCCCCTATTCGCAGTGTCATCTCCCACCTCCACTCTAGCTATGTAACACTACCTTAGCCTCAAACTTTCTGATGGTAAATTTCTGTTATGGAAAATCCAATTGTTTCCATTGCTTTGTATCCAGTCCTTAATGGGATACTTTGACGGCACCATTATCTATCCCACTCCAATCATCACCCCCACGGGCTCCACTATTGCTACGCTGAACCATATGTTGTTCTCCTTAACAATAGCCCAAGCATGAGCCCATTTGGCTAAAGGGTTATGCATAGGCACGGCCCATGCCCTATTTTGGGCCTTGGCCAAAGCACGCCCATGGGTTTGAATGGCCTAGCCTCGGCCCTTTTTTTTTTTTTTTTTCAAACTCGGCCTCCATTTGCTTTTCACTATATCTCAATCTTC
Source organism: Eucalyptus erythrocorys (assembly GCA_014182555.1). NCBI lineage: Eukaryota > Viridiplantae > Streptophyta > Magnoliopsida > Myrtales > Myrtaceae > Eucalyptus > Eucalyptus erythrocorys. The sequence continues at coordinate 24,737,926 of CM024601.1, read as the reverse complement.
ACTCACATATCAATTTCAAGTGTTATGGCCCTCTAAAAATTGTTTCTCAACACTATTTGTTTCCTTTTACGTTAGAAAGATTCTATCACATTTTAAACTTCGCAATATAGAAGAAAAACAACAATTGTGGTCAATCATCCCAAAATAATTAGGATTTCACCTTGCTAATGTTGTGAAGACCTGTACTAAGTACTACAACAACAATGTATATGTACTGGCTTCGCGCTTGCAACCAACCAAATTCAATGACAACGAGATAGAACCCCCCAATGATTGGGAGTAATTTTACAGGCAACTAGTCCCTTTTGGGGACTAGGTCCCATAATATTGAATTCTAACTCAAATTTGACTTAATATTAGGATGGACTCCCCATCATTAAGGAGTGTGGTAAAATCACTTAGTGAACCACTCACCCCTTTGCTTCTTTTGCATAAACCATTTTTAGGCTAACGATGTTGTAGTAGTGAATCACCACTGGTTATTACTAGAGTCTCAAATTACATTAGATTATGAGATCTTATGGATGCCATAATGGTGCGCTTATCTTTCAACTAAAAATGAAAATTGAAATTGAAACAATAGGAGTCATTGAAATAATATTTAAGTCCTATAGGGCTCAAGTGCATCAAACATGGCTTGGTCTTTGATGGTTAAAGATTTTGGTGGTTGCTTTTTTTTCTTTTGAATGTTTTACATGTTTGTTGTTGGAGAAACATCCCCAAGTGATTTCAATAATGTCCAAAGTATCCTTAATATGATGTTAACTATGGTGTATTAGATGTTTCTGGTAGAAAGGACAAGGGGATATCTATGGTGTGATCTAGTGGATGGAAGTGTGCAATAAGTCCATAAACTTGTAAACAGTACAGTGGATCTAAAGATCAACAAATAGCGATGTCTATATCGCAGTTGTAAATATCAAGTTATAGGTGCTATGGACCATAGACATTTGCTAATTTTCATTAGGTCAACGATCTAGTCGTCATGGCTAAGGATTCATACAGCAGTAGAATCAGTTGAAACTAGTAATGGACAAGCTAGGTCGTCTAATAGGTTTGTTAGAGACTATAGAGAAAGGACGGTAACAAATGCTATTTTTAGGTAGACTACAAATGTTCAGGGAAAGGGACTATATGAGTGTTTCTATCTCTGGGTAGAAACTTAACGATAACTCAAACGGCTCTTTGCTTCTCTAATCCACCTTCAACGGATATATTGAAGATATATATAAAAGAGAAGACCTTAGAAGCCAAGAGAGAGCAACATATCAAGATCTAAAGCTTTGCATTCAGTTGTGTTCCAAGCAAAATGCTCTCTATTGTTTCATTGAGTGTTGTATTTGTGTTGTTTAAGTAACTGTGCTCTAGATTAAGTATATAAGAGTAAGAGCAGTGGTTAAGTCCTGATAGTGTGATTTATCTTATAAAAGGATCAATGCTTGCCCATTGTAATTGTCTATACAGATTACTACTTCAATCCACCCCGAGTTGTGGCTTTTAGTCTGAATAGTGGACATAGGCTTAGAGATAAAGCTAAACCATTTTATATCATTGTGTGCTATTGTTTCACTCTCTTTCCTCTTACAAGCACACATGATCATGAGTTTTGAAACAACACCTTGACCTGATTTTACCTAGCATCAGCTAGTTTCTGCAAAAGATTGTCAAGTTTTTCAAAACAATCTATTCACCCCCTCTAAGTTGAATTTTTAGCCCCCAAGTTGTTCGGTTATGTTTAGTGGTCAGAATAAAATTTAGTGATGGAAAACTAAGATACATTTTGTTTTTAATTAAATTTTCTCCATCGGTACGTATGGACCAACTTGTCGAGATGCAATATAAGGGATCGGTACAGTACGAGAGTTATTTTTACAATTTAGTATGATCATTTGTTGAATGCCTACTTCATTGAAGTTGATCTCTTAGTATGGGCCTCACCTTGTTTATGACACCCAGTCCTTCTTGTAGTCATCTGCACCTTTATCCCTAGCAACAACAAAGATTATGGTTACTTCCACCAAATCATCCTAATTAGTAGTTGGTCCACAAAGATGAGAAATATTCCTCGTTTTTTCCTTTTTTGGTCAAAAGAAATACTCCTCATTGAAGGTGTGTAAAACCCTCACTACCAAACATACTTTTAAACTCCCATGTGTCAGGTGGTCTTGGGTCTCTATCACACTAATAACTAGCTCAAATGGTGAAATTTTCATTCACACTAATAAACCAACCACCAATCCACTCTACAATTGATTTGGGACAACCTCAATAATCTCCCTCTCATACATTAGGCCCGGGTCAGAGTTGCAACAACCCATAATTGTCTCGTGTGACCATTGGGTCCAAAATTGTTGGTAACCTAGGCTTTGATACCAGAATTCGGTGGTCTTGGCCGTCTCTCACTCCCAAAGCTAATTTAAGGGGTGAGCCATTCCCTCACATTTATAAACCAACCACTAACCTTTTCGCAATCGAGGTGAGACAATCTCAACACTTTGATGGGAGAATAGTCACAACCCGAACAATATCAAATTAACACAACTAAACAAAGTAATCTCCCCTTTTGTATAAACCTAATATGAACCGATATAGTATAGCAAAATAAATATTGAGCAAGCAAACACAAGGCAATTTTTTACATTGAAAACCTCATTGGTATGAGGAGATAAAAAAAACCACGGAATTGGAGTCCACCTAAAATCTTCACTATCAATAAAATCGGGTGAACAAAATTCTTCTCTAGTAAATACTAGAGGTACATAGCAAAAAAGAGTTTGGGACACCTAGAGTGCCATAACTTGGCATAGGAGGACACTTAAGTGCCACAACTTCGGAAATGTACACTTAAGTGCCAATTTCGGAGTAAAGTGGAATACTTAAGTGCCACTCCGGCCAAAATCCGACCAAATAGATGACGTGGTAATTTTCCGGCGAGTTGGACACAAAAACGACATCGTTTTGCATGCCGACGTGGCGAGAAAATGCAAAAACGACGTCGTTTTGTGTCACGATATGTAAATAATTAATATAAAAATTAATTAAACTAAATTAAAACTTAATTTTATTTAAAATATACTAAAAAATAAAAAACCTAAAATTAAAAAAACTAAAATTTAAAAAAATAAAATTTAAAAAACTTAAAATTTAAAAAACTTAATATTTAAAAAACTTAAAATTAAAAAACTTAAAATTAAAAAAATTAAAATTAAAAAACTTAAATTAAAAAAAAACTTAAGATTAAAAACTTAAAATTTTTAAAAATTAATATTTTAAAAATTAATGTTTTAAAAAACTTAAAATTAAAAAAAAACTTAAACTTAAAAAATTTAAAATTTAAAAAAAACTTAAAATTAAAAAACCCTAAAATTAAAAAAAAAATTAAAATTGCCACCTCAGCCACCCCCTTTGGCCCCCCTTTTTTTACAAAATTAATTTTTTTAAATTTTAAGTTTTTTTTTTAATTTTAATTTTTTAAAATTTTAAGTTTTTAAAGTTTTTTAATTTAATTTTTTAATTAATTTTTTTTAAGTTTAAGTTATTTTAATTTTAAGATTTTTATTTTTTAGAATATTTTAAATAAAATTAAGTTTTAATTTAATTTAATTAATTTTTATATTAATTATTTACACATCAGACACAAAACGACGTTGCTTTTACATTTTCTCGCCACGTCAACATGCAAAACGGCGTCGTTTTGTGTCCAACTCGCCGGAAAATTGCCACGTCATCCATTTGGCCGAATTTTCACCGGAATGGCACCTGAGTATTTCATTTAACTTTGAAACTGGCACTTAAGTGTACCTTTTCGAAATTATGGCACTTAAGTGTCCTCCCGTGCCAAGTTATGGCACTTGGGCTGTTCTTCTGCCTAGCAAAAAATATTCCAAGAACATCATTCTTAATAATGTGCATAAATTTCATAAGAGATCAAGGATAATTTTTACCAAAAATACAAGTTTTGTTCAATCTGTAAAAAACTTGTCGGGAGGTTTAAATGAAAATCAAACCATTCAAATTTAAGAAGAGTGTGCCATAATTATGATAACAAAATTTCAACTCAATCAGATTACAAATCGACCTCCTATGCCAGCTTAATGTAAATCATACTTTGCCCCAAACCCCAAGTTTTCTTCTTTCTCTTCTCTTCTGTCATTGCATCTCCCTAACATTCTTTACAGCTACCACTTAAAGAATGGTGAGAAATGACTTATCATATGGGCTCAAGCCCTTTTGAACTTGCAATTCATTGGATTTCTTCTACATGGGAGTGAACACAGCTAACAAATCTGCCCCTTGTGATGATGTGGAGGTGTTTATCATCTCTACTACCAATCAGCAATGTTCAAACTTCTCTCTTAATAGAGTCTTCATCATTATATCAGAACCATTATGGTCCATATGAATTTTCTCAAGTTCTAACATGTCTTATACAATGATATCTAACATTAATGCACTTTGATCTAGAAAGAAAAGATGAATTGCACTTTGATTTTTACAAAATAATGCATGCCTCTTTTGTCACGCCCTGATCCTCGAGCGCGTGCCCATTCCTCAATGGTCGATAAAATTTTGTGACTTTCCAGGACGAGTTGTCGACCCTTTCATTTTATTACACATACGGAAGCGAAAAACAAATCCCCTAACAATAACCATCTCGGGATAGAAAAGCAAAACATTATATTCAAAAACAAAACATGCTGGTATAGATCAATTGAGTCATATACCATCACAAGACTTCAAAAGATCGACTCTCAAAAGGAATCGCTCTATCTGACCTACACTTCAGATCCCCTCATCTTGGCCCCAGGTCTTCCACCCTATGGTCCTGAAAAATGAAGCCCACGATGAGGTGAGATATAAATCTCAGCAAGTTCATGCTCTAAACCCCGATTGGTAGGGTAATACACCTAAGATGTCTTAATCACCCAATCATACAATCACAGAGGCTTACCTTGACCTCAGTTCTTTCTTGCAGGTCAGCACAATTCATATCACAATCATGTGTATATATCAAATTCACAGACCAATTTGGAACGTCCAAACCAATCATTACTCACACGAGCAAGAATTACCATTAAATCTCTACTCACACAAGCAAGAACTATCAATACACATCAAAGCAAGAATTATCGACGCACGCCGATCCATCAATTTAACTCAACATGCGTTCTAATTAATTAACTATTTCTACCCACACAAGCAGTTTTATCCGACACATGACAGGGAAGAAAATAATTGCTGACACACGCTGGGAATGACTAATAACTACCCACGCACGTCGAGAATGACTAGTAACTACCGACGCACGCCATGAATGACTAATAACTATCGACACACGCCGGGAATGACTAATAACTACCAACACACGCCGGGGACGGGTTCTCTTAACTATTAACGTCCACCAACACACAAGGTAGGTAGGTTTTCTTAACTATTAATGTCCACCAACACACGAGGGAGGACGACTTTTCTTAACTATTAATGTGTGCCAACACACGAGGGAGGACAGGTTCTCTTAATTATTAACGTCCACCACCACACGAGGGAGAACGAGTTCTCTTAACTATCACATGATCATCAAGCATAAACTCTAGGCATATCACAAACCAACCATATATCATCAAATATGCAATTTCTAGCACTCAAAGCCTCAAGAACCATCACAACTCGTAACTAGCCCTAACCGGCATAATAGGCCCACTTGCACGTCTCCAAGTTTAAATCTAGAAACCAAATCAAATGAGCTCAGAAAATTCCCAAATTTTAGTATGTTGTAAAGGACACATAAATGAACATTTTGCATGCAGAAACTTTAACCCAGATCCTTCTATATTTGGCCCAGTAAATCGCTCAATCCTGTACAAAAATTGTGTCTGTTTCCAGAAAGTCTATTTTCTGAAATCAGTTTGGTTCGAGGGCCAAAACATGTCCATTTGATTTGAAATTTGAGTATGTTAAACTAGAAGATATGAAAAACAACTTTTGTGATGAAATCATTTCGAAATTCGAACCCTAAGAGTTGATAAAAACCCCTAGAATCCTAAAAGATCATCAATTCCAGCGAAAACTAAGGCTCTATTTGAAAATGACGGAGCTGATATCACCTTCTTTTAGATCCCTAAAAATCTTGAGAAAAATATATGTTATAACTGAGGATTTCTAAAACATTTCTCAAGAAGACATTAACCTCAAATTTGTAACCTTTTTCGATCCAAAAAAATGACAAATGGCAAGGGTCCAGAAACCAAAACTGCAGGAATTCTACTGGATTTGACTAATCCATCATCAATTGTACAAATCTCACTAATTAAGTTACACTAATTCATTCTAAGGCTAATCTAACTATCCTAGCTTATCACTAATACATACTTAAGCTAACCTAAACAACCCTTAAGCATAATTAACCTACTAAGTAAGGTTTAGTAAGTAAACTCACTTGTTTGGCGAACCGGTCGGTTCAAATCGACGGGAACGCGACAAGGGACAATCCTCTCCAAAGCAAGCCTAGCTTTTGGGATCCAGAAGCGGGCCAAAATGGGCCAAGATAGCTGCTGGAAACCCACAAATTCCAGCTGCTGTCTAGGGCCCAAAAAGGTTTAAACAAGAGCCAGTTGAGGCGACAACGGACTGAGGTGAACCAAGGAGGCTGAACCGGGTCCAAGCAAGCTCCATGGCGGCTTCGGCGACATCACACAGTGGCTGAACGGCCCTGGCATGGCTTGAGGCAGCGGCTGGAATGCGAGACAGGCGGCTGGAGCGCAGGGTCATGCGGGCGCACGCACAGCGGGTGGTGCAACAAACGGTGACGGGCGGCGCACGCGGCGAGGGTGGCTGGTTCAGACGGCCTCCTTGCTAGTTTTCCTCTAGAAATCTGAAACTTACAAGGCACCACAATAAATAAAGAAAGGTTGGTTGGCTTGAGGAACGAATATCAGGAATATGCTCCACATTATTTAATACGAATGTCATGCCATTGTCGGTCTCTACGCATGTATCATCAATACCTACAACTTAAGCCAGTTCATTGTTTCCCATCTTCACATATCCAAAGTCAACTTACCTATATGATATAAAGAAATCCTTACAAGATGTAGCATGAATAGATGCACCACTATCAATTACCCAACTGGTTTCATGACATGCAAAATTTACCGAGGCACCATCAAAGACAATGAGAAAGTTTTCTTTAAGTGTAGCAGCACAACTATCATTGATGTCATAATCACTTTTCCTCTCTTTACCTTTTTCTTTTTGTGTCTCCTTTTTGAATTGACAGCAAAATCTCTAAATATGTCCCTTCTGATGGTAATAATGATATTCGGTATCAGTAAATTTATTGTATTTACATCTGCTTTTATCTCAACTTTTATCTTATTTCTTACACTTTGAGACTCACTTCTTCCCATTTTCTCAACAACCAAGGCATCAAAATGTGAAGAAGATGATCCACGTGTCTTCTTTCTTATCTCTTTATTCAAAATACCACTCTTGACCAAATCCATGGTAATTGTACAATCCAGGACTGAATTAGACAAAAATGTTCAAAACGTCTCCCACAAGTCCAACAAAGTACCAAGCAATTATAACACCTATATCATCATCAAACTTGGTTCCCATCTTAGCCAACTAATTTGTAATTCCTTAAAAATAATTTAATTAATTAGTCAAACAAGTACCATCTTTATATCTCAGAGCCACCGTCTATTTTATCATAAATAAACTTATTATTCCTAATCTTTCGAGCATATAATTGTTTGAGCTTTTTCCACAAAATGCATGTGTTTCCTCAAAAATATGGTTCAAAATATTATCATCCACCCATTACCTAACATAACCACACTCCTCAGCAAATACGAGTAAATAATAAATCCTTCACATATAAAAGATATTTATATTCCCTTTCCAAATATGATAATTCAAACCATTCAATGTAACTATTCTACTTGTATTCGGTTTCGTTGTTTAACACGAGGAAGATAAATCAAGCAATAACCAAAGCTCTAGTACCACCTCGATGTGAGAATAGTAACAACCTGAATAATATTGAATTAACACAATGGAATAAAAAAAATCTCCCCTCTTGTGTAAACTCAATATGAGCTAATATAGTAAAGAAAATAAATAAATAAATACTAAGCATGCAAACATAAGACAATTTTTTACATGGAGAACTCCCTTTGGTTTGAGGAAATAAAAAACCACAAGACCGGAATTCACCTAAAATCTTCTTTATCAATAAAAGCAGGTGAACAAGGTTCTTCTCTATTAAGTACTAGAAGTGTATAACAGCAAAGATCTCAAGAATATCATTCTTGGAATACGCATAAATTTCACAAGAAATTAATGATAAATCTCACTAAGAACGCGGGTTTTGTTCAATCCATGAAAGACACGATGTAGGGAGTTCAAACAGAAATCAAACTGGTCAAATTCGAGAAAAATGTGCCACGAACACACTGACAAAATTTCAGCTCAATGGGACCACTAATCGACCTCTGATACTAACTTGATATAAATTAGACTCGGTCCCAAACCCCAGCTTTTATGGCAACAACTTAAAAAATAGTGAAAAACCCTATTTCTCTATATGACTTATCATATGTACTCAAATCCTCTTAGGCTTGCAATTCATTGAACTTCCTCCACATAGGAATAACCCGGCTAACACCATGTTTAAAGACCACCCGTCTATATAAGCCCTATACCCAAAAACTGATCATCTCACACTTAGCTCAAGCAAAAGCATTTGCAACAACCCCATTCCATTTTGCTTCCGACTACAGCCTCCAACTGCAACGATACTATGGGAAGCCTTCAAAGCGATTGCGAGCACCTGCTCAAAAACATGGTTGGTGATGAGATTGCAATGAACCCTCTCGATCTCGGAGAGTTCAGGCGTCAGGAACAGATGGTCGTCGACTTCCTAGTCAACTACTACAAGAATGTTGAGAAATACCCGGTTCTTAGCCAAGTCGAGCCTGGGTATCTTTCCAAATGCCTTCCAAGTTCTGCACCGCAGGATGAAGAACCCCTGGAGGCTATACTTGACGATGTGCACCGGTACATAGTCCCGGGCTTGACTCATTGGCAGAGCCCCACTTTCTTTGCCTACTTCCCGACCAACACTAGCACTGCAGCAATCCTTGGCGAGATGCTTTGTGCGGGCTTCAGCGTGGCAGGATTCAACTGGGTCTCATCCCCCGCCGCGACTGAGCTTGAGAGCCTGGTCATGGACTGGCTCGGTAAGATGCTGGACTTGCCAAGGCCATTCCTCTTTTCTGGGAATGGCGGGGGAGTCATTGAAGGGAATACCACCGAGGCCATGATTTGCACTCTCATTGCTGCAAGAGAAAGGGTCCTGAGGAGGTCGGGATACAATTCCATCACGAAGCTTGTTGTCTACGGGTCCGATCAAACGCATTGCTCATTCCAGAAAGCTGCCCGGGTCGTGGGAATAGACCCGCAGAACATCCGGACCTTAAAGACGACGCAGTCAACCTTGTTCGGTTTATCCCCGGACTTGCTAAGGAAGGCAATCCGTTCGGATATCGAAGGGGGGTTAATTCCATTGTACCTGTGCACCACGGTTGGGACAACTTCGGTCACAGCTGTCGACCCGCTGGAACCTCTATGCAAAGTAGCCAGCGAGTTCGGCATGTGGGTTCACGTCGATGCCGCGTACGCAGGGTCTTCGTGTATATGCCCAGAGTACAGGAAATTCCTCAATGGGGTCGAATTTGCAGATTCATTCAGCTTCAATGCACACAAGTGGCTTTTGACCTCTCTCGATTGCTGCTGCCTCTGGGTAAAAGACCCAAATGCCCTTGTCAAGTCCTTGTCAACAGACCCCGAGTACCTTAAGAACGAGGCAACCGAGTCAAAACAAGTTGTTGACTACAAAGATTGGCAACTTTCACTCAGCAGGAGGTTCAGGGCATTGAAGCTGTGGCTCGTGCTCAGGATCTATGGCGTGCGCAATCTGAGGAGTCACATAAGGAACGACTGCAGATTGGCTAAGCTCTTCGAGGAGCTCGTCGCGAAAGATGGCCGATTTGAAGTCGTTTTCCCGAGAAACTTTGCATTGGTTTGTTTCAGGATTCGTCCTTCGGCAGTCACTGGCATGGCGAATGGCCAGGCAATGGAAGACGAACATCGTGAAGCATGGAAGTTAAACGAGGTAAATAAACTCAATGCACAGTTGCTTCACGCTATTAATGCTTCAGGTCGGGTCTTCATAACTCATACGGAGGTCGGAGGAATTTATGTATTGCGGTTCGCTGTTGGGGCAATTCTGGTGACAGAGAGGCACGTGATCATGGCATGGGCCGTGGTGCAAGAGCATGCGAATTCCCTCTTAAGCACGTCGGGGAGCAACACTGATGCTTGACGTACAGCAACGTCCGCAATGTTGGGGTTATTTGACGTACCGCAACGTCCACGATTCAACTGGCCCTTGAGAAAAGTGGCCTTTCCAAGATGTTATTGCCGTGTCGGCAACTAATTAAATAAATTGCTTTGCATTGTTGTCCACGATGAAAAGTCCAAGAAATTGTAAGCTGGTTAAGATGAGTTTTAAGAGCGCTTGTTGTTGGCAAATTTAGATCGTCAAGCATAGAGCATGAATTACTATTCATCCATTTAAGAACTAGTCAATGAGAGAGAGAGAGAGAGAGAGAGAGAGAGAGAGAGAGAGAGCGAGATATCAAGCGACGTACACACCTACTGATAAATCTTGCAACGGTACTATTACTATCTAAAAAGTTAAGACTGACATTGGTCGATAAAACATGAGGTGGCATTTGTCACTTCCTTTCACCATTATTTATGGAGCACCAATTGTCCAACAAATTTGAGCATTAGGCAATACCCATTATAATGAGCAATACTTATAACTAATGTGGCATGGTATCATCAATTGCCAAAATTTTATAGCCTTCAATCAATCGGAGAGACAATAACTAAGCACGACTTACCATAATGCCATTTCGTTTTTCCTTCTAATCTTACAACTTTTAATATAATGTAAAACCTTACTCTAAGAGGAATTAAATTCCGTTTGTCTCGCAAAAAATAAATGATTTAGAAAATATTTTTTTTCTGAAAACGATCGTTTACATCGTATACACAAATAAAAAATATTTTTATCATCCATGAAAAATATCAAAACATAATTTGTTATCAATAATGAAAACGTTTCTCATTAATTAATTATTTCAATTTATACAAATAATTTTTTTAAGAAAATATGTTGTAAATAATTTATTTTCCTCGAATCAAAACAGACTTTTAGTTTTAACAAATTAAAGATTTGAATCATTTTTTCGAAAGCAATCTGATCCATGTGTTCTTCTTTTTTTTTATTAAACGCAATAAAACAATATTATCCGTCAGTTGCCAAAAATCAACATAGAATTAATGCTTCCAAAAAGAAAATGTTGTCTAAAGTCATAGTAATAGAGACGCTTCAACAACGTATTGCTTCCTACCATCCGCAGAGCAACATTTGTCCCCTTCGTTTTGCGCTGCCTCTTAAAACAATGCATTAAATAACATTTTGTTTTGAGCAACAAAATATTCTTGTGGCGACGTCCAAGCCCCGCGCGGGAAAACGGTTTCAACGCTTGTCTCCGTTTTCAGGTGTCTGCGCAAGAGATAAGAATAGATCCAAACAGATGTATATCAGAATACAACAAATGCTCGAACTTCATGAAACAAGCCTCTAAATGAATGTTATGCGATGCTAAATATGAATAAATAAACAAAAGGTATTGCTAAAGGACCGGTTCGAGGAAGCGGAAACCGACTGAAAGTACGCTGGACGCCCACTATTCAGACCAAAAAATGGTCTCGATTGTGGACATTCAGGCCGTTCACGGGATTAAAGACTATCTCGAAACGGACATCAACGATTCTTAGAGTGATCACAGATCAAAGGGACCATCAAGGACCTAGTTTTTGACCCAAAAAAAAAAAAAAAAAAGGGCCTAGTTGGAGAAGCCCACTTAAACCCAAGGTAGGGTGGACGGTCTAGACTGTGGACATTCAGCCCGTTCCTGGGCTTAAAAATAGCTTAGCAACGGGCCTCAACCACTCTAGAGCGACCATCAACAATGGGGCCATCGAGGACCATCCGGGACACGCGAAGATTGACCGAAAGCAAGTCTCAGATCGCATGTAGGGTCGTATAGACACATTATCCTTGAATGAAAAACTCCCTACTTTCTATAAACGCAGTAAAGATGAGAATCGAGACCATGCCATATTGATGATATATACAAAGCCCATTTGAAGGGATGAAGATACACAACTCCGTACTGTACTGCCTATAGTATCCCAACAGATCTCAATTGTTGATAATAACCTCATTTTATAAAGAATAATTAAGATTAATCGAACATATCGACATCTAAATTTTTTGCCCGAAAGACTCTTGCATTTCAGGAAAATTAAGGATCGTGATTAACACTTTATATGAATTTCATTAACATCGTTTGTTATTGACTATACAATAACTTCTTGCAACTGGGACACGTAAAACCGCTACATAACAATGATATAATAAATAACGCATATGAGATTACATCACAACACACCAAGGCAAATGCCAAAAGAAGGTACTTGAAAAGCGACCTTCTTATTACACTTTTTTTTATTATATATTCTTCCAACATTTAAGTGTAGTTTTATTTATCTTATACGTATTTAGATAATCACATTGCATAAACAGATATATAAAAAGTAAAAAAAGATCATTTTGATGCGTTTAGAAGTTTTCTCTCGTTTCATGATAAGAGCAGTTTAATTTATATCGCATCTTTGACCATATAGATTAACCTTTCGTCATTTATTAGACCAGAACGTTAATCCTATGCATGGCACACAAGGGCTCATGTCAGGCCCATTACAACAAGGCCTTGGATTTACTACGTCAATATGGCTTGGGCAATTTCTTTTGTGTTTTCTTTATATGTTTTATTATTGATTGTTTCATTTATTGTTTGAGCTCTTAAGCATGGTAATATAGAATTACACGTTCAGGATTAAAGCTTTGAAATAACATATTATTAAAAGAGAAAAGTTATGTGTTAGGTAAAACTAAGTCTCCAAACTCAACGTCTTGTTTCCAAAGGTAAAATGGGCCCTTGCACCTTACTTATCTCATGACCGGCCAAGAATATGTTGATGGCAATTAAAATTTGTACTCGATAAATAATGAAAGAGAAACCAAGTGACAATTGGTGGGGTTGAGAGAGTTCATGTTAAGTGTACATACTATCTCGCAGGAGAGTTACATGGGCTCATAGCAATCTTTTAGACTCTCTTGGGATTCACCTTAGATGACAAGACACCACGAGGAATATTATACGAAATAGAGGATCCACTGCTCATCTAAAAGATTAGCCATGTGAGTGCCACCCATAGGATTCAGGTACTAACGGTCTATCAGACAAGGTTGGTGAGCGAGCTTCTCCTAACTCGACAAGCTTTGCATTAAAGCTCTAATTAACCCCCAAACTTTTGATATAAGAATTAGACACTTCCTGTGTCCTTTGTCCAACCATTCTGCACGTCCTCGTAGGTGAGGAAGGCAATTGATGGTCTCCCATACAATCTGACTTCGTTTAATCAGTATACCGCATTAAACCAAACAGATTTGAAGACAAAAAAAAAAAAAAAAATGAAAGAATTTATAAAGCAGTCACACCTTCATAAACTAAGACAGCGACGAATGTTTCCCTCGCTTCATGAGGAAGACACTCCACTACCAGACTGATAAGAGTAAAAACACATTTTGTCAGGTAGACAAGGTATTAATGATCTCAGACCAACAATAACGTGCGTGGAACTGGGGAAGGGTGCAAACCCATGCCATAGCTAAAATAGACTACGTGGCACAAGGAAATTGATCCTGTAGAAAGAAATGTTAGATTCATCATCACACGTGTAAAATAAATTGTGATTAACTATTGAAATTGTTCAGGAGTGACATAAGACCCAGTATCGTTAATAAAAACATAGGCAGATAGACAAAAGACGACTGTGATCAACCAGCGAATTGTTAAGAAGGGACGTAAGACCTAATAGTATTTAGGATAAGGGTAGATGGGCACAATAATTCCTTATAAGCGTCCATAGATACCTTATCTGGTAAGGACAAAGCTAAGATGAAGTGCTACAATTGTGGCAAGATTTGTCATTTTATTCGTGAATGCACTAAGTCGAAAAATGTACCCTATTACTCTATTACTTTAAGTAATACTTTTGTTTCTAGTACTATAATGCTTACTTGATAAAGGCTAGCAAATATACCTAGAGGGGGGTGAATAGGTGTTTATGGAATTCTTTATCAATCCTTGGCCGAAATATCTTTTAGTATGAGAATCACATCAGAAATAAATAACTCATGCATCCATAAAATAAGTAGAGTAGGGTAAGAGAAAATTGACACAAGGATTATAGTGGTTCGGCTTATTGCAAGCCTACATCCACTCTCCACGCTGGCAACCAACTGGCTGTAATCACTATGTAGCAAATGAGAGCTTTTACAATTCACGAGCTAGACTTTTTCAGTAGAAAGTCTCTTCTACAGCTTCTCGTTGTTTCACACTGTAAGTGTCTCTCTTCGATACACAATTTTGAGCACAAGAGATTTTGAGAACAAGAGATTTTAGAGGTTCTAACTTCGAAATTTTTCTATCGGTTCTCTCATGTTTTCGAACAACTTCGACACACCTTAAATATCCTTCGTGCCTCTATAGCCGTTAGCACTTTCCAAGAATTCATCCAATCAAACCGTTGGACTGAATCAATTTAAGTGATCTTCACGTTGTCGAATATATAAGTAGAAAATAACTCGTCAATCCTACTCGCCCATACAATCAAGATCTTGAGTTTCCAAAATTAGATCCTTCCGAAAATTCACTTGGTCTTCAACGGATAAAATCCAAAGAAAAAATCTTTTGAGTTCACAATCACAGCCAGAGATATTCCATAGATAAGTTAGGGAAGATAATATCCAAATCTTAATTTCCTTAACCATAAAAATAACCTGCTATTAGCCTGGCAAAATCATAAAATCTGGATCTGACTGTCTTCAGACTTTGATTGGGTCTAGAGATTTTCAGACCGTAACTCTGGGTCTGACTGTCTTCAGATGGAAACTCTTTAGACTTAATCGACTGAGTCTTGGATTCTTCAAACTTTACTGACAATGATATTTTGTTAACTTCAAAACTTACAAGGGATTTTTCTTCAACAATCTCCCCCTTTTTGATGGTGACAAAACACCTTGGCAGATTTGCAAAATTATAACCTGCAAAGAAAACTCATGTATAAACAGAAAAATGTTAGTCCAATAACAATTATCCTCACAAAATATAATGATCCTGCAAATTCACAAATCTACAGATCCAAACAACAAACCAATGCATAATTAAAGTCATAGAAGTTCAAATAAACAACCCAACCAAAAGTTCAAAGTCATAAACAATCTAAACAAAAACAAACAAAACAAAAGTTATAAAAGTTCAAAATTCTCAAATCTGCAATACTCTCCCCTTTTTTGTCCCATCAAAAGGAGATAGAGTGGTCAAGAGTGGGTTTGAGAAAAATTTAGGGCTCCTTTGGGATGCAAACAAGATGATATTCGCTGAGATATTGCGCAGTCTGCGCGGTCATTTGATTCCACTTGAAGTCTGAGTGCATTGATTTGGTCTTGCATGGACACAGAAGTACTCAGCATTGCCTTCTTAAGGTCCCTCAGCTCATAATTCATTCCAAAAACCTGCTTTTTAAGGTCCAGCATAACATCCAATAGTTGTGAAAATGTTGTTGAGTTATCATTACCTGTACTAGGACCAGCAGACTCTGTTCTTGGAGTTTGAAAGCTCGGCGCATCCTTTTCAGCCCTTTCCCTTTCTGATGGAGAGGATTCTTTAATCTGCGGGAAGTGAGATGCATAAATGTCCTCAGCATCAGCACCTGACCTACTCACATCACTATAATGCAATGGCAATATAGTTCCTTGATCAGCAACAAATCCCCCTGTTTTGTTGCCAGTGGATGGAGTCGAATATTCTTCGCCAAAATCATTTAAGCACTGTGATGCATTTCGGCCTCTTTCCCAGAGTATTCATGAGCAAAAGATGGCTCAATTCCTTCAGCAATATCCTCCTGAGCCTTGCTCTCCTCTTCTCTCTTCCTCTTCTCTTCTCACTTATTCTTCTTCTCTTCTTCATGCTTCGTCTTCCTCTTTTCTTTGTCTCTCCTCTTCTCTCCTCTGTCTTTCTTCTTCTTCTTCTTTTCTCTTCCTTTCCTCTTCTTTCTTCCTCTCTTCTCACTCTCTTAGCTTCTTCTTTTTCCTCTGCTTCTCTCCTTACCCTCTCTTCAGCATCAGCTCTCAAACTAATTGTGCTCTTCAACTTTGTGAGAGCAAAAAGAGTCATGGCATCGTCAAAATCTTCTTCATCATCCTCATCTTGCAAAATGACTTTTCTTCTCTTTTTCTCGGTGACAGCCATGGGCTCTTTGCCCTTTCTCTTGGCAGAAACAACGGCAATTTCTTTGGAGGGAGTCTTCTCCTTCAACCCTTCCAATGCAGTGTTCAGGTCTAGAATCTTCATCTTCATCACCATTTTATAACCCACAAACATCAAGCTTAGATTGGTCAGGCATAAAGGTGCAGGAATTTCTATCTTGAAGTGCCTAAACAACTTGGTGATGAGAGACGAGTAAGGCAGTTGGCCCTTATCCTTAACCACAGTCCTGTACATGTGGAATAGGATGACATGGGGGAGAGAAAAGGGCCTGCCTTAGTTAAGAGCAAACATCAACTTTGCTTCTGTTTTGGAGACATCAGTTTTGGAGGTTGTCTTTGGCCTGAGACAAATGATAATGATCTTGTGCAGCAACACATTTGAGGCATTCATCCTAGTGTAAGATATTTTGCCTTCCACATTCCTATCATGCACAATTTCAAGAGTAGTGTATGCTGTCGACACTTTGATTGGTTGGAAACTCCCTCTTTCCACCCCAATTACATCAGCCAAAGTGTCAATATCAACAACATACTCTTTGTCCATAAAGGTGAAGGACAACCTGTTGGCATCTAGAAACAACAAGTTTGAGTAAAAGTATGCCGTCAATTCAGGATAAGCATTTGTCGCATCTGTGCAAAACTTCTCCAATTGCAGTCTTGCGAATTTCTCCCTAAGATTTACCTTAATTGAGTCAAGGAAATCAAAATCCACGCTCCTTGGATTCACAGCACCTCTTTTCAGCAACTTAGTGTACATCCGTTCATGTTCTCTAGATCGAAAAAGACTGCCTTGAGGACAAACAGTGTTCACAACCACGCCCATCCGTGGCTGGAATTGAGAGAATAGTCTCTCATCATCATCCAATGGCTGGTTTGCAGTACTATAAAGCGGATCACTAGGTATATTTTCAAGAGTTTTCTAAGCGAACCCTTTACCAACAATACCTAGATCCTCCATCTCTTTCAAGAAAATATATTCACTCTTATATCCTCTCTCCTTCAAAAAATCCTCTATCATCTTTAAGTCTGTACCCCTATCCTTCAACCTTTTATATAGATCATACACAAGCTTGGGTCTTAGGGTTCTTATCGATGCTTCCTCGGTAATTTCTTCCTCAAAATGTTGACTCGGAGTCTCCCTCTGTGGAGATTCTTCTTTGCCTATGAGGTCCACCCTGGTAGGACCCTCTTGCAGCCTCTGTGGTCCCTTTCCAGCAAGTCTTGAAGATTTTCGAGAAGACATACTTGAATCGCAAGCAAAAACTCAACTTGTTCGCAAACAAAAGATGGATTTTTGCCGAGTAAAGTAATCGAACAGGGACTGTAATGGAGCTTTTTAGGGTTTTAAAAACAAGAGTAAACGAGATGGATTTTTAAACATTGTAGTGGATGAAGATGACGATTCGAAAGTATAAATAGCAAGAAAAGATAAAAAAAAAGGAGATACTGAACCGTCGCAAAAAAAAAAAAAGAAAAGATAAAAACTGCCAATTTTGAAAAAGTAAACTGCAATTTTGAAAAAGTAAACTGCCATAAATATGTCAGATGTCGAAAATTAATGCATAAAATAGATAATATCGAAATACGCAAACAGACTTTAAGTTAGAGTCTGAAAATGTTCAGACTTTACCTCAGAGTCTGAACTCTTTCAGACCTTACCTTTGAGTCTGAGCACCTTCAGACCTTACGTTGAGTTTGAACACCTTCAGACCTTAAGTTGAGTATGACCTTTTCAAGACTCTAGTTTTGAGTCTGAATCTCTTCAAGTCTTGCGATATTCAGTCTTGAGCGAATTGATTCAAAGTGAGCTTTTTCTAGGGGCTTTGTAAATATGTACGCAATTGGTTCTTTGAATCAACGAACGAATCACCACTTCACCATTTTGAACATGATCTCTAATGAAATGATGCTTGATTTCAATGTGCTTTGCTCTTGAATGAAGTATTGGATTCTTTGTGAGGTTGATTGCGCTTGTGTTGTCACATTTGATTTCTGTGCACAATTCCTCAACTCCAAAGTCTCTCAATTGTTGTTGCATCCATAGAATTTGAAAACAGAAACTCCCAAGAGCTATGTATTCTGCTTCAGCGGTTGAAAGAGCTATTGTACCGTGTTTTCTTGAGAACCAAGATACCAACCTGTTTCCCAGTAGTTGACAAGTACCTGTAGTGCTTTTTCTATCCACTCTACAGCCAGCAAAGTCAACATCAGAATATCCAAGGAGAGTAAAGTCTCCTTCTTTAGGATACCACAGACCTAGCTTAGATGTAGTTGCGACATATTTAATGATACGCTTCGCAGCAGTCATGTGATATTCTTTAGGATTAGATTGAAATCTAGCACAAATGCAAACATTAAATAAAATATCAGGTCTAGATGTTGTAAGGTAAAGAAGTGAACCGATTATACTCCTGTATAGTTTTTGGTCTACATTCTTTCATTCTTCATCTTTATCTAGATTTGATAAGCTTGACATAGGAGTTTATGTTTTCTTGCAATTCTCCATTCCAAACTTCTTGACAAGATCTTTTGCATACTTTTCTTGGTGGATAAAAATTCCTTCTTTTGATTCACCCATCATGCTCATTTCAAATTCATTCTGCATACAACTCGAAAAATTCTTGCAAAGAGTTTCATTAGAAGAATCAAATATTATATCAAGCTTGTTCCTGAAAACCCATTTGGTACCAATAATTGATTTACCTTTTGGTTTAGGAACGAGTTCTCAAACATTATTTATTTTGAATTGATTCAATTCTTCTTGCATAGCTTCAATCCAGCTTTCATCTTTCAATGCATCTTCTACGTTTTTAGGTTCAATCTCAGAAACAAGTGCTAGAGCACTAGATTCTTCATGCCTTTTGGATCCTATACGAACTCTTTCATCAATGTTACCAATGATGAGTTCAGCAAGGTGACTGGATTTATGCTTCTAATTTGTAATTGGTTTGTCACTTTGATGAGATTCTGTTTCAGTTGGAGCTGCTGATTTGGTTTGCGGCTAAGTGTCTGAGATTTGATTTTCTTCAAGAGAATTCGTAGACGCTTGGCTAGTCTCATACTCTTCAGGTTGAGTCTAATTTTAAAGTAAGTCTTCAAACTTCATATTCATGGATTCTTCCACAATCCGAGTCCGTTTGTTGAAAACTCGAAGGCTTTACTTGTCATTGAATAGCCAAGGAAAATTCATTTATCTGATTTTTCTTCAAACTTACCGATTCGATCACTAGAATTCTTTAAGATAAAGCATTTACAACCAAATACATGAAAATAACAGACAATAGGTTTCTTACCTTTGAACAGTTCATAAGGTGTTTTCTCTAAAATAGGTCTTAGAAAAACTCTGTTTATAATGTAGCAAGCAGTTGAAGTAGCTTCAGCCCAAAAATGATGAAAAATATTACTTTCAATTAAAAGAGTTCTTGCCATTTCTTGCAAAGAACAATTTTTCCTCTCTATAACTCCATTTTGTTGTGGAGTGCATGGGGAAGAAAAATTATGTTGAATGCCACAGTCATCACAATATTTAGTAAAATCATGATTTTCAAATTCACCACCATGATCAGTTCGAACGCTTGAAACTGTATATCCTTTGTCAATTTGAATTTTCTTTGCAAATTTAGTAAAATAAGATAAAGCTTCAGATTTATTTGCGAGAAAGAATACCCAAGTAAAATGTGAATAATCATCTACTATTACCAAACAATATCTTTTACCTCAAATGCTTTGAGTTCTTATTGGACCGAACAAATCCATGTGTAATAGCTGCAAAACACGTTTAGTGGATATCTGATTTATAGATTTATAAGAATTTCTAACATGTTTTCCAAGTACGCAAGGAGTGCATAATTCATGCTTTTGATACTTCAGGTTAGAAAGTCCCCGAACAAGCTTTTTGGATGAAACTTTTGCAATTTGCTTCAAGTTGACATGTCCAAGCTTTCTATGCCAAAGAATGGCTTCATCTTGAATTGATATCAAGCATTAAGAACTGTCAGACTTTATATCCAGCAAATAAATGTTTCCATGTCTTCGTCCAGTAAAAGATTGTGAGAGATCTTTGCTTGTTCCAGAACAAGTATCTTCTTAAAAGTTGATCTTGTATCCAGTGTCGCATAGTTGACTAATACTCAGAAGATTATAGTTCAACCCTTCAACCAGAGAAACATTGTTGATTGTGAGGTTTCCTATATCACGATTCCTCGACCAACAATTTTTCCTTTATTGTTGCCACCAAAAGAGACATTTCCTCCTTTTGCATGAGAGAGTTTTGTGAAATAATTTGAATCTCCCATCATGTGTCTTGAGTAGCCACTATCCAAATACCACTTGATTTTTTTGATAGTGACCTGCATTTAAATCAAAAACTCAAGTTTTCTTTGGTACTCAAACTTTCTTGGGTCCATCATTGTTAGTACCATAAACAGTCTTTGTCCAACTCTTCTTAACAGGTCTCCAAACTTTGGGACAATCCTTCTCAAAATGTTCTAAGCTTTTGTACTTTGAACATCTAAGAGCATTTCTTCCAACAGGCTTTACAAAAACTTTTTGAAAATGGTTCTTGTAAAAAGATTTTATAGGCCTATTCTTGATTCTTTCTTTTACCTTTAGAAAGTCAATCAAAGGAATGGTTTCATGTGTCATTCCTAGACCAGATTGATTAAAATAGGGTCTTTAATAGAAAGAATTTTATCCAATTTTTCAAAACCCATTGAAAATTTCTTTGTGACTTTCAACAGATCTTCTTTCAAACAGGCATTTTCTTTTGAAAGCACAGTTTCATTTTCTTTTGAAACAGGAAGACTTTTATCTAGATTTTCAACATTTTCAACCAAATTCTTTTCTTGTTGTTTTAATTTGGAATTCTCCCTTTTTAGTTCAGAAATCCTTTTAAGAGAGCCTTTAAGACTGAGGCAAAGTTCATCAATGTAGTTCGATACTTTGGTATGAATTTTTGAATTTCTAACCTTGACATCACTGTTTGAGTCTGAGTCTGAGTCTGAGTCAGCCATAAGATAAATATTTGCATACTCTTCTTCACTCTCTTCATATTCAGTGTCACTCCATGTTTCAGCTTTGAGTGCTTTCTTGAACCTTTCTGGTTTTCCTTTCTTTTTCTTTAATAAGGGACAATTGGGTCTGATGTGTCCCTTTTTCTTACATTCAAAACAAACAACATCCTTATTGGTGTCTTCTTCATTTGACTTCTTTTGAAATCTTTGATTGTTTTGTCTCTTTCCACTAAACCTTCTTCCTTTTCTATTTAACCTTCTGAACTTTCTAATTAGAAGTGCCAACTCCTTGTCATCCAAGTCTTCTTCTGAATCTGTAACATCAGAATCATCATTAGATTTTAAAGTAATTGACTTCTTACCTTTGGTGTCAAAGTCCTCATTGAATTGCTCGACTTCATATGATTGAAGTGTGCCGACCAACTCATCTACAGAAAGAGGCATAATCCTCTGTGTTTCTCTTATGGATGTCTTGATGTGATTCCAATCTTTGGAGAGTCCTCTCAACAGTTTATTGACCTTCATTAGTCATGAGATTGGCTGTCCTTGGTTTGCTAAGCCATTTACAATTTATGTAAATCGACTGAACATATCCGTGATGGATTCTCCTGGCTTCATTTTGAAGGCTTCATATTGTCCAAGAAGGATATTGATCTTGGTTTCTTTGACTCGATCTGTTCCTTCATAAGTGACGTGTAATCTATCCCAAACTTCTTTAGCTGTTTCACAAGATGAAATTCTATTATACTCAGTAGGAGATAATGCATAATATAGAGAATAGATAGCTTTTGCATCAAGGGCTTGTCTCTTTGAGATTTCTGTTTGTGACAATCCCACTCCATCAGCTAATTCTTTCCCTGTGGTTGATGCAGCTTTAGGAACAATTCCTTTCTCTACTACGTCCCATTCCTGAGGATCTTTGGATCTTAGGAATGCCTTCATTTTGTTTTTTCATACATTGTATTCCTTTCCGTCGAAGTAAGGAGGTCTGGTATTGCTTTAGCCTTCAATCAAACTTGGAGCCAAAATACTAGTCATAGATCTTTAGCTTTAGAAATAATAAACATTTCCAATAAAATAAGCAACCTACTCTAATTCCAATTGATAAAGGATAGCAAATATACCTAGAGGGGGGTGAATAGGTGTTTATGGAATTCTTTATCAATCCTTGGCCGAAATATCTTTTAGTATGAGAATCACATCAGAAATAAATAACTCATGCATCCATAAAATAAATAGAATATGGTAAGAGAAAATTGATGCAAGAATTATAGTGGTTCGGCTTATTACAAGCCTACGTCCACTCTCCACGCTGGTAACCAACTGGCTGTAATCACTATATAACAAATGAGAGCTTTTACAATTCACGAGCTAAACTTCTTCAATAGAAAGTCTCTTCTACAGCTTCTCGCTATTTCACACTGTAAGTATCTCTCTTTGATACACAATTTTGAGCACAAGCAATTTTGAGAACAAGAGATTTCAGAGGTTCTAACTTCGAAATGTTTCTATCGGTTCTCTCATGTTTTCGAACAACTTCGACACACCTTAAATATCCTTCATGCCTCTATAGCCGTTAGCACTTTCCAAGAATTCATCCAATCAACCCGTTGGACTGAATCAATTTAAGTGATCTTCATGTTGTCAAATATATAAGTAGAAAATAGCTCGTCAATCCTGCTCGCCCATACAATCAGGATCTTGAGTTTTCAAAATTAGATCCTTCCGAAAATTTGCTCGGTCTTCAACGGATAAAATCCAAAGAAAAAATCTTTCGAGCTCACAATCATAGCCAAAGATATTCCATGGATAAGTTAGGGAAGATAATATCCAAATCTAAATTTCCTTAACTATAAAAATAACCTCTGTTAGCCTGGCAAAATCGCAAGATTTGGGTCTGACTGTTTTCAGACTTTGATTGGGTCTGGAGATCTTCAGACCGTAACTCTGGGTCTGACTGTCTTCAGACGGAAATCTTCAGACCGTAACTCTGGGTCTGACTGTCTTCAAACGGAAACGCTTGGGTCTTGAACTCTTCAGACTTAACCAACTGAGTCTTGGATTCTTCAGACTTTACTGACGATGATGTTTTGTTAACTTCAAAACTTACAAGGGATTTTTCTTCAACATTACTAAATCTCGTCTAATGTGGACTGTAAACTCACGAGAAATAGATCATGTAGCTAGAGAACGAGAAGCATTTGTAAAGTATCGTCAAATACAACCTAGAAGAAGATGGATATATGTTGGAAATAACTCGAGAGTTGAAATGAAGGATATAAGTACATGTAAATTAATTTTACATGGTGGTTGAAGCTTATTTCTACATGATGTCCTTTATGCTCCAGATATTGACGGAATTTGGTCTCCATAGTTATTCTTCTTAGCCTAGGTTATTTATTGAATTTCCATGATGATTGCGTTGACATTTTGTTTGGAACAATTTATTATGGTTCAAGTCATGTATTGAATGGTTTTATGGTATTAGATATTAACTATGATCAATACAATGTTAATTTTGATTGTTGTTTTTCTTTAATTGCATCTTCTAGTAATGTTGAGATTGATACAAGTACTTGTCTTGCTAGATTAGGTCACATTGGGTTACAAAGAATGCAAAAATTAGCTAGATAAGGCCTTTTAGGGTCATTCGTTAATGTTGATCTACCCATATATGAACATTGTCTAGCAGGAAAAGTAACTAGAAAATCATTCGATAAATGAGCTAGAGCCGAATTTCCATTGCAACTCATATATTCTAACATTTATGGTCCCTTGAATGTGAGGGAGGCATAAAGCCTCATATTTCATCACTTTTATAGATGATTTCATCCATTTCGGTTATGTCTTTCTGATCTCTCATAAATCAGAAGCATTAGACTACTTTAGACGATATATAGCAATGGTAGAGAATCGGTTAAACAAAACAATAAAGGCATTAAGAATCAATCGCAAACGTGAGTATCTATCTAAATAATTTAAGGCTCTTTGTGATGAAAATGGAATTGTACGACAATTAACTATTCATAGTACTCCACAACCAAATGAGATTGTTGAGAGAAGGAATAGAACCCTATCAAAAATGGTGAGCTTTATGATAGCGGAACCAAATTTACCTATCTCCTATTGGGGAG
This sequence comes from Eucalyptus erythrocorys, assembly GCA_014182555.1. NCBI lineage: Eukaryota > Viridiplantae > Streptophyta > Magnoliopsida > Myrtales > Myrtaceae > Eucalyptus > Eucalyptus erythrocorys. Next base: position 24,713,243 of record CM024601.1, on the reverse strand, counting down.
ATGCATTATTAATTACTGCCTATGTACTTAATCGAATGCCCTCAAAATCAGTCATTTCCACTCCTTATGAATTGTGGACTGGTAGGAAGCCAAACTTAAGTAATTTACGTCCACAGGGGTGTGCAGCTTATGTTCATTATCTTCCCATAAATATGGCAAATTAGGTCATAAAAGGAATAGATGTATCTTTATAAGATATTCTAAACACTCCAAATAGTACATGTTCATAAGTAGACAAGCTGATGGAAGTATAACTGAAATGGAGTCATGAGATGTCACGTTCTTGGAGAATGATTTTCCTAGCAGATGTGAGATTGATAAGAACTTCTAATTATATGAGATGAAAAATCCTAATAACACACCCACTAATATCGTAGAGAGAAATGAAGATTTACCTTAACATACAAGACCTGGTGAGAGTGTTGCATCGCTTGGCAAACTAAATTAAAAGAAGTTCAGTTACATAAAAGTAATCATAAAAGTATTCCACGTCTTCGTTTTAAGATTGAAGGGGAAGCATTTATGATTGCTTAGTAAGACGCTACCAAGTCTAAGACTGTTTAAGAGACTCTCTCATCCTCTGATAAGAAATAATAGATAAAAGTTTTGGAAGATGAGATGGAGTCAATGAAGGCAAATCACGTCTGGGACTTGGTTGATCTACCATGTGATCGCAAGGCTATTGGAAAAAAAAAAAGGTTTTTAAGATTGAACGAAAGACGGACGGATCCATTGAAAAGTATAAGGCTCGTTTTGCGGTGAAATGTTATACTCAACAAGATGATATAGAATATGAGGAAACATTTTCACCAGTTTTAAGATTTGTCTCAATACGCCTTATCCTAGCCATCGTTGCACATCTTGACCTTAAATTACATCAAATGGATGCAAAGACGACATTTCTCAATGGAGAACTAGATGAGGAAATCTATATGAAGCAACCAATAGGTTTCATAGTTAAAGGTCAAGAGCATAAAGTTTGCAAGCTTCATTGCTCAATATATAGCCTTAAGCAATTATCTAGACAGTGATATCTTCGTTTTTATCGAGCCATAACAACTTTTGAATTCACGATGATTGAAGAAGATCATTGTATATATGTCAAGCAATCCGAAGATAAATTTATGATTTTATCACTTTATGTGGATGATATTATATTAGCTATAAATGACAAAATTTTGGTTATCATCATAAAAGAATTAATTTTATAAGTTAAGACCGAAAAAGATCGATCAAGAAAACTCCTTGCTTTATCACAAGAGTCTTATATAATGGAGATTCTTGAACGTTTCAATATGCAGCACTATAATCTCATTGATACCCCTGTCTTGCAAGGTGAAGGCTTAAGTACTAAAATGTAACAACCCGGGTCCCATTGTATAATATTGTCCGCTTTAGACACTGAGTCCTCACGGCTTTAAAACGTGTTATACAGATTAGAGGAACCTAAGCCTTATAAACTAGCCCCAGAACTCCCCCTAAGCGATGTGGGACAACAGATATGTCTTTAGCCCCACCAGTGTACTACCAAGGCAATCTTAGTCCATCCCTCTGTACTGCCCCGGGTCTGGGTCGTCACATTTTCCCCCCTTAAGGCACAGCGCCCTCACTGTGGGCCCACATGCGATCGGGAGTCGACTTTGATACCATTTATAACGATCCAGGTCCCATTGTATAATATTGTCCACTTTGGACACTGAGTCCTCACGGCTTTAAAACGCGTTAGACAAATTAGAGGGACCTAAGCCTTATAAACTAGCCCCAGGACTCCCCCTAAGCAATGTGAGACAGGAGACATGCCTTTAGCCCCACCCGAGTACTGCCAAGATGATCTTAGTCCATCCCTCCATACTGACCTGGGCCTGGGTCGTCACATAAGATGTGTCTTAAGACTCTAGAAGAAAATAAAGAAATGAAAATTGTTCCTTATGCTGGTACGGTCAGAAGTTTGATATATGCTATAATATGTACTCAACCTAACATATGTTATGCCGTGGGGTTGGTGAGCCAATGTCAATTAAATACTGGTCAAGCACACTAGAAAGCAGTGAAAAAGATCCTAAGATACTTAAAAGGCACCATAAACTATCGATTTTGTTACAAAGAGAATGAGTTACACCTATTAGGCTATTCAAATGCTGATTGAGAAGGAGACCTGGATGAGTAAATCTACTTCTGGATATGCATTCTTGCTTAATAAAGGTGCAATTTTTTGGAATAGCGAGAAATAGATATGCATAACCTTATCTATGATAAAGGGAGAATTTATTGCGTACTCTATCACAATGCAAATAGCAGTATGGCTAAAATGTTTCTTGGAAAATTTAACTATCGTCACTGAGATTCCAAGACTAGTAATAGTTTATTGTGATAGTCAAGCAGTTATTGCCTATATGAAAGATCTCAAGTATTATGGAAAGACGAAGCACATTAACATAAAGAAACATCTTCATCAGAGATATAATAGTGCAAAAAGAAGTGATCCTACAATACATTTCAACTAATAGAATGATTGCTGATCAATTTACGAAGGTTGTTCCTAGAAACGTATTCTTAACCCACAGAATGTCACTAGAGTTACGTAAAATGTGATTTGTGATATTGTAGAGGATCATTGGTTTATGTATATGTGAACATATGTATTGTACTATTTATAAAAAAAAAAAAAAACATATGTATTATACTTGTTTATTTATTAGTGACTTGATATTTTATCAATGAATACAAATCCATTATGGGTGCGCATGACAAAATTTCTGAAACAGAAATTGATTTCTGGCCAGAAATTGATTTCTCAATTTCTATTTCCGGCCAAGTTTTTGAGTAAAGAAACCCGTTTGATAACGAGTCAAAATTTCTATTTTTGAAACAGAAATCCGTTTGATAACAGAATAAAAATTTCTATTTCTAGAATTGTTTTTTTAGAATTGTTTCTTTTTAAGTATTTTACTATGAAAGAAGTAATAAAAATGCTATTTATGATAAATAAATAAATTTAAAAATATCATTTCAGCATTTTTCTTTAAACAATGTTTTTTTCCTCTAAGTTTTGTGTATTATTGCATCAAATTAAAATAATGAATGATATTATTTAATATTTTTGTGTAAATTAATTCTAGGCTATTTTTATTATTATTTATTTATGTATTTATTTATAAAAATATATTTAATATATAACGTGTCGAAACGTGTCGAAATTCTCTATTTTTAAGAAATGATATGTCGGCGTGTCATGTCGCGTGTCGCGTGTCCGTGTCGGTGCTACATAGGGCACAACTTGCGAGAGAATCGAATTAATAAAATGGAAATTGTGCTAGAAATAGAAATTGATTATATAACAACATAGGAAATCCTCAAATACAAAATAATAGTCGAAATAATACTACTACATTACAAAAGCCAAAGATACAATTTCATGGAATTTCCGGCATATTATTATCCCTTGCCATTTTGTTGGCAATGGATTTCCTAAGCATGTCTATTTCGTTTCCCTCATCGGTCAATGTATCATTTGCAAGCTCATCCTCTGTAGGTTCAGACACGTAATACTTCTTTGTGGGATGCCATTTAACCTTAACTGAATCAATATTCAATGAACTATATCAGATGATGCACCAATTCAAGAACAAAAGCTTGTGATTAACAAGCACATAATAAAGGGTAAGCTGAAATTAGAAGTTAAAGAACAATGAATAACAAGAAAAACAGTTACATATGTGGAAATCGTATCTTCAAGAGGCATATAAAATCAGCAATCTATTATTTCTATGTATTACTAAAGCAAAAACAAGTTATCTTCACAAAAAGCATCATAACATTATTAGAAACCTCATTTCATAACATCATATCTCTTGACAGATTCTTTTTTCCTTTTTCATTTTTCAGAACTTTCAAATAAAAGATGTGGAGACACACAAGCTCGGCGACCAAACAACAAAACCAAAATCTCTCCTTGAAATTCGTATGATAGATCATCAAGAACATTACAATTGAGAAGTTCACAGCATCTAGGTTCCACTCCGTCGCCCAAGATCCCAAGAGCATACAAGACAAGCAATTTGAGGCAATTTGCACAAACAACATTTTTCAATCATTGCAAGAAAACAAAAGAATTCCTCAAAGGGTAGACGAAACCACTAGCAATGTCAAACCCATTTCTCAACGCAAGTTAATGATTTGGTGGTCAACTTTGAACTAGGTGCTTCCAACATCTACCATCACACTGGCCACTCATCCCGTTCAAGTGAGGAGACTCAGCATATATCAAACAAAGTGCAATGCAGTGACTTCATTGTCAATGAAAATCAAGTTTAACTAGTGAACAAACAAGCCACATCAAGACGCACCTTCAGATTCGAACCAAAACAAAAGTCATTTTCTTAAACACTTCTAAGAAACATTTCGTCGAGCAAGTCTCAGGCGTTTGACTGAAAGAGATATGGCATTCCGATGACCCAACACTTTGGTGTCGAGTTCATCCTACATCAATCAATCAAAGGACATCTTAGGTCGATGGAAATATTTTAGACAGGATGCTTTCACAGAAACAAACCAAACCTCGGTCTCATTTTTACAACAACACTAACTGAGGCATTATATCGACTATCGAGCACTTAAAGCACACTCACTGAAAGAGAAAGAAAGACCAAAATTGACAAGGCTCAGATTTGCGCCCAAATTTGCGACCATCAACAAGCAACAATGTAAAATAGCAGCGCACAAACAGACGGGGACGGGACTCGCGCGAACCGGACAACGACGAAGCCTAGTCCAGCGAGCCCAAAGCGAGGCAAAACAAGGCACAAAAAATGGGAAAAAGCGAGAGGGCGGTCGGCATGCTCCCAACCCGGCTCGACGGTGGCAAATGGGGGCGAGCTCTATAGATCGGACAAACAGCTCACAGCACGCCAACAATTCCAGCCACCTAAACCCTAAATCAAAACATGATAAGAGAGGCGAGAAGGGAAGATCGATCGAACCTCGTGATGGGGGAAGTTCCAGAGAAGACCGTGAGATGAGCGACGGCGAGACGAGCGGGACGACTGGACGACTGGACGGTCTTCAAACGGCGACTGCGAGGCGAGACGAGCGGGACGACTGGACGGTCTTCGAACGGCGACGGCAAGACAAGCGACGATCTGACTAGAGAGAGGATGGCGACGGCGAGACGAGCGATGATCTGACCTGAGAGAGGACGGTGACGGCAATTGGAGGTGCGGATCTGAGAGCAGAAATGGGATGCGGACAAAGGAGGCGGGCTCGACGGGACGACCGGAGGACGGGCTGAGGACGGTGACGGCAAGATGAGCGGTGATCTGACCAGCAAGAGGACGGCGATGGCGTTGGAGTCGATGGCGCTAGGGTTTTGGTTGAACTGAGGAGAGAAAGAAAAGCAAGGTAAAGTGAGGAGGAGTCGTAAGGGTAAGGGTGAAAGTGAGGAGGAGGAGATGTGAACGAAGAAGATCAAAAAAAAAAAAAAAAAAAGTGAAATAATTTCTGTTTCTATTTCAGAAATTGGAGAAGCTACAATTTCTAGCTTCGATTTCTCCTCCAAATCAATTTACGAAACAGAAATCTGTTTCAGAAATTGAAAAATCAAATTGCGTTACCAAACGGATTTCTGTTCCAAACCTGTTCTGGGAAACAGAAATCAACTGAGAAATCATTCCTGAAATTTTGTCATGCAGCCCCTATGAAACTAGTACGAACACACACACTATTGAGAAGTATGTCAATGGGTAATGATTGACTCACTTACACAAGCAATCACCTCAAGTGTTATAGATAGCATGTTGAATGAGACGTTATGTACAAATAAATACTGAAGAGCAAGTTTAGTATATGAAATAATATGTTGCCTTGATTAAAGTTAAGATGAGGTTTGTGATTTGTATATAATAAGACCGAACATAATAGTCTCAAAATCATGTATGTGTCACGGGCCGATCGAATTGGGATCGAACAGCGCGGCGACTCGGGCAACTTAGGATCACCCAAGCCAAGCCTTACTCGATCTTTCGCACAACTCGGACCGTAGAGAGGGAAAGTTTAGAGAGAGAAGCTCTAGAAGGAAAGTGAGCTTGGATTGCTGAAATGTTGGATGATTACAAATGAGGGAGGACACCCCTTTTATAGTTGAGGGCCTCGACTTATAACCTTTGATCTACTTTTCATCCGACGGGCAAGATCGCACCGCCTCAACAACCGACATAAATACCAACTACTAGCGACCAACATAAATAGAAGCTATCAACTATCAACTACCGACATAAATGAGAAGGCTTCTAGAAGATGGCTCAATGACGATCTTGTGCTCTCTTGGAAACTTCGGGGATAAGACTTGGAGATAATCCAAGTGAGAGCAGGAGGTCCTCTACGGACGTGTCACGGTCGGGCTCTGGGAACCTCTTGGTCGGTCTTCTTTCGGACCGTGACATTCTCCCCCACTCAATCGAGCGACGTCCTCGTCGCTCTCAGCTTGGTTGGCCTTCTTGGCGTGAGCACGGGCTTTGGCACGAGCTCTCTTGTTCTTGTTTCTCTTCGCTCGGATGCTCACGAACGAAGGGCCACATCCTTCTATGGTCCGCTCCGGCTTGGCATGCGACTCCACCTTCGGCTTAGGCGTGGCATGCGGTGAGCACTCGACCTCGGGGAAGAGCACTTGGATAGGCATAGAGTGTGTTGGAGTAGGATCCAACTTGACCTTTGGCTTCACCTTGGACAGCTTGTTAATGCGCATCACGGCCTTCAAGCTCTTGTCGAGACGTCGGATTGACGCGATAGTCTTGGTATCGACCACCCCCTTGATCATGGGGATCATCGACGGGCATTTTTGATCGAGGATCATGAGACACTTGGTCCTCATGTCGATCATGGCTCCCACGCTTTCAAAGAATTGCATACCAAGGATGAGATCATAATCGTCAAGGGGGATTACCTCGAACGTCACCTTTCCTTTCCATCCGCCAATCTTGACATCCACGTCGGGAGTTGCTCCTACGCCATGGAAGTCGTCCGAATTGATGGGCTTGTATGACTTCATGGATGGTTCCACACGAAGTCCCAAGGCTTTGGCTACTTCGATCGACATGAACATGTTCGACGCGCCGGTGTCGACCAAGGCATAGAGCATTCGGCCACACACTTCGACTTCTACGAAGAACATGTCCGTGTTTGGTGCAACTTCTTCTTTCGACGGCGATCGGGCTTGGACCGAGTTGACCATCCTTACAGCTCCAATCCGGATCTACCGCTTATCCTCTTTGGGTTCTTCCTTTTCTTCCTCAATGGCAAGGAGGGCGTTGATTCGGCCCTTCTTCGGGCACTTTTGGGTCCAATGTGGACCTTGGCAAATGAAGCAAGGAGAAGGCGGGGGTTGATCGAACTTACTCGTCGTGCAGTCCGATTGCGGTCGACCCCTTTGGAAGGACGGCTTGGAAGACCCTTCTCCCCATGCTTTGGCTCGACCGCCTTGATCGTGCACGCCTCGGAGAGTGTTTCTTCCTTCGTCCTCGGATCGATCCGACCTCCACGATCGACTCCTTGGTTCGGTCTTGGTGAGGTCGACGAGCGACTCGGCCACGCTTAGCACTCGCGCAAGACTACTCACGTCCCGACGCTTGAGCTCGAGAAGTGCCCATGGCTTCAACCCATCCATGAATGCTCCGAGAGCCTCCTCTTCGCTTATGTTGTGAATTTGGAGTTTGAGCTCCGTGAACTCCTTCACGTACTCTCGGATCGCACCTCTTTGCTCGAGGCGATGGAGCTTGCTACGGGCTTCTTGTTGAGCAAACTAGGGGAAAAAGTAGTCGCGGAACTCTTTCACGAAGTCATCCCATGTCTCCACGGGATTGGCACGCATCTAGTCTCATCGCACCTATTACGCCACCAAAGCATTGCGGTATCAGTAAGGAACATGGAAGCGGTTCGTAACTTGATCGCCTCGTCTTGGATGTTGGTAGCGCCAAAGTATTGCTCCATGCTCCAGACGAAGTTGTCCACCTCTTTGGTGGATCGTTCGCCTTTGAATTCTTTGGGTTTTGGCACCTCGATTTTGGGCACCACTTGAGTAGGCATCGCTCCATTGGCGATGCTCATCTTGCATAGGGCGAGCTCGGTCTTGAGCTCTTGGATCTCCACCTTCATGGCTTCGACCTCGTCCCTACATGGACCTTCTTCCTCGATCACTTGGACGCGCTCCTTCAAGACATCGATCGATGCTTCAAGGGCTTCATCCTTCTCGTGCAAAGGGGCGGTAGCTTCGTTGAGGCCGGTCGTGAAGTCTTCACGGAGCGAGGTCTCAACCTCCATGATTCGGTCTCGCACATCGTCAAGACCTTCCATGAGTTCGAGCACGGCACTTCGGACCTTCGCGATCTTCTCATCGAACGCAGCTACGGCTTCCATCGAGGCATCTCTTTTCTTTGCTCGGCCACGGGTCTCTTTGACTTGCACGGCCTCTCCATCCATGACAGCTTCTTGGCTCGACATTCCTTCGAATAGTTGGCGCTCCTTCTCCAAACAGAACTCTCCTTTGCTCTGATACCACTTATCACGGGCCGATCGAATTGGGATCGAACCGCGCGGCGACTCGAGCAACTTAGGATCACCCAAGCCAAGCCTTACTCGATCTTTCGCACAACTCGGACCGTAGAGAGGGAAAGTTTAGAGAGAGAAGCTCTGGAAGGAAAGTGAGCTTGGATTGCTGAAATGTTGGATGATTACAAATGAGGGAGGACACCCCTTTTATAGTTGAGGGCCTCGACTTACAACCGTTGATCTACTTTTCATCCGACGGGCAAGATCGCACCGCCTCAACAACCGACATAAATACCAACTACTAGCGACCGACATAAATAGAAGTTATCAGCTATCAACTACCGACATAAATGAGAAGGCTTCTAGAAGATGGCTCAATGACGATCTTGTGCTCTCTTGGAAACTTCGGGGATAAGACTTGGAGATAATCCAAGTGAGAGCAGGAGGTCCTCTACGGACGTGTCACGGTCGGGCTCCGGGAACCTCTTGGATCGGTCTTCTTTCGGACCGTGACATATGCCTGAAAGATGCTAGATACGAGTACTTAATTGGGTGCTATTGAAAACGAGCTGATATAACACTCAAGCTAAGCTTGAGTACGTGAGAAGTATGTGCCTATATTTAGGCAAAGATCAATATAGTGAATATATTTAATAAACGACATATGCTCTTATAAAAAGAGAAATTCACTATAACATGTAATTCATACTACATGTGCATTGTATGACCGACAAGGAAATGTGAGTTAAATTATACTTATTTACTCATCGTGTGAACCTTTGAGGTAATTTATAATTTACCTCATTTTGTACCCTATGTTACTTCTGATTATGTTCTCAAAGTGAAAGATCAATATTGCTACTTGAACATGTTACCGATGGTCATGAATAGATATGGCTTTATGTAACGTGTCTAGAAAAGCAGTTATTCTAAAATGGAGAGAGGCATGGGTGCGAAGGAAGACTATTGTTGTTTTACATCTATAGCATGTATTTACTAGTCGACTAATTATATAGCTTTATGTGATTGTGGATATAATTGTAAATACATTATGTTATGAGAATAGTCAAGTATAACCTTTAAGGAATATGTATATTTGGATTGATGTGGCAAAATATGTCTGGGGCACTATGAGACATCAATTGTTTATTTATTTTTTTAGGTTGTAGCCATTATGTCATCCCTAATAGGTGTATAATTTGAGCTCCCAAGTTCAAGTGTACTCATTGGTCGCACAGCTTTCTTGCCAGTATGAATTATTTCTAAAGTTGATGAATATTAAATGCCTTACATTCTTGATAGAGCACTATCAAGCCTATCATGTCCAAGTGAGAGATGTTGTATTTTATTAGTACGTCCATAATGGGGTGCAATTAAGACACACCTTTTCGTCTTGACATGTTATGATAGAGAGACACCTTTTTGAAAGGACATGAGAGTGTCATACAAAAACTTCTAAAGATAACCGTTCGTGATGTTGGTAGAAAGAATGTTCAAAAAGAAATTGTTCTCCCTCCTTCTCCTCTTTCCATCAAAGAAAAAAAATGCATTCTATTACTCCTTTACGAAAACAATTGGCATTTACGCTATGAAAATTGGATGTTTTCTTCATGACTACATCAGACCATCGTGAGGTCATATTGTTCCTCGTTCACCCGCACTTCAACATTCATTCCGAGGTAAATTGTTAATTGTGCATTAGAAAAGAGGTTAGTCATCTTCTGACGACTTTTTTCCTACAAATGCATTGATAGCAAGGACCTTATGTTACGTTGTACTATTTAGGGCTGAGCATGGTTCCCGGGTTCCCGGTTCCACAAAGCCCGGTTCCGGTTCCCGGTTCCCTTTTTTGGGAACCGGCGTTCCCGGTTCCGGTTCCCGGTTCCCATGGAATGAGAACCGGGAACCGGAACCGAAACCGGTCAAAATTTAAAAAAAAAAAAAAAAAAAAAAAAAAAAAAAAAAAAAAAAAAAACCCTAGCCCTTCACTCCTCCCAACGTAAGATTCCCCTTTTGTCGAAATCTTCCCCCTTCCCTTTTCTTTCTCTCTCTCTTTCTTTTCTCCCCTTTTTCCTCCTCACGTCACTTCCTTGCCCCCTAACTTTTTTTCTTTTCTTCTCTCTCTCTCTTTTCTCTTTCCCCCTCTCTCGGCCAAAACCCCCTTATTCTCCTCCTCCTCCTCTTCTTCTTCTTCCTTCCTCTCACTGGCTGCTGCTTAACCCACCACCACGCCGCCGCCCCACGCCCTACTCACCACCACCTCTTGGCCACCGAACCACCACCACCCACCGTTCGTCCGACGAGCCATCTCGCCGTTGAGCCCGACGAGTTGTCGCGCCATCCGTGCCGCCCCTCGACCCCTCTCGGCCCCTCGACACTCACTCGGCCCCCTCGACGCCTGCTCGGCCCCCTCGACGCCCTTGACGCTCGCTCGGCACCCCCTCGACGCCGCTCGGCCCCTCAACGCTGCACGGCCCCCTCGATGCCCGCTCGACGGGAAGACCAGCACTTTCGTCGTTGACACCGCTGCTGGACGCCGCTCATCCCCCAGTGGAGGCCGCTTGCTCGCCAGGCCGCTCCCTCGACGCCGCTTGCCCAGCCACCCTCCCGACGCCGCTCGCCCCTCGCCCAGCCGCCCCCGACGCCGCACGTCGCTCGCCCAGAGGAGGCCTCACCTCGGCGGCTGCGAGCGAGGTTGGAACTTTTTGGCCACAACAAACTTGAAGAGAAGAAGGCATTGAGATCACTCATTTGTTTTAGGGTAAAATTTTTTCCTCTACCGTTCGTCTCTTTTCTTTTTTAGGATAAACTTGAGTTTTTGTGAAAGATGGTATCCATTTGTTTCCGATTCTTCCTTTGTGGGGCAAGCCTCCAGATTGGCAAGATTTCATAGGCATCGTCACTTTTCTGTTTATAAACTCTACCATTAGCTTTATCGAGGAGAAGAATGCCGGTAACGCTGTGGCTGCGCTTATGGCTCGTCTCGCTCCCAAAGCTAAGGTATGGGACTGTGGCAATATGTTCTGTTAGTTGCACTCAAGTGATCTTTGGATGTTCTTTGATATTTTGATGTTGTGGAATGGTTGTGGTGATTCACACGTATGATGCAAGTACTTAGAGATGGAAGATGGGGTGAGCAGGATGCTTCAATCCTGATCTTTGGCCATTATGATCACAGACCGATCCATCTTCTCAAAGATAAAAAGACTACAGCATTTGTCAGTAGAAGGATAGCCAGTTGAATTTATTTTTGTCACCATCTTGAAAATAAGTTGATTCCTTCTATGAAGAATACTCGACTGAAGATTTGATAGCTTTCCTGCCTACTAATATTGGTTTTTATGCTTTACCTTTGTGAGACTATGAATTCACCAGTGACTTTCGCTATTGCAGCTGAGGAATCTTCTGATGTACATATTTCTAAGTGTCCTTATTTCCTGATTTCTGGTACATCACATGGTTTCACAGCAAAGGATATGTGGTATGAAATTAAAAAGATTAGTCATATAATCCCTCTGAATCATTGGGCTTATTGAAGCCTCATTATCTTGTTGTATCATCAACTTAACGATGATCTTGAAACATATAAGATGCTGGAATGTAGATATGTTTCATTGCAATAAAGAATTCTATTTCTTTGTTTTGTTGGATGCTCGACCATCCTTTGGAGTAGTGCATGTTGATTTATGAGGGCTTTAGCTAAAGAAAGCATGTAGCATAAAAGAATTGGAACTGTAACTTTGTCGGCTCAGCTGACCCTTCTTACAGTTTCCTTTTTCCCGCTAGGTCGCTAAATAATAAATGTGAATCTCTTTATCTGAAAATTAAAAAAAAAAAAAAAAGGAACCTGTTGGAACCTGGAACCGACCCTGGAACCTGTGACAGGGTAGGTTCCAAGTTCTTGATTCTGGCGGGTAGGTTCCAGGTTCCAAAAAATGAGGAACCTGTAGCCGAGCGTAGGTTCCAGGTTCCATACGGAACCGAACCGGAACCGGGAACCGCTCACCCCTAGTACTATTGGCAAATTGAAGCAACCTTGTCAACACACCTCTCATTTAACTTTTATATCATTTGTATGCTATTTGGATAAAAAATATCACTTACAATAGCATAAACTAAAGCTACTCTCCACTATTATTGGGATGGATATTAGGTAAACTGGTTATTGCATTTTTTGTCATTTTTTAAAGATGAGCAATCCGCATCTATTTAATCATAAGTTATATTATTGCAGTTATATTATTGCAAGGTGAATCCTCAGAGAATGGACACCATATCTGCCAACATGTGCATTATATTCACTTTTGAGCAAGCATAAGCTAGTATCTTTTATTAGAATACATCCAAATTCCACTTCTTCTTTTTTTTTTTTTTTAATGTCCTTCTACTGGATGTTCTATTTGATTTTTATGAGAATATATTTTGGATGAATCTTGATTATGATTGTCATGCTTTTGATAAACCGTGGCAATGTTCTCAGGGAAAGGAATCCTGACGACGCAAAGGAAAATTCGATATCACTATTGTTTCAATCCATTAAAACATAATCTTTTAGCATGATGGAACAACGATTATCCCTCAAATTTGATGAGGTTTTAGAGAGAGAGAGAGAGAGAGGGAGACCAACCTTTCGAAGTTATAAGAAGACAAGAACATGAGGTCGAGCTCTTAGGAGAGATGATCGAGAGAATTGTGGACGGGGCAAGGTGTGGTGGCAAGTTCGTCGGAGGGATGCAATTGATCTCCATGTCGGAAATAGGCGAAGGCGGAGGTGAAGGCAAAGGGTGCTCAAGACCAACTACAACCGAGGGGCCTCCTAAGGGAGGTAATGTGCTAGAGGCAAATGACTGGCGATGCTTTTGGGGAGACAAAGGAGGAGGAGAAGCATGAGAACCCTCAAGTCTCGACTATCGACCTTGAGGACATAGAGTTCAAAGACCCCACGGTGAGGGAGAGGTGCCACAAGGAGCTTAGGAAGGCCACCACTGACTGGGGCGTCATGCACCTCATCAAGAAGGCTGGGAAGGTGTTCTTCAACCTCTCAATTGAGGAGAAGGAGAGAAGGTGGGACGTTGGGAGAAACAAATAGAGAAAGCGTCATCCGGGTTGGGTGTCCTTCTCTAAGAGAGAAGGTGAATGCGGAGGGGTGGGACATGTGGAGAAAGAAACAAAGGAAGCGTTCAATCTCTCTCTGTCTAGGTTGTTCTTCTACGAGGAGAGAGAAAGAGAAAAAGTCTTGAAAATTCAAGTGAGGAGAGAGAAATTTTTAAGCAGGAGTTGTGCATTTATTGACCCATCCTTTCTTCTACTAGCCAAGTTGAGCCAGGCCAACCGAGAACTAGTCCTTCTATTTTTCAACAAGTCCCACTCACAGGACACGTGTCAATATTTGAGTGGCAAATGCGCGCCACATCAACAGATAATGTAGCACTCTCATACTATTGAATATTTTCTCCCAAAAAAGCATTTCAACACTCGGCCAGGTTGAGCAAGACCTCTAAAGGATCAAGCCCGAGCGAGGCACGTCCAATGACCTAAGTGAAATGAGACCTCTTTTCCTTTCCCATTTCATGTGCCTCTCTTGTCCCTAGCAAAGTATGGTTTCCAGCTTTGAAATAAGAGCTAGCCCAAATCACTTGAATCAATTCGATCCTGACCAATTCAAGCCAAACCTTGAACTTTTTTTATTACTATTTTTGGCAATCTATGACTAAATTATCTATCAAATTACTCTTAATATGCCATTTTAGGTAACTAAAATTTAATTGCTCAGATTTTTTTAATTTAATAAAAACACTAAATCGATACACTTCGAATTTAATTGGATATATTTTTTTATCCATGCATGCGGTTGAGGCATATTCTTTTTTTTTTTTTTTGGTAAAGGTAAGAATGTATAGATAGCTTTAACCAATAATACAAAGAAAACCGGCGCCAAATCAATCACTCATAGTGACAAGTTAGAATGAGTGAAAGGGAGCTGATGCAAAAGGAGGACACCCGAAAAGAACGGGAAGCCAAGAAACAAACCAAGAACCTAACGAAGAAACAAGCAAAAGGCCAGAAGGCACTAAACAGGAGGACCAAAGACGGAAGAGTCAAAACCCCAACACACTGGAGCCTCCTATTTCTTGAGTTATCCACCACATTTCTGAAGATAAGCACCTTGTCCTTGACCACTTTGATGAGATGATTCTTCAAAGCCAGCAACTCCAAAGTCTCCCAGGAAGGATAATGCTATTATGCTTCTTCCAAATCAAGTGGCACATGGCACCAAATGAAAACCTGGCTATGCAATGGAAAAAACCCTTGCCAGGAAGAAAATTCAAAACCCATAAGAGGTTTTCCGACCAAGATTTGTTTCTCCACGGAAGGTTACATCTCGCGGCCCAAAAAAATGCAAGACTAGCCGAGATGTGGCAATCAAAGAACAGGTGATCAACAAAATCGGGTCTGACATTACAAAAAGCACAAAGCCTACTACTTATTCTACCATAAGAAAGAAGAAGAGCCTAGGTGGGAAGGCGATTTCGAATAATAAGCCAAAGGATGAATTGGCATCTCGGAGCAATCGAATTGTTCCAAATGAGCGAAGCCCACGGGACACGATCCTTCTTCCTCCTAAGATATCCCATGCTAAGGCTATCATGAAAGCACCGAATGAACTTCCAAGCCAGGTAAACTTATCTGGGGTTTGAGAAAGGATCGGAAGGGAATAACCACCAGCTTCCAATACGGTCCTAAGCTCACCACCAAAAGGGGAATAGAGATCCGCTAGAGTCGCTTGTTTGGAGAAACCTGAATTATCAATGAAGGAGTTCGATAAAAATAAGTTTAGAGGGCCTCTCGGGTGCCAATGGTCAAACCATAAAGACAAAGAAAAGCCATCACCAACTTTCCATAAGAAAGACAACCGAAACTCTCGCCTCAATTGCAAGATCTTCTTCCAGGCCCAAGAACAAACAGATGGAGTGCGGGAATTCCAAAAGTTCTTCTTTAAAAAGATCGTATGGATCCATATACACCACAGCAACTCCTTATTAGTAAATAGAATCCAAATATACTTGAGCATCGCAACTTTATTGTAATCCCGCAACCTACGTATGCCCAAACCTCCTTCAGCCTTAGGGAGGCACACTTCCTCCCAAGAAACTTTAGCCCCACCTTGGCCAAGCGTGGGACCTTTCCAAAGAAATTGCCTCAAAATTTGTTCTATGCAATCAAGCACCGAACAAGGAAGAATAAACACACTAGCCCAATAACTTTGGATAGAGTGAAGGACTGACCTTATCAATTGGAGTCTACCAGCAAAGGAAAGAAACCGCTGAGCCCAAGATTGGACTTTGGCGGTGATGCGGTCAACAAGTGAGATGCAGTCCGTCTTGGCAAGCCTCGAAGTGATGATCGGTACCCCCAAATACCTCACCGGCAATTTTCCTTCCTGGAATCCAAGTGCCATAAGGATATCGTTCTGAAGAGTAGGGGACCCGCCTGCAAGGAAGACCTCACTTTTGCTTGTATTCGGCAGCAAACCACTCCAAGAAGAGAAAATGTCGAGGCCTCTTTTAAGCAAGGCCACAGATGCGCAGTCAGCCCGACAAAATAAGAATACACCGTCTACAAAGAATAGATGAGAGCTGTTCATAGATCTGCACCTCCAATAAAACTTAAAATCCAGGTGAGAGGTGTGAGAGCTAAGGATCCTCGAAAAAATCTCCATCACCAAAGTAAAGAGATAAGGCGACATCGGGTCCCCTTGTCGTAGGCCCCAGCCACCAGAGAAGAAACTGTGTAGCTCCCCATTGATGGAGATGGAGTATTTAGGCGTCCGCACACAGACCATAATGAGCCGAGTCATCCAGGTAGGAAAACCAAAAGCTAAAAGGGTTAACTCAAGAAAATCCCAATCAACCGTATCATAAGCTTTCTAAAAGTCTACCTTGATCACACACTTAGGCAAGTGAGGGTCCCGATGGAATCCTACAAAAAGCTCTTAGGCCAACAGAATATTATCATTTATCCTCCTTCCTTTGACAAATGCATTTTGGGAAGGGCTGATCAAATCCGGAAGCACGGCAGCTATCCGGTTAGCAAGGATCTTGGTGATAATTTTATATGAGGTATTGCAGTAAGCTATAGGTCTAAAGTCAGACACCACACAAGCATTAGGGACTTTAGGCACCAAAGCAAGGATAGTGTTGTTCACCTCACACAGAAGATTGCCTGAAGAGAAGAAATCCTTGACCGCATCGAGGATTGACGGGTCAACCGTCTCCCAAGAACTCTTAAAGAACTCAGTAGTAAACCTGTCTGGGCTAGGAGCCTTTCCTCTAACAAGGGAAAAGAGAGTATCACGGATCTCAGAATCAAGTACAGGCTGAGATAGGTCACTAACCTGCACCTCAGTAAGTGGACGCCTAATAAGTGCCTACAACTCTGGCAAAGAAGGCTTCGCAAGGATAGCTGTAGGCGTTGGAAGGTCTATGAAATAAGAAACAAACTTGCTGCACCCTATCCGGATCAGTAACCAACAAGCCAGAAGGATCCTTAACGGATAAAATTCTGTTTCGAAGTTGTCTTCTACTCACCGAGTGGTGAAAGAATTTTGTATTCTTATCCCCTTCCTGAAGCCAACGAATCCTGGACTTTTGTCTATAAAAACTCCTCTTGACTTCGAAGATCAACAAAGTACCGACGCTGTTTTTTCTCCAGCTCGACAAGCGTAATGCTGGTCGAGTCTTGATGGAGGGCATGCTGAGTAAGCTTCAGGGCATTCCTTGCTTCAGTCGTTCTCACAAAAATATCCGAAAAAGACTCTCTGTTTAGCTTCTTAAGACGGCCTTTAAGAGCCTTTAGTTTATTGACAAGCCTGTACATTGGAACGCCAGCTCCAGGGGTGTCCCAGACTTGCTTTACAATAGAGTCGAAATTCGGATGCTTCATCCAAAAGTCGAAGAACTTAAAAGGCTTTCTTAAATGAATCGGGTGCAGCACTCTAACCACCATGGGGGTGGGATCAGAGATACCCGATTCAAAAAACAAGCTTTAGAGAAAGAGAAGTCGAGTCTCCACTTTAAATTCACCAAAACTCGATCAATCTTCCTTTGCTTCCGATTCACTTCACCCCAACCGAGGTTGACCAAGTAAACCGAAGGCCAACATATCTGAGATCCTCCAAATCTGTTTGAGCCAAACAATCGCCGAACTCATCGAAGTAAGGAATCCAGGTGTCTGAGCTTCCCAAACGGTCAGTCGGATCTTTGATTGCATTAAAATTCTCTGCCACCAGCCAAGGCGAATCCTGCAAAAGGTTGTTCTTCTGAACAAGGTCGACCCAAAGGGGTCGACAGCACAAAAAAGTATGCTCGCCATAAATCACATAAATATAACAACCCATACTCAAAAACAAAGAAGTCAGGCGTCCATGGATAGCCTGAGCATTAGATGAAGTCATAACAAAATTAACCAGAGCAGGATTCCAGCCAACCCAAATCCTATCACGAGGAGAAAAACCATAATTCGCCTCCCAAATCCAACCAGACAAAAGGTTCGCAGAGATGGACTAGAAAACAGACTCCGGGACCTTCGTCTCGAAGATACCAACAAAACAGAGGTTATTCGAAGAAACCCAACTTCTTATTTCAACCCTCCTCAAGGGATTCGTAAGTCCCTGAATGTTCCAAAAACCTATAAACATCCAAAAAACTAGAGAAGAGAAATTACCTCTTCTTGCTAGGCCCGCGTCGATTGGGAATCGAAGCAGGCATGGCAGA
Source organism: Eucalyptus erythrocorys (assembly GCA_014182555.1). NCBI lineage: Eukaryota > Viridiplantae > Streptophyta > Magnoliopsida > Myrtales > Myrtaceae > Eucalyptus > Eucalyptus erythrocorys. The sequence continues at coordinate 24,694,932 of CM024601.1, read as the reverse complement.
AGGGGAGGGATCCGGGCATAAGGACAGCAGCTTATCTTGAATGGAGAGAGGTTTGGCTGATCAGGCGGAATGAATGGAGGTGGAGGGCAATCCAGAAGGTCGTCCTCCTTAGAGAAGTTGTACCCATCACTCTCCGGACCACCAGCATCCTCCTTCAATGTCAGCCAAGCAGAAGGCGCACCAGGAGGGTCTGATCTACCCACAAGTGGGAGAGAACGACCACTTCTTGATCAATCGATAACATCCACTCTTTTAACTTTTTGATGTTTGATCATTAATTTCAATTTGTTTATTTCAAATTATTTCAAATCTGTAATTATAATTTTAAATTTCTAAAGTTTTTCAAGCCGATTCAATGAATAAAAAATCGACCCAAACAATAACTAGGACTTGATCCAAGTTATGCCCAAAAAATTACAACTTTTGGAATGCTAAAATTTTCAAGATTTCTATTTTCCGAATCTATTCTTTTTGTCATTTTTTTTTTTTTTGCCAAAATTTTCCAATTTCATTTGGAAACGAGTTTGATATCCATATCTGTCCGTTCTCAAAGGAAAACATAGACTTCAAACTCTCAACTTAAAATCCCCAACATGGTTTTTTTTTCTTTTTTTTTTTTTTTGCAGTTTTTTTTTCCAAACTTTAATTTCCTAAATCTTTTAGCACCCCTATTCCGTCAAGTCCCAAAATTGATGACATTGTTCCGTACAATACTGTATAAGAAATCCCATAGAGAACTGGCCTCTTTCTTTTTCATTTGACAATTTCACCGCCTTAAAAAAAAAAAAAAAAAAAAAAAAAAAAAAAAAAAAAAAAAAAAAATCTGAAAGCAAATTGAAAATGCACATCTTCCATTCCCTTCCCTTCCTTTCAATTTGCGGAGAGATTACAAACCCAGACAACAAAAATCACAGCAAAACGGAGAGAACATCGAATCGGAGCAGAAGAACAATCGCGGATCGGCCGAATCGTCGAAACCCAGAAGAGCAAGAGAGAGCATTGCTCACGCGATCTTGGAAGGAACGGCGGGTGCGGCGTCGATGGGCTTCTTCGGCTCCGAATCTAGGGGGTCAGGGCTAGGGTTGGGAGCGATCAGAGGGGCGCGAGCATTGCCGTCGCGGTCGTCGTCGGGGTCGTGATCGGGGTTGAGGGACCGGTCGATGGCTTCCCGGCCTCGTTCGAGGCAAGGCTTGCAAGCGATCTCGATGGCGATCCAACCCAGCACCACTCCCGCGATCGCTATGAGCGCGCTCGTCATCGCCGCCATTTTTGTTGCTCCCCTTCGGCACGGAGAGATGAGAGGGACGGCGAAGAAGACAAACCCCCCGCAGACCCAAAGGCAGGCTCGAAACGGTGCGAATAGCGCTTCCGATACGAATGGGAATGGGGACCGAAATAGAAGACCTACCACTCGCAATGACAGAGAGAAAGAAGATGCCGGGTCCGATTTCAAAGTAGCCGAAATCGTGGTCCCCTCGCACCCTTTTAAACCCCCCTTGCCTTATAGTAAATTACAAGATTGCCACGTTGGGTGTGAGTCGGAATTCATTCGGACCGAGAGCGGGTCCAAACATGTTGAAGTGAAGTGGTAAGAAGATGCCGACCCAAAAAAAAACGAAAGAAAAGTGGTAAGAAGATGTCAAAACTAGTTATTCTTTTATCGCTAATTTCAACTTAATACTGTGGACATTTGATTTTAGTCGACGCATCATTAAAAGGTAAAAAATCGAGATTTGGATTTCTGATCGCAACAGAACTCCATCTTTCGACTAAAAAGTGTCGTCTTTCATTTCTTTCTTTTGTATTGTCGTTTTTAAGTAATTTCTAATTCATTTTCAAGAAAAATCTAAAAAGTCAAACGATTGACTTTTTGGTCAACCCCGGGTCAAAAAATTGACATTTTACCCAAAAAATTTCATTTAGCTTTAATTTCACTTTTGTTAAATCAATGTCTTAAAAATTCAAAGATTTGACCAAAAAATCAACATTTTAGGAAAAGTCAACTAAATAGTTGACTTTTTTTATTAAACATTTAACCAAAAAAATACACAAATACACAAATACATTTCTTTTAATGCCAATTTGACTTTTGTGTTCGATTAAGAATATTGATTTCGAATTTTTCGATTTTAGGTTCGAATTGATCAAAAATAAAATTACTTTTATTCTAGTCATAATTAAGTATAGTTTCATCTTTAACATTTGGCTTAGGGACTATCTAAAATCTGCTTGAATATTCAATTTTGCGATTTATCGAGTCAAAATATGAATTGCCGTTTTAAGCCCTAATTAGGAAACCAAATTCAATCATTTGCAAACGAAAGATTGTGTCTCACTCATTTCCTTAACATAAGTCCAAATTCGAAATTGATTTTGTGAAATTCACACCAGAACATATCAATTTAAAGAATTTTATCCTCCCAAGTATTAGAAAATCAAGCAATTAAGCTTCAATCGACAAAATTCGAATTGACCCATTTATGACTATAATTTAATTTCATGAATCTAAGTCCAATTTTAATATTAGGCTTAGATCCATTTTTGACCTAAGCTCAAGCGTTTCAATTCAAGATCAATTTAAATATGATAAGTAATCTTACATATGGGTAGCTCATTAGACAGGGCAATTGTGACACCAATTGAGTTCAATTTTAGTTAATTTGCAATTTTGCCCATTGAATTGCAAATTTTTACCATTTTATCCCTTTAGACTAAATTCAAAACACCCATAGTTTCGACTCATTATTTTTCATGACAATCATTCAATTAGATCAATAAAAGACCCCTAGATCACGTTTATAAGGTTTGATTAGCTTAATTATATTTTAATTGGCCAATTTCTTCTTTAAAATGATAAAATTCCTCTTCAATTTGGTCCTTTAGGGTTCAAATTGCATAAATTTTAGATCCACAGGGGTCCCAAGTGAACAAAGTATCCAAAACCGAACCAAACCGGTCAAGAACCGATCAAAATCTGGCCAAACTAGACCAAACCATTCTGACGGATCTGATTGCCCGCTAGCGAGACTAGTCAATTCAGGCCCTTGCCAACTGGTTCTTGGCCTTCGACCATCGATTTTGAAACCCTCTCAATGCCAATTTCACTTCTACACCTTCAATTTCCCAAAATTTACAAATTGGTCATCGAATTTCATTAAATTGCAAATTAACCCCTAATTGGACATTTTGACGCAATTCCCGATTCTGGCTTGATTTTTTTGCAAATCAAACCCACTAGATCAATTACCTAATACCTCGAGATCATGATGGAGCCCTTGAAATCAATTTTTGACTATTAGATCGAACCAACGGCCAAAATCGCTTAATGTGGGGAGTATATAAATGAAATGTTCCTCCATTTCCTTTGGGGCTTCATTTTGCACAAAAACTCTCTCTCTCCTCAGTCTCTCTCTCTCTTTTCTCCCTCTGAACTCCCACACAAAATGGATCTCTCTCTCTCTCTCTCTCTCTCTCTCTCTCTCTCTCTCTAGTTTTGGTCCATCTCTTGGACCAATTTTGTTCTAGGAACGAATTGGCAGTCGCTGGAGCCCCAAAGCATCCAAGCTGCTGGTGATCTACAATTGTAGAGGTCTTTGACCTTGCTGTGGTCAAAGGTAACCAGATCGGTTGCCGGATCTTCATCGGCGGCCTGATCTTTGTCGACGAGTCAAGGTCGGTCTATTTTGGACTGGTTCTTCGTTTTTTCCTTAAGCCGGTGGTTTGATTGATCCCAATCTAATTTGTGGTGGTCTAATCTGCATTCTTGGAATCCTGATCATGATCTGGCGGCTTGATCCAATTAATCACGATAAAAACCAACGAATAGCCCCCAATTGTCCAAAAAGTCCTAATCTATTTTACAGCAACCGTTTATTCCTAAACTTTTCAATTTTGTTAATTTAGTCATAAACAGTTCGACGATTTTTCAATATAGTATATGCAGCCAATTTTGGTCAAAAATTGCTGATATGACAGTCCAATCAACATTGAATATCTTATGTGGCATGATAGGCGCAAACCTTAATAATTTTTGCAACTTTTAATAAATTATCTAAATTTGTTATAAATTCACTTTTTTTCCTTTACTTTTCTCTCTTTTCTTTTTTCCTTCCACCATTCATATTCTCATAAGGGCCGGCGACCTTCTTTGGTCGGAGATGATGAACAATAGAAAAAAAAAAAAAACTAAAGAATATAAAAAAAACTTTAAAAAAATTTAAAATAAGTTGTAAAAGTTGTCTATGTTAATGCCAACCATATCAAATAAGATGGCTAGGAGCCATGTTAGTGATTTTTGGTCTAAATTGCCCAGAAGAACTACATTGAAAATTGTCAAAAGATTTAAGATTAAATTGATCAAATTTAAAAATTTAAAACTAACTTGGTCATCTTATAATAAATTCATGACTTTTTAGATAATTTTCCAGCTAGACATGCTTGTACTCGTAATATCAACTAAACTAACATTTCTCCATCTTTTATCTAGTATGGCTGCAATCAAAGGACCATCGGAAGATGATGAAATAGTTGTATTAGTCCTATTTGGATTGGTATAGCCGTATGTAGCTCTCGTTCTTTCTCTTAATTTTCTAATTTTTTTAGGTTTAGATTGGTATAGCTAGGCCGGACCAATTTTTTCATTGAGAAATCAATATAAACATCTTCTCTTCTTCTTGTTCTTCTTTCTTCTTTCACTCTTGTTCACAGGTACTGTTATTCCCCTGCCTAGCACGGGGCCATATGCTTCCCCACTAGACCTCACCCGCCAACTCTCCTCCTGCGGACTCACCTTCACCATGTAGGTCACTCCCAATAACCTCCCTCTCGTTAACCCTCTCCTCTCGGCCCACCCCGCCGTCCAGCCCTCGTCCTCCCCTCCCTCCACCCCAAACTCCCTTTAGGCGTCGAGAGCATCCACGACATCGGTCGCTTCAGCAACGTCCCCATCATCTTCACCCTCCGTCTCCCCCTCGCCCAGGTTCATCTCACACCCCAACCCTCACGTGGTCATCCTCTCTAACTTATTCCTCGGCTGGACCCTTGACTTGGCTGACGAGCTCAGCATCCACCGATTTCATTGGAACACCCGAGAAGCAGACTGGACCAATCGGTCCAATCTGGTCCGTTTTAAGATCAGGTGGTCCAGTACTGGTCCTTATCCGGTTCTTGGTTCTTGGGTGGGATCGGACTAGGCCATAAATCGATCACTCCTAAATATGAAATGATGGGAGAGGTAAAATTGGAACTCAAATGATAATATTGTTAATAGAAACCTATATTGGATGCAACTTAAAAAGGAGTGAGAGATGTGAAGATGTTGATTGTAGGTTCTCAAAAATAAGGAGACAATAAATATATAAATTAAAAAAGTGAAAATCAGTTTGGAAAATTTTCGATAATTCTTAGATTAACCTTTCTTCTCCAAAGTTTGAACTGTTGAAAAACCGCTCAACGATGTATTTATTCTTGAAATATAAAATGTATTCCATATCTCATTTTAACAGCTTAAACTTTGAAATAAACGGATTGATGCATAACTTTAAGTTGATATGAGATCTTGAGTTTGATTGACGAGGACCCTTACAACATGCATAATGGGCTTTAAAGATTCTGTCCCAGCCCGCATTGGGTTTGCATGCATGAGGCCTTTGCCATCCAATCCGTCTTTGCTCGAGGAGGGAGTACTAAGATACAAAATCATCATCACACTTCAATAGTAGAAGCTTTTAAAGGGGAAACGTGAACCGTCAAGTCCATAACCTAATCTATGAAATGCAATCAAGTCACAAATATTTGATTCAATGAAGTAATATAACATTTTTTTCAAAATGTGAAATGAAAGATATGTTTACTAGAAATTCTAAAATTTATTATGAAATTGTAATTGAATTCTAAAACTTGTAAAAAGTGTAATCAAATTCTCAAACTTGTCAAATTGATTCAATCAAGTCATAAAGTAAACATCGTCAATTTAACTAATGAAAAATACCGACATGACTTTTTAAATTAATTTTATTTTCCAGATGGCATTTTGAATCAATTTTTATTTTCCACGTGGCTTTTTTTTTAATTTTTATTCAATTTTTTAAAATTAGAATTAAAAAATAAAAAGAAAAGCTAAAATTTATATAAAAAAACAAAACTGTAAAAAAGAAAAATAGAAGAGAAAATGGTAGTGGGCACTTCAGCGCGCTGCTACGTATCATTAGAGGGGCTCGCGATGGTCATCAACTCTAGATGAGGGTGGTCGGCCCTCACTCAGCTCAAAGCAAGAGCCGACAACCCTCACCAGGCTTGGGCGAGGGCACCTAGATCTGGGCACACCGGCCCTCACAAGGGCTTGACGACCATCACCTACCTTGGGCAAGGCCTCACTAACCCTTGCCAAACTTGCGTGAGGCCTCGTCAACCCTCACCTAGGGTCGGCGAGGCTCGTCCAGATCTAGGTGAAGGGGTGATGCCTTGCCTAGATCTAATGAGCTTCGCCAGCCATGAGTGAGGGCTAACAAGGCGTCACTCAAGGTGGGCGATGGTCATTGGCCCCTCATGAGGGCTGGTGTGCCCAAATCTAGGTGCCCTTACTTGAGCCTAGCGAGGGTCACTAGCCCTCGCTCAAGGCCGATAAGGCCTCACCTTGGCCAAGTGAGGGCTAGCCAGCCTCGCCCAAGGCCAACGACTATCGCTGGCCCCTCTAACGATGGGTGGCAGTGGCGAAAGCATCCAAAAGCAACCTTGCCATTATACAATTGTTTTTTAATAAATTTTAGCTTTTCCTTTTTATATTTTAAATCCATATTTTAAAAAAATTGAATAAAAATGCCATGTGGAAAGCCCCATCAGCATTTTCCGTTAGTCAGATTGTCAATGTTAACTTATAAGACTTGATTGCACCAATTTGACAAATTTTAAAACTTGATTGTACATTTTTTTGTAAATTTTAGGATTTAATTGCACTTCCGTAATAAGTTTAGGACTTCTAGTGAACATACAATATGCAATCAAGTCCTTTTGATAAACGGTCATTTCTCAGTGCCAAATTAAAATTCGTTGGCATCACATCCTTAGGTGCACTTTCCACCATAAGGTTCAAGACTTAATTACCTATTTATTGAAAGTTTATGAATTAATCGAACCAATTGAAAACTTTGAGACCATTCCATATTCCATGTATAAGGATTAGGACTCACGGTGCATTTTTCCCGCTGTTCAAGTAAGTGAGTACGCAAATGACTTCAAGTTTTATAGAATACTTCTAAACTAAAATCATGTGAAAGAAATGTCGAGTGTTAATTCTGTTGTCGTACAAATTAATGGGGGCCCCATCAAGCAGATGGCAACCCGTGGTCCATTAGTAGAACATGGGCAAATCTATCAACATCTACGATTAGCTCATAAAAGATTCGGCAATCGTCCCTTTCACTGCTCCATTCATATATAGGAAGCCTTCAACCCGAATGTCATGAGCATCTCCCCCGAAAACAGCAACAGGATCATGAATCCGCTCGATCCTGATGAGTTCAGGCGTTAGGGACACATGGCCATAGATTTCCTAGCTGCCTACTACAAAAAAATCGAGAAGTACCCGGTGGTTAGCCAAGTCGAACCAGGATATCTTTCCAAATACCTCCCGAATTCCGCTCCATCCGATCACGAATCCATAGAAACCATTCTTTATGATATAGATACATCGTGCCAGGTTTAACTCATTGGCAAAGTCCCAACTTCTTTGCCTACTTCCCAAGCAACTTTGGCATCCCTGGGATGCTCGGCGAAATGCTTTGCACCAGGTTTAATGTGGCAGGATTCAACTGGTTCTCATCCCCCGCCGTGACTGAGCTTCAAAGCCTAGTCATGGACTGGCTTGGGAAATTGGTCAATTTGCCTACACCGTTCCTTTTCTCGGGACATGGTAGTGGAGTCATTAAAGGAAATACTTGCTAGGCCATAATTTGCATCCTGGCTACTGCAAGAGATAAGATCCTAAGACGACTAGGACATGATTCTATCACAAAGCTTGCCATCTATGGATCCGACCAAACACATTGTTCATTCCAGAAAGCAGCTCAGATCGTGGGAATTGACCCTCAGAACTTCCGAGCCATAAAGACGACAAGGTCGACATCATTTGGTCTGTCTCCAGACGCGTTAAGGGAGGCAATCTATTCAGATATTGAAGCGGGACTAATTCCATTGTACTTGTGCGCCCCAGTTGGGACAATTTCGATCACAGCAGTGAATCCGCTGACACCTCTGTACAAAACCACTGACGAATTCAGCATGTGGGTTCATCTAGATGCTGCCTACGCTGGGGCATCTTGCATGCCCAGAGTACAGGAAATTCATCAACAGGGTTGAGTTTGCAGACTCATTTAGCTTCGATGCCCACAAGTGGTTATTGACCCCTCCTGATTGTTCCTGTCTCTGTCTAAAGACCCAGGTGTCGCAGTAAAGTCCTTATCAAAAGATCCAGAGTACCTCAAGAATGAGGCAACCGATTCAAAACAACTGGTGGATTACAACGATTGGCAACTTTCTCTCAGCAGGAGGTTCAGAGCAGTTAAGTTGCGGCTTGTACTGAGAACACATGGAGACACAACCTGAGAAAGCACATAAGGAACCACTGTGGGTTGGCAAAGATTTTCGGGGAGCTCGTGGAGGAAAATGGCCGATCTGAAATTGCTTTCCCGAGATGTTTCGCAATGATCTGTTTCAGGATTCGCCCTTCTGCATTATTTGATGACGTGACAAATGTTCATGCACTTGAAAACGGACACGGTGAAGCTTGGAAAGCAGAAGAGGCGAGCAGGATCAATGCACGGTTGCTTCAAGCTATTAATGCTTCGGGTCAAGCCTTCATGACTCATGCTGTGGTCGGAGGCATCTATGCATTACGGCTCTGCGTTGGGGGGGGCGCTGGTGAGAGACGCACATAGTCATGGCGTGGAAGGTGGTGCAAGAACATGCAAACTCTGTGCTAGCGTCGGTGAAGCATGCGAAGAAGTGAGAAAAATGCTCATATCCCATTATTCCATATTGTAACTTAGTCATTTGTACTTGGGAGGGGAAATAATTATTAGTCATTTGTACTTGGGAGGGGAAATAATTATCCACTAACTTCGCTATTTCAGAAAAGTTATGGCCTTCTTATCAAATACAAAAATATCTAAGAAGACTTTAAATACCATTTCCGTTCTAAATTTAAATCGTTAACAACTCCAAGACTAAGCATCTTACCAAAAAAAAAAAAAAACTCCAAGACTAAGCAACGACCACGTGAAAAAACTCGACATCCGTAGCTCCAATATCAAACGAGAAATATAAAACAAACATAAACCACTCTAGTTCCATTAAAAAGAAAGACTTATAAGTCTTATGAATGACCAACAAAATGAACCAATGAAAGAAAATATTTAGAGAAAAATTGCTCAAGCCAAATACGACAGGTATATATTGGACTAGGACAGAAAGGAGTGTGAATATTTTAGTTGTACATTCACTAATCAAAACCTCAATCATGGAATGTTTATTGCTGGGTCAAGCATCAACATATCAATTTTAACCCTGCTGGTACTACAGAAGCCGTGCACCATATTTTTCTCAGATTTGCTGCTGCGTTGCATTTAAGTGAGTAAAAAGGAAGATAAGATCAAGCTAACTGCAACTTGCTTTCTGTGCATCACATTTAGTTCATCAAGTGTTGAGCAAATAAGTTTTGTTACTTATCCAATTCCAAAAATTACCAATATTCCTTACAAGAACAAGCCCCATCCCTAAAATGATGAAATCGACTACGATCCCTCACAACAATCTCCCTATCATAAATCTTCGAAATCAGTTTGATTGCCAAATGACAATCAGCACATATCCTCAAATTCTTCACGACCCTAATAGGAGTCCCTGGTCCAGTGTTGACAAGCATGAATGCCACAGCGATCTTCTCGCTGTGATAAGACAAAGCGTTCTCCTTTTCCTCCTCCTCTATATCTGCAAACACGTTTGTGGTGTGAGGTATGTAACCTTCCAATTTTAACAACTTTCTGATCTCCACTAGCTTCAAATATATTGCCTCACTCTGAGGATGAGATTTATCACCCATAGTAAATTCATGAACATTATTGCCCAACTCGACAAGGCTGTGCCCAGGAGCTTTCCTGACTCCTTCATTGGACATTTCCTTCCTCACTTTTTGCACATCCGACCAACGGCGCTCCAAAGCATAGAGATTTGAGAGCAGCACATAGTCCCCACTGTGTTTAGGTTCTAACTGCAAGATTTCGGCTCTTGCAGCCTCTGCCAAAGCCAAATTCCCATGTATTGTGCATGCTGCCAATAAAATCCTCCAAATTACTGCATTGGGTCGCAACTCCATATCCTGTATGAATCTGCGTGCTCGCTCAACCAAACCTGCTCGACCCAATAAATCAACCATGCAACCATAGTGTTCAATCCTAGGCACAATATGGAATTCCTCTTTCATCCGCTGGAAGTACTCAAAACCCTTGTCAACCAACCCACAGTGGCTACAAGCATACAAGACTCCGACGAAAGTAATCTCCGTCGGAACCAATCCCTCTCTTTCCAGTTCGCTGAAAAGCTCAAGTGCTTCTTTACCAAATCCATTAACTGCCAATCCAACAATTAAACACGTCCATGATACCACATTCTTCTCGCACATCTCATTGAACAATCTTTGGGCCTCCTTTATGCTGCCACACTTTGCATATAGGTCCAAAAGGGTGTTATTAACATGCATATTCTCAGTCAGACCCACCTTTGTCAAATACACATGTATCCTCCGGCCCAATGCCAAAGCACCAAGCTCCGCACAAGCAGTGATCAAGCCGACCATGGTAAACCCATCCGGCTCAACGAACCCCAATTCCATGTCTCTGAAAAGTGTCAAAGCCTCATTAGGTCTCCCATTTAGCGCAAACCCTTTAATCACAGTATTCCAAGCCACAAGGTCTCTTTCAGGCATTAATACAAACATCTTGTGCGCGCTCTCCGAGTCACCACACGAAGCATACATATGAACCAAAGTGTTCTGGACGTAGATCAACGACTCGAACCCATTTTTTATACAACCAGAATGTACCTGCTCACCTTCCTTCAAGTCCGTTGACTTAGCAATGGCTTTCAGAAGAAACGGGTAAGTGTGCGTGTCTGGTTCGACACCAGACGCCCGCAACCTGCGGTACAACCGGGTCGCCGGCCTCGGATCCTCGCTCTCGGCGAAGCCTCTGATCAAGGTGTTCCAAGCGAAGATACTGGGGCACCGAATTTGATCAAACACCTGGTGGGCGTACCCCATGGGCCCAGAGGCGCACACGATCTTGAGGACGAGGTGCTTCCCGAGGTCCGGGTCCGCGAGCGGAGCGCCACGTCGGACGCAGAACGCGTGTATCAGCTTCACCTCGCGTATGGAGGGGGCGCAGGATTGGAAGAGCGCGACGCACTGGTCGGTGATGGAAGGTCCGGGAGCCTCCGAACATGGCGGCGAGGGGGTCGTCAGGGAACAGTAGGACTTGGTTGTTGGGCGAGGAGGCGAGGTCCGCGATGCAGAGAATGCAGCAGACAAGAGGCTCGAACGCGAGGGACGCTTAGAGCGCATGAGATGATGCTCGTCGCATCGGCGAAAAACCGAGCAACTTGCTGCTACCGTACGCTCTCAGTTTCTGTCCGAGCCCGTCGATGGCTCGCTGAAGGCCCGTGGCACGCACGCGATCTTCCGTTCTGTTGCAAACTCTTTGTCACGGGAAATTCTTGCCCGAACTAAGGACCACTCGAGCGATCCATCACAAGTCACGACCGCAGATAATGCGGTCTTCGTGTAAGCAATCCGCGGCCCATGCCTAATGGTTAGGAGCAATCATACGTAATAGTCCCTAAATTTTGATATAATATACAATGATGTTTGTGGACTTTTTAAGGTGTTTTTTGCATTTTAGCCCAATTTACTATGTCGTCCTTGGATTTTTGATTTGTTTAATGTTATTCATGAACTGTCTATACATAATCAATCTAATCCCTAACTTAGATGAAAATGTCTAATATTGTCTTAAATTTGAATTAAAAGTTTATGAATCACATTGAAAAAACTAATAATTTAGAGGAAGACATTATTATGCCAGCATGATTCTAGAGTGGAACCTAGAATTTAAGAATTGGATTAGTGGGAACTTGTAAGTTCCAAGTTCCAAAGCATGCAAGATAAGTTTTGATTGATAGGTTCTAGGTTCTTAGTTCAAAGAACCTATAATCTAAAACCTAGAATTTGGAACAGATTTTAATATTTTTCTTGGTTAATGTATTTATGCGATTTTGCGATATTTCATACCATTCGATAATGAGTGTATAATCTGAAAGCACTAAGGGCTTGAAACAACCAAATTGTTTTAAATAAGGACCCAAACTGGCCAAATCATTTCAAAAAAAAGCCTTTTGGCCGGCCAATAACTGTTTTGATCATCGAAGAAAAGGTATTTTGGTCAAAAAATTGTAAGCATATATTTTTCCTTTTTTTTTCCCTTTTCTTTTTCTCTTTTTTCTTCTTCCCTCCCTCGGCCATACCGTCGATGACTAACGGAGGTCACCCTCTCCTAGGCTAGCAAGGGCCACCATCACACCACGATAGCAAGGTTAACCCTTGCCAAATTTGCCAAAGAGCACCCTCGTCTGATACTGGCAAGGGCTACCCTTGCCAACCTAGGTGAGGGCGACCATAACCCAAGCGCCAGTGAAGGTGGCCATTGCCTAAGTCTAGTGACCTCCACCATGGTCAACGAAGGGAAAGGGAAAAAGAAGAATTTAAAAAAAAAAAAAAAAAGCAAAGCAAAGCAAAAGAAATAAACATAAAAAAAAAATTGAAGTTTATTTTGGATTACTTAAGTGTCAAAAGGAAAGGAAAGCAAAAGAAATAAACATAAAAAACGATTATTTCAATGCCAATGTCAATCCGATTAGCCGAAAATCTAACGTGATACTTTTTTTATTAATTTTTGAAGTTGACGTGGCTCACCAAAAATTATTGTCAGCATTAATTGTCCAAAATGACATCAATTATATGTTTGCCCCAATGATAAACCATAAGTTTATACACAATTTGAGGTTTTTTTCCAAATTAGTCTTCCCCTTTTCAATTTGTAAAAGATTAAAGAAAGAAAGTGGAAGATAATGAGGGATGAAGATGATGAAGGTGGTTGCTTCATATAAAGGTGGTTGCTTTAATCGTGATCATGCTTCGTTGCTGCTATCATTATCTTAGGGGGAGAGAAGCTCCGTCGCGCTTGTCATTGTTGTGGGGGGAGAGAAGCTCCATCACCATTGCCAACATAGCTAAGTGGTCCCGCTTGCCTCTGCCCTGAAAATGCTTAGATTTGGAACCTCAAGCTATTGAGAACAAGATATCCCAACTCGCACGCCAAATCGAGCTCGAAGCCCAAGCTTCCCGATGTCTATACACTAGACCAGTGGGCGGACGAAGAGGAACAAGTGAAGGTTTTGACCGAGCTCGAGGAAAGATATCGAGGCTTCGATAGAGATTATCAAGACCTAATCTAAAGGCTTCCTCAAGCTGATCTCTCTCTCTCTCTCTCTCTCTCTCTCTCTCTCTTCTTGGCTTCGATTCAGCTTAGGCGTTCTACAATCTCCCTCCTTTTTTCTTTCCCTCTCTTTTTCCTTCTCTCTTGCTAATTTTCTCATAAAATGAAAGAGCGTATTGAAGGATTCTATCTCATGTAGCGTCATTCATGAAGAGTCATAATCCATGTTGGACTTGTTTTTAAATGAAAATGCCATGTAATATTTTGGCTAGAATTTATAGCCGAAGGCAATTAAGTTAATTCTTCTTTTTCTAATTTGGCACTTATGTGAGTCAACAGAAACTTTTAACATCGAAATGAATGTCATATACAATTTTTGACACTTCTAGTATACTTACCCTCTTTTAGACCCTTATTTGAGACGATTTGACCATTTCAGTCCGTATTTGAAGTAATGTCCACTTTAGACCCTTATTTGAAAAAAAAAAAATCAGGCACTTAAAATCCTTATTTGGAATTCTCCCTTTATTTTATTGCTGCTTTTTATCAAAGGTAAGTTATTATATGGAGATATATTACAAAAAACTAATAAAATCATGTCACATACTTCATTCTTTTACGGTTCCTACTATTTACCCAACTTGTTACAGGTCAAATGGTATGTGTATTACCTAAACTAATTTTCTATGATAAAAATGTTACGTTTCTACTTGATTACCATTGTTTATATTATTAATGTAATTATTTACTTAATTTATTTTATTGCTGCTTTTTATCAAATGTAAATTATTATCTGGAGATAACTTGCAAAAAAACTCCTAAAATCAATATGTACTGGAAATATCAAGATATGCGAGGCACTCGCGTTTGGATGGTGTTGTCTTCTTAGCATTGTGGACCTTCTTTTCTTCTTCTCAATTTGAAACTTATATAAAAGTTAATACCACAAAAAATCCCAAATCAATACACATATACCAAATTTATCACAAACTAATTTTTTAACCACAAAAAACCCCGAATTTGTACACATATAACAAATTTACTCAAAATTATTTTTTTTACCACCAAAAATCCCAAACATTCCTTGTTTTCTTTTCAAATTTCTTTGTTGTTGTATGATGTTTATCTCGTTTTCAATCTTTTTATGTTGTGATAGGCATGTAGCACATCAGAACAGCATTTAATTACCACCTAGGCATGTAGCACATCAGAACAGCATTTAATTACCACCACGTCAACATTTTCAATAAGCTCTTTGAATGAATGACCAATTTGAACAAATGAGTACATACTTAAAGAATCTAATTGAAAAAAAAAAAATCTAGAAAATAGCTACAAATAATTTGTACAAGGCTTGGGGATTGTCGTTGTCCTAATTCCTTTTAAAAAGCCGTCCAAAAATATTTCTTTAAAAATGAATATCATAAGCTTAAGTTTCAATTATAATTTAAATTTTTTCTCATAAAAAATTATAAAAGTTATCTTGTATCTCAATTTTAGCTCAATATTTTTTTTTTGTTTCATAAAAATGTGCCAACTTTAGGTCAGATGTCAATTCTCGCGTGAACTTTTCTTTTTTAGTTTTATAAGAAGCCACCAACTTTCTCCAAATAATTGGGTAATGAATTTCATTTTCGATGCCATAAATTTCTTTTTATAAACATGTCCAAGAAAAGAGTCTTTAACGATTTTTCTTCATAAATGAGTAGGCAGAAAATACTTTGTGCTTAAAATATGAATTCCGTTTCTCCAAAGAAAGTAACTTATTTTTAAGTGAAATACTAATACAAAAATGCACTTTTGGTGCCTTAGAAAATATGGAAACTTCATAACATAAATTCATAATCACGAAGTAAAATTACGTTAACAATATCATTCAGTCAAAAACAAATTGCTTTTATTATTTCACTTTGTTGTATTGATTTCTTATGTTCTGTTCTTCATTATGCGTGACAAATAGCAAATATTGAAAAAACTGTAGGTCGAGTATGTCAAAGAGTTTGCCCCTTGGTTCGAACTTATCCAACATATCGGAGTACTCACATTCACGACATGATCATACACTCTCTGAAAGTTTTTCGTTTTGCTTATCATCATCATCATCATCATCGTTTAAATATCTGTTTTAACGAAAATTGCAGGGGATTTATAAGAACCACACAAGAGATTACAAATTAAGTCAATCCAAATGAAAGGACAATAAGAAGTCAAACTGCAACCGTTATTTGCCCACCACGATGACCGTGAATGTTGGTTTATAAGGAAAAAAGGAAATCAAGAAAAACAACTAAGAAGACGCAGAAACAAGACATGGAATAGGACGAGAGATTCAGAGGAGAGTGAAAACCAAAAATCTCTCTCCTTTTCTGTCTGTCTGTCATCGTCCTCTTCATTCCTTCTAGCTTTTCTCTTCCATATCTCTGAAACATCACTCCCGGAATTAGAGGTTTGATGGCAGATGCTAACCAGGCTCACGCCCATTCGCCGCCAGAATTACTTCCTCCTTCAACCGGTAATGTCGAGAGGCGAGAAGATTACATGCTAGAAGGTGATGAAATCATACCTGCATAAGCGGTGTCGCTCGATGCTTTCTTTGGAGCCCAATCTCTGTCGATGTCAATGTTATATGTCAGGCTACCATGTTCATTAGATTTTAATTCATTATCCGTGTAGGAAGAAGAAAGAAATTTCCAATTGAATTTGTCTAATTAGTCCATCTTTCTTAGGAAATCTATTTAATGCTCCTAATTTCTCTTCTTCAGGTGTTGTCACAACTATAATGCTGCTGCTAAAGTTAGTCCAAGATCACAATGAAGCATGCAGCAAAAATGGCGATGACCGTAAGAAGCAAAGATTAGCTGGGATTATGAACATCCTCGATGATGTCAAGACTCGAGTGCAAAAGTCTCAGCGTGGTGATAATATAAGGAAAGCAGAGCTGAGGCGATGCTACACGGAACTTAGGCCTAGAAATGGAAAGAAGGACAAGAAGCCCGAGGAGATCGTTGTTGATGAAAAGGAAAAGCTAAGGAAAGCCCTAAACGCAAGTTTGGCGGCTCGAAAGAGCCTTGAGATGATGTGTTCTAGCCTAGGAAAAGAAAAGGAGATAATGGCAGCAGAGCTCACGAAAAAGGTACATGAGTTGGATGGAATGGAGGAGGATCTCAACGATCTCAAGGCACAAAACGAGAAGTTGTTGGCTAAAGTAAAGGCTTGTGCCACAGAGCACAAGGAGAAGCAGAAGCATGGCGGAGAAGCTCACAAAGACGTCACGCTACAAGAGCGTAACAAAGAACTCTCGGAGCAGCTTCTAAAGTCGCTCGAGGGCTACAGGTCTTTGAAGAGGAAGTTTAGAGACTCGCAGGAGGAAAATAGGGAATTGAGGATGACAATGGAAGAATTAGGCATGGGGCTCACGAGCGGACTTGATCTAGTGCACAGCTTCCGGCAACGTGTACAATCCATGGATATCCATAGGGAGATATCTGAATTAGAGAACTTGCTCCAATGCTTTGAGATGAAGGTAACAAATCATAGACAGAAGGGTGTTACTGCTCCAAAACCAAAGGCTGAGATCAATACCAGCACGCCTTTTCGCGTTGCCTAAGAAGAAGCTGTAGTCCT
Organism: Eucalyptus erythrocorys; assembly: GCA_014182555.1. Taxonomy (NCBI): domain Eukaryota; kingdom Viridiplantae; phylum Streptophyta; class Magnoliopsida; order Myrtales; family Myrtaceae; genus Eucalyptus; species Eucalyptus erythrocorys. Next base: position 24,677,767 of record CM024601.1, on the reverse strand, counting down.
TGTCAAAAACCTACGGCACTATAAACATCTTGTTCTTTCTTCAACAATTTCTAATCTCTAGGGGACCTGTGAGTAGGATTCGAACCCAGGTGATTGTATGCTAGCTTTGCTTGTATTCTTTTCATATTGATGGTATTCTTTTTATTTTGGTTTCATTATGTGGAGGCGCCAATTTTGCCTGCTAAGAAAAATTTCAAATGAAATTAAAAGAGAAATAAAGTTATGTTCCTATCCAAATCAATTCGATTTCCTCATAGAACCTGCTTCATGTGGATCTTAAGAAAAGCAAAGTCATCCACTGCGATAATGAGAATCGATCGACATGACAATCACAGCCATAGTCACTATATAGAATTACATATCAATATCTTACTCAACTCTTTCACAAATTTAATCATCAATTGCAAAGTCATAAGAGTTGACAATGAGAAAAGTATAAAAAAAAGTTTAAACTTATTGTATTGGCACTAATTCAGTCATAAACCTTTTAATTAGACTAATTTAGTCCTAAGTCTTTTCACGTTTTGCCAATTGAATCCATCCGGCCTAATTAAATCGAAAATTGTTGAGCATAGATGCCGACATCCTTCATAGCATGGCTAGTGCTAACGTTGCTATATTGTTTATAACTCGTTAATAATTCTTTTTCTTTTTTTTTTTTTCTTCCATGACCTATGTCGGTGGCTAGCACTAGCCGACACTGATCATGGAAGAAAATGAAAGAAAAAAAGAAAAAAAGTTTATGAAAACATTAGTTCACATCAACACCAGCCATGTCACGTAAGATGGATGGAGTTCACTTCAACAATTTTCGGCTTGAATTGGTCGGATGAACTCAATTGAGAAAATTTGAAAAGATTAAGTACTAAATTAACCAATTAAAGATTTATAACTAAAATTGGAACCAATACAATATAGTTAAAACTTTTTTGATACTTTCCCCACATGACAACATATTATGTTTATTTAATCTAATTTTCATTTAATCGTAAGTTATCAGACGATATCAAATTGACCCCCAAAGCTTTTGATCATGAGTGGTCACTTGTATGCATTTAGTCATATTTACTTTAGAAAAATGTTGATCGTTGAATATAGCCCTCTAAAGATATATAATATATTGTTTCCCTTCCATTGTAATTTATGTTGTAAAGATAGGTGACTTTTTCTATATACAGTTGCTATTATTAAAATTTATTTTTTTTTATATACATTTATTTGTAAAGCATGTAATATAATTTTTTTGATGAAATCTGTTTTGGTTGACCTTTCGATATTATTTATTTGTCAAATATGGGAGATATCATTGTCGTTATGCCAACATTATTAAACTCTTTCTCACCACAATCGTCAATGCAAATTATTAAAGAAGGCGTGCTAAAGTTACCCTAAAACTAGTGCGTGTTTCGCCTGCTTACATATAGATATTTTGTACCGAACTCAAAAAATGCGCTTGCTGCATTACGTTCTGACCGTTGCTATTTCGTTTTTTATTTTTTTTCATAATTATTGTTTATAATCAATACAACATGACAATCATCCACAAAATTTAAGTTTTCTTGTCAGTTTAGGGTGAAATCGTTGGAATAATACGTATAAAATCTTTAAAAAGATCATTTAAATTTTTCGACTTGAAATTGCAACTTTGGGTTCCGTTAGAGAAAATGAATAATTTGGAAAACATTTTCCTAAAATTGATCACTTTCATCTCTTCAAATAATTAATTAATGAATAATATTTTTAGTGTCAACAACAATTTATGCCCAAACTTTTTCGTGAACAATAAAAATATCTTTTGTTCATCCATTTTTGTAAAAGATATAAAAGATCAATTTTAGGGAACGGTTTTTCAAATCATTTATATAGGGTTAATACCCTGAAAAACCCCAAACTGGTACACATGTGACAAATTTACCCCAAACTATTTTTTTGACCATAAAAAACCCCAAACTGGTACACCTATGACAAATTTACCCTAACTGACCATAAAAAATCCTAAACTTGTATATTTATGACAAATTTACCCCAAATTAATTTATTTGACCATAAAAAACCCCAAACTGGTCAATTTATAACAATTATACCCTCCGCTAAATTAAATTAATATCACAAAAAGAATCACAAAAATTGTAAATTGTGACAAACGGAGTGTAAAATCCCAAATTGGTTTACCGGTCAAACTGTCACGTGTCATTTAACTTAATTAAAATTTAATAAAAATAACAGAGGGTAAATTTGTCACAAGTGTATCAGTTTGGGGTAAATTTGTCAAAGGTTTACCAGTTTAGGATTTTTTGTGGTCAAAAAAATAGTTCGGGATAAATTTGTCACAGGTGTACCAATTTGGGGTTTTTCAGGGCATTAACCCTTTATATTTAGCAAAACCAACTGAGCCTTGATTTTGATAATACGATAAGATGCTCCAAAACATTCTCTAATCATAGATTCCCTCTGTCGTATTTATTTTTTCTGCATTTGCAGGCTTTGAAATTTAACTTTCATTGGCTACTCACGACGTACCCAACTATATAATGGAAATTTTAATATCCAAATCTTTTAAATATATAATTAATGACATCTAAGTTATCTCGGAAAAGTTCATAACTATCTAACATTTAAGTGATTTTTCTTTTTCATTTTTAACATTTTTGGAAGAATTTTCTTTGGCCAGAAATAATTTTGGGTGGTACACATTTGCCTCTAAGCTTTCAACTATTACACATCCCCTTGAACTTTTATCTTGTTGCAATTGTTAACCCTACGTTATATTTGCCATTAGCATGTGAAATACACATGACTTTTAAGAGATAAATGTGTATTTTCATCTCATTCTAAAAACAAATATCTGTTTTACAATGGATTTCTTTTTTAAAGAAAATGATGAAGAATTAAATTAACTAAAAATTAACATCAGAAAAATAAATATCAATAACAATATTAAAAATAAAACTACCCAAAATTGAGGATATATTAATAGAGCTAGTAAGATATTTAAAGAAAAGCAAACACGGTCACCTAAAAAGGAAAGGCCTCAATAACAAAGAGGTCAAATAACAAAAATTAAGGTCTCATCATGTATTGTGAAATGGTTAGTTAATGTTAAAAATTGATTGATCAAGAAAATTGTATAAAAATTTTGTTGAAAAAAATCCCCCGTGATATTTTAAAGATGACCAAATAGTCAAATGATACCGATGTGTATATTGGAATGTGTAAAATAGCTTCTATATGCACAAGCCACATACAGAGTGTCGGTTTGTTGCCTAAAGTATGGAAAGGCTTTGGCCTTTATAGAAGGAAAACAAGCTACTGATGGGAAGTGTGTGCAAATTTAGAAGGACCTTTGTAGAAGGTGACCAAGTCGTAGGACAAAGAGTTTTTTGAAGCTTGAATGGACCAATAGAAGGTGGACAACTCCTAGATTATGAGGGCGTCAATTTGCTTGGAAGGTCCTGCCTATAGAAGGTGAATAATCTACCCAACAAAAATTCGTAAAATGTCTAGGAGGAGTGTTTTGCAAAAGCAGCTCATGCTACAAATGAAGTGGAAGGTTCTGGATACGACCTGTAAAGTCCTGGTGGGAAAGCCAAGATATTTATCATTTTAAATTCAACTCAAATTGGTGTTTCAAAGCTGTCTTCAAGTGTTGGGATCAGCCAAAAGCAATCTGGAGCATTTCGAATGTTTTCTTATTGTAATTCTTTGTAGATAGTGTGATTATTTGTAGTATGAAAAGAGGATGATATAGCGTTGTGAAAGATGCTTGAGTTAGTAGAAGCAACTCCCGAAACTTATGTACAGGCAACACGCCCTACATGATTCGTAACATCTTAAGGATTATACAATAGATTCTAAATATATTGAGGCCGTTAAATCTGGGAGAGTGGAGTTTTCCAGGTGGAAGGCTAAATTATAGTAAAATCTCATTTGTATCTTTTCGATCTCTTTAACTCCATTAAATTCCGATTTGATGGAAGATTCTATTTTTGCACTTTCGTTTCAACATTACATTCTACACACTTACCATCGCGTCTGTCACAAAAAAAGTCTAGTTTTCGAATAACAACTAATTCTACCTCTTTTGGCCTATTGTGCCTAGCCCATTTCAAAAATTGCCTTAGATTTCGATTAATCAATTTCTTTTATTCTTTGAGGTATCATTTCCTTTAATAAGATTTTGAAATATTTTGGTAATCAATCAATTTCACATTAATTAACCCGTTAGATATAATTGAGCAACCAACTTTTGTCAATTGAAAAATTTTGTTCTCGAGCCCTCTTCCCATTGGAAAAAAAGCTAAAATACACCACAAGAACCAAAATTTGGCATGGACCAAAAATTCCAAAATGTACATTTTTTTTTTTTTTTGGTCGGTCCAAAATGTACGATTAAGTGCCACTTTTTTTGGGGGGGAATTTGGACATTTAAGTGCTAACACTAACAAGGGTAGTCGGAAATACGACATGGCTTATTTTTAATAATATAAGTAGTCTACGTGGCTTGTCGGAATGCTTACTCAACTTTGAATGTGCAAAACGACATCATTTTGCTCTCAAAAATATAAATTTAATATTAATTAAATATAAATTTTAAAACTCAATTTTAAAATAAATAAATAAATAAAAGAGAGATGCAACAGTGTTTAGTGAGGGCCTCCGTAATCCTTGCCATTGCTAGAAAGGGCAAGCGATAGTGGGACAAAGGTCAATTAGACGGTGGCTAGCAACCTTGGCCAACCACCAACAAGGGTCATCATTCCTCATCCATAAGGGCTAAGGGCAGACAACACTCCCCCTGATTTGGCGAGTGTCACCAATCCTTGGCCCCTCTAGTCGAGGGCCTACAGGCCCTCGTTGGTAGTCGACTAGGATTGCCAACCACTGCCTAGGGCCGACAACCTTAATCGACCCTTGCCTCACCATCGCCAGCCCTTTTCAGCGATGATGGCTAGTAATGATGGGGTGGCAGTGGCAAGGGCTGTGGAGGCCCTCACCAAAGATATGATTTCCCCTTTTTAAAAAATTTATCATCATTCATATTTATATCAGAAATTAATTTTGGGGGGTTATAGTGCCACATGGACATTTTTTTTAAAAACAAAAATTGCCACGTGGATAATTAAAAAAAAATTGCCATGTCCGTAAGAAAAAAAGTCACTAGAAAATGTTACATCGACGGTTTGGCTAAAATTTCTTGCAATTGGCATTTAAGGACGCGTTTGGCAACGATTCTGTTCCTGGGAACTGATTCTGACAAGAATTGATTATTTTTTATTCTGTTCCTGGGAACTGATTCTGACAAGAATTGATTATTTTTTTATTCTGTTCCCGGAACTGATTCTGAGTAAAAAAACGTGTTTGGTAACTGTTCAAAATTTCTTATTCTGGAATAGAATTGTGTTTGATAACGTGTAGATTGATTCTGTTCTAAATTAATTTCTTTTAATTTTTAAAATTTTTTTGACTTTTTACTTTTTTTCTTTTCTTTTTTTTTCATTTTTCCTTTTTTTCCCCCTTTTCTCCTATTATCCTTCTTCTTCCTCCGGTCGGTCGCCGAACCGGCGACCGGCCGGACGAGGGCTGGCGACCTCACCGGAGCGTCGCCGGCCGCTGGGTTGGGCGAGGCTCGGCCTCGCCGTTGGACAAGCGGACCTCGCCGAGGCTAGGCAAGGCTCGCTGGCCACCGGCGGGGCTAGCCCCGGCGAGGCCAATTTGGCGAGGCTGAGCCTCGCCGGTGGCTGGGATCGCCTCCGGCGAGCTCGCCGGACCTCGCCCGGCTCGGCGAGCTTGCTGGACCAACGGCCCGCAACGACGGGCGACCGGCGGCGGGTGGCGGCAGGCGGCGGCGGGCGGTGGCGGACGGTGGCGGGCGGTGGTCGCGGAATGCTGGAAAGAAAGAAGAGAATTTTAACATGTTAATTCTTTTTTTGATTCTCGGACGCATAATCAATTTTCTTTTTATTCTTAAATCTCGTCCCAAATTGATTCCGGGAACGTATTTGTCCCGGGAACAAAAATTTTACCAAACACGATTCTCGTCCCAAAGGCGATTACGGGAACAAAAAATCGAATGCAGTGCTGCTGGGAAGGTTACCAAACGGGGCCTAAGTGTTCCTTGTCATTGGCATTTAAGTGTTCCATTTTTCTCTAATTTTAGCACTTAAGTATCCATCCATGTTAAATTTTGGCACTGGTGATGCCCAGCACTCTTAGAAAAATGTCATAATCAATTCCTGAACTATAGCCCAATATGCAGTATTGTCCTTGAACTTTTAATTGTTTCAATGTGATCCCTAATTTTAGTCTAACATATAATGCTATCCCTAAAATTTTAACTTCTTTAATTTGGTTCCTAAACTTTTAATAGATTTTTAATTTAATCCCAAACCATATGAAAATGTTCAGCGTTGTCCCCAAACTTGAATCAATTAAAGGATAATATTAAATATTTTCATATAGTTTAAAGGCTAGATTGAATATTTATCAAAAATTTAAATATCATATTAAACAAATTAGTAATTCAGAGACGATATTATATATCGAGTTAAAGTTCAGGACCATATTAATTAAATTAAAATTTTGTGGACAACATTGCATACTTAGTCAAAATTTAAGAACCACTATGTAATTATCCATTTCCCATTTTATCAGTTTTGTGTTTATCCTTCTTTCGTAACATATTGTAGGGGGAAACACGCAAAACCCTTTGACTTTTTAGGGTACTACACATTAACTTTTGAATATTACACAATATCCCCCAAACTTCTTTTTGCGGTCGCTGGTCCTCCATTGGTTTTTCAAGTATGTGCAATGCACAAGACTTTCAAGGGGTAATACTTCTCATTTTCTTAAGGAAAACTCTCTTTTACCCTTAATTGGTGTCAGAAAAGGGGAAAAAAGAGAGAGAGAGAAAATGCAAAAAAAATGTAAATAGACTAATTACTCACGATACAAAAATAAATATCAACAATATTATCAAAAAAAATTAATAAACATAGTCACTTTGGTAAAATATATATATTTTAAGGAAAAAACATAAATTAAATAAAAAGGAAGAGTCCTCAATAACAAGAACGTCAAATTATAGAAATTGGATACTCCTGATGTACTTTTATATGGCTATAGAAAATAATTTAAAATCACCATGAATTCTAGTTAATTTTTTTCTTTAGTGAGTTGTGGACATCATAACCTTTTATAATATTTTTAAAATAAATTATTTTTTTTTTTTACAATTATTAACCATTTGGATGTACATAAATATAAACCAATTTCTGTCAATTGACGTCATTATCATTGAGTCTTTTTTCTTTTTCCTTGATCGTGTTTCTTTTCTTTAAATTATCTTTTAGTTATATTTAAATGTTCATTAATTTTCGACAGTTATTTTCTACTATTATTATTACATTTATTTTTTTATTAGTAGCATCGTTAACTAAGTTTTCTCCATTTTTGATTCCTTCCATATTATATAGAAATCAAGGGCAAAAGAGAAATCTCCAACATAAAATGAGATGAAAATACACATGTACCCTTTAAAAGTGATGTGCATACACATGCTAATGAAAAATATAGTGGAGGATTAACGACCGTCAAACAAAAAATGAAAGTTCGAGGAGGTAATGTATAACAATTAAAAAAGGCAAAACGTGCACTAAATGCGAAATTCTAGAAAGTTTTGTGTAATTTACCTTCATATTCTGTATAACTTTATAAAAACAGCTACATTTATTACATTTTTAGTAAAAAAAAAAAAAAAAGTTATCTGCCAATATAATTATTAATATTCATTTTTCTATTACCGACCAAGAAAAATTCATTTTTCTATTATTATTATTATTGTTAATTTATTTTTCTCCCATTTTGTATTATTCAAATTGTTTTGTTGGCAATTGGAGGTAAAAGAAAAAAATATATTTCCTCAAACGAATGAGATAAAAATAAACTTTCACTCCTTAAAAATTATGTGCGTTACACATATTAACCGAAAAAAATAACGGAGAACTAACTGTAACAAAATAAAAATTTAGGGATTATTACGTATCAATTAAAAGTTTCAGGAGTTATTTACCAAAAAAAAAAAATTAAAAGTTCAGGAGTTTATTGAATTTCTCTTTATAAATATAATTTTTTCAAGCAAAAGAAACGGTCGGCCTCGTTCAATTTCTTTCATCTCCCGCCCTCCCTCCTTCGCACAGAGCAAAACCGGAGGAGAAAAGGAAGAAAAGGGAGGCCAGGAGGGAACCGGAGCAATCCCCGGCGGCGGGGCCCAACTGGCTGGACCTCCTGCCGGAGGTCGCTGCCGCCATCATCTCGAGGCTTGGGGCGGCCGAGACCCTGGGGATCACGCGCAGTACGTGTGCGCCTCGTGACGTTCCGTCTGCAGAGACCCCTCGATGTGGCAGGCCGTCTATGTAAGCTTCCCATGGTACCTCCCCGCCATGGGCTACGGCCTCGGGGTCACGTGCTGCCGGGGCATCGACCTCAGTCGCAGCGGCTGCGTGGATGCCGACGTCGAGAACTATGGCACCAAGGAGCTCCTCAAGTACATCACCGACCAGTGAGGGCTCATTTTGTCTGTTGCGTTTAACTGTCCTGCGTTGAGTTTCATCCATGGGTGCCGACTAGGAAGATCAGGGCGCTCGACATGTGCTCGATTCATTGCGTTGCGTGCAAATTAGCTCATGTTTGGCCGCTTATCTGGGCTGACGTCTTACGCAGACAACATGGTTCATTGGCCTATTTCGTTGGCTGGGTTGGTCCCCTGTCCTAAAGTAAAATTTCCTGGCTGTGACGTCTTAGCACCCACAACATTGGCTTGGTAAGTGGTCGAGTTCTCGGTGCAGATGATTCAAACGACACTGGTTTCCTCTCAAAAGTAAGTTGAAGCCACGCCTGACGTCTCATGGGCAACGTTCAGAAGGGTCTGCTCATCTGTATATTATTTAGAAGAAGAATCTGAAAAGGAGTGGATGCATTTGATCGCATGGAGAGGTAAGATAAGCCACGAGCTATAGGACTGCACTGAGATGCTGGGAGTGATAGTGAGAAACTAATAGCTTGACTTTGTTCCCTCGACCTGACTCAGCAGCTGTCAATTCCATGATTATTAGCTCATAGAAATCCTTTTGGTGTAAGCAAACCCAAAATGAATGAAGGATTTTATGACTGTATATTAGTCCTTTAGGGGATTGACCAGATTGGTTCTCCATTTTGAATAAAGAGGAAAGATTCCCTTCAAGAAAGCTGTCCTTTTTCCGTTCTCTGGCCTTCAAATTTGAAAGATGATCTTTCCAATTTTGTTAGATTGCTGAGTTGTTCCTGTTTGCCTCTTCAATCTCTTCTTGGAAATCAAACTCCTTTTGGGCAACCTGTTCTCCATTGATATATCTTTAGGTTTTCCATTGTATCTATCTCATCTCGAGTCTTGATTGAGTCCTCTTTATACCTGTTTTCAAGGAACTTCTGTAGATATTTCACTGGAGTTCATGTCATATTCATTCTTCTTGATACATATCCAGTCGCACATATAAAAAGCTGCAGCGAGGGGCCACTAGTGGAGCAGTCATTGCATCTGTTAATTGGGAAGATTTCTAACCAGTTTACATTGAGATAACCAGTACAAGCTAAAAGAGGACTTGCTGGATCAAGGCTGCATGAGGCACTGTTTTGAACATGACTCAGAAGGGTTGACAAGAAGCTGCTCTTTCAATAGAGTGCTCCCGTGACTGAGGATTCTTGATGATATTATGTCATGCTGTTGTATTACTGTTTTGTGTGTTTTTGAAATACTCTGTAACCCCCTTGCCTCTTCTGTTACAGTCACTTCTGGTACCAATTGCATATATGCTTCTAAGCTTGTGTTCTGCGGTAGATTGCTCAGCTCTTTGACTGCATCTGTCTCAATATTTTAGTCATCGACATTAATTTGGGTAGTTTTCTGGCATGCCTCTTATGATTATTCTCAAGTACATTGTGATTCATTACAGGTGCAATCATATTAAACGACTACCATTTGTACTCTGCTGGGACATTTGAAACGAGGGTTTATCTGAAGCAGCTAAAAGGCTTCCTTTGCTCGAGGATCTTGAAATATGGCTCCCGTAAGACCATATCTAGGAGGATGCCCTAGAATCTGTTGGACAATGTTGTCCTCTTCTGAAATCACCCATTTTCAATAAACAGGCATATTTCGCATGCATTGTGCCCCCTCCAGCTCTTCGGAAACAAGATGACTAATGTTGGCCTGAAAGCAATGTACGATGGTTATCCGCACCTGATGACTCTTTGACTTGGGCCAATGCTTCAATGTTGATCTGGAAAATAGCCAGGGTAAAGATGCACTGAACAGATCAAAGTTTCAAGGCGTCCACTCGACTCTGGCGATGGCTTCTACCTGTTTCCATCCTATGGAGGTAGATTATTCATCTGACCATGATGGCTGCTGCCACCACTACCTATGAGTACAATGTTTAAAGGCTCGTCTTTGCAGGCTGTTCTAGGGAAGTGGCTCTAAGTTTGATGCGCTCGTTTTGAAGGAAAGTTCCATAGATCTGCATTCCTCAGGAAATGCTTAATTTGTGCTTCATCTTCTACCTAGGCCTTTTGTACTATAGGCTTTCTGTTAAAGAGGTGGAGTGGACAGATAGGGGTATCTCTGCATTTCATATCAGGTTATTTTGTGCGAATCTTGACATTTTAGGTTTTACAGAAACTTTAACCTTTTTTAGCTCCCTTCTCGAGCTAAATTTCTGCATTTGCCACTTTCCGATCTTCTACATACCAGATCTTCCCTTTCCCACATCTGGCTCATGTTCTTCATGGAGCATTTGGATCACGAATGATGGACAGGCCCTTGCAAACGGTTGAATTGCAGGTGTTCTCTCTCTACCCTGAGATCATCCGCTTGTTGACTTATGACCTAAAAAGGGACTATCTTTCAATCTAGTTCTCAGTCGCCATGCGGCATCACAAGTCACAGCAGCAACAAGAAAAATGAATAAACCCTCTCTCAGAATATCCTGCTTAAATCATGTAGCTTTTGTTTTTTTGGGTCGGTATAGAGTATGGGGTGATGTTGGGGTTAGCTTTCACACCTCGAATGATTTACCTCCCAGATGATTATAAGAACGTTTTCCTCGATATTGGCTTGGTGCATTTGGGATTTTACTCATTGAGTGCTTCCAACAAAAGCTTAAACTCAAGACCACAGAGACAAGCAAACTCCAGACTCCATTATCATCGATGCCGATACCTTTCTAGTTGCATCGGACTTCCTTATACTCCGATGCCGCCAAAATTCCCCAGAATCAGAAGACTTCCTATTTCTGTTCTATAGTCATTCTGCCTTCAACGGGTTCTTCAGAATTTATCAATTGTTTGAGCTTTATACAGCTGATCGGCTACTGCTTTGTTTGGAAAGATGAGAGCGTGAAATGTGAGAAACAATTTTGAAAAAAAAAAAAAAAAAATCGTTTGCTTGAACCTAGTCTGAATTTTCCCCCATCCTTATCTTTCCAAATAAAGTTAGTTTCAGAAAGATGAAAATTCAATATTATCATTAAAATTATTTTATTATTTCTCAAATGGAAAGTATTTAATTTGTGAATTTATATCCGCACATATAATACTCAATACATATGGAATAGATGATTAGGTTCATTTTTTTTTTCAATCAAAACCAAACGAAAAAGTACTTTAAGAGTTAGAAATCATTTATTATGAACGGATTTTTTTTTTTTTTTACAAAATATGATGTGTAATTATTGCAGTTTTAGATGTCTTTCCATATATGCAAATATTTTCATAATGACTAATTCTCGTGATAATTATCCAATTAGCCTAAATGACCAGTTGGACATTACTAAGAGGCACTCGGTCACAATTTGCTGGATATGACAATTACAAAAAAGACAAGTTCAAAAGTTCTTCATTGGAATTACTGAAAATTTAGTGAATATGTCAATAAATATTCGTATTTATTCTCAATGTAGATTAAAAAATAAAAGTATTGTATAACAATATGTAATTTTCCAGAAAAAGGTCTGTCTGGAATTACTGGCTTGTTACTTTCCACTTAATTTTTTGTTTTACCATCAAAAATTAAATGATATGAAAAGGTATATAGAAATCTCCCTGTCAACATTTATATGGTACGAAAATTCCAAAATATTTTGAGTCAAAAAAGAGTCAAAGTATGAGCACTGCAAAATCTAGATTAAGCGAAAAAAATGAAATTTAATTGTTAAAGTATACGCCTCTTTCCTATACGCCTCTTTCCTAACATATGAGGCTTAATATTTTTCACTTTCATATTTTTAAGGGAAAGGCCTAGTATGTTTCTTTTTTTTTTTTTTTTTTTTTTCTTTTTTTTTTGTAGCATCTTCCAAAATCCAAACAACATGTTTTCATAAAATAAAATTAAAAAACAAGATTTTGTTAATAGTAATTTTTTTAGGGATGAGTCTATTTTAAAACCTAAAAATACAAAAGTACAATTGAGTCACATAACTTTTAAAGGTAATTAAGCCATATAACTTGTCACAAAATGTAATTTAATCTTAAAACTTTGAAAAATATAATCAAGTTATAAAATTTATGAAATTGATCCAATCAAGTCTTTTTGTTGATTGGACATTTTAAAGATTTTAGGACTCGATTATATTTTCATAATGAGTTTTAAAATTTGATTGCATTTTTGATAATTTCATGACTCAATTGCACCTTTGTGATAATTTTTAGAACTTAATTGTACTTTTTGAAAGTTTTAAAACTCAGTTACTCTATCGTGACAAGTTTTACAATTTCTAGAACACTTATTCTTTTTTTTTTTTTTAATTTATTGTATTACAACACCATCTATCTCCCATCTATATCTATGTAAATATATTATAACAAACATTGTGAAAAAATTAAATAATTATATATCCTTTAACTCATAAAGTCGAATGAATTGGGTGACATTCTTGGTCATGTATATGTAGTCATGGATATTTTTATTTGTATAAACACGAAAATATTTATACTGCTCTCCATAAATTGCGATATATGTCTTTCATTTTGGGGGGGGTCTATTAATATAACAAAGGAGCATTGCTCTAGAATTAGTATAATGAGAAAGTTCCAAGCTTCCAAGAGAATCTACCCATAAGATTAGCTTTCTTGAGCACATTCTTTTTTCTTTAGTGGTGAAAGAAATGATGTGATTTTAGTTTTACGTGTGAAGATTATGCTGTGTGAAGATTATGGCATTATTCCAGAATAATTTCATGACTATTTCGATTTGTTTGAGAAAAACTTATTAACATTCGCCCACACAAAATGCGAATTCACGATGAGTTTTAGTAGAAGCAAAGTGAGGGTCTTTTTATTTTCGCCCTTTTTCCACTCCTGCCGTGACTAAAATGCTCCCCATGACATTGTTTTGACAAATTAACATTTGTGGATTCTAACTTTTTCAAACATCCTTTTTTTCGGTTCTGGTTTCCGTTTTCCTTTTTGTCCTTTCTTGTGAGTCCAATTTTCCTCCTTCACTTCTCTTTGCTCCGTCTTAATTCTGATCATTGGTCAACCCTTGGTAGTATCTGTTTAAAAGAGAGACGCTCTGTGGTTTGCCTCTATCACACGTCATAGGGCCACGGTCGCACTGATCAGTTTTTGAGCCCCTAACTAGTGGGAGTGGAAAGGCGCGAACCCCTCTATTTTTCTCAAAAGAGAGTCGAGTGTAGATATTTATATTGGCTGACGAAGTTTCAAATAAAGCTCCAAGCCCACTGATTGGACAATTCTTCCCCGACCGACTTGCACTCGAGACTTGAAACACCGGCGATGTCCCCGATGGCACGCCATCACTCCAGTATGTGCTCTCGGCTTTTTATCACCCCCGATGAAGGACGAAGGAGGCACGACGTACGAAGAGACCAACACTCGATTGGCTTAGATTTTGCTTTGCCTATTTACTTTTCGTGTTTTATTTACTTCTTCAATGTACTTTTTCAATCGACGCTTCTTCACATTGGGTCAAAGGAAAAAATTTCGAACTGTTGTCTTAACTGTCTGAGCTTCAAATCGAGCTCCAAACCCACCAACCAGACAATTCTTCACCGGCCAGCTTGCACGCACCGCTTGTGTCCGAAAGTAATTTAATAAGATCGGATGAAGTTGTTTTTGAACATATGAGAGAGAGACATGGAGCACCGACGAAGTCCCCATCAGCGCGTCCATCATGCCAGTAGATGGAGATGTGCTCTTCGCTTCTTATCACTCCCAACTGAGGACGGAGGAGGCACGACGTATGAGGAGACCAACACCCGATTGGCTATGCTTTGTCTATTTATTTTTCGGTGTTTTATTTACTTATTCAGTTTATCTTTTCAATTCGCACCACTTCACATTAGATCGAAGGAAGAAATTTTGAACTAAACAATTGCAGCTTTAGCTATCGAATTAAGCACGCAGGCCGCCATGCAAATCGACCATTTGGTCGGCCACCTATAGGAACCCAAATGAGATTAACTAAGCAATTTTAAATCTCTTATTTAAATAAAATTCACTTAAAATCCTCTTTCGAGGAAAAAAAACATCCCATTTCTAGTTTAATTTGGAATATTCATTAAAACGAGATGAAAAAACCAAAACGGCACGGAATGATCCCTCCCTCCAGTCAAATCCGCTCGCTCGTTCACCCGCCCGTCCGTCCCCAGAAAATCCTCTTCCGCAAGCGGATACCCTAGCCCCCCCCGGCGGCGCTCCGCTCCCCCGCCCCGGCAAATGGCGGCCCCCGACGAGCCCCTGCCGCCGCCACCGCCACCGCCGCCGCCCAACTGGCTGGAGCTCCCGCGGGAGATCACGACGACGATCTTCCTGAAGCTCGGCGCCGTCGAGATCCTCACGACCGCGGAGCTGGTGTGCACCGCCTGGCGCGCCCTCTGCCTGGACCCCGCCATGTGGCAGACCATCGACATGCGCAACGGCGGGGACCTGCCGGACCACGACCTCGAGGTCATGTACCGCCGCGCCGTCGACCGGAGCCGCGGCGGCTGCCTCGACCTCAACATCGAGTACTTCGGCGAAGACGAGCTCCTCCAGTACGCCGCCGACCGGTAACTCGCCGATTCCTGCTTGAATGAATTTCGCGCGGTTTTGTTGCTCGGTCTGGTTTTGGTGGGCCTCGGAATGATCGCTGATGGTAGAGCGTGACTCGTGGCCCGGTTCTTTTGTGCGTACGCCGTTGTTGGAGAGAATTGAGATGATGGTTAGTCGCCGAGGATGAGCTTGTTTCAGCAATTGGCTGATCGGTCGTTGCGATTGTGTAGACCTAGATTGCGGCGGTTGCAAGTGCGTGTGTATACCGTTGATTTCTCTGGGCTGAAGTTGTACAGGAATCGCGAAATTGTTTAGGAATGAATTGTATCGAGCACGAGTTTACTTCTCTTATTCACCATGGCCTCATCGCGAGGCGGAGGTAGAAATGTGAGGTTTTGAGGAGTCCTCTGGAAGTGAACATTCTGCACACTTGAAAAGTCCCTTTTTTTCCCTTGTCCTCAAGAATTAATATGAAAAAAAGAGAAGGGGACATGCCAGATGATGAGAACAGATTGTATTTGGAAAACTTCAATCAGCTACGTGTTCCGGAAACTAACTGATGAAAAAATCATGCGTGGAAATTGAGTTGTGATCCTGAAATAGTTCCCAAGAACAAGGGTAGAGATTTTTTACGTGAAAGGATGCCACCTTTGTTACTTTCTCTCTCCTTGGGAGTTCTCAAATGGCTTCTTTATGCTGTATCTATGTTCGGTATGTTCAGCCTCAGTATCTTTCATTTTTAGCCGTCATTTGAACATTAGGATGAGGCAAAAGTTCAACCCAATTGAAACCATGAAGGAGCATTTAACTGAGGTTGTGAAAAGACCGATACAATGCCATCTGGTGAGTATTGGGCATTACTAAATGAAATGAGGAACATGAACTGTGACAAAGCTTCCATAAGTGCTTGATATGGCAGAAGCACTTCTATCTTACTTCACTCTAGGATCTTCTTTCCCTGTGTGCTTTTTTTCCTTTTGATCAGTTTATGCGACACATTTACTCTCCTGTTTGCTAATAGTTATGGGGAGATATTGGTTAAAGTTTGGTGTGGTAGAAGGTATATAACTCAACAAAATAGGGTGTATTCATGTAGCTCCATCACCTTCTCAGCCTTGGACAAGTGTGGCTTTAACCCATGCTTGCCAAAACACTTGAGTATGCCTCAGGTTCCAGGGATATCAATCTTAAACTGTTTTTTCCCCTTATTTTGTTCAGCAAAGAAAATATTCTAGTTTAATTCACTGCTGAATTTGTCTTCTATTTCCTCGTTGAGACCCCACGCTCAGTCTTCATCATTGCGTTTTCATTGAACTTGCAGAGACAGGTTAGATACATTTGATGGCATTTTTGCAGGTCTTGGATAGGTACATAATTGTCTTGATCTGACCAGTGGATGGCACTGTCAGTGTTTTGATTCCACAGCATACAACTGAAGTTACTGCTTGATTTATTATAATTGGCACGGAAGTTTTACGTTTTGGAGTCCTTTCAATTCTTAACATGAGTTTCAGAGTCTAATAGTGTTATGTTTGCTTTTGTTGATAAAATTCCTATGATGAAGGGTTTTATGAGGAGACTTTGTTAATGAGTGCCTCTGGTATAGTTGTTAACTACACATAATAAGGAAATGTAATTACTCTAATTATATATAACATGAGAAATATGGTGCATAAAAATCAACAAACTCTTTTTATTGAGGTGTTAAAAAAGTGCCAATGGACACATTTTGAATAAATAAATAAATAAATTGATCAGATTAGCTCTCTTTATTGACTTAAGTTTCTCTCTTTGATGGTGTTTTTCTTCCTTTTACTGAGCGTGAAG
Source organism: Eucalyptus erythrocorys (assembly GCA_014182555.1). Classification (NCBI taxonomy): domain Eukaryota; kingdom Viridiplantae; phylum Streptophyta; class Magnoliopsida; order Myrtales; family Myrtaceae; genus Eucalyptus; species Eucalyptus erythrocorys. Next base: position 24,660,856 of record CM024601.1, on the reverse strand, counting down.
TCCAGAACAGAGCTTTTGGATTGTTTTTGATTGTTGACTGCTGGATATGTTAGGTTTGTTATGGAAATTTTATTATAGTTTGAGGCTGGAATAGAACATAATTTCCATTGATTTGATTTAGGTTTTGAATTTGATCTTACTTTTCTTGACGTCTTGATTCATTAACTTTATATTTGTTTCAAAAACTTTCTATACATATTTTGTGTATTCTGCGTCTTAATATTATTTCGGATAATTATGGCAGTCTTGCTTATTAAAAGGCTATTCTGATAGGTCACAAGTGGACCAAGCATTGCATCTCTCAATTGCGTAGATCTCTGTTTAGTTTACATTCTTGTGATGCCATGGGCATGCAAAAGCGGACTTCATTAACAAATGTGGCATAGTTGACCTTTTTTAACATGACTTGAAAGAATTCCAATCAGAGGCCACAACAGTAGAGAATTCTTGATCTAGGGTTCTGGCTGATTTTATCATCTTTCCGTATTTATTGACATGTCTCGTTAACGAGTGCCCGTGGGGCATTTACTAAACATACTGCATAAGGAAAGTTCCATTGTCCGCAACACTAGTTATACACTTCACTAGAACAATTGTGGATTATAACTTGTGGTGTTCCTTAATTAGCCACTAAGAAGTGCCCAAGAGATACTGATTAACAAATTAATGTTGTTGAAATACAATTACTTTTTGGCCAATGAAAATAATCTCTCTACACACCCCTTGCTCTAGATCATCTAGATCAATAAGCTCTCAGTTCCTTATCTTAGTGGTTAACATTATTATTGCTAGCTACAACAAGTCTGCTTTTTGGTTTAACCATCGTTGTTCTCATGCATTTCTTATTCCATTGCAGGTGCAATCGTATTAGACGGCTACGACTTGTATTTTGCAGTAACATTTCGGATGAGGGTCTGTGTGAAGCAGCCTCAAAACTTCCTATGCTGGAGGACCTTGAACTATCTTATTGCTCACTCTCAAAGGAAGCCATAGAGACTGTTGGACAATGTTGTCCCCTTCTGAAATCCTTCAAATTGAATAGCCAGGGATATAGATATCCACACATAGAATGTGATGACGAGGCACAAGCTATAGCGAAAAACATGCATGGATTACGCCACCTCCAACTCTTCGGCAATAAGATGACAAATGAAGGTCTGAAGGCGATTCTTGACAGTTGTCCTTATCTTGAGAATCTCGACTTGCGCCAGTGCTTCAATGTTTATATGGGGGGTGATTTGGGGAGAAGATGCAGCGAACAGATCAAGGATTTAAGGAATCCATATGACCCCACAGATGACTATGAATTTGATGCTGCAATTCTCGATGACGAGTCCTTTGATGATGATTACCCATCTGGGTTTTCTGACATTGATTTGTCTGATTATGATAACTACTATGAATTCTCTGATTATGACGACTTCTCTGTATATGGGTTTGACGAGTATCAGTGATTTGCTGGTTGACGCACTTGCATGGTGAGGAACCCTTTCCTTGCTTTAAGTCGCAGAATAATTTTACTACATGATTCTATGTAGCTCTTCGTGGCAGTCTGCTATGATGTACTATTTCTGATTATTTTGGTCTGGATACACAGGCGAAGATTCTTTATGGTTGCTGAGACTCCGTACCATGCTTCAAGGCAGAGATGGTTAAGCGATCATCCTGCACACCTTCTGGTGTAGCTTTTGACCTGAACTTCGCAAGTGGGAGTCTTTCCTATTTTGTTGATGAAGAGAAGCGCTCATAAATCAGCGCTCCCCTTGAAGTGCATTCCTTTGTTCCTTTCGTTCTAGTCTCTGCATCTTTATCTCCAGAACATGTTTTATGGCTATGTGCTTCTGCATATATAGTTCTAGTGCCTAGTCTTATTTTGGTATCTGTGACTTTGGTGTGCTAACTCCAGCTGGCCATGATAATAAACTTCATAGCTGATAAACCAATATCGGGCTTCATTGTGCGGTTTTGTATAAAATTCACAATGCTGTTACCTAAAATGTTATTCAGAAAATCGCTTTAATCGCTCCCATCTTGTAGGGTCAAATGTAGCAACAAGTTGCTTTGCTTTTGTTAAGCACTTCCATTTTCAACTAGTAGATCGTGTTTCCATGTCGGGGCAAAAGAATGAATATTTGACATCTTTTATGTTAAGGAAATAACGTACTGCCTATCATATATTTTATGTTAAGGCAGTCGTGTACATTTCACGCTAGAAGAATAACCCTAGTATGGCCAAAGCAGGAGGTTTTGGCTGTGTTTTTGGCAATCAGCAGTTACGAGTGGTTAGCCAATGCACTATCACTGTGTTGATTATCAAAGAGGCCGCAAGCTCGTACAGGTCGCTTTCTCTTTATGTTTGGATCTTCACCTGAAGGTTGCAAAACATCAACGTGGGAAATCCGGTACAAGGTCCTTTCGATGCGGTTTCAAAGAAATTCACGTGGAATATTGAAAACTTCAAAGATCCTAGACGATCAAAGACACCACGCGTACCACGCCATCAAAGAAGAAATGTCATAGGATTATTCCCACGCGTACCACGCCATCAAAGACACCATCTACCAGGCGTTAGATTAATACAAGCGGGATTAGCCGAACCAATGTATTTTTCCCAAAACCCATGGGATTTGGGAGAATCTTATCTTGAAGTCACGTGACAACCAGATGTTAGCTCTGATGAAGATCTTGATGTTAGCCATATCAATGAATAAAAGGGTAAAAAATGTGTTGGGACGGCATGCATGTCTCAAATCTCCATTAAATTTTGCAAAAATTGTTCCAAGACAATTGTAAAGCAATGAAATTAGGGAATATTTTAAATTTATAGGCAATAACAATGTTCATAGTGTATGTATGATTAATACTTTGATATATACTCATTATTCACATCCCATCAAATATGATTAACGTCACATGTGCTAAACCTTTTTTATCGCAATTTTGTTGAAAAATGTCTCTAGGGTGCTTTCTCTTTTGTTGAACTTTGGGGCACATGTTAAACAATAAAAATTTAGTCGTCAATGCACAACTTCTCTTAAGTAACGAATCGTGAATGCTTTGAAAATTGAAACATTCACCATAAAATATAGTTGACACTAATAAGATAGGTCATCTATGATATACCTATAGCTCCATGCATATTCATATGCAATGAATACTCCAAAGAACATCATATCCTTCATTAAGTGCACTTAATAAATGCTCCAAAAGCACTTGCTAAGGAAATCCTTTACAAAAGCATTCATGCATTCCTCATGAATTTTTTTTTTTTTTTTTTTTTTTTTTTTTTTTTTGTCAAAGTGTGGGAGTCGAAATATTCTGAAACTCTAACACTCATGCTGTTTTTGTTCCCCGGACAGAAATCCGTTTGGTAACGTCGAGTTGTTTTTTTATTTTGCCCGGAATAGTTTTGGAACAAAACCGAAGTAAAAAAGTTGCTTCGGTTCCCAGGAACAAGTTTAAGAAATAAGTGAAATTTTTTTTATTCTTCTCTTGCACACGGCCCATTGACCGCCGTTGACCGCCACTCGCCGCCGCCGGTCGGCAAAGTGTGCCGGCGGTCGGACGGCGGCGGCGGAGCCAACAAAAAAAAAAAACAAATAAATATCGTCTTTTACCAAACGCCATTCTTTTTCTATTTCTTGAAACTTACCAAACGGGTTTTTACCCAGAAATTGTCTGAGAATAGAAATCTCCATCCTAAATCCTTTTGAAAAGGTGGGGATTTGAATCTCTCACTTCCCCCTTCCACGTTAAAAGGTTGGCCATAGGGGCAAACCTCAATGGTTGCATTCCCCATGAATTTACGAACAAAATAAACACACCTTTCGATGTGTGATCATGTGAATGTTAATCCCTATATATTTAGTCATGTATATTCAACAAAAATAAATAAATTAAAATTGCAAATATGATTACCCAAGACAAAGCCGAAAATTATGTAAATTTTCTTAATTAATCATGTCAAGACACTCCTTAATAAAAGCTGATCACATCATCCTCGTGCTTTTCTTCTCTCTCTCTCTCTCTCTCTCGTTCTTTTCAATTAATGTGTTTATCACATTGAGAAGGGGCATTATGCATGCCGCTCTGCTCGATGATAATTGCACGAGTGTGGATTTACAGAGAGGGGGGACCAAACTATTTAATAATTATTGCACAACAATTGTTAATTATTATTGCTGCAATTATTTGTTGGGGAGTTAAGAAACAATAAAAAATAAAAATAAATAACACAACCTGTCGTGGTGGACATGGGCGTTTGCGCGCGTGTGTCGCCGTATCTGCCAGTGCTCAAGAGGGTTGGACCAACTACGTCCCGTTAACCACTGGGGTTTGCCGCAGTAGCCACCCTTCTAACATAGAATGGGAGGTGGAGAGTTCGAATCTCCACTTTCAATTTAGTTTCAGGAGTGGGTTGCGACTCTCACGCCTTGCAATGAAATGAGGTAAAAGTCTAAGAATGAGCATTAAATTAGGAATTGAGTATGATCGAAAAAAAAAAAAAAAAGTTCATTGATTTTGACCGTGAGCAGCTGCTGGCCAGTAGGATTTCGCCACGGCAGCCGTCTGTTGACCTGCGGTGGCAGGAGATCCGGCGTGCGCGTGCTAGGTCGCAGCCTCTCCACAGACAACAGCTTTACCTGCAAACATACGCTGCAAATATACACCGTGAATTAAAAGCTTTGCGTATGACAGCCGTCCGAGGACCACAAAGATGGTTCTAAATGGGGACGATGCGGTAGTAACTTTTTCCTTTTTTTTTTTTTTTTTTTCTATTTCTTTATTAAAGAGAAAAGTCATATGAAAATCCAAAATATGTGTCCTCTGACCTATTCATTTGAATAAATTTTTTGTGATATAAAAAGTTCCAAATTTGTATTTATATCACACAATTACACTCCATTAAGATACCGTTAAATGATTTTTCAATCAAAATAGTGTTGTTTTTTATTTTACTTAAATTACGTGGGCACCATGTTAGAGTTTTGGTGTCATAGAAATATGTTTATAATAAATATATTATAACTGATAAAATTTAAGATTTTTTGGTGACTTTTGCCCTTATTATTATGATGTAGAGGAAATGTTGCAATTTCTAAGATATTGTCTACTTTTGTGATATGTATACTTAATAATTTGAAAATAGAATATTTTCTCGTTAAATGTAATTAGCAAACGCACCAAAAGCACGTGTGCCTTATGATACTCATTAGACATATTGACTTTGGAATGATTTAGTTTCGACACATTATTTGATATATCACTAGAACAATTAGTCATTGGAAACTGCATGACTTTGAAAATCAATTATTTAACAAGTGCCCATAAACCCTAATAAACCAAAATCCTTATCATTATACCGATGGTGTGTAAAAATTAAGCTTGTTAAGTGGATTACTTCTCGAGAGAAAGTGAATGTTGATTTGAGCTCCAACGAGAGCATTTTCTTGGAAGTCACTTTTTAGGGTCCGTTTGGTAACATTTCTGTGTTTGGAATCAATTTTTTTTTTTTTTTTTTTTTAAGAATAGTCTTTTTCTATTTCTATTCCCTGAAACAATTTATGAGTAAAAAAATATGTTTGATAACTATACAAAATTTTTATTCTTATAATGGAAAATTAATAAGAATGCATTTGATATAATCTACAAATTTTTTTATAACATAAAATTTCTTTTGATTTTAATAATTTTTTAATAATTTTTTAAGAATTTTTTTCTTTTTTTCTTTTGTTATTTTTCCTTGCCATTGCCAATTGCCAGCCACAAGCTGCTGTGGCCGACCATTGCCGCTTGCCAGCCGAAGGTCAGTGGCGACCGACAGTTGCCGAACAACAACAATCAGTAGTGGGGTTCAAGGAGAAAGAAAATAAAAAAGAAAAGAAAAAAAACTCATTTCTAAAAATTGTTCATGAGAACAAGAATGTACTTTTTTTTTTTTTTACTTTTTTTCTATTATAAATCTATTCCTCGACACTTTTCTATTCCAGATAATAGAAAAATTAGTTGATTTTACCAAATAGATTTATGTTCTTTTTTTGTTCCAAGAAACAAAAGAAAGAAATTGGAATAAATAGAAATATTATCAAATGGAGTCTAATCGGTTAGTGTTTTCGGAAATCATATCACCTCAAATGATTCATTCAGTTGAATCACGTCCCTATGGTAATGTTTGGATGACCTTTACCTTGTTTTATTCGATTTAACTTGATTCGACTGTGTACCACTTAGGAAGTCGGTTCAATGTCCGGCCGTATTTTGGAGACATTGGTTTCAAGGGGCTCTTGTCCTGATATTTATCTAGTAGATGAATGAGGTGTGTGATGATATTTCTACAGGCCGGAGCAAGTGCCGATTTTCAGGTATGATCTCGGCCCAGGAGGCCTACAAGATGAGCCGAACGTGTTGGAGTGGGTGATAAAATACCTTTGTGGAGAGTATAGTTATTTTGGTTGGACAAATCAAGTCATCAGTCATCAAGTTGTCTAATATTTGACTATAAATGGAACTTAACCCTAAGGATTAGTTTAGTCGGTTGAGAGTTTTGGAAGTTACGGTTCAAAAATTAGAAAATATTTTCTTAAAAATGATCAATTATATTATTTTAATTGATCATTTTTAAAAATGAGTCAATAAAATATATTTTCATCGAAAATAGCGATTTATTTTTGAACATTTTCGTGAACAACGGAACCAGTATAGGATGATTCTAAATTATTGAGTTTTTATAAGACAAACGCACCAGCAATCTAACGTAGAATCACTCTTTTTCTGTGCGTTTGTTTTTCGGGCTCGAAATATGGGAGTTGATACGTCAGGAAGCTATCTCACTGGCTATCCTTCCCATCAGATTCTTTAAAGTACGAACACCATGTTAAATCTTTTGGTTTTTTTTTTTTTTAAAGACTTACATTAAATCACTTTCCATGGAATTAAATTGTAAAAATTAGAGCCCCTTTAAAATATCGTCACATTACATTTTAATGTTGGGTTGACACATTAAAAACCCAATACACTTATCATGAAAAATTGTTAAGGGAAAACTCGAATTTGAATCCGTTAACTTATTCAATTTGATCCATATACATTTAAAAACCTTTTATCAATGTATTATAGCTAAGTTAGATATATTAAATACTCCATATTACAGCACATCCTTGTATGAGATTTCAATAGCTTAACATTCTTGTGTAAGAGTTTTCCTTAATGTGGACTAAATTAATTGACGTTGTACTTTACCATTTTACGGGATTTTATCTAAGGTGAGATAAAAAGTTTCTTAATTAGTCTAATATGGGGCTAACTAGTGTGGGCTGAGTTAAGCCTGGCCCGTAATAAAGGAGCCTGGCTAGAAACTCTATAAATAGTGCTCAAGTCTCTCCTCTAACTCTAATTCTCACGTATCCTCACAAAGGGAGCGTTTACCTAACGCTAAACCGTGAGGGAGACCGCCTCATTGAGCCAGTGATACAGAGGGCAATAGAGAAGAAGGATTTGCGCAAGAAACATTGTCTTTCCGCTTCCGCTTCAAGAACGATGGATCCGAAAACAGGTACATTAATCTTTCTATTTAATCATGCATTTTCTTGTTCTAGTTATGGAGATCTTGGGTTGTGCATAATTTGCTTCCTACATGTGGTATCAGAGCCTCCATAACACTAGAACTTGAACGCAATTGATTTTGCCCTAATTTGTACGGATTTTGCCCTAATTTGTGATTTTCGAGATTTTTTGTTCAATAAAAATAAAATTAAATTGCAAATTCGGACTGGGCTCGATGAGACGAGCTAAACCGTGGGTGGCGCATCGCCGGAGGAGGCCACATGCGCCCCCACGCGCGGCCACGCGCCGCTGGGGCATCGAACACGCGCCCCATGCAGCCGCTGACGTCACGATGACGTTAGTGACCCAGACCGACTCGATGACATCAGCGCCTTACCTGGATGACATCATCGACCCGACCTGATGACGTCATCGACCCGACCCAGAAGGCGACCGACTCGACCCAGAAGGCAACCGACCCAACCCGACTCGACCCGACCTAGGACCTGACTCAACCAGTTGATCGACCCGACCCGGTCAATTGTTGACCAGATCGATCAACCGGTCGGATCGGGCGACTGGACCGGACGGTCAGACCAGGAACAGGCCGAACTGCCACCGGTCGAACCGGCTTCTGATCAGCCTTACGCACGCACGTGAGCCCCACACATCGCACACTTAGGCGGCGCATGTGAGCGCGTGGGGTCTTCTTTTGGTGCGTGGCTGACGACGTTGGACTCGTATGGTGATTTCTTATCTTGTAATATATTTATTTTATATGTTTGATGATTGTATGGATGTGAAATTGCATATGAAACCCTAAATTCGTGTATTTTAAGTGAATTTTTGCGTATTTTTCTTATATTTTTATGTGATTTTGGAAATACAAGTGTTGGGTACTGGTATGTTATTTTATTAATGAATGAGGTAGTGTAATTAGCATGATATATGATTTCAGTGATATGTGCCCCTATCACTAAAGTTACAATCACATGTATATGGTGTATGTGATATGTAAATATATCCCTGGTATGAGAGAGTTTCAAGGATTTAATTGAGTTGTGACTGCCAAAGTGGCACACTTAATTGGGTTTGAGAAATTTCGGTCTCGTATATCGATTGAGATGTCTCTTGGTCTAATGCATGGTCATACCCCCAAATGACGTGATTGTGTATTAGTTCATGGAGGGATACATGATGGTTTGGTGGATGAGTGACTGATCCTAGTGGTTCATATGCCCAAAGGTGATGAATTTACAAAGATTGGAATATATTATCATGACCGCTATCATGTGGGGAGTGTACAACTACATGTCATGTATTCTGCCCAAAGGTGATTATGTGATTTTGCATGTAACTCTCTGAATGTGTACTTGTGTGTCAAGTTACACAATGCTCACATGATGCTAATTATATATACACTGCTTGTCTTTCAGTCACATTTTCTGTAAACGGTAACTCCATCACTATTGAGGTTCTTGCATATTCCAACTTTAAGAAATGGAGAGAAGATTTTTTGTTTGTTATGGAGATGGCAGATGTTCATATTGCTCTTACTATCGATCGGCCAGCAGTTATTACTACCGAAAGTACAGAGGCTTAGAAAGCACATTTTACTGCCTGGGAAAAAAGCAATAGAATTTGCTTGCTATCCATGAAGCATTCCATTTAGGAACACTTGAAAAGTGATTTGCCTACGGACTGCACTGTTAGGCAAATGATGGAAGGTTTGGTGGCTAGAAACCGTGTGTCATCTAATACTGAGATAGAGACACACCTGCAAAAACTATTTACCATGAAGTATAAATGGTTCTGGTGAAGTAAGAGATTATGTTCTGAGGAAGGTTGATTTGCAGACAAAGCTTCAGGCTCTAAATGTTGCTATTCCCACTACTTGCATTGTGCATCAAGCTTTAAATACTCTTCCTCCTGATTTTGGGATTATCAAGACTAATTATAGTTCCCAAGATGAAGCCTAGTCAGTTAATGACTTGATTGCTAGGGTGATGGCGGAGGAAGAGAAATTGAAGAAAGACAAACGGCACAGTACTCTTTATGCTTCAGGTTTTGGCAATGATAAGGGTAAGAATGTGAAAAATTATACTCATAAGGGAAATTTTGAAGCTGCTGGACCTTCTAACAATAAAGGAAATTCTGAAGGTGCTGGTCCTTCTAACAGTTTGGGTCCTAAGAAACCATTCCACAAGAAAAATGGTGTTTTTTGCTACTTTTGCAAGGAGAAAGGACATGTAAAGAAGCACTGCAAAAAGTTTAAGGCTTAGTTATCTAAGAGAACCAAGAGTGAGCCTAAAGGTAATGATTCTTTGGCATTAGTTTATAAATCCAATCTATATGTAGTCTCGACTAATTCGTAGTGGCTAAATAGTGGTACAACTAATCATGTTGCATTTACCATATAGGGGTTCATAAACAGAAGGACGCCAAATCAGGATGAATCAAAGCTCACTATTAGAAACAACATTGGAGTTGACGTCGAGTTCGTGGGAGATGTTATTTTGATTTTAGATTCCGATTTTAGGATGATGTTGAGAAACACTCTTTACGTACCTTCTTTTAGGTGGAATTTAGTTTCTGTGTCTTATTTGGACATGTACGGATACTCTTTTGAAATAAAAAGCGATGCTATTTCCATCTTTTATGATTCCAATAAGATTGGGTGTTGCAAGTTATCCAATGGATTATATCGATTGAGTTTATCTCCCAACGACATGTACGTTGCTTATTCAGCTGAAAAAGTTGTTTTCAAAAGGCCTCTACCTAAGGAATAGTCTTATTGACTATGGCATAAACGACTTGGTCACATCTCTAAAAAAAGAATAGAAAGACTTGTAAAGGCTGACATCCTGCCTACTCTTAAAGGTGATCAAGAGACTTGTGTAGACTGTTGTAAAGGTAAGATGACTAAAATAGAAAAGAAATTCGACGTATGAAGTTCTGACTTGTTGGAGATTATTCACATTGATATTAGTGGACCATACACGGCTACTTTATACAGAAATTTTTATTTCATCACATTTGTTGATGACTATTCCCGATATGGATACTTATACTTGATTAAAGAAAAGTCCGAGTCTCTTAACAAATTCAAGATTTTTCGAACTGAAGTGGAGAAACAGTCGGGAAAAGTTATAAAGATTGTCAGATCTGATCGTGGTGGTGAGTATTTTGAGAAGCACGGTGATGCTGGACAACTTAAAGGGCCGTTTGCTAAATACTTAGAGAATTCTAGGATGGTACGTCAGTTTACTATGCCTGGAAGTCCTGAACAAAATGGCGTAACTGAAAAGCGCAATCGTACTCTTATGGATATGATGAGAAGTATGATTAGTATGACCAATTTACCTACTTTTCTATGGGGTGAAGCTTTGAAAATAGCTCTTTATATTCTAAATCATGTTCCTACTAAAGTGGTTTCATTGACTCCTTTTGAGTTGTGGACTGCACGTAAACCTAATTTGAATCATCTTAAAGTTTGGTGATGTCCAGCAGAGGTGAAGTTATATAATCCAACATTGAATAAGCTGGATTCCAAAACTACACGGTATTACTTCGTGTATTACCCAGATCATTCAAAGGGATATCGATTTTATAATCCCAATGGAGGTACTAGAATTGTGGAATCTCAAACTGCAAAATTTCTTGAATTTGATGTAGCTGAAAAGGATAGTTGCTCACAAACTATCGAAGATGATAGTATGGTGGGGATAACTGGATCCTCATCTCATCCTGTGCAGACAACTATGGAGCCCCCTGCGCCACAATGTGAACCTGTAGTGGCTCAGGATCCTATTGTTGAGATAATTCCTGATGAAGTTCCTCAAGCCCCTCAAATTCAGAATGAGGTTGAAGTAGCTCCACTCAGAAGATTTACTAGGGAAAGATGTTCAGCTATACCACCGGACTATGTTGTCTACCTAGGAGAGCATGATTATGATATTGGTTTGTTGTTGATCCGGTAACTTATACATATGCAATCTCATGTCCTCAATCAGATTTGTGACTAGATGCAATGAAAGATAAGATGCAATCTATGAAACATATTGGTGTTTGGGAGCTTGTTGAATTGCCTAAAGGTTGTAAACCTATTGGCTGCAAATGGGTATTCAAGACTAAAAGGGATTCCAAATGAAAGATTGAAAAGTTTAAAGCCAGACTGGTAGCTAAGGGTTTCACTCAAAGAGAAGGAATAGATTATGGAGTAACATTTTCTCCAGTTTCTTCTAAAGATTCCTTTATAGTGATCTTGGCATTGGTAGCTCATTTCGATATGGAGTTACACCATATGGATGTTAAGACCGCTTTTCTTAATGGAGACCTTAATGAGGAGATTTATATGGTGCAGCTTGAAAGTTTTACAGCAGATGACTCAGGTAAGCTTGTTTGTAGATTGAAGAAGTTTATTTATGGCCTTAAGCAAGCTTCTAGACAGTGGTATTTCAAGTTTCATAGTGTTGTCACTTCATTTGGATTTATTGAGAACAAAGTAGATCAATGTATATACACCAAGGTCAGTGGGAGGAAATATATCTTTCTCATACTTTATGTAGATGATATGTCACTTGCAAGTAGTGACATTGGTTTACTACATGAGACAAAGCGAATGTTATCGAAAAATTTTGATATGAAAGACCTTGGTGAGGTGTCTTTTGTTCTTGGCATTGAAATTCATAGGGATCGCTCATGCCGTTCATTGAGTTTGTCTCAGAAGGCTTATATTGATCGCATTTTGGAAAGATTCAATATGCAGGATTGCAAACCAGGAATTGCTCCTGTTATTAAGGGTGATAAATTGAGTATTTCATAGTGCCCTGATTCAAATTTTGAAAAAGCTCAAATGAATAATGTACCTTATGCTAATGTGCTTGGAAGTATCATGTATGCTCAAGTTTGCACTAGGCCAGATATTGCTTTTTCAATAGGGCTTCTAGGCAAATATCTGGTTGTCAAATTCGACAAGATACATATTTATTGTAACACCCCTTAACCCAAAGGGATCATTACGCGATCACTAGGTTAAATATATATGCCAGCGCAATTTAAAAGAAGGTTTTAAGGTACTTAAAGAGAACAAGGGATTATATGCTAATTTATAGACATGTTCCAAACTTGCAACTAGTAGGATATTCAAAAGCAGATTTTACTGGTTGTCAAGATGATAAGAAGGAATCGGCATCTCTAAGCTGAAATGTTAGTTCCCAAAAGGGGTGAGTCTACAACCACTCAGCAAATAAATAATTCCCTATGGCTAATCACACAAGATACATAAAATTGTATCATACAAAAATACCTCATCACATAGTTATATATATATGTTACGTCATGCCATAGGAATTTATTCATTTATGTATTCACCTTTAATACCCATGCATATATTTCACTTTATGCATCAATCCACACTCATGTATATACATATCATTACAAGCACTTTAAATCCAGGCTTGAGCATACATAACATCACATGCATATCAATTTAAACTCATGGCCTCATATCACCATACATATCATGCCATGCCAATTTATGCATACTAACACATGCATACCATTCCATGCTCATGGTCTTATATCATAACTCATATCATGCCATGTCCAATTATGCATATCAGCACATGCATACACATCAATCCATGCTCATATCCATGCATACAAGCCATTATATGCATATTCACATGTACCATGCCGTGTTTTCATAATTTTATTCGGCTTTTCATATACCCCCGACACACACCATCCGGGCTTCCGGAACCCCCACGTTCTGGGCATCTCGCATCCCAACTGGCATCACGAGGAATCACGGCACACACCATCCGTGCTTCCGGCATTTACACTCCCTGGCCGGGTATCTCGCACCTCAACTAGCATCACGAGACATTCACGGCACACACCATCCGTGCTTCCGGCATCCCCTACGCTCCGGGCATCTCAACTCCGAGGCCATCCAGATTTACGCACACAGGCTACCGGGCATCCGGCATTTTCACTCCCTGGCCGGGCATCCCGAAAACTCCCGGGGCATTGTCGGCTCACACACTCCGACAGCCTTCTCATTTAATTGTGATATGTAATTTATGCATGGCTAAATCATACATGGCACTTAGCATGATGCACATATCCAATATCATCTTGGTATATAAAAAAAAATATCAGTATTTAATTTATATACCATAATAAAACATTTGGGAACACATCCATATAATTATATATATTATATATATATATATATCATTTAATTTTGCTCACATATTTCCTTTATTTAAATTTATTGAACTCCATATTTCAAGAAAAATACTCGAAATCAAACACTCAATTAATATTCAAAAATATAAGTTTACATGAGAGATAGTCAAACATGATAAGTTAATTCCCATAAAAATTTATAAATTTTCAGGAGTCATTATGCGAAAAGTATTATTTAACTTTTACAAAGGAAAATTTCAATTTCCTCAACTCACATCAATTCGGCATTCCCATTATTTAAATAATTAAATGGCCTCTAAAAATTACAAAATTAAACCACAACATAGACAAGACATAGAGGTACAGCATTCAAGAAGGATTCAAATCCAAATAATCACTACATAAAAAGATAGAATTTTAACTTCACAGCAAACAAATTTCGGATTCCACAGCTTACACCGGTTTAAAATTCTCCTTATTTAAATAATTAAATGATCTCCAAAATCATCAAATTAAATCACGAATTAAAAAAGACTTAGAGGCTCATTTTTCATGAAGAACATAAGTCCAAACGGTCACCATACAAAAAGATATAAATTGAACAATTCAATAATTTATACTCGGGTACACGGTTTACACCGTTTTACAATTTATTTAAAATTAATCATTAAACGAGCTTCAAAATTATAATAATTTACCACATCATAGCCAAGATGCTAAGATATGTTTTTCGTTAAGACTTCCAGGTCAGATTCAATTTAATTAATTAAATACAACAATTAAAAGTTGCTGTCCCAACACTATTACATTCCAGTTAACACCCACTGCTAACATTTAACTTTCATTAAAATTGATTAACCAATTGGCCTTCAAAATTTATAAAATTCCATCAAATAACCCATAAGACTCTCATATAAATTTATCATAAAGATACTTTGACCAATTTCATTTTTATAAAATTTAATATACACAAAAGAACTTTTACTCATAAAACCGTGTTCCTCGGTGCGTCCTTCCTCCGTATACAGTACGTAAGACCCCCTTGCTGTGCTTCTTTTTCTCTAAATTTTTGATATGTTCTTGTTTAAAGGATGCTCTCCAACTTTCATTAAGACCCAGAAGTGAAAAACTCAAAGTAAAACCCTCATATAGGCCGTTGAAGCTACTGATATGCAGTACAGCTTACCCGCGACACACATCCTCAGGAAAATCGACCTTTCCCTAGGCTATTCTTGTCTATTTGATCTCAATTTTGGATATGTTATTCCCCTCCATGTCCTTTACAATTTTCGTGAAGACATCATTGCAAGATTCTCAACAGAATTTTAGATACAGCTTCCAAGATCACTCGGATTCAACATGCAACACCAGATCTGAACATTTTCTTAGAAAATAGAGTTCACCCCTTAAATCTTGTCCTTTTTCTCTCAATTTTTAGTATGTTGAAATTCAGAATGTTTTCTTCAAATCACATGAAGAAGTCGAGATGAAATTTCCACTCCAAAACCACATGCAAGTCCATGGAAGTTTCTGATGCATGCAGTTCTTCACAAAACAGAAATCAACAGCAAGCAAGTCCAGCTCAAGACCTCATTTCTAGCTCATATTATCCACGATTTTCATCACAAATCACACTAGATCCACACCAAGACATGCAAGAGTAGATGAGGGAACTAATCACTTGCCTTAGACTAAGAAAATCGAGCAAATGGGGTGGGCGAACACGGCGGAGAAACACGGTTGGCTCTCTTCTCTCCTCTCCTCCTTCTCTTCTTCCTTCTCTCTTTCTCTCACTCTCTCTCTCCTTTCTGTCGACCCAAGCCCTCTAAAACCGGTTGCTCTTCATTTTATTTCCTCTCTAAGTCATCATTGCTAATGATGACTCTTTTTTGACACTGGTTTACATGCAAAAATTGCATGTAAACCGGTCTTCCCTCCCCCTTTTTTGTCTTGCGTCGGCTGCCCATAGTTTTGGGTTATGGGTCATGGGTCATGGGCCAGTAGCCTTGTGGGCTTGTGGCCGGCCCACTTGGCCCGTCGCAGGCCCACTCAAAAATCGGCCCAATTCTAAATTTAATTAAATAAATTTTTAATTAATTAATATAAAAATTCCGGGATGCCACATTTATGTTGGCAGGAGGTGCAATATCATGAAAGAGTGAGAAACAGAAATCCATATCTTCTTCTACCATGCAAGTAGAGTTTGTAGCATGTTTTTCAACTGCTACTCAAGCTATTGGCTCCAAAACCTCATTAGGGAGTTATTATTTTTTGATTTTGTGGATAGGCCCATATAGCTACATTGTGACAATAATTCTGCAGTGTTGTTTACTAACTACAACAGAAGTCTCAAGGGGTCTAAACACATGGAGGTCAAGTTTTTGACTATAAAGGAATTAGTGCAGAATGGTGACGTTACTGTAGATTATATTCCTACAGATGATATGATTGCAGATCCACTAAGTAAAGGCTTATGCTCGTGTGTATTTGATCGATATGTCATTAGCATGGGTTTAGGAGCATCTTGGGAGGCTGTTATTTAGTGGGAGTTGTATTTTCTTTTTCTTAAATAAAGTTATCTAAATTTGTTACAATTTAGTAACACTTTGATATATATTTCAACTGTTACATTCAATACAATATTTCTGAATGGATTGTTATTTTGTTGAATATACATATATATATATATATATATATATATATATATATTGTTAAAAGTTTCAAGGTATTGCTTAAACCATGAGTGAAGGTTAGGGGCATCAAGTTATTAGCCTTGTGCATATGTGTTGTGATATATAAAGAAAGGTTAACCATAAGAACAAGACATATGTGGGTTCATTGGAACCATAATGTCATTCTCTTGTGGCACAAGCTTTTGTGTTGCCTAAGGTAAGAGAATGGTGACTGACAAATGGGATCTCTCTATTAGAGATGTTAGCCATTTGCCACACTACTATATTGAATCCATATCAATAAAGTTGAAAGCACTTGTGACCATGGAAGGCTCTGTGTGTATACATGCAGTTACCGCCATGAGTCGGTGTTTGAGACTTTATGGGATAGGATTGACTATTATTAAGAATTATCTCTGGACCAATGTACGCATATACAGTACAATTTCAATTAATATAGTCCAAGTGGGAAAATGTAAGAGTTTTCTTTAACGTGGACTAAATTAATTGACGTTGTAATTTACCTTTTTATGGGGTTTGGTCTAAGATGAGACATAAGATTTCTTAATTAGTCTAATATGGGGTTGGTTAGTGTGGGCTGAGTTGAGCCTAGCCCGTAATGAGGGGGCTTGGCTGGAAACTCTATAAATAGTGCTCAAGTCTCTACTCTAACCCTAATTCTCACGTATCCTCACATAAGAAGCGTTTACCTAGCGCTAAACCGTAAGAGAGGCCACCTCATTGAGCCAATGATACGGAGGACAATAGAAGAGAAGGATTTGCACAAGGAATATTGTGTTTCCGCTTCCGCTTCAAGAACAATGGATCCTAAAACAGATGCATTAATCTTTCTATTTAATCATGCATGCTCTTGTTCTAGTTATGGAGATCTTGGGTTGTGCATAATTCATCTTGTGCATGCACGTAGACAATTTCCCCCTTCACACGTGCGAGCCACCGATGTTAGGCTCACTCCCCCTCAATCCTAATATCCTTCCACACCAACATTGTCTCGTCTCGAGAATCTTTAGTCTTTACCTTGGCTTGGTCAAATTTGCGTATACTAGTGAGGACCATAGGTATCTTTCAGATTCCACCTTAATTGTCTTCGCTCAACCAAGCTTGTTGAGAGTAGAGGGACACCATTTGTCAACTCAATTAACGGGCCACATTTGACATTTTCCTTTCTTGAAATATTCATCGGGCACTCATACATATTGGGATCTAGCCACGAATCAACATTGACTCTAATACCATTTTTAGATTGACGCAGTAGAAGCTCACTACCTTCATTTGATGAGATCACCAAGAGGAAGCACTAGTCAAAGCCCATTAAAATACCCACTTGGACCCAATTTTACTCAAAAACTTGAGTTAATCAATTATAAATCAGCTAGAACGTATCAATTGCACCACATTTACTATGTGGGATTTCTCTCAGCTAACATCCATGCACATGCAACTTAACAAATACTAAATGCAATCCGATTCCTCATGTGTCGAAGGTACCCCTTGAAGCATCAAATACAACGATAGGGTTTGCATAGCTTTCTTGTTGTAGTAGATTTTCTCTTGGTTACTACCTTACCGGCCCTTGGCATTGAGGCAACATGCTACCAATGCCGTAATTATTTGTAATGTCGATTCATTGGAAGGTCAATATTAATGAGTCACGTTTTACTTATTATGTCTTTAAAATGTAAAATTTTTCATTGAGTAACTGAATAAATTAATTTTCTCTTCTTTTACTATATTTAAATATGTACTTTAATTCTCAAAATCTCTTCAAAAGTATTCTTTCTATTTTTAGTTAATTTAATGTAGGCATTAGTTTTGACATGAAATGAAAAAGAAGAGAATTGGAGGAATTTCTTGTGCTCATTCTCTATATTGTTTTTCATTCTTTACATGTAATTATAATATAATGTGTGGACAGCAAAAGGAAACAATGTAAATATACATAATTAATATAAATCACTTATTGATTCACTCAGTCAATCTAAATCTTAGATTGATTCAATTATGTCTTCACCATATAAATCATGTCTCCAACACTCCCCCTCAAGTGGGTGGCTTGTATATGTGCAAGACACCTAACTTGTTTAACATATTTATGTTGTCTTTGACACAAAGGTTTAGTAAAAATATCTAGAGGCTGTTTGGAGGTTCCAATTCCCTTTATCATGATTATTCCTTCTTGGATCTTATCTCAAGTGAAATGATAGTCTACCTCTATATGTTTTGTTATCTCATGGACTATAGGATTAGCTGCAAGCTTTAGTGTTGCATCATTATCACAAAAACAATGTAGTTGGCCCTTTAACTCACACGCCAAGGTCAAGAGGTAGACCTCACATCTATGCCATCTCATAAATAGTCTTGGCCATGGCTCAATACTCAGCTTTAGCCAATGATAATGATACGGTTGTTTGCTTCTTCTTATTATTCTTCTTCTTCTTTTAACAAAAGTAAGGATGTTCTAAGCTTAATGCAAAAAATCTAGTAATAGAGCTCCAGGTCATAGGATAGGTAGCATGGTTTACGTCACAATAATCTGTCATCTTCATGTTGCACCCTTGAGAAAGAAGTATTCTAAATCCTAGACATTTCTTCAAATCACAACTTTTAGAGCTGCATTCATATGTGATTGTTTTTGGTTATGCATAAACTAACTCAGCATTAGCACTACTTAGCATATATTTGGTATTGGCATGGTGTGATAATTTTTCCTACGAGCCTCTGATAGCTTGATGGATCCTTGAGTAGTGGATTATCAGCATTTGATAGTGTTCCCGCATTAAAAAAAAAAAAATGTGATCAACTTGATATCTTGCTTGATAGGAATAGTATTTAGCTTATATCCTGACAGACTTGCTTTTGATAAAATTTCAAGGCCAAATTTCCATTAGCTAAGAGGAGGTTCCCAGGTTCAATTGGGAATTTTTAATTCCAAGGAAATATATGGGAGGTCCTAGATCTTTAATGTGAAAGGTATAGTGCAAATATTTCTTGAGATTTTCAGCAGTAGCTTCATCAGATCTCATAATAAGTATGTCATCAATATATATCATCAAATAGATAGATGACCAACCTTTCCTCCTTACACATTGTGCATAATCATGTCTTGATTGTCTAAAACTGGTAACTATAAGCGCAGTAGTAAATTTTGTGTACCACTCTCGAGAAGGAGTGACCTATGACTTTTTTTGCTACTGGAAAGAATGTTTTATGATAATCGAAACATTCTTTTTACGTGAAACCTTTGGCTACTAAACGAGCCTTGTATCGTTGGATTGATCCATTTGCCTTATGTTTAATTTTATACACCCATTTACAACCAATTGGGTTTCAATGAGCAAGAAAGGACACAATATCAGTCTGATTTTTCATTAAGGCATGTGACTCGGCCTTCATGGCTTTTTGCCAAGGTGGATGTTCATAAAATTTTAAACATAAGTGAACGTGTCAAACAAGTAATATAATGATAACAAAAAAGTATCATCTAACGGAGATTGATGATTAATAAACTAATTAAATACTAAAAATAAATTAATTCTAAAATTTATCTAACAAATCAAAATAAAATAGAGAATAAATTAAAATTAAAACTTTTAAAAGCAAAATTTTGGAGACTAAATGCAGTAAATCAATCAAATAAATATATTAGAGTATCCGATTTCACCATTATCGCTAAATATGAATTTCAGATTATTATGCATACAAGAACAATATCAAACGTGTGATAATGGAATTTCCCAATCTATTTACTACTCTATCTTTAGGTGTAGCAAACCTACTCAGTTTATTAATCCATTACATCTCTATGTGAATTTAAATAAATATAAGTGTATTAAAATCTATTAATATTTTCAACTTATAATGAGTCTTTTGGATCACTTTATCACCAAAAGTTACATAAATAATGTGGTATATCTCTATTAACGTTTAATTCATGATTATATTTTATAAGGTGCAATTGTATATCATCACTTCTCAGTCTTAAATATGCATATCAGATCATTCAAGTGGTAGCCAGTCACTTAAAAACATTAAGCACAATAATATATAACTCATGTGAATGGAATCACTTGCACCCATAAAAATCATGAAATTCATATCATCATGATTCAGCTACATCATAGCCTAACAAAAGAAAATTAGAACATAGTAGAAAACGAAATAAAAATATAAATCATATCTAGCATCTTGAATCAAAGAACAAGAATTTTGGCACCACTTTTGTCTTCTCTTCGAAATACTTGAAAAACTCTAGAACAATGAAAAACAATATGAAAACCTCACCGTCCCTTAGGCTCTCAATGTTCTCCTATTTGGAAGATACACCCAAGACCCTTATCTCCAAGCAATTGCTTATTTTTTGCAAAAAAAAAAAAAAGGGAGGGGGGGGGGGAGTAAATCAGAGGATCTTTGATTTGATATCTATCTTCCACACTTGCAAATAAAATTAAGGAACAAAATCAAGGTTTTCCTGATTTTTGCCATTCTTTTCCTTATGCTCTCCATATGTCATTATGCTGCATAAATTAAAAAAAAAAATCAAAAATTAGAAGGAAATCTAAATATTTCTCATAGATATTGCATTATTTGTTACCTAAAATAAGTTAAATAACTCTATTTTTACAGAGTTATTAGTGGATCAGTAACTGCTTCATTGTAAGGTGACGGTTCACATTCCTTGTAGATATGACTAATACAACACATATGTTCCAGTGATAGTTGATTAAATAAAACATATAATGAAACAAGATAATGGATATTTGATGAATTCAGTGTTGCACAAACATAGTCCTTGATCCATGTGGGCGGATGAGTAACATGACCTAAACATCGAGGTTGCTCAGCATTACTCTTTTCAAGTATAAGAGGAATAGACGTATTAGCAATATGTTCCAAAAGAGATGTCATAGAAGGAGGTATAGAGTTCTCTTCAGGAGAGGCCATAGAATGCTCTGCTGGATAATGTAGAGGAGATGGAGAATCCTTAGTAATTACTAGAGAGAACATCTTATTGTTTGGAGGCGTAAAGAGCAAGAACTACTGATTTGGAGACGATCTTCCTCATATAAGAATGGACAATGACCAGCTATGGACCTAATCATCAATTGGATCTATTTCTTCCCAAAAGGCAAAAGTATTTTTATAGAAGATACCTGCTAACAAAGAAACTAAATGTGGATCATTCATTTGTAGACGCAATTACCTTTCTAGAAGTTCGGATATCCCATGAAAATGCATCGATGGGCATAGGGACCCATTTTGTCTCAAGAACCCACAGTAGTAACATAGCTCAAGTAACCAAAAACCCTTAAATGAAGAATCTCAGGCTTCTTCCAAAAAAAGCATTCAAAAGGAGTACACCTACCAATAATTCGAGTTGGCATGTGATTGATTAGGTAAGTTGCGGTGACCACATAATCTCCCCATAAGGATTTAAAATGAAAGCTTGAAACTTAAGAGCACATGCAACTTTGAGAAGGTGATGATGTTTACGTTCAATAAGTCCATTTTGTTGTGGAGTGTAAGTGCATGCATGCTTATGGAGAATTCCATGGGAAAAAAGGGAATGTGCAATCATGATTAAGAAATTCACATTCACTATTAATTCTAGTTTGCTAAATAGATGTTCCAAACTAATTCTTCAATAGGGAAAAGAAGGTTTTAAGTTGAGGAAGAACTTGCCTATTTGAAGACTCGTGTGACACGTGAATAATCATCCACGATAGTAAGAAAAAAACGAGATCCATCGTGATATGGGGCGTGACAAGGGCCTTAAACATCAACGTGGATAAGTCAAAAAATATTATCAACACATAATTTGCCAGTGGAAATTGGTGCACGCATTTGTTTTGTTGGAGGGAAAATTTCGCATTGATGATGTGGAAAAAATGTACTACGACCTAGTGGATAGGAAAGGAGAATTTTATCATTAGTAACAAAATATATTCAAGAAAATACATGATAGGTCAATGTTTTGTGGGAAGCTGGTCAGAAATATAATCCTTGTGAAATACTACCCAAGCTTATCAATTTGTTAGTCAAAGGGGCCTGAAAGAATCAATTGTCAGAATTGAAAAGGATACAGCAGGAAGTGTCTTTGTAGACTTTGGAAATAGAGATGAGATTAAATTGAAATTGAGAAACATATAGAACAATTCGAAGGGTAATTAAGGGGGTAAGATTGATTGTAGTTGGTGTTCCCATTAGGAAGATGAACTGAGATAGGTTTTTTGTATTTTCATGAATTTGGGAAAAGAAACTTTCGTTGCATATAATGTGGTCACTAGCACCTGGATTAATTATCTATGCATCACATGAAGTGGAATTCATCAAGCAGCAAGAAATACCTGAGAAACTTACTGCTTTATCCAAAAATCCAATTGTTTCAAGGCTTTCATTAAATGCAGATGCTAATCATGGGTAATTGGTTAATTCTCTTTTGCAATACTTTGCCCCATGACTTAATAAGCCAATTATTCCCTTTTTTTATGTCCTCTTTCTTTGGGTTTTCCATGCAATTTCCAACAACTATCTATTGTACGATGTGGACATTTACAATAATCACAAAATAGACTACCTTTCATTGTGAAGTTTTTCCATTTCCTTTCTGAGACTTTCATGAGTTGTAGATACCGATCATGGGTAATTGATTGATTCCCCTTTGTAATATTTTGCCTCATCACTTGATAAGCCAATGATTCCCTTTCTTCTGTCCTCTTTCTCTAGGGTTTCCATATAATTTTCAACAAGTATTTATTGTGTGATGGGGACATTTCCAATAATCACAAAATGAATTACTTTTCCTTGTGAATTTTTCCATTGCCTTTCTAAGATGACGTGGCAATAGATAAACTGTTGGATTTTAATGTAGGCACTGATGTGGCATTATAAGGGACATCTAATCCAAATGGTGGAAAATAAGTATTAGAGCCGTCCGATCTTGACTTCAAATCTGGATAGTCCTCTCCTTTGGTGAAACCTTTTGTTCTTCTTCGGTGAACTCTAGCGCCGCAACATTGATACCTGTCTTTCTAGCCATTCCTCTCTACAAAAGCCTTGCCTAAGCCACAAGGAGCCTTGCTTGAGCTACAAAAGGACAGTCTCTCTCACTTTCACATATTCTGATGAAGCCAATCGCTAGCTTTCTTCCTAGACAACAAGCTGGTAGATCCAACAAAATGACACCACTAGTTCCACGGCCAAGATCTAAGAGTAACAAGGTAAGTATGTTTCGTTCAAGATCAAGAGAAAACGAGTCTGTTTCATTCAAGATAAAGAGAAAACGGGTCACCTTTTCTCTTTCTCGAATGGATCAATACAGTTGCGATGTCAACTTGATCTTTTGAGCTTTTCTTCAACTGCTTCCAATTCATTTCAAAGTGCCAAAAGCTTATTGAAACAATCTATGATTGCCATATTCCTGCTTTAATTCATTGAGTTCCTTTGTAATAATGAAGATTTTTGCCCAATCTACTTACCATACATCTATTTAATGTTTGCCTACGTGGACTTCAAGCCCTCCATCGGATCTAGTCGCAACTTTTAGGGAAATGCAATCCCCAATTCACCTATGAACAAACCGGTTGTGTTTTCTCTAAAGTTGTGCCAGACGTTCATCAAAGGATATCGAGACAATTCCTTCAAGGGTATTGTCCTCATCCTTCATCACCAAAGCTCACCAAACTCTTGGAACCATCTAGATTAGTTCTCAAGATTGTCCAATGTTGGCCAATGAGTCAAAGCTCCGGTCCGTCAACTTTGGAGGTGTACACTAGGTCACTGGACTCTAGGTGACCATAGTCTATAGGAATCGAGTACGCCATGAATTCAAGTTGAAGAATTAAGTAAGGATTTGCTCCCAGACCTGACATCCCAAGTTCAATTGCTTGACCTAGATAATACATCCTGAGTCAGGGGGCTAAACTTGATCCAATATCAATTGGTGGGTTCTCCTCGGTCCGGTATGCACTCCATGGCCTTGATTCATTGGGCCTTCAAAATTCAAGCAGCCATTAGATGGGTTGGCCCAAATTGGGTTGACTCTAGTTTGGCTGGGCCTTAATAGGGTGCCCTTGGATAGGCTGGGTCTACATATTGGACTCCTGACTAGGTATGACTTCAGTGGAATCCTCCAATGTTAGCTCTTATGTGAAGCCAAAGGAGGTGTGTCCTCTAGATTTTTAGAGTTTGGTTTTCGTCCAATGCTTAAGGGTGTTTTTTTTTTTCTCTAGGCATGGTTTTGGTAAAAAAGTATGTTTTTTTCTTAACTGAATCGCTCAAATTTATTCCTATACCGAAGTGCTAACTTTGTTTTGTAGATTAGTATTTTTCTCAACAATAAGAGTATATGAAAGGTACGCAATCAAGAAAGAAATTTGTGGAAGCTATTTAAAAACAAGCACTCCAATACCATGACAATTAAATGACATGCTAGTGATTTATGAAAAGGAAATGCACAGCACAAGGCCCACTATAATGGCTATAGTTACGGCTTTTTGTTTCAAAGAGTAAGACTATTTTGAAGAAAAAGAAATAAAAGAAGCCTATAAAATTAATTATATGTCTGAAGCCTAAAACTGAAAAAGTGAAATGTCACTATTATTGTGTCAAGAGGTACTGGAAGAGGAACTGCAAGAAGTATATCACGAGCTCAAAAGTCAAGTTGAAGGACCAACCTCATGAAGGTATGATGTCCATGCTTGTTGAAACTAACATTACGATTGGTTCTAAATCCAACTGATGGGTTCTAAGCTCTACTGTAATTTCACATATTTGTATGTCTTTACAGAATCTGAAAATAAGCAGAATAATAGGGCAAAATGAGATAATCTTGACATTTGCAAATGGCGAAAGAGTTGCTACACTAGCTATAAGAACTTTTCATTTATCTTTGCCTTTTGGATATGTAATGGTTTTGGATAATTACTTGCATTGTTCGGAACCTCATTTCTATACCTCATTTGAGTAAAGAGAGTTATGACTTTTATTTTGTTGATGATGAATGTTACATTTATCATAATGAAAGATGTGTTTGTTTTAATCTGTAGACCAATAATCTTTATACCATTACAATGTCTGGTATTGTGATTATAAAAAAAAAAAAAAAAAAATTATGTAAATGCCATATCCAATCAGCGCCAATCATGCGTAAGATTAATGTCTTGAAATGGTTTCAAAATTAATGCCTAAAGTTCTAAAATGATTTCAAAATCAAAGGCCATATTAATATTCTGAAACAGTTGTAGAATCAATGCATAATGTTTAGAAACAGTTTTAGAATTAATGGGTAGATTAATGACGTTTAATCGCAATGGACACCTTCAGGAACTCCAAAACACAATGGTGTGTTCAAGAGAAGAAATCACACTTTATTAGATATGGTGCAATTTATGATCGGCTACACCGATTTACTTATATCCTTTTTATGGAATATGCCTTTGAAATAGCTACAAATCTACCGAACAAGAGTCCCAACCAAGTCTATTTCAACTAAGCCCTATAAGATATGGCATGGTAGAAAATCGAGTTTTAACCATGTTAGGGTTTGGGGTTATCCATCCTATATCAAAAAGCTAAAAACGGACAACTTATGAACAAGGTTGCTTCATCGGGTATCCAAAAGAAACTCTCATATACTATTTCTCTTTTCAATATAACCTAAAGGTTTCAATCAATAGTCATGCTTCTTTACTAGAGATTCAGTTCAGCCAAAAAAATGGAGCTGGTTGAAAAATAGACTTGCGAGAAGAAACTAATGGAGACGCATAATCTAACCAGGTTCAAACGCGAACCTCATATTCAATGGGAGGTTCAAATGCACAACCTGACTAAGTTGACCTCGAACTCAATGGAAACTTCTGATGCATAACATCAAATCGTTTGGTTCAAAATTTTGGATGAACCTTATGTATACAAAAGGTTAGAGAGAGCACTATTGAGTTTGTTATTTTATATATAGATGACATGCTTTTGATTGAATATGATGTACCTATGATATCATTGATCAAGTAAATCTTGTCACAAAAGTTCTCCATGAAAGATTTAATAGATGTAACTTATATTTTAGGTATCAAGATCAATGGAGATAGATTAAAACAAATAATTGGTATTTACACAATCTACGTACATAGGTAAAGTATTGACACATTTCAACATGCAATATTCCAAAAGAGGATTTTTCCTTTTTAGGAATGAAACCCATCTTTCCATTTATATATGTCCAAATACTTCTAAGGAAAGAGAGTAGATGGCAAAAATGCCTTTTGCATCCGCTATTAGTAGCATGATATATGTTATGCTATGTACAAGACATGATATTATGCATAAGATAAGAGTTATTAGCAAATATCAGTTTGATCCAAACAATGGGTACTATATGGCAATCAAGACTATCCTTAAGTACTTGCGAAAGACTAAGGATCTATTTTTTATTTTTCGAGAAGTAGAGTTCAAAATTGAAGCATACACAGATTCTGATTTTCAATCAGATCCTAATGACTATAAATCTACTATAGGTTTGTCTTTACTCTTAATGGTAGTGTAGTTAGTTGGAAAAGTTCCAAATAGAGTATAATTATTGATTCCACTACTGAGGCAAAGTATGTAGCTACTTTCGAAGCATCAAAGGAAGCAGCTTGGATAAAAAAGTTCATTTCAGAATTTGGAGTGGTTCCTTCTATTAATAACCGATTACATTATTTTGTAAAAATAATGGATGAATAGCACTGGCCAAGGAACTAAGGTCTCACAAGAAATCCATAAACATTGAGAGGTGTTTCCATCTCATTAGAGATATTGTTGGGAGAGGTGACTGTCACATTGCAAAAAAATTAACATTCACAGAAAACGTGGCAAATCTCTTTGCTAAAGTGTTGCTTCAGCCTTATTATAAAAGGACCGTGACAAGATGGGTTTGAAGCACGAGACAAATTTGCTTTGGTGCAAATGTAAGATTGTTAGCTATATACCATAAAGCAACTATGTAATAGTTACCCAATAGAGATTTAAGTTGTTTTATTTATTTAATAGCAAGGAAATGCACATTCGGTGTCCCATTTATATAAATGAGTTCATAAAATCAGTTGCGATTGAACATATTCTTAAGGAATTAAGAATATGTGTGACAGGTTTACAGTTATATTGAATCCTTAAACAGTTCCTAGTAAATGGATCGATAAGAGAATATTGGTGATTTTGTTAAGACCGATGTATTCTCAACTTTCACCATTGACTATTGAATACCTTAGAGGATAATGAGTCACAAGTCATTGGATATTGTAATACATGAGCTAGAACATAGGTGCTTGTCTCAAATAAATTCACTAAACATGACATGCATAGAATGATTGGCAATATGGAAGCTTTAATGACTAATCGTCCGTGCTTTGGTCTTATGTAAAATCCTTAGACCTGAAGCACGAGGCTAACTTAGTTTTTAGATGGCTGTGGCTGACATGTACGCACGTTGATGTTTCGTCAAATCTTCTTTATACTCAATGGTCATAGTTTATTCACATACACAGCCACATGTGTGTGTAATATGAAATCTATCTTCTTGTATTTACATAGTATAAAAGATCGACATCCCATGCAATTTAATTGTGACATTATATCGAAATCCTCAATTAGGATTATAACCGAGAATGAATGGCTCATATCTCCAAGAAATACATGTTAATTAAATCTGGGCGTATGATCGAATTAGTGGCTTAACAAATAAATCCATGACCTTTATTCGATCGGGCCATAGTGAGATAGAAGAATTGAATTACATGATCACCAAAGCTAACAAATTCATTATGTTCTTGAAATACTCATACTGTCTAGGTAGCCATGACTTATTATTAGATGTTACTCATGACTTGTAGAAACTAGAGATTGATTTAGATAATCAATTCTCTTAGTTGTCCTAATGTGTTAGTACAAGTCTTATTACCATCTCGGTAACGAACCTAGGGATGTCACACATGATAACCAATTCAAAAAACAAGAACATGTGCATATGCGTAATAGAATCAAAGTCTGATTCGTGGCGGAAGTAAAAATGCCCATAAACGTATCTCCTTGATGTTATTCGTGCATTTTAATAAAAACACATAGAAGTAATAAGGAGGCTAATCAAATTACCCTTGGCCCTTGCTCAAAAATTTTGGTTTTGACATTCTTCAAATTCTGACCATGAATGTTCGAGGTCCTCATAGCATTGGTCCTGACGTTCTTCAGATTATGGCTACAAACATTTGATCTCCTTTAAACACTGACTCTGACATTCTTGGAATTCTAATCACGAACGTCTGATGTCCTTTGTTAATATTGGTGCTAACGTCCTTCAGATCCAAACCATGAGCGTCTAATCTTCTCATAATGCAGGTTCTGATGTTCTTTAGATCCATCTCCACAAATGTTGGGCTTCTAGTTCAGACACATCACCAATCTCATATCAAACAGAATGGAGAAATTGAGAGATGTCACTACTATAATTGCGCTAGCAATTGCTTTCATGTTTGAATAACTTGATTGATCTCTATCAACACTCTTAATTGTCGATTGACAACCATCATGTGATATGCTCTCTCAACCACCTTTTTATAACCAGTCCCAGATCACATTAAATTGGCTCATTAACTCTAAAATCGTTTTAGAGAATTAATTTAGCCATAACGTCTGAGGAACGTAAGTTCTGAGACTGTTTCAGACACTAATTCGAGCATTTATTTTGTATTGTTGCAAAACATTATTCCAGTAACCATTACAAGTTTTTATTCTAGGTATTAACTTTGTAACATTTATAATACTTTAATTTTACCGTTACATCTGAAACTGTTTTAGGATATTAATTGTTCATTTGAATCTAAAACCATTTCAAATCATTAAACTATCCATTGATTCTGAAACCATTTCAAATCTTCAATTTAGCTATTAGGTTTGAAATCGTTTTAGAACATTAATTTGGCTATTGATTCTAAACTCACTTCATATCATTAATATGGTCATTAATTTTGAACTTACTTCAAATCATTACGGCTAGTAATTCTGAACTCTTTTCATATCATTAATGTGACCATTGACTTTGAACTCATTTCAGATAATTAATTCAGTCATTGAATCCAAACGTGCTTCAAATCTTTGATTCGACTGTAAAGTATGAAGCTCGCTTCAAATCTTTGATTCAGCTATAGAGTTTGAAGCCCCTTTCAAATCTTCTATCTTTAGCTCGACTCAATCTGATTGCCTTAATTGCAAATACATTTGTAATATTGTCTCTCCTGTCCAAACTTCATTCCAATTAGTTATGGTGTGTGACATCCCTAAGTTTATCACTGAGCTGGCAATAAAATATATACTAACACATTAGCATAATCAAAAAAAAATTAATTGTCCTAATCAATCTTTGGCTCCTATAAACCATGAGTGATATCTAGTAATATATTATAGCTACCAAATGGTATGAGATATTTCAATAACATAATGAACTTGTCAGCTTTGTCGATCATATAATTCAATCATTCTATCTCCTTATGTCCAGATCAAACAAAGGTCATGGAATAATTGGTCAATTTACCAATTCGATTATATGCCCAAATATAATTAAAATGTACTCTTCAAGTTTATTCTTGATTACAACCCCATAACGATTAAATCGCATAGGAGATCACTATTGTATCTTCCATATGAAGAAGACAAATTTCATATTGCGCATGCATGTGTCTTCATATGTGAAGAAACTATAACTACCAAGAATAGAGACGGCTCGACGAAGTGTCAATATGCACACTTGTGAACCACAGCCATCCAATATATAAGTCAACATCCTACCTCGAGTCTAAGGATCTTACACATGATCAAAGCACGAACGATTAGTTGTTGACCTCACTCAAAACTTCCATGTTGCTTATCATTCCATGTGTCACGTTCAGTGAATTTGTCCAAGACAAGAAATTGTGTTCTAGCTCAGCTATCTTAATACCCAATGACTTGTGACTCATCATCCCTTGAGGTATCCAAACTCAATAGTGAAGCTTAAGAACACAATCTCAACAAGATCATCAATATCCTCTCGATGACCCATCAATCGAGAACTGTTTAAAGATTCAATATAACTATAAACTTGTCACCATATTCTTAATCCCTTAAGAATAGGTTCATTCTTAAATGATCTTATACATTCATTCATATAAATGGAATAATGAATGAATATTTCTTTGCATCCCTAACATGTAACTATTATATGATTGCTTTAGAACATATAGCTAACAAGATGTCCGGAAGGGAACTTCGCAGCTATTGGGAAACTAAGGGAGGCTTCTTTGAGAAGAGTAGTGCCCATGCATATTGAGCAAGGAATTCTTGTGAGATGCTTTGCCTAGATAGCTGCAGGCTTCACCTTTTTTTTTTTTTTTTTTCTTTTCTGTCATCAAGCAATTGCTGGATGATGGGTGTATTGTATCTGTTAGAAAAAGTTTGAAGAAACTAGATTATCATTTGTTAATAGTACCTCCAGAGTGGGAGTGATTAGACCGTAATTCTGTAGTGTAAAGCCCCTCGGCAAAGCAAGCTTGTGCCTTAATTTCAGCAAGGCATGTATATGTTTGCAAAGCCTTTGGGACAAAGGATTTGAGAAAATGGCGGATTAAGTTTTCATGTGCAATTTTACTTTCGTCGAACAGTAAAGAGGGATGAACTAAATTGATGGATCTTATGCGATATGTTTTGCTCTCTCTTATGGCCACCTTCATCTTTTGCAAGGTGTTTGACCATGGCTTCATACTTCATGCTTGTTCTTAGCAGAACTTTTTCATTCACTTTAAGTATGAAAAAAACTCTTGTGAGGTATGGTTGCTACTATAGCATGATCAACATTGAGTTATTGCTGTTAAGTGTGCTAAATAATCCTATCTTGGTTGAGACCTGAGACCATCCTTGATAGAACTGGATTTAGTTTCTGCTTGGTTGTCTTTAATTTTCAAGTTGGGATCATGTTAAAACAGAGAGTGTGTTGGAAGATATGCCGTGATCGCATGCCGTGATTGCCCGACACAATTGTTAGAAGTTTTGATCTGGTTTGATCATGATTTGTATGTATATCAATTAAATATTAGATTTAGATCTAGATTGACACATAGGATCATTTACTTCCTCTCACAGTTTACACCTTGTATTATATCTAAGGAGATCTGTACATTTACAATGACATTGAAGACAATACACAGAAAACTTCCTATGTTTTCACTCTCGATTCCCTCTTTCCTTCCTTTATTTTTCCTTTCTTTCATGGTATTAGAGCATCCTTGGTCACTGACTTGCTTCTGCCTTGACATACTGCCAGAGTAAATCCTCAACTTACGAAGGAAATAACCATCCGACATTAGGATCATTCTCGAAGGAAGGAATTTTTTTACTTACCATGGCCTCCCTGCAAGACTCTAACCCAGCTGTCGGCAACGGATCCACTGGAGAAGCCACCCCCCAACCTTCGCAAACTCAGAATTTACCTGCGATTCTTCCAGTAGTAGATCAACAATCAGCTCAGGCCCGACCTGTACAGTGGCGGCCCATGTAGGCTCAGTTCCATTTGGGGCAACCTTATCAATGGATTCCCTATCCACTATATTTTGGGCCAAGCCCAAGTTCCTCATCGCCTGGGTTTGTGGGCCACCAAAGCTAGTCCAAGCCAATGGGGGCCCGCCAGCCACAAATGGGGCAAGTCTGACCACCGGATTGGAGTAGACAAGCGGGTTGGGTGAACCAAGTATAGGAACAAATCCCTACCCTGGATACTTTAATGTGAGTCATCCAATTGGGTCGAACGAATCGGCTCAAGGGACAAATCCCTACCCAAATCTCACACCTGGCTTTCTACCGATTCCAGAATCGGCGTTCACCAGACAACCAGAACCAGGTGACCCTCTGTATGTCTCTACCACCAACAAACCAGAACTACGGCTAATTAGCCAACAACTGACCGGGCCAGAGAACTATTCCAGGTGGTCACGGGAGCTTCGGCACGCACTGGTGACAAAAGACAAAGACGGGTTTCTTGACAGAACCGTCACAGTCCCTTCCAATAAACGCCTAGCCCGACACTAAAGGAAATGCAATCAACTCATCCGAACTTGGATTGGAAATGGCATATCCCCAGAAGTCGTAGCTGGGCTTCCACCAACAGAGGATGCGAAAAATATGTGGACAAATGTTAAAGAAATGTATGGTAAATTGGATCAAGCCAAAATTTTCACCCTTATGTAGGAACTCAGCGAGCTCAAACAAGAGAACATGACGGTCACGGCTTGCTTCAACAAGCTATCGTCACGATGGAACCAACTCAAAGCAGTCGAAGAAAAACTCGAAGGGCCAGAATCTACCCTCAAGCAGTACAAATCCATCAAAGAAAGGGAAAAAGCTACGCGCTTCCTATTGATTCTAAACGAATCTTACCCTACATTCTACTCGCAAATCCTTGCAATGGATCCAGTGCCACCAATCAGGCGTATTTTCCAATTGGTTGTACAAGAGGAGAGTCAGCAACTCGTAACGCCAGAACACACGAGGAGCAGCGAGCGCGTCGCCCTCGCAGCCCATGGTGAACGGAGAGACACGGCCACCAGAACCCTAACTCGAGAAAGGGAAAAGAGAAACCCTTTAGGGTTCGGCGAAAGGGATCCATGGTTCCTTAAAAAGGACGGGCTGAAAAGGCCCAGAACACATGCGAGGATCGGATAGCTCACAGGAATCTGAGATTATAATTGGATCGGACGGTGGACTAGAGCTTGTGTTTAAAGGGACGGACCGCCAGATCTTTGCCACATCATCAAGGAATTTTGCAAAAAATTCAAAGGGAAAGGGTAAATTATTTTGTGAATATTGCAAACATACTAATCATATGATTGACAGCTATTGGAAATTACATGGAAAACACGGAGAAAAGGAGAAAAAAATCTCAACGGCTTATCACGTTAATGGACCAACTGGTCAAAATATAAGCAGCCTATTTCATATGGTCAGTATCAATAACTCATGCAAGCATTACAAAAATTGGATTTTTCTAATAAAGGAGAAAGTTTCTCAGGTATTTCACATTACTTAATTAATTCTATTTCCAGAAAGGCATGGATTATAGACTCAGGGGCAAGTGATCATAATATATTCGACAAAGGATTTTTTTTTCAAGTATAAATGAAAGCTTGGATTTCCCTGATTCTGTGCAATTACCCAACTGAAATATTACTAATAGCAATGTGACAGGAACAGTTAATCTCAATTCCCAGATTATTCTTCGAAATGTCCTCTATGTTCCAAATTCCAATTTAACCTCATTTCTATGTCCAAAGCCTGCAAAGAAAATTCATGCCGAGTAATTTTCGATGCTGGCACCTGTTTATTTCAGGCCCTTTCGAGTGGCAGACTGATGGGCTTGGTACTCTTTCTGAATGACTATTTTTTTGGACGAGTTTTCCAAGTAATTTCAATTTTTCCTGCAATTCCTTGAATAAGCCGTCATTGTGTAATTTGACTACCAATGATAAAAATTTCATTATGCATTTGAGATTGGGTCATAGTACCTCTTTTCCATGTCCTCAATGTCCTATATGTCCTTTTGCAATACAATCTCGTACGCCATTTCCTTCTAGTAACTCTCGGACTAGGGAAATTTTTGCATTGATTCATGTGGATATATAGGGACCTTACCATACAATAAACCATGATGGATCTCGGTACTTTCTTACAATAGTAGACGATTATTCTCGTGCAACATGGATTTTCTTGATGTAGTTTAAGAATCAGGCTTATTCTCATCTAAAAAACTTCATTGTGCTATCCGAGAATCGGATTAGCAAATCCATTCAACCGATTCATACTAATAACGAAAGAGAATTTTTCAGCCATGATTGCTCCCTGCTGTTTAATTCTCATGGCATTCAACACAAGAGCTCATGCTTTTATTCACCACAATAAAATGGAGTGGTTGAACACAAGCATTGTCACCTATTGGAAGTCGCACGTGCCTTGAAGTTTCAAGCATCAGTTTTAGAAGATTATTGGGGAGATTGTATTACCACAGCGGCATATCTTATCAATCACATGCCCACTCGGATTCTTAATGGGCGAACACTATTTGAGCCACTATTCGGGAAGAAACCTGAACTGAACCACCTCAAGGTTTTCGGATGTCTCTGTTATGTTGCGATAGTGGGACCTCGGGACAAGTTCAGTCCACATGCTCAGCGATGCATTTTTATGGGATATCCCAATCTACAAAAGGGGTATCGGGTCCTTGAGATTTCCACAAAAGAATTCTCGGTAAGTCGTGATGTGATTTTTCACGAGAACATCTTTCCCTTCTCTGAAAAAACATCTTCAGATGAAGACTAAGAGATAATGTCCAGTCCTCTTAATCTTCTTCCTGATAGAGTATTACCTCGAGATCTTTCTTACATACCACTAGCACAACCAAAGAATGTTCCTCCCCTTCCTGCTTCAACTCCAGCAACAACACCGAATTCAATTACGAATTCGAACTCCTCAGAGAATATTCTGGAGAGCACATTAGAAGATTCTACTGCAAATGAGGAAATTCAGGATCTTGCATCGTCAAATGAGACAACTCAGTCCACCAGAGGAGTCGATTATCCAAGACACTCTGGGCGGGCTACACGACCTCCAACCTGGACTAAGGATTACGTTTGTGCTGCTCACAATTCTCCAGGTATTCAATATCCAATCTCATCATATGTCTCCTTTCATAGATTATCACAGGAACATAGACGTTACATTAGTTGTTTATTGGACAATAAGGAACCATCTGGTTATGATGAGGCGTCCATTGACCCAAGATGGCAACAAGCCATGCAGGCAGAACTGAAGGCACTGATTAATAATCACACATGGGATCTTGTCTCACTACCACCAAATCGGAGATTGATTGGATGTAAATGGGTTTACAAAATCAAGTATCGTGCTGATGGCTCTATTGAACGATATAAGGCACGATTGGTAGCCAAGGGATTCACCCAACGAGAAGGCTTCGACTATCACGAGACATTCTCTCCAATTGCCAAAGATGTCACAGTTCATTCATTCTTAGCCATTGTTGCCATTAATGACTAGCATTTACATCAGATGAACGTACACAATGCCTTCCTCCATGGTGATTTAAACAAATAAATCTATATGGATATTCCTTAGGGTATACGGAGACTGGGGGAGAATAAAGTATGTCATCTCCATAAATCCCTTTAGGCTGCGTTTGGTCGTCTAGATTTCTAAATGGGATAGGACTGGATAAGATAGGATAGGAAATTCATGGATTTATTCATATCCTATCAACTGTTTGGTGAACTATGGATTTAAAGTCGGATATCCTCATATCCTATCCAATCTACTGTTTGGTGAACTACAAATTTAAAGTCGGATATCCTCATATCTTATCCAATATATCGTTTTGTAAACTATGGATTTAAATTCGGATATTTTAAAAACAATAACATTAGGCAAGTACAAATTTGCAGGCTTAATATTCACAAAATCATCCAAAACAATATATCTTTTTTCAAAATAACAAATTCTCATCGAATTTCATTAGTACGCATCGTAATAATCTTTTTCATTCCTTTGAAATAATCTTTTGGATACCCCTTCAAAATAGTTATTAGTCAAAGAATAGTAAATTACAGTACGAGTTATAAAAGCGTTGAAAAGCAATTTACATGTGACTAAACCTCTGAAGTTGCCTCAAGAAAGAAATCGGTCCTAATTCTAGACTTCATTAAGATTTCGCAGCTTCGCATCGGTTTGTCCATTGACATAGTGCCGACGGCAACCGGCATGTAGATGTCCGCCCCACCAATCGGTTCAGTCCGTGTCTCCTGTGTCTTCCTCAATGTAAAGAAGGCCTTCCCACCACAAAGTTCACATCGAGCCGTCAACTTGGTCACGGTATCAGCAAGCGGTATTACATCAAGAACAGAGCCAAAGCTCCTTCGCAATTAAGAATTTGCATTTCAGTCCAAGTTAGTACATGGTTGATCAGCAACAAAAGAACTGAAAGCAACATGATGGAGAAATTTTGCAAGATCCAAAAGCACGGAGATGATTTGGTTATGATTGAGAAGCACCTTAAGTAATCACCATCGAGGCCTGCAACAATGACAATTTTGTCGTCCCGATCAGCAATTGTGCTGCAGAAATCATAAAGGTCTTCGAAGAACTGAGCTTGATCAATGGCAATCACATCAAGCTACCAGCACAGAGCAGAAAACGATGACAAATCCGACAAAACCCAGCAGGGGAACTTCATTCCATCATGGGTCACCACCGAATCGGTCGCATATCTCGTGTCCTTGCTCGACTTTATTATAGCCACATTCCTACATGCAAACGGCATAAAAAATTCAGTCGAACGATGATCACGGCACATAAGATAGATCAACAAAGATGACCAAGACCAGATCAGGACGGTGCGAGCCCAGCTCGAGCTCCAGCTCGGTCGCGCGACGCCCAGGCCGACGAATCGGGAGTACCTGCCGCTGGTGAGCTCGGACTTGACGCAG
Source organism: Eucalyptus erythrocorys (assembly GCA_014182555.1). Classification (NCBI taxonomy): domain Eukaryota; kingdom Viridiplantae; phylum Streptophyta; class Magnoliopsida; order Myrtales; family Myrtaceae; genus Eucalyptus; species Eucalyptus erythrocorys. The sequence continues at coordinate 24,623,883 of CM024601.1, read as the reverse complement.
CGGAGGAGGGCGGTGGTCTTGCCGGCGAACATGGGCCGCACGATGACGTGGATCTCGCCGTCATCGCGGCGGGGCACGGACCCAAGTACGGGGGAGGGGCGAGCGGTCGAGGGGCGGAAGCGGCTAAAACATCGCGGTGGGGGAATCGATTGGGAGGGCAATTAGTGGGCGATCGCCGGCGGACGGGGGGTCTTACCTTGGTGGAGGAAGAGCTTTCGTAAAATTTTGATGAGAATTGGAGAGCTGTTGAGAAGAAGGCTTCAACGTCGATACTTTGGAAACAGAGAGTCGTCTGTGGGTGAACGACAGAGAAAGAAAAAAAGCGTAGGTTTTATGTCTCGGATAAAAGAAATCCTATCCGACCTTATCCCACCACCCTCCTCAGATTTTTTTATCCGATATATATCCGGTCTATATCCGACCTTATCCTATCCTAGACAGCTACCAAACACAGGATAGGATAAAACATATCTTATCCTGGTTTTTATCCGGTCGACCAAACGCAGCCTTATGGATTAAAACAAGCATCCAGATAGTGGTACGCCAAATTTGCAAATGCTCCTACAACAACAGGCTTCAAGCAATCCAAGCACGATCATGCTCTATTCACACGAAATAAATGTATGTCATCTATTTATTTGATTTATGTCGATGACATACTTGTTATGGGAAATGATAGAGCTACTATAGAAAATTTCAAGGAATATTTGCATATGCCACTTTCCACATTAAGGACTTAAGAGCACCTAAATATTTCCTTGGGATTGAAATTGCTTGTTCTGACAAAGGGATTTCCCTTAGTCAACAGAAGTTTATATTAGAGGTCATATCAGAGGTAAGACTATCAGGATGCAAGCCAACTGTAATTCCCACCGAGCATAACACTAAGTTAACTACTGCAGATTATGATAAGGGCATATCTCAAAATGATGATCCCATACTTAGTGATCCATCAGGCTATCAAAAACTTATTGGGAAACTTATATACCTGACAATGACTAGACCCGATATCTCATATGCAGTTCAAATACTTAGTCTGTTCATGCACAATCCGAAATGTTCTCATTTGGATGCTACCTTGAAGGTCGTGAAGTATTTAAAGAAATGTCCAGGACTTGGGATACTTCTATCTAAAAAATGCGACATGAAAATGACAGCATACTGTGATACAGACTATGCAACAGGTCCCACAAGTTGAAGATCTATCACTGGATATTGCATTAAATTGGAAGAATCACTTCTTTCATGGAAGACTAAGAAACATCCCACTGTGTCCCTATCCTCAACTAAAGCAGAGTATCGAGCTATGGCTAAAGCCACCTGTCAAATAGTCTGGATACGAGGATTACTCAAGGATCTTGGAGTAGAAGTGCAAGGACCCATGAAGTTATATTGTGATAATGATGCGGCTCTCAAACTTGCATCAAATCCTATAGTGCATGAGAAAACCAAGCATATAGAAGTGAATTGTCATTTTACACGGGAAAAGATTCAGGAAGGAGTAATTGAGACAGGAGGAATTAGGACAACAGAACAGCCAGCAGACATCTTCACCAAGCCCTTGTGTCAAAGACAACGCGCATACCTATTGAGCAAGCTAGGTGTCTTGGACATCTACAAGCCACCAGCTTGAAGGGAAGTGTTGGAAGATATGTCGTGATCGCATGCTATGATTGCCCGACACAATTGTTGGAAGTTTTGATCTGATTTGATCATAATTTGTATGTATATCAATTAAATATTAGATTTAGATCTAGATTGATACATAGGATCATTTACTTCCTCTCACAATTTACACCTTGTATTATATCTAAGGAGATCTATACATTTATAATGACATTGAAGGCAATATACAGAAAACTTCCTACGTCTACACTCTCGATTCCCTCTTTCCTTCCTTTATTTTTCCTTTCTTTCAGAGTGAGGAGGAGCTACAATGCATTATCGTGATGCGAAGAATCTATCGTGTGGCGTCCCCTGCATTTCAGTTTTTCCCTCCTCTGTTGTTGATGCTAGGAATCCGTTGTCTCCATTTTGAGATCTTTACCAGCGAATTGTCTTCTTATATCACCATTCGGTATACCTTGACCTAGTTGAAGGTTTGACAGTTGAAGACCATGTCTGATATTATCGTTTTAAAATATATTCTGCCGATGCTTCTTTCTGGGCTATACATCAAATTTATCTTACCATGGGCGGGTTATTACCTAGGAATACGCTCAACAAGGGGTGTGTCTATAATATTCTAGGAAACAGTATCTGCATGATCACACTGTGTAATGCATACGACACCAAAAGTATTCTGTGTAAGGTGCATCTTCATATTGACGGAGACATTTATCTTGCACTGGAGACCACTGTATATATCGAACCTACAAGAGTCGTTAAATTAGTCATAAGTCCCCTTGACACAACTTCATATCTATATAGGTTGTTGGATATATAGGTTGTTGGATCAGGAGAAGAAGAAGAAGACAGTGATAGTGAAGACATGATCGTGGCTGATTCACTGTAGATGACGGTGGTTGCACCAAAATCTCAGTCAAGCCCAACTCCAGTCAACAAACCGGAGACAAGGGGGGAGGCCCCCTCGGATGGCTGATGCGGATGGATGGACAGTAGTTAGTTCAAGGAAAAGTAGGGCTAAAAAGTAGTAGACCCAACTTATTTAGTTTCTATGAATATGTATGTTGCAGTTGGTTGCTACTCCTCTTCTTTGCCAATTTCAAAATTGTTCCCCCAGAGTTGATATTTCTTGTCATCGTCGGGGATTCTATCTGTACAAACCGGAATCTTTTATCTTGTTTTGTTTGCATAACACACTAAGGAGACCTAACTCGGGAGCTCTCTCCCTCTCACTCATTTTCACTAATTTCTTCACATTCTTCTCCCACTGCTCAGTGATAGTTCAGGGATGAGGAGGAGATGCAAGTTAACTACCATCTTCCATCAATGTAAATGTGAAATTACAGCTTCATCATTGATCCGTCAATGGAACGGTGCACCGCATGTTTTCAGAAAGAGAGACTATGCTTAAACTGGACCGCATGAAACATGAACCCGTTCTGATACTAGGGGAAACACTGTAAATAGTTTGCCAGTTTGGGAAGCTTCAGGGAAAAACTGAGCTGCTCTCTTCCACATTTTAGATACCCATACCGATAGATCTAACTGTGTATCAGATAGAAGATTCATGAACTTACATGTCAGGTTTCTCATTCCAGTTATTGTCGCTACTGTCTTGTTGGGCCACGGACGCCAGTCAGGAATGGGTCGTTCCTCATCTCGGCAGCCGTGACCCCTTCTACATCTGCACGCGTCGCTGGCTTATCCAAACGCAATTTCGATGAAGCATCCTGGATAGAACGGTCGGCATTTTGTTACCAGGACTCGTTACGTTACTAGGAAAATTAGCTCCAACGTTGCTTGGTGTTTTCCGAGGAACGTAGCATCTCTAGCAACCTTTATGCCAAAATGCCAATCTCTAAAGCAAATGAGAAAAACTAGGAAGGGTGATGTCGAATGGATCGCCGATAAAAAGTTGCCCAATTTCGTCTTCTCCCGATCCCGGGTCGTCCTGGCATTTAAGAGTTGCTGGTCGCTCTAACTTCTGCAGCTTGTCTAGCGACTGCATCACTCCAGTTTAGCTGCTAGGGCTTCTCCACCCGTGATCGGACCACCCGGCACTGTCATCGTCACTAGTTGATTTGTTTTTGTCTTCAGGCACAAGGGGACCAGACACCAGAGAAGCCCGCCGCGAGTATTGGCCTAGGACCAGTGTTAAGTAGCCGCAACAAACCAACGACAACTCGTAAAACCGTGAGGCACTAGATTATTTAGCAAAAACTGGCAATCGTGACATCTCACAAATTTGGTCGCGTATTGAACTTTTATCATGTGCACATATCGTTTTCACATGCCATCGTTCTGCCAGTTTGAATTTCCAAATCAGTCTTTGCTGAAAAAGAACTTGTCATTGCTGACGTCTTTATCAAGACACATTCATCCGGGCATTTTCTGAATCTATCCTCCAAATTCAAATTGACAACCTTCAAATCTTTTTGAGTTCAAGGAGATGTTATAGATATATTTAGGATATTGTGTGATTCCGTATATTTCTCTTAATTGGCCCTTATTGATTGTACTTAATATTTTTACTTTAAATAGTTATCGAGTAACACCTATAAATAGGTTCATGTACGCTTCACTTGACTAGAACGAATGATACACAAATTCCTAAATCTCTCTTTCCCGTAATCATTCTCAACTAAATTCATCCTCAAATCCTAAAGGCACTTCATCAGCTTAGACACGTTGGATGTAACCCTAAACAGTGTCCCAATCCACCAAGGAGAGTAATTTCAACTCAAAATATAGCAATAAAAGGCACAAGAGCATCGATTCTCTCGGGAACTTGTAACGTTAACAGCTAATTAGGTTTTATACTTCGAAGCTTTTGAAGAAAAACCTTCAAGGCGCTAAAAGAAGAAAGAGCATCTATTTTCTCGTTCCTGAACTGGAGAAAAAATCAAAGCTCCCGCACAAGGTAATAACTTGTGATCCCACCTCCACTTTCTCTCTTCCCCTGAAAGGTGAACTTTCATCCTCCAGCAAAGGTGCGCTGTATGCATTATAAAGGAAAAGTGTAGAAAATTTAAATGCATAAACGATTTGAAAGAGACTACACAAGATGATCAACAGACCTAAATCTATTCCACTTATGCCCGTTCATCCTAAATTTTAAAATTATGACAATTCAATCATTGACCTTTGATAATTAGCTAATATAATTCATTTAGTCAATTTTGATCAAAAACCACTAATATGGACGATGGCTATCTTACATTATATAGTTGTGTTGACATGGATAATAATATTTTAATTTTATTTCAAATTTATATCTTTTCTTTTTGTTTTATTTCTTTTCTTTCTCTTTCATTTTTTCTCCTTATTCCTCTAGTTGATCGCGAGACCTCAATAAATTAACACAAATACAAAAGGTTTAATATTCAATAGGTCAAAAAAAAAGTTTAAAAGTAAATTTGTATAATTGTAATAGGTTTAGAACTTTTTTAGTAATTTTCTCAATATTCAGGCGAATGGAGAGATAAAAAAAAAAAAAAAAAAAAAAAAAAAAAAAAAGGCAAAAGAAAACAAACATGGAATTGAAATTTCAAGTCTCGAAAGAAATCTTAAGACACGCATGGAACAAAAAAAAAACAAAGACCATTCTCAAACTTTAGCGACCACTAAGGCCGAAATCTCTTTGGAAAAACAGCAGCGCGACAACATTATAGCGACACTGTCTAACGAGAGGCCCACTCTCTCTTTGGTCGATTATTAGAAATGGTACCTCGTTCTGCAGCTTTTGCAGTTCATAATTGGGGTTGAAAAAGAGGCGGTCTTGTCTTTGGATATTATTTATGATTTAATCAAATGAAATTTTGAGGACCATAAATTTGAAATAAGTTAAATAACAACATGTGGTGTTTTATTTTTTACCAAAAAAAAAAAAAACATGTGGTATTTTATTGACAATATGCTTTTAAGGCACACATGACAAAATTTTTAAAATAGACATAAATTTTTGCTCAAAATTGATTTCTCAATTTCTATTTTATGGACGAGTTTCTAAGTAAAGAAACATATTTGATAACGATTCAAAATTTTTATTGAATAAAAATTCATTTGCTAAAAGAATAATTTTTTTTTTTTTATTTTTAGGAGCAGCAACGGCCGGCATCTTACGATTGGCAGCGGGCGGCCTAAATACGAAGTCTGACGTCCGGTGTTCGGTAGCCTACGGCCGGTGTCTGACGTCCAATGTCCGGAGTCCAGCATCTAGCGTTCGATAGTCGGCGGTCCGCAATCAGCGATCGGCATCCAATGTTCGAAATCTGGTGACCGATGGCGCTTGCCAATGGTCAAAGTCCGGTGACCGGCAAAGGGCAGTCAACGACAAATGTCCAGTGGTCGATCGTGGGCCTCCGGCATTCAATGATTGGCGATGAGCAGCCAACAACCGACAGGCACCTGGCATCCGACAACCAGTGGTTGGTGATCGGCGGTCGTAGTCCAATGGCTGGCAACCGACATCCAATGGCCAGCAGCAAGCAGCCGGTGGTAGGCGACTAGCGACCGGCAGCAGCCGGCCGGTATCTAGCATCCCACAAGTGGTGGGTGGACTATGGACAGTGACGAGAGTGAACGATTTCTCATTTCTATTTCAGAAATAGAAAAGTTAAAAATTTTAACTTTTGATTTTTACTCAAAATCTATTTTTATAATAGAAATTTGTTCCATAAAAAGAAAAAAGAAATGAAATTGCGTTATCAAACAAATTTCTATTCCAAACCTATTCGAAAAATAGAAAAATAGAGAAATAAAGAAATAGAAATGTTATTATGCGCGCTTTTAGAGTATGAATAGCTCAATATGAATCAATAAAAGCTGCGAAGGATTTTTTGTTGATTTTGAACAAGAATGTAAATGACAAGAAATCTAAAGGTATGGATGGATAGAAAAAGATAAAACGTCCCAAGATTTGATCTATTCGGAAAGAAATTAATTAATTAATTGTCGTGGGGACGAGGGATGATAGAAAAAGAGTCCATTTTCACAAAAATATAGAGCATCGAATATTTGGTTAACGGAGGAGGCCGACGTGGATGAGGTCCACTATTGGTCGACATCACAGGGCTTCAAGTACAACGATGATGCACACAATCGCGCTGCACGCAGAGAGATCACATGTTTTTCTTTTCGTTTTCTAAAATAATTCGTAAATGAGCTAGATTGACCTTACAATGACTTCGAAAATATAACACTAACCCACTGGTGAGCCCGAAACCCTAAGCAAGATTTAATCATGACTTCTTTGTCTTACTCATTTTGTTTGTCCACAAAAATGTCTAGATATGAATTGTTATTAATAATGAGAATATTTTTCATTAATTAATTATTTCAAGTAACGTAAATAATCATTTCTAGAAAATATTTTCTAAATCATTCATTCTTCGCAAGATAAACACATATCAATGTGGAATTATTTTCAAATATGCTAGTTTACGTTACAAACTATGCTACCGTATCCCAACATTTATTTTGGCTCATTGAATTTTCAATAAGAAAAGGTATTGGAGAAGGAGATGCTGTGTAGAGCGAAGACATCTGCTGCCTCCCCTTTGGGACTTTGTCCTCCATCACTCACTTGAACAATACAACTTATCAATAGAGAGAATAAGAGATTTTTCGTTACTCTGATAATAGTAGTCTCTGTTAACCTAACCCAATCACCATATGTTGAATACCTAAATGTTAGCACGCAGTAATCGATTCAAATGGACGAAAGTTTCATGCTATGAGAAAATTTCAATGTTTCTTTGCGCGTATAACTAGATTTTTGGGGTTTCAAAGCTCGAGTGTGAATGTTTTTATAAATATGTAAAGGCTTCTAGAAGTATGCCTATTTCAAATCCCTTTAGGTAGTTCCCATTATAAAATATAAACATGGACTTTGGTCTCTCTCTCTCTCTCTCTCTCTCTCTCTCAAGTTGTATACTTTATCATTCTCTAGAAAACTTGAATATTCTTTTATGTTGCATTTACAAACAAGTGATAAAGAGACACATCAGATATTATGCATCTAGATAGCAACATCAATGGGTTTTACTAGCTATAAGTAAACCTCTTCCAGTTTAAATTAAGGGTCATGTTTTCCTACGTCTCTATCTAGAGGAAATTTCCCATGAGATTTCTTAATCAATAAGTTCCAAGTAGGAACATCGAGCATGTCAATCTTCAGCTTAATATGCATGCGGGTTTGGGCACTTGCAAGACGCTGCTAAGAAGGCAATAACATGTCTAGAAGATCAGTGCAACGTACTGCATGACACATGTCGGTGTTCTTCGGTCTTTATCTTTATTCACGATTCTGATAACGCCGTGTGTGGTCGAGCACTGAACCGGCATCCCGCAGCCGCAGAACTTGAGATAAGTCGACAAAGCATCTTCTTGGCTCTCCAATTCGTCAATCTGCACAAAAACTCATGAGAATATAATATTCAGTTTGGAAGACAATCTTGTTGAGTCTAAGATCTGAGCGATGCCCAGTTTCATAAGCAAGAAAGTCAAACCCTAATTTAAAGTATGCGTCTTCTTGGCTGGCCCCATCGAGGAAACAGCCTAGACTTTGAGAACTGGCAGTATGTCTCTTACCCATGAAGAATTTTTATATTATAAAATGATTAGGTTAGTGAGAATCTTATGCTTATGTATATTTGACGAGAAAAGTTCGAATTTGTCAAGGCACTGAAGATACATGAATCAAAAGTTACCTTCTTGAAATTTAGAATTGTTTTATGTTGAGGGTCTTGTTAAAGAGACAACATTGGGAAAGGAAAAGATGTGTTGATTTCCAATTAACTAATTACGCATGAAATGATAAAGACGGTGCATTTGGCAAAAACAAACGATCTTCAATGTTTTTCAAATCCTTATAAGATGATCATTAAGTATATTTATCACATGGTTCTGGTTACTTGTCTTGGGACACTTGTTAATCATAGTTAAAAAAGAAATATGTTGTTTTTCAATACATTTATTATTACGCATAACATGAGTGAGACAATGAATTGGAAACGATAACATTTTTTTTTTTTATGATGTGTTTAAGTTGCTAATAAATTCTTAATAATATTAGTAAAAGACCTCCTAAGTCGGTGGGTTATTAATACCTTCTAATTAGGTAACGCGGCGAATTTGAACTCATTCATTTCACATACCCTGATTGTGTTACTCAAAACTCACACCTACCTTTTCGTGTCTTTTCACTGGTTCCATTTGTTTCGTAGAAAATCAATAATTTGAAAAATATTTTCCTCACTTTAATAGTTATTATTGCTTAAAAAATGAATTAAAAAAATACTTCCACTATTAACAAGGCCAAATATAATGAGAATATTTCTCACTATCTCCTTTCCTAAGAGATATAAAAGTTCAAAATAGGAAAATCTTTTCCACATTATTAGTATTTCATGAAACAAATTGAGACTTTAGGTGTATTCGTTTTATGAAAAATGAAAATTGAATTATTTGAAAAATATTTTCTTAAAAAATTATCGTTCATATTGCTTACATTTGAATGAATGAAAATAATTTCATTGCCCACTAAAATATTTAGATATAAATTATTATCGATATTAAAAATAATATTTATTGACTAATTATCCAAATAAATACCAACACAAGCTCCATTTGTTTTGAGGAAAATCAATAATTTGGATAATATTTTTCTAAAAATGATAACATTTATCTCTTATAAAAATGAATGAATGAATAATATTTCTATCATTTATGATAATATTTAGATTATCGCCAAAAAAATTTTAAAAAAAATTCTTTCATCACGCAATAAACCGAGCCCTAGTATGCTATGTTTTCCGCATCTCTTGTCAATTTGCAAGGAACAATAGTACTTCGCTGCCACCCTATCAATACCATCTTCATTAATTAAACCTCCTCCCAATGCTAACCCCATTGGGCTCGACGGAGGCGATGCCACGTGGTGCGCGCTGCACGCCACGCGTGTCGAGGTGCGATTGGGCGTGCGGGGGTGGGGACAGGTGGGGTTGAGAATTGATGGTGGGGACAGGCAGGGGGACAGGGGCGTTTAAGTCAGCTGCCTGGTTGGCAGGTGTTCTCAAGGACAGCCCATGTGTTGTCAAACGAGGGCATCCCCTAAAACCTCACCTTCCAAGCTCCTTTCAAGTTCATTTTTTTCCTTTTTCTTTTTTTCTTTATTCCTTTTTTTAGTAAGGCTACCTGAAATCGATATCAAAAAGCCAAATCAAAACTTGGGTTTTTTTTTTAATCGAATTCCAAATGGAAAATACTCCTTTCTTTACAAAATTAAAATTGGATTGAAAAGTCGCGATTTTTCTCCATCTAGCTACTTAACTCGTGCTCTGTGAGCATTGGTCGATGAAAATCATAAGGCTATTTGTCAGCCTCTCTGGGCCACCAGTTTAGCGAATATATAAAGTGTTTCTCTCAAAAAAAAAAAAAATGAATTCCTTTTGGAGCTCTCTTTTACAATAGAAATGACGAAAAATAAAATATCTTTTGAACTCACGTCACGTCATTTCCGCATGAATACTTAACAGTAGAAGGAGATGGAATGTCAAAAGAGGGTACAATAATTACAAGAAAGAATTGTGCTAAGTACATAAAAAAAAAATGATATAAAAGAAAGGGTCACGTAGTACGAGGTACATAATTCCATAGGTCGGCAATATTCGACAAGAAAATTGTTGATTATTTTGTGAATTAATCCTAGAAATCAATCTCAGGATACATGAAATCGCTTTTGTAGTGGGGAAAAGCACAGAGATTTATCGAGCCAAATTAAAAATTCAAATTTAAAGAAAAAAGACCATAGAATCAACTTTCAATTGAACAATTTTCATGATTAGGTTTTATTTAAAAGGTTTTTATTGAGTTTTATTTTTTGTTTAAATAGATAGATATTAAAAGGAATGAATTATACAAGAACATGTTGTCTTTAGCTTGATTCACAATGAATTTTGTGAATTCTTGAAACATAACATTAGTCTAATTTGAAATAATAAATTTAGGCAAATACTCGCTCACATTGAAAGTAGTAGGAGAGGAGTCAAAAACCAACACGAGGAGGCTGCACCCCACGCAACGCGTAGCGCGTGGCCACGCTCCCTCCCCCCAATTTTTTCCTCCAAACGCAATAATATTTCGCGCACTTTTTCAGCTTCGGTTCCCCTCGAGCTATTATCACCCAATGATTCTTTTTTTTTTTTTTTTTCTCTCTATCTCTCTTTTAGGTGTAATTATAAGTCAATGATGTTCCTTTTCTTTCTAGGCCATGAATGATTTATTCGGAGTAGAATCAAATCAAAGAAGCGAGGTCCACAAATTAATTCCATGGTTTGATTGTACCAGTTAAGATATCCGATATCACTTATTTACGATATTTTTATATGTTTTTTTTATATATACACATAATCTCTCTCGATCTAAAAATTTCAACTTTTTTGAATTGGAATTATAACACCGTATCAGAATCGATAATGTGATTCATTGAATTTTGCGAATCGTTCCAAATTCAAGCATCCCTATGTTGCATGTCTAGCAAAACCCAACATACAAAAAATTACATTTTTTTAATATTGTAATTGTACATGATATATAAATAAATAAATAAAAAGGTAAAGCTTGAAAATGAATAATTTTCCTTATTTGAGTGGCCGATAAATGCGAGCGAACACTCGTTAAAAAAATCTATATATTTCAACATAAATAAGTCTCCCAATGTTCGAGTTTTGCTGAGCATGTGCCCTGCAAAATCCTACTTCCCACATGATATTTTCCCCGTTGTCTACGCTGGCTATTCCAAGTGGGTCCCTCTTGAGTTAATTAGGGTTCAATTTTTTGTTTAAAAAAAATGAAAATACTTATTAAAAAAAGAAAAAGAAACGGGAAACATAATATTCCAAGCATTAGACATGGTTCTTACTTCTTAGTTCGTAGCCCATCTTTGGAATTTTCTATCTTGGACCTGACTAAAAATGACCGAGTTTAGTCAAAAGGTAACGGAATTTAGGGAGAATTTGTACCTTTTTATTCATTTATTATATATTTATTTATCTATTTATATGCTTCCTTTTATGACCAGTTGAACCTACCGGATTACATTCTTCGATTGGCATAGAAAGTCCATGAAGTGGTCAAACTCAAACCCTAGAAAAGGTGAATTTTATGTTTTGAACCCGCTATTTTTATTCCCTTTTCCTTTTCAACACCAATGGAGGATTGCATCATCTCATAACTGCCCCCATTGAGCTCAATTTGTTTATTTGTCTCTCTAGATAAGGCACAAGTTGCTTTCAAACATTTTTTTAACCCCCCTCCATGCATGATTTTTATTTTTGTCAGCCTTTTTTTAAGGGGTCAATACTATTAAAATCCCAAACTAATATTCGATAACATATATAATCCAAATTAATTTTCAGCTTGCTAAAGATCCCAAACCTGTAGTCATAATGTATTTACCCAAAACTAATTTTCCTCTCACAAAAAATTTTGAAATTGGTTCTTAGCGACACATTTACCTCAAGTCTACGGTTTGGGGTTTAATTTGGATGGTAGATTTGGATTAGGGATACCAAATTGGCATTTTTCACAAGATTAAAGTTAGTTCAGGATGGATGCAGAAAGATACCCATTTGGGATTTTATGAGATAATTTTTTTTTTTCATTTGAGATGTATGTGTCATCGAATATCGATTTGGAATTTTTAATAGAAACCCTTCTTTTTGTTACGGAACCAGCTCACACAAAACACTGTGTTGCAATATGAAGAAACAGAAAGGAACAGAAAACAAGACTTTTTTTTTGGCGATTATTCAATGCACCAAGCATTATAAATCTCCTCCCAAAAAAAAAAAAAAAATTCCTTCTGTCTAGAAGAGTAATCTCCTATTGTAGATGTCTCTTGCTGCGCATTGAGAAACACCTTCCTCAGCGACTGATTCTCTCTGTCGCTGGAACAGGTAAATGTGGTCACTTGGTCTCCCACGATCGTGATCGAAACACTTTATCTGGTCATATTAAATTATTCTTCCTTTCATGCTCTTTTAACCAACTTGAAAAAAAAAAAAAAAAAGAAGTAATTCATCCCATGATCTGTGTACTAAAAACATGGTAGTGGGTACGTTACGAAATCGTGTAATAAGAAAGAAAAATATTTATATTTTTGGCTAATGTGAATTTATATTAATATTGATGATATTAGATTAGCTATATGAATAGGACTTCTCCCCTCTTGAGTTAGGCACGTAGTTCGTACACATGATAAACCCTAGAAGACATAGACAAAGCTACTTTCCCAAACATAGGATTAGACCACGAGGGAAAACAAATGTACACCATCGAACCGCCAGTGGGGCCCAAAACCTGGCAGGTCCTAGCCGGACACGTGGCCGAAATCCGTCCGCTCTCCCTTCCTCCCTCAGAAGTAATCGAAGGCCGTCGCTTGTCTCCGGGAAAACGTCGTCGCCGCCGCCGTCGTCGTCCGCTGCCGCCTCAGCCTCAGGCCGGGGATCTCCGGCGGCGTCAGCGACCGGACGAGGGCGAAGTTCAGGCCCTTGAAGAAGGGGTGCTTCTTGACGTCGGCGGCCCCGCGCCTGGACCCGAGTCTCCAGGCCGGGTCCTTGCAGAGGAGCCCGGCGATGAGGTCGCGGGCGTGGAGCTCCTGGGCGGTGGCGGGCGCGTCGGGGCGGGGGAAGGCGAGGGGCTTCTCGACGATGTTGCGGAGCGTGGCCTTGTTGGAGGCGCCGGCGAAGGGCGTGCGGCCGTATAGCATCTCGTAGATGAAGATCCCGAGGGCCCACCAGTCGACGGCGTTGCCGTGGGACCCGCCGGAGGCCACCTCGGGCGCCACGTACTCGTGCGTGCCGACGAAGGACTGCGACCGGGCGCCGACCGGCTCGGCCACGAACAGCCGGCTGCCCGGGGCGAGGCTCTGGATCTTGCGCGACCGGAAGAGCCGGTTGGGGCTGGGGAGGCAGGAGAACGGAGATTGGGAAGGCGGGGCGGCGACGGCGGCGGCGGAGGCTGTGGCGGTCGCCGCCTGCCGGGAGGGCTTGGGCGAGGCCGGGGACGGATCCGGCGTCGCCGCCGACGGGGATTCGACGGCCGGGATGGCGTCGGAGCAGAGGGAGAGGTCAAAGTCAGAGAGCATGATGTGACCGTCCGATCTGACCAACACGTTCTCGGGCTTTAGGTCCCTGTAGATGATTCCGAGCATGTGGAGGTACTCTAGCGCCACCAGCACTTCGGCCGCATAAAACCTGGAAAAAAAACCAAAAACCCCACAAAAAGGAACAAAATAAAAATTAGTCTTTTATTAATTTTACTTACGATAAAAATGAATTACATTATTCTTTCGAAAGAGGAAATTTGCGGCTATAGTCAGATAAATAATCCTGGAAAATCTCAGCTTGCAGAGCGGAAAAAGGGAAACATTGAAAGCGATTCTCCTTTTAAGTTTTTTTTTTCCTCTCTTGCCCATTTTGATTTTTATTAAAAAAAGACCTGATTAAAAAGAAAAAGGATCCATGGAAGGTCGCTAATTGCAGCAGCTGCAGCAGCAGCAGCAGCAGACAAGATGGTAACCTCTCAGAGGGGAAAAAAGAAGCAGATGAGAACAAAACATGGAGAATCGCACCATGCAGAGAGAAGCGAAACACCATCACATGTAAGAACAAAAAACACTGGAAAAAGGGTTCAACTCCATGGATACCGTTTGAGAAAAACTGAGGAAGAATAATGAATGAACCAGAGAGAAAACCGTCTTGTCGAAATGGACGAGGAAAGGAGAGGACAGGGAATGCGTGGTGGTTACCTTGCGGCGGCGAGAGAGAAGCGCTTGTCGGGCTGCTTGTGGCGGAGCGAGTGGAGGTCGCCGCCGGAGCAGTACTCCATGACAATGCACGAGAAGTGGGAGGCCTCGAACTCGGCGTAGAGGGTGGGCAGGAACGGGTGGTCCACCATCTTCAGGATCCTCCGCTCCATCTCCGCCCTCTGGCTCTTCTGCTTCTTCTCCACCACCTCCTTGTCCACCACCTTCATCGCGTACAGCGCCTCGCCCCCGTCCGCCGCCGGATCGCCGTCGCGGCCCTTGAGGCTGCAGAGGAAGACGGTCCCGATGTCGCCGGAGCCGATGCGGCGGTGGAGCCGGAAGTCGCGGAACCCGGGCCGCGTGCCGCGGCGGAGCATGGCGGAGTAGACGGAGTCGGAGGAGGAGCGGTGCGGCTTTAAGGCGAGGGCCTCGGCGGCGGAGGCGGGGCCGGGGTGATGGTGGTCGAGCAGGGCCGCGTCGAAGGAGAGGCGGCTGAAGCTGCTGCAGCTGCCGCGGGAGCTGCTGCTCATCGAACTGGCGTGGCTCGAATTCAAGGTCTCGACGCTGCTGAGTTCACCGTCCGAGTCGCGGCGATGCTCGATCATCCTCTTACCAAAGAAAGAAGCCCCCTCACCAGGCCCAGTTCTCTCTCTCGAAGAACGGAAGAAGGGAGAGACCCGCAATTTGAAAGCCGGTGAAAAATGGTCAGAGGAGGAGCAAAGTCAACAAAGTGAAAACGAAGCGCGAATCTGATCACTCATGCATTGGATATAGCTCGAGCTAGCAACCCCGAATCAGATGCTTAAGAAATGCGAAAGAGAGAGAGAGAGAGACGGAGGGAGAGATTCGTCACGTAAAGGAGAGATTCAGGAATCGATCGGGGGGGCATTCAACGCTCGAGCATCTCGAAACCGGATGACTGAAGGAGGAGGAAATGAGCAGTGCCCGCTTTGAATGAGGAGCTGGGCACAGAAGAGCTCATCAATGGCGGATGAGGAAAGGAAAGGAGGAGCAGGCTTTCTTTTTTTTTGTCTTCCTTTGCCTTTTCCTTTGTGGTGGTGGGTCTGGGACCAGAAAATTAGGGTTGGCTTCGTGTTCTGCTCTTTGACTGTCGCTGGAGCAGAGTCCGTACTCGAAGCCCTTCTTCTTCACTTATTGCTCGTTGGGTAGAGAGAGGATAGAGAGAGGTTTCCTGTCTCTCTGGTTTTTCTAGAATGGAGTCTCCTCTGCGTTTAGAGAGAGAGAGAGAGAGAGATCGCAGGAGACGGTGGTTGAGGAGGTATTTATGCAGAGGGCCGTACGGGAGAGAGATGGAGGGCGAGGGCAAAACCGGCATTTCTCCCCTGCCCCCTCCTTTCTTCCTTCTCTCGGTTCGGTTTCATGGGGACTATATGACGACGACGACGACGATGCGGATTTTTTCAAACTTTCTCCATTAACAAATGGGATAATTTTTTAGTACGACTCTGTACAACAAATTAATCGAAATCTTGTTTTTTTTTTTTATTATTATTCATTCAGACTTTCTCATTTATTTCGACCCAAAAGAGGAAAAAACTTTCTCATCTACGTGCAAGTTATTTACTTATTATGGATTGAATATATTAAAAAGTAAGGTTTTTTGCATTTACTGGAGCCTTCTTAGTTATCTCCATGCCCTGTTTGATGGAAAGTTAATGAATGAGTATGTATTTATAAGGGCTTATACCATATAAATATCAGTTATAGAAATACTCGATTTTTTTACCACTAAAACCCTAAATTTATCTACCGTGACACAAGTAACCCTACCTTTTTTTTTGCATTATATTACTCTATCTTAGTTTCATCTAGAGTATATTTGTTACACCGATACAAGTTCGAGATTTTTGACACAAAAAATTTGAGAATATTTTCATCACGATTGATAGATTTAGAATTTTTAATAATATTAAAAAATTGAGATATCATAGTAGATATAATTAAAAAAATTTTGTGGTATTAACCTCCATTTATAAATAACCACATTCTTAAATTATTCTCCTTTCCCAGTCAATTGATAATTACTCTATTTCCTCAATCACACGAATCAAAAAATTTAATTTGAACTTATTTAGTTGAACTCTATCCACATGCTTATTTGAAAAAAAAAAAACACAAAAAGCCAATAAGAATATATAAGCAAGAGAATTGTACCATTCCAAATCTCAAGTACTCATGATATATTTATTCTGGATAATTTCAAATCAGTACTATCATGACATATTGTCCTACGTCAATTTTCATTTCCTAAAAAATCTTAAAACTTTTCACGAGATGAGAACTAGTATGAGATGAATGTATTAATGAAGCATTTATTAAATTTTTTTTTTTAAGGTGTTAACCTAAGTCAAGATTTGACTCACGACCACCAATTGCGTACAAAAAAAAAAAAAAAAAAAAAAAAAAAATATATATATATATATATATTTTTTTTTTTGGTCAAGGATTTTCCTTTCCTCTTAACCGTGGTTAACTTTTTTTTATGGGGGAGACACGTGAGTTGGGAACAGGAGAAGAGCAGCAGCTCGGTCTGATGCTGGTACAGCCTTTTTACAGAAGAACCGTGTTCAAATTAACCTGCGGGGCGACGATGACGTTGGGGGGGCGGTGGCACGTGCGTCGAAGGTCGTCGGGTCGGTTGTCACGTGGTAGGGGTTGCTTCCATTTGCTGTCCTCGAGCGCTCTGAGCGTGCGGTCCTACAGTGCAGGTGCAGGTCTAGGAGAAAGCTTTTTGGTTTTCTCTCTTTCCATTTAATATTTTCTTTTTCTTTTTCCTTTTTCACTTTCAGGGCTCAGAAAATGGTGTAGAATACCGGTTTGGTGAATTTTGCATTGCACTTTTCGAAAAAAAAAAAAAAAAAGAGAAGAAATTCATTAGACCGGCTTAATTTCGTTTGACAGTATTAGTGATAAATCGTCCAGTCATGGATTTCGAATTAAAGAAAATGAGACAAAAGATTTCCTCGTATTGACTAAATTTGTAATATCATTTATAAATTTTTATTTTTTTCGATATATTCCTTGAAATTTTGATATATATTTAATTTAGTTACCGAAGATATATGAAAATGTTAAATATTATCCTTCCACCAATTCATATTAATGGAATTTGTTGATTTAGCTTCTAATCAAGTTCACGTTTGAATGGTAAACAAAAAAACA
This sequence comes from Eucalyptus erythrocorys, assembly GCA_014182555.1. Lineage (NCBI taxonomy): Eukaryota > Viridiplantae > Streptophyta > Magnoliopsida > Myrtales > Myrtaceae > Eucalyptus > Eucalyptus erythrocorys. The sequence continues at coordinate 24,606,266 of CM024601.1, read as the reverse complement.
TTACACGCAAATAGTTGGATATAATAATCTTTTTATTTGTTCAATTTGGAAAATATGATTATTTATATTATTTGATATATGAATTATTATGACCTTATTTGAGTTGAATATCTCATGTCTAACCTTATTTTTATGTCATTAGTCAAGTTATTGGAATGGAAGCTAAATCAAAAAATTCTTTTAACTTAAATTAGTAGAATGATAATATTGGATATTTTCATATAGTTTAGGGTTTAAGTTGAACATTTAACAAACTTTAAAATTATATTGAATAAATTAAAGAGACGACATGGTATATTAGGTTAACCCATCTAATAGAAGTTTACTTAGCAAAACTCTTGACTTGTTCACTGCAATGTGTTATATCTAATCCCTATACTTCTAAAGTTTTAGCTAACTCGATGAAAAATTGCAAAATTTGTCATTATGAATTCTCTGGACTTTTTTTCGACCAAAAAAAGAATTCTTTGGACTTTTCTAAGGCTCTGTGGATTTGGGAAACGAGAGTCTGATGAACATGATCAGCCTCCACAAATTCGCCTCTCTACCATCACAAACAATCCTCATAACGTCGCAACTTAAAATTCGAATAGCTCATTTTGCATGCGTCATTTATTCCTATTTAAATATGGAATTGATATCAAATTTTTATCCCTAAAAATTGTATTTTTTTCACCGATAAATGCTAGGGTAACAATCGGGCCGGTTCAACCTGGAAACAAGTGTTACTGCATCAAATTCTAAGAAGATCTAGTGTAGTCCTTGATTTCCAGGCTTGTTACATGGTCGAACCAGGCTAATACACCTTACGTATAGAGATGCAACTAAGGGAGAATGGAACCTACAACCTCTTAACTTAAAGTAGCACACAAGACCACTTAACTAATAAACTTGATTAGTCATATGTTAAAACATATACATAATATCGATTATGCGATTTTTACAAAACAAACCTACTTCTATCTAAGAACCAAGGACCAGCTTGGAATTGGCTTAGTTGGGTTCCAAGCCGTTCTTCCGTTCTCCTCAATTCAAATTTCTAATTTTTCAAAATTGATCTCGGTACAGATTTATCATAGAAACGACAACCACTTCTAAATGCATCCTGACAGGTAGTGCAATATTGCATTTCAAAGTTTGAGATTTTTTTTTTCTTTGTTAGATAGATCAGCAGGTAATTCAATCTAAAGAATTTCATTTTAAACTGCCAACTTTTATGCTAGATACCCGGATTGGTACATGTACAACTTCTAGATTTTGTATATAATTATAACTTTGCCGTTTATTGCGGATCTTTTTCATTTGGCGACATGGATCTGAAGTCTTCCTTTTATGCCTTTTTTCCTATTTTATTTTATTTAAATGTGTATAGAACCTTCTTAGATGCTCTTTAATTTATTTATTTATCTTTTCTTGGGGGTGTCATGCGGCGGAACTATAATTACCTAACATGTCGTATGTAGCGAATAAAACATGTTGAGTAAACGTAGCTAATCTTGTCCTCAAAAGCATGTTTTAGGTCCAGACAGTGAAAATATTCGCAGGACGTACTCATAATCAAGAGAATATTAAAATATAAAGCATCATACAATTCGTATTATATTCATTTCCCATACATAGAAGTACATAGAGGTATAGAGAATATTGTACAATAAGTCCTAAACCTATTATACGTAGCCAATTCTCTAAATTTTCTTTTGTTTTGTCAATTGAGTACTAGATCTTTGCGAGAAATTCTCACTAAAAAGTTTAAGCAAATGAATTATGAGCCGATTAAAATATATATTAACTGTTTTATACAACATCGTCTCTTTAATATAGGATTTTATGATACAATTCATACATTCATCTTAACAATCTCCCCTTTACATATGAATTCGGTGTTAGGTCTACTTCACCTTGATTTAGGTATTCATCTACATCAATATATCCCAATTTAAATCTCCAATGTTGACCTCCATCCTTGGTCTTTTTCTTTAGAATGAACTATGGAAGTTGTCATTGGGATCACGTAGCGACAGCACAATGTCCACCGCCAGAAACCGTGTTGGCTATGAGATTTCTTTCTTAAGATATTCACTGCATACCAAAATAGATTGGGGGTGGAGATCGTCAAGATAGAGGCAAAGTTCGAACTCATTAATATATACAATTGTACCAACTTTTACTTAAAAATTTAAGTCAATAGGTTACCAGTCAATTATGATATATTAACTGCTCTACACCATATAAATTTTCCGATGTAAAACTTTTTAACACTACTAACATGTGCATTTCAACGTAAAAACCAGTCTCTATAATATGTGCATCCACATTTTACGATTTACTCGTTTCCGGTCAAACTGGTAAATACACACAGAACGTGGTTTGGTTCCTCCGTGCAACATTAGCACCTCTTTGATCTTTGAGCTTTCTTTGGCTCTAGGCAGTTTCTCACAATGAGCCCCTTTTCCTGATTACTGTAACATCTAAAGGACTTCTTCAGTCTAGACTTTGGTATTTAATCTCTTTGCAAGAACCTTACCCTGAATTCCTACCTTTGACCATCAAAACCCTTTAGTGCCGTTTCTCTTATTGTTGCCCTATAGCTTCTTCTGCCATTCTTTACAATATAGACGAAAGTGCTCCTTAGAAGTAGGCAAAGGAAAAAAAAAAAAAAGAGCTAGGCAAAGGACGAAGTAGCATCATAGCCTGCATTGATCAAATATCTCCTCATCCATATTCTTTAGATCATTGATGACTTTATTAAATTCAGGTGATCCTAGATTAATGTTCCCTCAATCATCTTGTAACTGAAGAAATGCTGAGTCAAAATAAGTTTCCTCAAGAGGGATTTTGACGTATTCGACGCTTCAATTTTCGCCCAAACTAATATACTCATCTCATCTACCACTTCAACCAAAACATCATCCTTTAAATTCAACAGGACAATATTATCCTTTTCTTCCGCTTTTATAATCTGGGATAATCTAACATCTCCCTCCGACGCTCAATCCAAAGAAAATCCAAAGACCATGTCTCCAACAACGTGTGCATCTTGATCTGCCACAAATCAAAATTATTCTCGTCCGTGAATTTCTCCAACTCAAATTTCGTGAAAGCCATAGCAACAATTATAGACAAACAAAATTCCCAAAACTGCGGGTCAACAATAACCCTGTGCTGTGATAACAATTTGTCATGACTAACGCGGAAGCATCAACAAATGAAAAGATTTAATTGAAAACTAAATTGAAGAAAGATAAAATCTTAGCACAATGGATTCACGTAGTAGTTTGGTGGCGTATTCACTCCACAATATGGTTCCACCAAAATCGGCAGAGATGAATTACAATCACTCGATCACACTTATTCATAAGTATTTTCCAATCATATATTAAACGCATATCAATCACAAGAAAGGAATTGTCTCTCACATTCTGAGCTCTTTTAGTTTTTGACCCCCTCCCCCTTCAAAAAAAAAAAAAAAAAAAAGAAAAAGAAAAAGAAGAAAGAAACCTATTAGACGACGGCTCTCAATACTCTTTGTGCCCCTCATGAGTTTTGCTTACATATTAGGCATTCTCAGTATGCATCCAAGATCAAACATTGCAACAGAATACGTATATGCAAGAAACTATAAATCCTTTTCCATTGTCAACAGGGAGTTCATCTTCAATAAGAAAAAAAAAAGTCTAGTGAGAAATTAAAATCCCTTTATGCCTCACCCACGACTCTCTCCAAAATGAGTTTAATTTGGAATTTCCTAATACGGCCTGGGTTTCCTTGCGGTTCATTTATGGGTCAGATTTCAAATCAATTGGGATTACTTTCGAGCCATATTCAACCACAATTAAAGAAATTATGAAGGCCAAGTTAGTACTTAATCCAGAAAATTAGTCTTTTCTGATAGTATTAACTTCTCCAATAATCGGGCAAGCAGCAAAACCTAAATCAAAATATACCTACTACTTATCACCATAGTAATTAAGAAAGTATCATAACACCCAAATACAACTACCATGGCTCAATTTGTTTTACTAAAAATGAATGGTTCAGAAAAGAAAATAATTGCTTGTATTGTGAAATAATTAGTTAATGAATTTTTTTTATTATTGATCATCATTTATGTCTAAACATTTCTTGAATTATAAAAATTATTTTCTTTCATTCATTTTTGTAAATAACACAAATGAACATTTAAAAAAATAATTCTTAAATAATTTATTTTTCATGAAATGCTTTAATTGTCATTGCTTGTCATGGATGGTGGCAGTCGTTAGGTAGCAAACTGCAGGACAGCCCATATGGAATGCGGTTGTCTTGAAAAATTAAGTGGACCTTTGCCTGTCTTTTGGTCTCCTCTCTCCTTTAATTATAATGAGCATGGACCTTGGACATTAGATTTTTGCATGAAATGGTTTGGGATCTCTTGATAGTATTCACTGAAATCAATCTAAGGCTACGCCCAAATTGAGGGGGAAAGGCTTCTCTTTCCTTTTTCTGTTCCATTCATTATTGTGTTCTACACAGGTTATGTTTGGCAATCGAGAGAGGACTTGAGGAATATCACAAGAATAATCACATATCATCTTGTATTGTACGCTTACGCCTTTTCACTTTCAAGGATCGGATATATTTGGAAAGGAAAATTGCTTGTAAGATTCCCAGTAACGTCGTGACATCAATAACATGGACTCGGTTTCCCCTCCCTCCCTCCCCCGCTGCCATGCGAGACGCGATCGTTCATTGTGGGTCACCATGCTCGGGTGCCATCAACACGGTGGTTGCCATTGTCTGGCGACTTCCATGGTGGTTGTGGCCGTCCACGTCAGGGAGCCACCACGGTTGTTGTCACAGGTTTGTGGACTGCTTGGGTTAAAGTACATCACAAGTACTAAAACTTAGCACAAATGGATATTTAAGTACCAAAACTTTCAAAAAATATACTTAAGTGACATTTTTTTTTTTAAAGTTGTGACACTAAAGTGCCAATGCCAATGAGGATAGTTGGAAATTTGACGTGACTTATTTTAATAATATAATTGGTCTATGTGGCTCATTGAAATACTTACCTGCAATAGGGTTGAGCATGGTCCGGGGTGGGCCGATCCACCCCTTAACCCTAGGACCAACCCGCACAGTGTTGGTCCTCAATTTTTGGGACCGAGGACCGACCCTATTGAGCTTGGGACCGAGGACCAAACCGACCCAATGGGCTCAGTTCGGTTCCAGGGTCAATTCGGGACCAATTGATAATTTTTTATTTCATTTTTTTGTATTTCTTAAAAAAATGATTGAGGACCGGATTGACCCAATGGGTTCGATCCGATTTCAAGGTCAACCCAAGACTAACCAATAATTTTTTATTTCATTTTTTATACTCTTTGAAGGGGCAACCGAGGACCGTACCAACCCAATGGGTTCGATGATAAGTAAGGTCGGCGGTGAGGATTAAGTGAGGTGAGCGTCGAACAAAATAAGCATCGAATGTCGAGTGGGGAGCAATAAGCCAAGCGAGTATCGAGCAGTAAGCGGCACAAGTGATCCAAAGCAAGCGAGGTAAGTGTCGAGTGGTGAGTGGAAAAGTTATTTTTTTTTTCCTTTATTCTAGCAAATTGAAAACTAAGAGGATAAATAAAACAAACGAGAACAAATACTAAAGGAGGATGCTATAAGGTGCCTTTTTGGACACTATGAGAACTCCTCACAAAAACATTTTTCTCCTTCAAAAATTATAACTATTTACGCCGTAAAAGACATTAAAAACCTAAGTTATTAAATAATAATGTAAAATTACTTGAACTCCTCACTAAAGAGCTATTTAATGTTGTTGACATTGTTTATTTTAAGATTTTCTCTATATAAAAAAATTATAAATAATATTTATATATATAGTCGGGGTTGGTCAGGTTGACCGACCCAGGTAACTCTCGGGGCCGAGGACCGACCCGCACAATGCTGGTCCCGAAATTCTAGGACCAAGGACCGACCCAATCTCCCCGGGAAACCGGACCGGGACCAGCAGAGTTAAGGCTGGTCCAGGGGTCGGTCCAGTGGTCGACCCTAGACCGATGCTCACCCCTACTCGCAATAAATGGGCAAAGTGATATCATTTTTCCCACGAAAGTTTTAATTAAAAATTAATTAAAAATAAATCCAAAAACTAAATTATTTATTAAAAAAAAAAAAAAGAGGTAGCCCCCACCATCGCTGGAAAGGGTCGGCCGAGGTCGCCGGCCCTTTCCGGTGATGGTGGGGCGGTGGTGGCGAGGCCTATGGAGGCCCTCGCCCAATGCTAGTGCCTTCCTTTTTTTTAAAATTTATTTTAACTAATATTCATTTTAAAATTTTAGGGGCTTATAACATCATGTGGACATTTTTTTTAAAAAAAAAAAAAAAAATTTGCCCTTTGGATAATTTTTTAAAAAGAATTGTCACATGGATATTAAAAAAAAAAATTCCACGACTATAAAAAAAAAAAAAGTCATTGGAAAATGCAACATCAGCAGTTTTGTTGAAATTTCTTGTTGTTGACACTTAAGTGTTCCATTTTTATTCGATTTTGATAGTTGAGTATACGTTTGGCAACTTTTGATACTTAATTACCCACCCTGCCAAATTTTGGCACTTATGGTGTCTGGCACTCGGATTTCTTGCCATTTGTTTTGTGTTTGTAACTTTGAACCAATCTAAGCCGGATAATATGCTCTATAGGGTAATACTCGTTCTCATCGATTCCTATATATTATTCTTTATATAAAAAAAATATTGATATAATTATATAGTGGGTTTCTTTTATTAAGTCTTATACCATCCGTCCTTCCAGACAATTCAGATGAGCAAATGGGGGCTAATGGGTATCATGGATTAATTGCTAAGAGTAAAATGTCCTCTTGCCCGATATCGGAGTGCCAAGATTTTTAAGCACTCGCTGATCTCAACAATTAGATTAAGAGAAAGAAATCATAGGCAAAGAAAGAAATTATTTTTGCACTTGTTTAGAGAAAAATTAATGTGACTTTAGGTTCCATTTGTTTCATGATAAAAGTTATGTTTCATGAAAAATGTTACATTTCTAGTGAATATTTTACAATGACAATTTATCTGATATTTAGGGTGCGTTTGTTTTGCGAAAAACAATTTCCGGGAAAACGTTTTCCTCATTTTCCAGCGTTTGGTTCATTTAGGAAAATGAGTCAATGGAAAATGTTTTCCTAGTCAACGAAAAATGTTTTCCTTTCAAAGCTTAAATTCAGGAAAACAATTTCCCCTTTGAAAAAACCGGAAAACGTTTTCCAAAATGTTTTAAAGTCCCTACTTAAAGAAAAATTTATTATTAAAAAGAATTTATAATTTTTTTTGGTCGGTAAAAAAAAAAAGAATTTCTTTTTTTTTTTTTATTGTTTTCTCTTTTCTTTCTTTGCTTGTGAACGTAAGCCCTAACTTCTCCTCCCCTCTCTCCTTTGTCATCGCCGCCTCCCTTTCATCACCGCCGCCTCCTCCAACCCTAACCCCTCCTGCGCTCCCGTTAGCTTCGCTCCCTCCTCTTCCTCTTCGTCGGCGTCTTCTACACCTTCAATCATTTTTCAAATGCAATCCAAACACCAGAAAATATTTTCAATCATGTATCACCAAATAAAGGAAAACTAACCGTGTTCCTGGAAAATGGTTTCCCGGAAAATATTTTCCAAAAACGCTATGTTTTCCTTGAAAAAAACACACCCTTAGTTAAAATTTGAGAAAAAATGGAAAATCTTTTTCGTTGTTTAGAAAAGAAAATCCAATTTGATTTTCCTAAATACACGTACACTATTTGAGAGCAAGTGACTTATGCATGGATAGCTTGGGAACCAAGCACGAGCACCAGTCTCTAATATAGCCGTGATGCACCCTGACTTGAGCACCAAGGACTTGGCCTTGGTGCCAGGACATTAAGCAAGGGCACCAAGGCCTTGGATCCTGCCTTGATGGATCCTGCAACTATCATAGAATTATTTTGCAATTGATAACAGTAGAACCAATGGCTACTTGAGAGAATTGAGTTAGGAACAATCATCTAAGGTTCAATGGCTATAAATTCAAGAGAAGTAGTTGGGTTTGATAGAGACTAACAAAACTAGTCTATTGCTTTGAGTGTTCTCCCTTGCACTATTCTTTGTGATAGTTGCTATGTATTAATGACCATTCTCTTGATAGTGTTCCTATTGGTTGTACTTGTGATAAGCAAGTGTATAAGTCATAGTAATATTCGTGTCATGATAATGTAATCTATTGGTTGATTAGAGTAGTATATGCTTATTGTAATTTGTCTTTAAAATTACTAGTGGATTCTAGCATTGTTGTGGTCGTTACAGTTGGAAGTGGATGTAGATTTGGGGATAAAGTCGAACCATTATAAATTTTTGTGTGTTATCTTTTATCTCTTCACTACAAGTATACCTATTCATTACTATTAGAAAATAAGTACAATAGGAGTATCATAATTTTCATACAACGTTCACTTGAATGCCATAATTTTTTTTGCTCACTGAATGCCACATTGGTGTAAAATCAATCACTTAAGTGTTATTTCGAACAAATTGCTCCATATGGATTTTTTTTTCTTAATTTTACATTCCAACATGGAATTTTTAGAAATAAATTGAAGTCAAATGAGGAAATTTCTAGGATGGAAAGATTATAACAAACGTTGTCATTTCTTGCTATTTCTTTAAAATGTTCTACAATTAGTTGACGCTAATTTTAGACACCTAATTGAAAATGACGTCGTTTTCAAACTCTCTCTTCTTATCACTTAAAGTGGTGAACTTTAAAAAAAAAAAAAAAAATTAATGAAGCTAAATGTTCACTTCCAAAAATTCATGGCATCACTCATGAAACTATTAAGACTTTCATTGTCTTTCAATGATACAAAGTGATGTTGTTTGTCTTCTCAAGATACTTCAGCTTTTTGACACGCTGCATGCCATGTTAGCTTTTCCAACAAGGTATATCGCCAATAATATTTAAGTGATTAATTTTCAAATGTAAGTAGTTGAAAGGCCATATTTTTCTTCATCCCTAAATAGAGGAAACTTCTTCAAACCAATACTCTAATTGGCGATTTACATACAGGCAAAATTCTCATTAGTATGCCAGGTGATACTCACAGTTTTAAATATACCAATCAGAAATCCTCCAGCCAGAGGGTTTGCAAAGGAAAATTTGTTGAAAAACAAACTCACACTTATCTAGGGAATTATTCATGACAATTTTTCTAGAGACACAAATGTCAAGTACATTTTTTCCAAAACGATATATAACCATCTGATTTGATCCATCTGGGCAAAGCCGCTAAAAGGACTTCTCAGATGTGACATGTCAACATGTCAGCCATTTAAAGATATATGTGAATAACATTCTAGACCCAGTATAGTAATGTGAGTTTAGGGTGTTACAAACTCGCTTGCCAAAAACCTTGTCTCATCGATGTCACACATATAACCTAGCTATACTCTGATGATGTGAGTTTGCTTCATATCAAACCCTTCTCAATCCTGGAAGTTTGTTAGAAATCATTTCTTGTTCATACCCTTTCATCCAATTAGTATCCTTACCAACTCAGATCGGCCCAATCTTTCCTCAAAGTGCATCTTTACTAAATAGGGTCATCGTTTAATTCTATCTATAAGACTCAACCCGATCCACTAGGACCAATCCCCTAAAAGATTAATTATGTATAAGCATTCAAGATGGTCTACTCAAGGGTAAGTGTCATGTGTAAATAACATGTAGGCCCTCCCCCAACCGATTTTTGGGGTGTTAAGCAAAATATTTGAATTTTTTGGTTCAACTAATCTCTGCAAATACCCGCAAGTTTTCTTACTAAATGAATTCGCCAAATAATCTCGTCATCAAACTCCTTTTCACTGGTAGCATCCTCTAAGAACCGTCAATTTATGGTTGTATCCACCAAAGAATCCAGCTATGCCAACAAGTAAATGGCACAGACCCAAAGAAAAAAAAAACATTTTAGGCCTCAGCCCCTTTTGGGCTCTGAAATCTTTAATCATATCCTATGCAAGTTGTTGAATCATTGTCCTCTGATAAGGCCTTCACATCTCACTGAAAGCAATGTAATAAGCACGAAAGGAGACAAAATTGCCCAGATATTAAATCCACATGGCCATGTTGAAGCCGATGCACTCCTTGACACGTCACGGAGCGATTAGCCCCTCCAAGAGAAAAACAAGAATAGTTATGTTACAGCTGGAAATAGCAGTTTGTCTCTTGGTATGAAAATGATATTACCTGAAAATTTTTTTGCACGATATAAAGTTATGTGTTTTTTTATAAAGAAAAAATAATTTCTTTTTCCTTTAACACATTTGGAGGAAAATGACGCAAGAGGACCCATGATGGTTGATAGTTATCCATGGTTGCCGCCCAAAAGGCCAGCAAAAAGTGCATCTGGCTGAGATTTAGACAAGCATTGACAGAGAGCACTGATGCAGAAACCAATGCTTATGCAATGCTATGGTGTCTTTATTTCGAGAAAAATCGTGCAAATCATATTTTCAAAAGAAATTATTAATTTTGATTTATTTAGTGGTACATTGGAAAATTTGACCAAAAATATATTTGGGTGTTTAGATCTCATTTAGAAAATGATTACAATTTCATGGATTAATCAAAAGTCTGACTAACTGATTAGCATTTAAATTGACAAATTACAATAATGTGCCTCTCCCTTCTTTGAGAGTAGTTTCCTGCTCAAAAAACATACAAATAAGATGACAAAGTTGACGTTATTACTCCTTTTCCTCGCAATATTGCAATTAGTACCTAAACTAAACATGCCAGTATCGGTTCTTGTATAGATTACACTATCTTCATATGAAACATTAGGATAAATGTGTGAGAAAGAGCTACTTGTATAGCTACTACAATAAGTAATCAAAGACCCACTAGTTCATCATTCATAATATCAAGAACTGGCATGCAAAGTCTAATGCCAATCAAAAGATTGTGAGTTTTTTCATTTTCAACCTTTGCATCAATATCCTCTTTCTCTTGTGTTGAGCATAGAAAATGAACGGATATAAGAACCAAACCCTCGTCGCATCAAAGATGAATGGATATAAGAATCAAAGGATCATAGCACAAAAGAATAAACAACAAATTCACAATGTAAAGGATTGACTGAATCTTCAGAGTTAATTTTTTGTTAGCAAGGGGAGAGGAAACCTAGAACAAAGCCATGGAGTTTCGACAAGGAAGAGCTATTCAACAAAGATGTCGAGTGTCGATGAAGAAGAGTGAAACTTGAAGAAGGGTAAGAAGAGTGAACAAGAGTGCACCTGAAGAAGGTGTAAAAGTGACTGAGCCTCAGTGAAGAAAAGTGAAGAAAGCGAAGGGGAGCATTTGGTAAGAAGCTTCAAAAAATGTTCTCTCAATTTCATATTAGGGAATTCATTTTCTTGATTTTAAATATGAAAATTTTCTTTAATCGTAAATAATTTCTATTGACTAATCACTTCAGCAAACCAATCACATGGAAGTCTAAAAATTAGTGTGTGAAAAATCATTTTACTCAAACAAACTAGGGGTGTGCATGGTCCGAGTGGGCGATTTCCGACCTAGAACCGAGAACCGCCCACTGAGGATCGGTTTCGAAAAATTGGAATCGGGATTCCGGTCCGGTTCCCGGGTGGATCCATGGAACCAATCTTGACGTGAAGGTGAGCTATCGCGTCGCAGTGATGGGCGAGCGAGCAAAGGGCGCTCGCGGCTATTGGCGCGGTGGTTGGCGCGAGGGCGAGCTATGGCATCGTGGGTCACTAGGGTTTTGATGTCGAGTGGCGGATGAGCTCGTTAGATCGGGCTACATCCGTCTGCCTCGCGCAACTCCGAACCGAGATCCTTGGGAAATTGACCCCATATCGAAAAAGTCGAGAACAAAGGGGGACGAAATCTACCGTGATTATGACGCGAAAGAGAAGTTGGGGTGGGTCGTCGGCTATGGTTCAAGCGTGGTGGTCGACGGTGGCTCTCTCCCTCACACTCTACCCTTACTCGCAACTCTTAGATCTCACTCAATCTCCCCCTCTATTTTCAACATCTCATAGATCTCTCTCTCTCTCTCTCTCTCTCACATCATCTCTACTCGACCCCCTTCATCGAGCTCCAGGAGGCCCTATTTATAGGTTGGAGGGTCCGGTCGACAGGGGCATTTCCGCTACTGATGCTAGGCGCGCCGACCGGCCTCCCTCTTGGCCGAACCGGTGTCTCAGCCCGTCTTCTCCGTGTAGGCCTGCTCGGCATTGAAGGCGTCCACCAAGACGTCCCCTCTGTCCGGGTTTCTCATCGGATCTCCCGCTGCTTCATTCAGCGACATTGATGGCTCCTATGAGGCGTCCCCTCCGTCGCCGGTCTACCCTCCTCTCTCTCTCTCTGCCCTAGGTCATCCTGCATGCCTTTAGTCTTCACCGAGCATGGTGTCCACTATCTAGCACGAGGAAGGAAGGAGGAAGAAGAAGAGGAGAGGGTCGGACCATGGAAAAGATGAAAAATGGATTGGGCCTAGCCCACGTGAGGGAAAAGAGGGAAAATGGACCGGTTTCGTTAGGGTTTTTTTTAGTATATTTTTTTAATATTAAATATTAATCGGTCTAGTCCAGGTGGGCGGGCGGGTGGATCCACCCATGGAACCAGGAACCGAACCGGTACCCACCGATCCCCATAAATTGGAACCAGGAACTGGATTGGTTCTCTTAAGAACCGCCGATTCCGAGTGGTTCCGATCCAGTTCCAGGCGGTCCTAACAGTTTCCGAGTATTTTGCACACCCTTAGAACAAACACACCATTAATATTTGTTTGTTTCGAATAATCATATGAACAATATCAGAATATAAATCTATTGACTTTAGATTGGTCCATGTTTGAATGGTTTATCCCCACAATTGTTGGAGCGGTATTGTTAAAATAGAATTTTTCGGTTAAAGCATCTTATATCATTTCTTTAAGTTTTATATTCATATAATCTGTATTAAATTATTAGTTTAAATTTTTTATTTGAGCTTTTTAACATGACAGTAGAGCTAGATTCTGCCTCCATCAATTTCGCATGATCCACTATTCATCATTTCTATGAGGATTTGATAGGTTTTATGTTTATGTAATTTTCCACCCACCAGAGTTAAAGATTTTTTGGTAGAATTTGGTGCGCCTGGAAATTATCATAAAAGTTTGATTTACCTTTCTATCCTAATTTTATTTTTAAACTCTTATACAATAATAGTTACTTTTGAGAAATTTCTAAGGGTGAGATCAAACACATTTTTCTCTATACACTAGTTGGTAGAGATAAAGCATGCCTTGTTCAAACTCTTTGATAATTCAAAAGAAGAGGCTGCTAAATGTTTCTTTCTTGCCTTAATTGCCAATGTTTTTCATGAAAATGTGTCTAAATGCTGCAAGACGATCAAATCTAAGCAACTCCAAAGTTTCATGGAACTTCATCAGACGAATGCGGACACAATTCAAGAATTCAAGAAAAAGAACTTAAATTGGACACAAACACGATCAAATCGAAACTAATTATATAGATGCCTTCATTTCGACTGGTTTTTCCATGAAAATCATTTTTTTATCATTTTGACACGTGGCCTATGATTGTACTATTTCTGATCACATGAAATTAACTGTGTAGCACATAAAATACATGGGGTAGACGTTGACCTCTTTGGCATCTTGCAAGACATGACCAAACCCAGAATAAAAGCAATGGTGAATTTTGAATGAAGGTTTAACTCACTGAGAGGTTTGTCGTGGAATCTTGAATGCAGAGTTGGGTCCATTCTGAACGGACGTCAAGCCACTCAGATGGAGCGACGATAAGGCAATGAGTGGCCAATCATTTTCGCTTCCTGTGTTAGCGACAGTGTCTTTCAGGCAAAGTCGCGCCAGACTAACGACCGAAAATAATCAGACCAAAAAAAAAAAAAGACTGAAAATAATATTAACATAAAAATTTTCTTTTGACTAACACTGTTGAAATTTCCGAACCAGGACCCTTCATCTCACCAAAAAAACCCATACCAGTTATCCCAATTCAAATTTATCATATACTAGCAGTTCGTGTAGGGTAAATTTGGATCAGCAGTATTATTTGAAATTTTTGGTGAGAAATTGGTTTTGCCTGGCTATGTTGTGGGTAGTAAATTTTGAACTTTTAATGGTACGAAAAGTAATATGGTATGCTTTACCAAAAAAAAAGTAATATGGTATAAATTTGACATGGAGATATATATATTTAGATATTTTTAATATTATCAACTTGTTTTCTTTTCTTTTATTTTTTAAAGTAAATTTATTTCTTTTTCACGAGCCAAATAGTTGCTATCTGCTGAAGCGACCCGCTTGTTAAATATTCTTTTTGAAAGGAACAGAAGATCAGAACACTGTGGGGGCAGACAAGATGATCTACTTGATTGACATGATTCGAGGAATAGTTTTAATTATTATTTAGACTATAGGCTCGAAACCTAAAGAGGGGTTTTTGGCTTTTTTATATTAGGTCATGAGGCACTAACTACACAATTCAAAGCCCACTAAATTACAAATTTCTAATCCCAATTCAAGAGTCCTTGTAGAACATGGGAGCTGGCATTATATGCGTTTCGCCAATAATTGGAGGGTTGGAGAAAGGAAAATCAACGTTAGACCCTAAGCAGTCACTCGGATTACAAGCAATCTAACATTATTTATCAATTGATTATACGCAAGCCCCACTCTCTTTTTCTTGATCTTGCGATGATTCTTCCCGACAACCCTCATTTTATCAAACAACTGTACGATGAATCTCTCGTTCACGTAACTTACAAAGATCTCATCGTGTTGCTTGCTTAGATCATAGCTTTTTGACCAGCTACCATCGAGACAATAAGTTAAAAACAGAAGTTCTTCCCACAACCTTTCCATTAACGAGTGAAAAGGGCAGATCACTATTGCTTTGCAAACTCTTCCATCCATTACTCTCTTTACATATATGTTGCTAGAGCGTATTTGCTCTGCATTGATTATTCCGTCTATGAACACTACTTAATCCTGTACACAACATTTTGCACAAAAATGTTTTTAAAATTCTGCAACAGCTAATTAACCTCTCTCCCGATTTAATTCGGTTAATTTTAATTGATATCAAAGCCTGTGTGCTCAAGTATGATTAAAACACTCTACTTTAGAGTTAAAGATCCATGATATTTGGCATTGTAAGAGCATATTTGGTGAAAGTCAATCCATCCCAAGAGTGCCAAAATTTGATAGAACTAATTATATCACAGTTAAGGAAATTGGGGATTAACTCAAGCTTACAGATGAAGGAACCAATCATGTATGAGAAACAAAGATGAACCTCCTTCTTAGGCAATATGAATCATTCAGGATGAAGTCAAGAGAAAGAATAAATCAAAGGTTTACTTGGCTTCACCGACATTGTGAATGAGTTATCATCCTTGGGCAAAATGTATCTATGTACCAAGCAAGTAAATAAGCTCTTGCGAGCTTTGGCAGAGGAATGGGGAGACATCTCGCCATTAGGGAAACGATGAGGATTCAACCAATGGGACCGGATGAACTTGTTGGAATAATGGTGACTTACGGGATGGAACTCAGCAATGAAGAGGAAACTCTAAAAGGGCACAAGGTTATTGCTTTCGTCGCCGACGCTTCTAATGCATTGGAAACTTCATCTAAAGACGAAGAAACCCAAGACAATAGCATCGTTGACCAAAAGATTCAAAATGAGGAAAACTAAAAACAAGAATTACAAAGAAGCCATCCAACAAAAGGGAGACCCCAAGGAACTCTAAAGCCATTCAACAAAAATGATCCTAATGAAACGAGGCATTTCCTGCAATGACTCATTTCATATCACATATAAGAAACCAGTCGTACATGCCCTGTGCTCTAATCTCAACTCTACATATCATGTAGACACAAAGGCAAGAATTTTACTTTACACACACAAGATAATTTGAAAATGTTTCCACGTATGAACATATCTACATATTAAAAGCTGTAGAAGGTTTTATTATCATCTAAAGAGGGGTTTTGTTGGAAAACCTCCCTATGTATTTGAAGACGAGGAATTTTGTGTGAAATGTTGAAATAGTTTGTTATCTATAAATAATTAAGAGAAGAGATTGAATTGAACATGAAAAGAAGTGATTTTAACATGAAAAGTGGTGATGGTTCTTATCAAGTATCTATTTCTAGAAGATGTGTTATGTGGTTATCTATATATAAGACCCAATCACATATGATCCATAACAACAATTTTCTCTTCTTCATAAGTCTCTTTTGCACAACACTCTCTCTTCTTCTCTTTTTTCATGCAAATTTGACAATACATTCAAGGTGAAATTCCAAAAGAAAAATTGAGTAACTACAGAACTTGCTTTTCCGTGTTTTTAGCATATATGTTGGAGGTATATTTGTTTTAAACTTGACAGCAACAATAATGTGGGTAAATAGTACCTCAAAGACAATGACCATCATCACGCATCAAAGCAGTAAAGAACTATAAATTACCACTCTATACCCACCAGCAATCAAATTTTCTTAACATAAAATAATGTGTAGTTGAGCGTGCAGAAGAAGTATGCTCCACATGCATAGTTTCATCTGCCTATAATGTTGACAACATGGCATCTGTGCTAGTGGAGGGTTTCCTTACTTTGCAAATGAAGAACAAGATACTGAGTAAAGAGTGTTAGAATTTCAAGGACCTTTGGATTTGTTGGACAGGCGAGGGATGTATGATCAACGAGGTGCTCGGATGAATTACGTAGAAGGAGAACAGTTTGGATAATATAGAGTATATTGATATGCTTGGAAAGACATATATGCAGGAGGTGAGCAGATTGAAATTTGGTGAAATCGCTAAGCCTGGATGGACCAAGTTGTAGAGAAAGTCACATTACTGGTGGAGTGGATCATATTCCACCTATCAAGAAATGATGACTCGGCTCTAAATCAATTTGAACTTGAACTTAAATTCAGATTGGTGCTTTGGCGCCGCAGGTCTTGGAATCCCCAGAGAGCCGTCTTGGGAAAGGTCAGAGGAGGGCTTGTCATTTTTTTCCTAGGTAGAGAAAGCTTCGGATAGGAAGCAAAGGCAGTTTAATCTATTTCGACGTGCTGAGGAAGCTTGGAGAACTATTTATATGCATCTAAGGAAGAGCTGAAGGTGGTCGGGGGATTAAAACGTTATGAAATTTGTTCTTGCTTCTTGAAATATTTTTTTTAAAAGAACTCGTGTGATGTGAGGGTGTCTCTGTGAGAGCACTAGTGTGATTATCGTAAGAGTGCTTCAAGCGTTAAGTGAAGATTGGGCATTTGTAGAGTAAGCTATGGTCCCTCGGTGTAGAGGCAACTTCATCTATAAATGTTGTCAAAGGCTTCATGGGTTGCACTAATGGATTCTGGTCTTTTACTTTAGCCGTTAGATCTAGGAGCGGAGAGTGGACCAATTGAAAAGGTTCAACCACTATAAATTGCTTTGCAAATGCTTCCATCTCCTACTCTCTTTATAGATCTGTTGATATAAGATATTTGCTCTGCATTGTATATCTTGTATGCAAACATTGCTTCACCATGTACACATTGCTTTGAACGAAAATGTATTTGAAATCCTACAACTACTTCAACCCCCACTTAATTGTGAACTTTGGTCCATTTTAGTGCTTCCAATGCTTCAGGGCATGCACGTACTGTCAATGCGGATCACTCGGCTTCTTACTGAAACAGGCCACACGTCTCTTTTCTTACCACAACACAAAATCAATTCCACATGGGAGGCATCACTCCACTTTAAGTTGCTTGTTAAAATCGGGTAAGGCTAGAATCCCGCTAGACTCCACTTTTCACGACAACATTCACAAGTGCATCTAGGTGTTGATCTTTCCTAAAGATGCATAGGAGTTAGGACTCTAAAGCATCCAATCATGCTGGCATTTCAAAACACTCATTAATGATGACTTCACAGCTTTTACGAGAATCCATAAGTGGTTTTTCCTGGTTGTTGCAAAAAGTTAGATCAGGAAGATCTTGGAGCTTTAAGGAAATGGACATGGACAAGACAGCACCTCTGTCCCTTGGGCTCACAAATTTGGAGATCACCGTCAATGAGGTACGGTGCAAACGGAAAGGTTAGACCTCACGTAACATGTACAGCAAGAAAGCACACACTTATGCGGGACAACCTGATGAGCACTACCCTTTTATCCGCCCTTCCTTGTGGCACCAAATTATGTAACGAAAGTGAGCTTGTAATTTGATGAGAGATTTAGATAGTCGAATGTTATCAACGAAAGTACCAGCTGACTTTGAATTGCAAACTTATGTCTCACACAATTAATGTTACAAAGAGTTTTCTGTGTAATATCTTTTAGATACACACCTGATCCAAAAACCGTTGACCTTTTCTTGACTCATAGATTCTATTGCGACTAAGCTAAAATGGTAACGTTAATTTGACTTAGATTGAAGTGGCACTTTATTCTACAGCATTTATCATTTTCACGAGTATACGTATCTTTATCTTCTTGCTATTTCTAAATGAGCTACAGACATTTTCTTTTACACCTATATTCATGATCCATTCTTCATTTCATGCGGTCGCAGTTGCGTTGCAGCGGAAGTAAAGGGCATCAGTGGGCTTGTATTTTGGTAAGCAATGCGAAAGGGGCTAGCTTTCATTAAGGGAAATCCGGTGTTCAACCATTTTCACGATTATACGTATCTTCCGCACTTTCATTTTTTTTGAGATTTGGCTTATATTATACCCATGCTCAACCATTTCATGTAACGCTGGCAATCTTATTGTAGAGCTTCAATTAACTCCCTTAAATTACGATTATTTTTGGCTCAATACCCGAAAAATGGGAAAGTTGTTCAAAAAGTCATAAACTTATCGCATTTTTACCAATTCAATTCTAAACTTTTCAATTTTAATAATTGAGTTCTAAACATGTTCATTTCTTGCCAATTTAGTTGGAAACGCTAACGTGAAAGCCGGTAGTGTCACATAAGACTGCCAAAGTTGATGTGGATAAATTTTAATAATATTATAATATTATAATATCTATTATTATTTATTATTTTTTGCTCCTTCTTCTTCCTCCTTTTGCCAGTGGCTGACCATCAGCCATGCCGGGTCAACTAACCTCACTTGCTATATGCAAGGCACGGTTGAGCGAAGACAAGCCCCAACGAGGCTCACCCTTGCCCAAGCGAGACCTGACAAAGGTTGGTCTCACCTATGCTAAATTTGGCAAGACCAACCCTTGCCCAAGCTAGGGTGGCCTTGTTGAGCATCGATCAAGTGAAGGTGACACTAAGCGAGGCCAACCCCCACTAGGTCTCACCTGGGTGGGTGAGTCCTAGCAAGGGCCTCTCACCAGATTTGGTGAGGGTGGCTCTCACCTAGGCCAAGGTAGCCTTGTTGAGCATCGCTTGCGCCCAAGCGATGCTTGGCAAGGCCACCTCTACTGGTGAGGCCACCTTGGCCTAAGCGAGCCCAACCATGCTCAACTATGCTGGGCAAGGTCAGTCAGCCCAGCATGGCCAATGGCTGGCCATTGGCAAAAGGAATAAGAAGCGAAAAAGAAAAGAAAGAAAAAAAAAAAGAGAAAATAATAATAATTTTCAAAAAATAATAAAATATTATTACAATTTGTCAACATCAATGCTGATAGTCTTACGTGGCACTAAAGGCTTCCATATCAGCGATTTCTAGCTAAAATTGACCGAATTGACTCAATTGGTAAGAAATGAAAAAACTTAAGACTCAATTGGTAAAATTGAAATGTTTAAAACTGAATTGGTAAAAGTGTAATAAGTTTATGAATTTTTGGACAACCCCCCCAAAAAAAAAAAAAAAAAACCAACTTTATTTTCAGTCCCAATTCATCTTTTGGATTTTCATATATAGACTGAAGTGGTACTTCCCGCATCGTTTATCATTTCCACGAGTATAATTATCTTCATGTCCTTGCTCTTTCTAAAACAGGATACAGACATTGTGTATTCGTAATCCCATTCTTCATTTCATGTTGTCACAGTTGCGTTGCGGAGGAAGTGAAGGGGATGGTTGGGTTCGCATTTTGATAAGCAATGCAAAAGAGGGGAAAATTGGTGTTCGTCTCACTTTCCTATTTTTGAGATTATGCTTGTATTACACTTATGGTCGCCCATTTCATGTACTGCAATTTTTATTATGGAGCTTCAATTAACTCCTTTAGGTTACGACTTTTTTTCACCATATGAGCTAAACTTTATTATATTTTTTTGGTCGATACCCAAAGAAAATCCCTACTTTCAATCCCAGTTCATCTTTTGGACTCTCATATATAGACTGAACTGGCAATTGATCCGTGGCATTTCCACTACTATTCATGATCACGTTCTTAATTTCATGTTGTCACAGTTGCGTTGCGGTGAAACTGAAGGGTGTGGTTGGGCTTGTTTTTCAGTAAGTAATGCGAAAGAGCTAAGTTTCATTAAGGAAAAATCGGTGTTGATCTCACTTTCATATTTTCGAGATTGTGCTTGTATTATACCCATACTCATCCATTTTATGTAACAGCCGCAATCTTTATTGTTGAGCTTCAATTAAGTCATGTAGATTACGACTAATTTTACCAAATGAGCCAAACTTTGTTATTTGCTTTTTGGACTACTACTAAAAAAAACATTAACTTTACCTTTGGTGTCAATTCATCTCGTGGACTTCATACATAGGTATCTTCATCTTTTTGCTCTTTCTAAACGAGCATCGGCCGGCAACTTCGCAGGCCTAGGTCAGGCAAAAAAAAAAAAAAAAAAAAAAAAATAATACAAAATAATAAAAATTTAGATAAATTTTAAAATTTTAAAAAATTATTCATATTAGTGTTAACTATATCAAGTAGAATAGCTGAAACTGATTGGACCACCAAGTCAACTATTTTTATCCAAAATTGACTGAAATAACTAAATTGATAAATCGTCAAAATGTTGATGACTAAGTTGGCAAATTGTCCAAATATTTAGAACTAAATTAGCACAATTGAATAGTTTATGACTGAATTAGCACAAATGCAATAAATTTAGGACTAAAATAGCCAAATTAAAATATTTATGACTAAATTGATATAAATGTAATAAATTTAAGATTTATTTTTAAATAATTTCTCCATTCCACACCAGAAGCATCACTTCACTTTAAATAGCTTGTTAATATCGGACAGGGCTAGAATAGTCAATAGACTCAACCTTTCACCAAAATAAAGCATCCAATGTATACGTATATTTGTTTTTAGGAAAATTTCACGATAAAAGAAATTATTTTCCAATTTTCAATTTAAGGAGTTCATTTACCTAATATTGAGTAAGTACATTTTCTTTGGCTGGGGAACAATTTCGTATAAAAAAACCCGTTTGATAACTATATAAAATTTTTACTCTAGAAATAAAAAAAGAATAAAATGCGTTTGGTAAAAAATAGTTTCTTTTTATATTTATTTATTTTTATTTTTTGCTGATCGACCACCGCCGCCGCCGGACGTCGCCGCCGCGCCGCACGGCGGAGTCCGCGGCGGCGGCGGCGACGCGATGGCGGTCGGTCAGCCTCCAGCAACCGACGGAGGCAAACGGCGATCGACCGACGGCGGCTGCGGCGGCGGCGGTGGCAACGGCGGTTGACGGTCAACAGCGATTAATGGCAGTCAGTAAGAGAATAATAAAAGAAAAAAAATTCACTTATTTCTTAAACTTGTTCTTGGGAATAAGAAACAACTTTTTTTTACTTATCATTTTTATTCCAAAACCATTCATGGGCTAACTTTTTGTTCAGGAACAAAAAGATAACTTACGATTACCAAACAAGTTTCTATTCTTTTTTTGTTACCGGGAATAAAAGAACAGATATTTCTTGACCAAGGAAGTTACCATGCAGCATCTACGTTTTCTTTGATAAAAATAGTTTTTTGTTAATTGATCATTTTCAGCAAACTAAACACTGAAAAGTCTTGAAAACTGATTTGCGGGGAAATTTTCACTCAATCAAATACACCCAAAATCCTTATTGATGAGTTTACTATTTTTACGAAATTCTAAAAATGTGTTTTTACTAGTGATCCAAAAATTTAGATTAGGGAAGATTTTGAAAGTCTTAGGGAACGGGCTTCAAACTAGGTAGCATCTCTTTCACATGGGATCACAAAGGAGGAGATCTCGCAAAATATTCGCTTGACAATTGATCTTCTCACTTTTTCGAAAGAGACGGAACTTTACAACAATATTCACTTTCACCATATTTCATCGTTAGGATCGGCTTTGACACTAATAGGGTACGGTGCAAACAGGATTCATAAACTCTTATGACGTGCAAAGGTGAAAGGACGGACTTGCCTAATGCAAAGGACGGATCTGCCCTTTCTGTGGCACCAAATTTTGTTAAAATCTGAGCTTGAAATTCAACAAGAGATTTAAATAATCCAAATGCTGTAAGTAAAATCATTGGCCGACTTCAAAATTGAAGCCTTATCTCTCTCACACTCAACGTTAATAAAGAGCTTGTCACGTAGTACCTTTTCAGATTCATACGTGATCCAAGAATAGTGTAACCTTTTTTTTTTTTTTTTTTTTTGCTCATAGATTATATTGCAACCAAGCTAAAATCGAAAAATTAATTGGACGTAGGAGAAAGAGATGGTAGAAAATAAAATAGAAAAAGCCCGTACTAGACAATGACTGCAATATTGCAACATTTCATAAATCTTGTGTCTTGAAGTGGACACCCTTGATGTCTCATCGGAATCTCCTCTACTGTGGGAGTACATGTTGCTCAGGCTAAAATATATTATCAATGGGTGGAGCAAATTAAGAAAACGACGCAGAAGGATCTTGCTTTCGCGCTTATTCATAAGCACGATTAGAATAATTATAATTACTGAAATAGTGAATCGCAAGAATCCCATGAAGTGACCAATGCAAGTTTCAGAGGAGAACTTCGTTTAAACAAGAATAATAGTTAATGTGGACGATAAGCACTAAAATTTTTTTTAAAAAAAAGTTGGCAGAAGACCCACCAATATTCCCGCTGCTTTGAAGGGCAGACAAGCCGACAAATTTACGTCATGTCCCACGAAAACAAGAAAGAAAAATCAAACATCAAACAATGACTTTACCAACAAAAAAAATGATTGGTTAGATATTATTGATTAATAAAAAAGCAAGGCGTATTCTAAACCCGTCACATCAAACTCACCACGAAATCCTAATTATAACTGTACTATGATTCCCCTAAAAAATTGAGAAAAGAAATGTGGGAGGAATCAGTCCATTCATATATTAAAATAGGAACATGACTGACCCAATCTTATAAATGCTGCTTCTATGTCTGCTTGATTTCTTTTTTAGGTTTAAAGATGTTGGATTCTGTCTCTTTGTATCTTGATTATTTTGCACAGTCAACTATTGTTTTATTCATGATTGAGATTCTTTTTTTGTGTGCCACTTCGTTGATTTCATTTAATACTTGGGGGTAAATCTATTGCCCTCGAGATTTAATCAACCTTTCATAGATTTTGTTTTGCACACCCAAGAGATCTAGCGATCGATTGCCATATGATGAAGTCATGATGGCAATTTCATGATTTTTACCTAGATACTAGTAGATGAATTAAAAGAAAATAACATAAATGGTCCGTAAACTTTAGTCAAATATATAATGTGGTCTTTAAATATTTAATTTATTCAATATGATCCTTAAACTTTAATTTAATGTGCAATGTCATTGTTGAATTTTTAATACATGTTCAATCTAGTTCCCAAATTATATGAAAATGTTCAATATATTGAACATTTTCATATAGTTCAAGAACTAACTTAAATATATACCAAAAGTTTATGGATTACATTAAACAAATTAAAAATTTAGAAATACCATTGCACATTGGAGTAAATTAAAAATTCAAGAATACCATTGCATATCAGACTAAAGTTCAGTGACCATATTGCACATTGAATAAAAATTTATAAACTATTTATGTTATTATCCCATGTAGCAAATAGGGGGTAAGATTTGGGTAATTTCAGTTTATGTCATACCCTACAAGAAAATTGCCACAAGGTAACTAAGAAAAGAGGGGTATGGACAGACCTATCGACCAAACCTAATGGTTTTGCAGATAATCAAGGATAACATAACATCACATTAAAATCTAGCAAAGCATGAACTGAGGAAGTGACTTTTTCACCCAAAAAAAAAATTGACAATAAAACTTAAACAAGAAAATTTGTTATTCCAATCTAATTTATCATCATTGTGGCAAAACAATTTTTGGCAATAATTGAAGCGAATTGGATTTTGTCCATATTAACATGAATCATACCAGGTCGTCATATGATACAATATACCATGAGGTGACTAACAATGAAAGAAAACCCTATCTACAAGTGCAATTGAATATATTGGTTTGCTATCTATTAAAAAATTGATAGTGACTGTACCTTATCATCTAGTTCTACATAACACATGGTACACGAGCAGGCAAACGTAGAAAACACCCGGAGCAAGATCTTGCTTTCACTCTGATCTATAAACATGATTTCCGCAAGTGCAAAATGCATGCTGAATTAAATACTGCAAAATAAGCAAATTAATTCTCTTGAAAGGTGGGGACTAATGAGCACAAAAATTGACAAGTGAAAACACCCGCCAATATTCTCGCTGCTTTGATCAGCAGACAAGCGGACAAAATCTGTCATTTCCAAGAAAAGCCTTACAAAATTAAACACCCAATTGAAACGAAAAATCATTAAAAACCGTTTGATTTTGAATATCATGACATCACCTCATTATAATATTTCCTTATGGGGACTGTACTAAGATCCACCCAAATATAGAAAAAAATATATATTAAAAAAAAATTTCGGGGAAATCCAAGTTCGTCAGTCTTGGAACCCTAAAAATATGATTTTATCTGCTTGACATTTTATATAATCTCAAATTGTTTGATTTTGTCCCTAATTCTGAGTACTGAAAATATAGAAATATTAATGTTGTCTGTTGTTTTCTTTAATGGGTCGTATTTGAGTGTGATCACGATATCGAAGTCTGATTATGCCTCTGCAGAACTGGAAAACTTTTTAGCAGTACAATCAGTAATTTTGTGGGTTGACTATTGTTAGTTCCATTCAAAAAGTGAATTTGGTAAGCAGACATTTTTCTATTTGACTAATTAAATAACTCAGGATTTATCTTGAAACTTTGTAGTGTGAAACGGAAGAAAAAGTCCAGGGAAATGGTGAAAATCGCAAATATAATTATATTTAGGGCCATGAACTTTTCAAGATGGTGCATTTTTTACTCTGGTAATCCAATAGATATAGTATTTCGTGCCCTAACTTTGAGGATATTGCATGTTTTCTAAAAGTGACACCTTGGAATTCTAATTCGGCATTGACTTTTTTACAAATCCAATATTCCTGAACTTTTAGTCTTTTTACATGAATTGACTTTGGAGTTTCTATAAATTTTAAAGCTTCGAGAGTGCTTTTTGAGAAGAATAAATAATAAAAGGATGCAAAAATACCGCATCTTAAAACTAGAGTTAAAAAGCCACTTATGAAAAATAGTGTGCTAAGTACATCAATAACAAAAGTTCTCAGAGGTCAAAAGTCGAAAAACAAAAAAGTCAGTTGTTTGAGTTTGCCATGCACATTACACCCCCTCCAAAGTTCATAAGCATGTTGGATCTATATCGAAAAATTAGGGAAATCCGACAAACATTCGGGAAAAAAAAAAAAAAAAACAAAAGCTTATCTTCTGGTTCTAGCTTGACTACAAATAATCAAACTTCCATAAATAATTTTTTTTTTTTCTGAAAATGGATCAAGCGAGTGTATGCATAATAAAGCATGCTAGGTCTTGATAGCAAGAGTTTGAAGGAAATTCACTATAATTTGATCTCAATGACAAGGAAAATAAATTGCAAGAAGATTGAAGTGCGATGACTAGGAATTAAAGGAACTTGGGACCAAAGTACGGGAATCTAAAGAAACTATGCCGAAACATGCGAAATTCGAAGGGGAAATTAAAGTACAAATACTGGGAATTGAAATAAATTTCACTGGAATTTAAGTACATTAAAGGTTTAAAACACTCTTGACGCTCACATGGAAACATTAAAATGAACACTACATCGACATCCACAATGCACGTAACAATTTGAAAATATAACCTTAAAACTAAAATTGAAATGGACAGATAATGGATCGACAGGGAATAATTCATAAGAAAATTGGCATTCTTTTAGCATATGACTCAATTTTTCAAATGTTTGTCTATATTGGCATTCAATGTCATTTTAAGTAGTGTGAAAATATTCGATCTTTTGGCATACAACTCAAATTTTCAAATGCTTGTCTATATTAGCATTGAAAGTCATTTTAAGTAGTGTGAAAATTTTCAAAAATTTTTAGAAGGGAAAATAAGACAAATAATCCATGAACTTTGGCTTAATGTGCAATTTGGTTAATGGACTTTTAATTTGTTCAATATGGTCTCTAAAATTTTGGTAAATGTTCAATATAGTTCTCAAAAAGAATGAAAATATTCATTATGGTCCTTCCCTTAATTTAAGATTAGGAATTGTGTTAAATATTTTCATACAATTCAAGGACTATATTGAACATTTACAAAAAATTTAGGAGCTACATCGAACAATTTAAAACTTCGAGACCCTATTGCATATTGAGCTAAAGTTTAGGAATTAGATTGAAAAAAAATTAAAGTTTAGGAACCAAATTACACATAGAGCTAAAATTCAGTGACTGTTTGTAGCATTATCCCTTTTTAAAACTATCTTTTGATTTTTATTTTTATGTGAGGAAAAAGGACAGCTATTTATGCTGGCAGAAGAAAATTTTAAATTTTTATTAAGCCCTGTCTTCCTCTGTCCCTAATTAAAAGTAAATTTCTTCCGACACTCCTCATTGTTGGGTTCGATACATGGGACACAGGCTATGTTTTCCTCCATCCTTGGCTGAAGAAAACTTCCTAGAATCAATTATCCGATTGGCAGGTTATGGATATGGACTACACATCTATTTACATTTTAAAAAATTTATATGTGAAAGATCTTCATGACTTGTAACCCACCAATGAGAAAGAATTGGATGTTTCTAGATCTATCATTCTCTTGCCTCGTGAAGGGCATCGGTACTTCCAAATGATATGGGTGAAAAAAATCCAGGGTCCAAGAGTTAATAAGGTTGAACGAAAACCGAAGCCCATAATATACTACTTTTATTTTTCCCCCGTGGGGGGGGGGGGGATGTCATGTCCCTCGTCAAAAAATTTCACGAACGAGTTATTTTTTACTTTTGATATTGAGAAATGGTTAGTGATTTTCGTTCAATCGATCATGGGGCCTGCCTGTGAATGAGTTCGTTCATCATCGGTCTTCAAAAATATTTTCAAGTATGTCTAATGTCATATGAGTCACTAATGGTCTCAAGATATTTCAAGTGCAAGGAAAGGTCAGTCAATGTGATTGGCTTGTTTCTGAATATGTTACTCATGACCGATCCGATACAGAAAAAGAAAAAGAAAAAGAAAAAGAAAAAAAACAAACAAACAAACAAACTATCTCAGGGACGTGGGATTGATCTAGGAATTGGAGGAAAAGGATCTGTGAGAAGAAGACCGGTTGAGGAAAATCTAAAGTTATGTTGGGCCTATCGAGCCCAAGATCTTTGCAACAATATAACCCAAACGTGGAAACTCAGCAAACAAAACCTCCAAAAGTGGACTCACGTTGATCTCTTCCAATGTCATCTACAGAAGTTCCGGGATCTGAGTCTGTCCTAAAACTGTTTCGTCTGAATGTTGAGACTTAAAATTCGAAGGAATTCTCAAGGGTAAGTGAAGAAAAACTTTCTCCCCAATTAGGGGGACAGGCGTACGGGCATCGATACATTAAAATGAGGAATGTATTTGGACGCTATGAGAAGAAGACCTCGGTTGTGGAAAATCTAAGTTACGTTGGGCCTATGAAGCCCAAGAACTTTGCAACCCGATAACCCAAAAGTGGAAACTTTAGCAAACAAAACCTCAGGAGGACTCGCGTTGATCTCTTCCAATGTCGTCTACAGAAGTTTCAGCTTCTGCTGGAAACGGGATATGGTTAGAAGAGGACTTCCAAGTCATGTCAAAATGAAATCCCCTTTTGATAAAACTGCTAGATCACATGGCTATGAACCTCAAAGTCTCGCGAAATCAGACTTGTACAGTAGGGCATCTTCTCTAGAGGTGCAGCTAAAAAGAGACGAATGGATAGATTCTTTTTATCAGCATCTAAAGGGGTATGCACTTACATGTGAACTTGTCGAGAAAAGGAAAAACCGAACTTGCAGGGGAGCATTGCTCACTGCTGTAATGCGTAAATCCACATGGGTAACCGACGTATGCTTTTCGCATGATAATCATGCTTTGTGTCTAATACTACCGGAAAGGGAAATTAGCAGAACATTCAATGTAACAGGGGTGTGTATTTCTGCATTATCCGATACCTGATAGAAGGCCAGACACTGAAGCACAAAATTTTTCATAGAATCTAGTTCCAGGACTAGCGCACTATCATCCTCTTTACCTTATGTCATCGAATTTCATACCAAGTTAAAGCAATAAATGTCAACATGGCTCCAAATACCACCGTAGAACTGAAAAACGGCCCAACACTGGATCTCTTTATTCTCCGATTGCGTGATAGCAGGAAGTTCTTAAATATATACTCGATGCATGAGCACTCAGCGCTCAACCCAGCAGATAACTCCTTAACGGCCTTCCTGCAAGAATAATTGGCCATTCAACCACAAAACAGAAGTTGATTGTAATAAAAAGTATATACTCTGATCAGAAGTGCATATAAAATAGGAGAAAACTAACAAGAAATCAGGAGAAAAGATCGTGTTTCATAAAGATACTCTGGATAGAGATTCACTATATTCTATCTTCCTTTGGACAATCCCCCTTAAACTCATAAGCAATTTCACAATCACTGACAAATAATAGAAGAATATATCTGCATGTAAGGGCTGCTTGCAGAGTTGAGGAACATGCCACCGCCTCCAGCTCTCCAAAATTTGTTCTTATAAATAGATGGTTATATATAATCCTTCAATTTCATTTCCTATCGATACAAATTATGAGTTCCCTCCGCGGATGATGATGTTTCTGATGAAGTATATATATCAGTTAAATTTTTCCTGAGTACGTTGAACTTTCCATGATTTCTCCTCTCCCTCATCAATCTTTCAGTATAATTCTGAGCTTGGAAAAGAAATCTATCTTGAGTGGGTCAGTTTCAGCAGCGGTCATGAAATAAGAGGCTTAAATCCACTCTCTTGACCTGACAGTTTCTTCCAGCATCAACTTTGGCAGGGTCAATGGAGCGATCGGAGTAATTGCCTCTGCTTCCTCACAACCAGCAGGCCCTCCTACAGAATATTGAACCAAAAATTGATAAGAGTGATTACAGGTGTTCAAGGATAGAGCCATAAGCAGCAGAGATCATGACTTCACCACCTATGGGATATTCCCAGTCCGGCCGGAATAACTCCAGCAATATATGAACGTGGATAATAAACTTTAGCTAGTTGTTGACTGTGTCTTATACCAAAGGAAAGCAACAAAGAAAAATTTCCTGATCACAATATGAACACAAAAAAGAACAAATTCAAACCTCAAGCCATGACAGAAAACATGCCTAAGAATCTAAGAGCAATAAATGATCGTTTGTGCATTCAAACTGACCGAAATTCAATTACTAAGCACCGGCTCCCCAAGACTCCTCAGTTTGTCTCCTCAGCTCTTCATCAGCATTTCTCAGGAACTGGTCCCAACCGCTCCCACGACTCGTATCCAAGTAATCGTACGGCACTGCCGTTTTCAAACCAGGTCGAACTGTGCACCGACTCTCTACAATTCTAAAATCCATGCTTTCATCAACCCCTTCACTCAGTTCGTTCCATGAAAAGAGGAGAGGCAGTGTAAACGCCCCCCAAGGGTTGAAATCCAGTACCTTAACCCTCCCATCCTTTGTTACATAAACATCAAACGTGTAATTATCCAATTCAAAGTTTGGACATACTTCATTTTCAAAGAAATCCTCGATCAAAATTTTAAGATGGTCCTTCTTCTCGAGGAGGACCGGGTAAAATGTGGTAACCTCACGTTGGCAGATCCCAACCAGGAGCTTATTCCTCACAAAGCAACGGAATTCCATCTCCAGTCGAAGCGCTGGCTGCCACTTCCGTAGAGCAAGGAAAAAGCTCTGGGGCCTCGATGAGGTCTTGTCACTACAAGAATCATATGCATGACAGAGATCGTGGGTTGTTGAATCGGATGCACGTAGCAGGAGTGCGATCTCGCTGAGGGACGTGCACCGAAGGTTCCCGCTGCTACTAATCCAAGCAGCATCTTTTGGCGAGCTCCAGTTTAGCTTAGGGAAAGCAGCACCCCCCAGCGATTCTATTGATTCTTTGATCTCTAACTCGAGTTCAGGAAAAGAAGGAGGTGGGAATTCCTCGGATTCATCTTCAGATCCTTCTGAAACCGCAAGATCATCTTCGTCCACAGGATTATGAACCCTGTTGGGAAGAGCATCCTCACCTGTGACGGAAATAGGTAGAACAAATGGCCCGGAGTCTCCAAGAAGGTACTGGACAAAGGTCTCCGGAAGCCGATGAATATGGGTTTTGATAGATGCTGACTTGAATCTAGGGTACCATTCTTGGATCTGGCATCGATCGACTTCTTCTTGCCTCATTTCTTCGTTACTTTCAACAAGGCTCATTCTGCAGTAGAGAAGCTAGAGATAAACCAAAAAGTACTTGGGGCAATTTTACTGATTACTGAAGCAGGTACCTGTAGAGAGCCTAAAGAATTTCAATGGTTCCATATAATAGAACAGTACGCACACGCATCACTTATGACTGGCAAGCACAAATAGGCATGAAATAGGGGGGTAAAATATTCAAGCAGGTACGTGCAAAGAGCCTGACGAATTTCAATGGTTCCATATAACAGAACGATTAGCAAACGCATGGATTACGACCAGCAAGCACAAAATAGGTACGAATTAGGAAAAAAAAAATTCAAGCAGATTGGTTCCAAAAAGAAAGACATCGTCAACTGTCTGTCAAAAATCTCCTACACGAAGCAGAAACTCCTAAAGAAACAGATTCTTGAATTGTTTGCACTCAAAGCACCGTCGGAATCCATAACAAGAAACCAGCTTGACGCAGGCCAGCACAAACTAATCAGACAGTCAAGATTCAAGAAAACAGAGACACCCAGAGAAATCGAAGACAGACCCATTACATATTCTATCAGAATCAAGGGCATAATCCAGCTTCGGCCGTTCTTGAGCGACTTCCATATATAATAGACGATCTTATACAGAATTACACATTGCAAGACAGAGCACGACACAAACTTAGGCAGATAAGGAAAAGAGAAGGCACGCTCACGGAAGTCAAGAGGCCGAGAGAGGTCCAGCGATGGCGGCGAGGGTGGCGGCGGCGGCGGCGAGAGAGTGCGACGGTGCTATTCGAGCGGGAGGAGACAGGAGAGACCGGTGGGATGCTGAGGTTTGAAGAGATAGGGAGAGCATAATTAGACTTTTTGGATTAACACTACCAAAACCCTTAAATTAGTCCATTTACTATGAACTTACCTTAAATTATTTTTTAATTATAAAAATCCAAATTGTTACATTTTTCATAAATTTACTCTATTAATTTTTCATTAAATTAAATTAATACCATAAGCGAGTGCACCTATGATAAACAGAAGATAGAACCTTATATTAATACACTTTGAATGTAATCTAACTCAACTCTTTAATAATAAGACTTAACAAGACTTAATAGGTGATAAATTTATCACATATGTATTAATTGGGAGTTAGTTTGGATAAATTTATCACATATGTATCAATTTATAATTTTTCGTGATATTAATCCTAAATTTTTAAAGTAAGACTATTATATTCTTTTTCTCGCAAACATATAAATCCTAATAATATTTCAAACTTAGGTTTTACACAATGTAAACTCTAGTTTCATGGGTAAAAAATTGCAACCTAAAAATGAATAGATGGCATATATGGTTTTTATCAGTGTATATATCGTCTAGATGGCTATCAGCTTCATTATTATGATAAGATTTTTTCATTTATTTTGTAAAATTATTAAATATATCTAGAATTTTTGGTCAATAGACCTCTCGATCTATCTACTAAGCTTTTATATTTAACATTAAATTATAAATGATATCGTTGGTATTATACTAGTTCTTTGGCAAATGTTTTTACTTATGATTAAGTTCCATAAGAGAAAATTTAGAACCCAAAAAAAAAAAAAAAAAAGTTGAGAATTTGCCTTTCGTGGTGAAATTTTTTAAAAAAATGGAAAGACATGCCCTTATTACTTGAAAGTAATTTGACATGAAAATAGATAAGTGTGAAATTTATATATTATTGTCGTTGTAGATGGTGAATTGCATCTAGATATGGTGCTACAATTATTTGACCACGTTCATAATGAATTGGGTTATTGCATTAAATAATGTAATTTTTTTTTCCAGCCATTAAATAACATAATTAAGTCTGTATAAAATGTCCAACATTTATGGTGGAGATTTTTTTTTTTTTTTAGGTCAGTTCTACTCTATTCCTACTCTAATACTCACTCTCAAACTTTTACCTGCCTCTTGTAGGGTGTAGGAGTCGAAACCTATTCTTGAAACTTACTCGTCCCCACCCTAATCCCCTGAGAAGATGGGGATTTGAACCCCTCACCTTCCCCTTCCACGTTGGAAGGGTGGTCACTGAGGCAAACTCTGGTGGTTTTATAAGAGAGATGTGATATGTAGATTTCATAAGCAAAATTGGATCTCAACTTCAAGGAAAAATTCTGCTCTAGCTTCGGGTGAGAGAGAAGGATAAGAAAAGGAAAATGATGATATCATAGAAAGAACGCAAATTATGATTGAATTAAGAATTTTGCAAGTTAGGAAAAAGAAGTAATTGAAAAGAAAAGGGTTTTGGGAACCAAAAGAAAAAAAGGTTTAAAATGTAAAAGTATAGATGAGCAACCGACCGATTCACGGGGGAATCAATTTGGTTTTCGGTTTCAAAAGCTAAGAATAAGTCGCTTCCTGGTTTATACCATGTACCAGTATATTCTATCTAAAAGGTAGTATGGGGAGTCAAACCGGTTTTGAGCGGGCCGTTTTGCTATTTTAAATCGGTTTGGAG
Source organism: Eucalyptus erythrocorys (assembly GCA_014182555.1). Taxonomy (NCBI): domain Eukaryota; kingdom Viridiplantae; phylum Streptophyta; class Magnoliopsida; order Myrtales; family Myrtaceae; genus Eucalyptus; species Eucalyptus erythrocorys. The sequence goes on along the minus strand of CM024601.1, from coordinate 24,572,930 downwards.
AAGCATGCCCGGACAGCAAACTGATTTGCTAAGACCAGCTTTCAAAATGTTAGGAGACAGGCAGCAATTTACCCCCACCAACCCGACCAAAACGAAAGAATTACAAAATTCAGACTCTTGCGACCTAAAATTGACCAGTCCAATAACTAGCAATTCTATACACACACACATATATAAATTAGCAATTTACTCCTCATATAAGGCATCTTATTCTCTTTTACAAGCTTTGTACTGTTCCCAGAATTGTTTGGACCAGGTTCTTTCTTTTAGAACAGAAAAAGAAATGACTAAAATTACGTAAATTTGACATGATATCCTCAAGCAGAAAGAACTCTATTCATATTTGTCATAACACATATTCCACATATTATGATGAAACGGGGAAAGAAAAGGCCTCTTCGAGGCTAATTTCAAGGTCAACAAATTTGGTTCTCACTTTCAAAAATGGAAACCAACCCCCAATATGATAGATTTCAACTTCTTGATTTGGAATTTGTTTAATTGATCGCCCCTAATAAAGATAAAGAAGTTGGGTTGGTTAAAATATAATATGTCAAGATGTAATCGTTTTTTTAAAGACAACCAAAATTTTGAATCCCTTAAAAAAACATTCTTGCCAATTTTTTTTTTTTTTTTTTTAATGTAGTGAAGAAGAGTGGCTAAGAAAAATTAAGACCATATTGTTCCCCTCCAAATGAAAAACCATTTTGGCCCTAGAATATGGACTAAAAGGTCTAAAAAGTCCCTAAAGATATTTTCATTCTATTGACACGTCACCATACGCTTGCAAAAGATGGCCTGACAATATCGTGTACACAATTTTTTTTTTTTTTTTTTTTTGGTTAGAAACGGAAATATTTCATTTACTAAATAAAGATGAGATGCCCTATAAATGAGTATCATTACATAAAAGATCCAACAAAATTTGAGGAGTGGAGAAGACCCAATTTAGAGATAAATAATTTTTTTTGTGGGCTTTGACTACCTAATCTATTACAAGGTTAGTCTTTCTACGGCAATGGACAATCTTAATATATGAGAAGGCCTGCATTTTTTCCTTACACTTATTAAAATTGCTTCATTTATTTCTTCAAGTCATTAAAAGAGATCTATCATTATTGTTAGGAGTCAAGGTGACTATAATATAATCATATACAGTATAAATATAGCTATAGATTATTTATTGGGGTCAGGATCACCTTAGTTAGAATTACTTATAAAAACTACTTGCATCAAATGTCCCGTTATCTAATAATTATTTTGACTATCAAATTCCAACTTTATTTGTCACAAAAGAAGGGGAAAATTTATCTGTTAAAATGTGAGACGAAATAAACTGTCTATAATTTGGTCTATCTAGGAAAAGGAAGGTGTTAAAAATTTAAGAAATCAGATTATAATTATACTAACTACTTGTGAATAACTATTTTATCTTCAGTCCAGAAAAAAAAAAAAAAACAATAGAGTGTCACTTATTTATTTTGGTAAAATTCTAATTTCTTGAAAATATGAGTAGCTTTTTCATGGAACTGTTGGTGTTGGAGAAGAATTTGGCATTAATGCCTTCAGTTTTTATATATATATAGACACACACATATAGATGTATATATAATCTCAAATTTCGTATTATTTAGTTTACTAAAATGTATTCTAGCGCCTTGCTGAAAATCGCTCAAAAGTCAATTAACTAACATATTCACGTCAGAGACTTCCCTTTCCTAGACTTGAGGTAGACTACAACATGTAATCAGGAAGTCGCCACCTATTAATTTCCCAAATACATCAAAAACTTGAAAATCATACTCTCAAAAAGGAAAACCTAGTTTTGGGGTGTATGTATTTTGGGTTAAGCTATATGATAAAAAGAAAGTATCTTTCATTGAAATCATTTTTAGGGAAAATGTTTTCTCCTTTTCATGTCAGGGGAATTTATTTTCCTCACTTTAAGCATGAATATTTTCTTTAATCATAAATGATTTTCCGTTTACTAATTTATTCTCACCAAACCAACCACATTAAAATCTGAAAAAACTTAAATTTGTGGGAAATTCTTTCATTCAAACAAATATACCCTTAAAGATATAAAACAAACTGAAGACTTAAGTTATGGGTTTATAATTTGCTTTTTGGGTTTTCAAAATAAGGAAATTTTATTATTTGTAATGTGGTAGACATCGTCCAAATCATTTACAAAAATAAAAACAGATGATGTGACATAAGGATGCACGAATTTAATAGCATCGATTATGTGGTGTATAACGCGCATGACATGATAAATGATTTAAATGATGTGGCGTAAGGATGACAAACAAGTTGATATATTGTAAGGATGTGTATGGCTTAATAACAAATCAGGTGACATTGCATTTTGAAGAACGAGGTAGAAAATGCAATGCCATGACATGAGGAAGCATATGACATAATAAGAAAACAAGTGACGTGACATAGTGGTGCGCGACATGGCAAATAAAATAGAAGCGTTAACTAAGATTTTATATGTTTTATGTGTATATATATTTGACCGTCTTCTGATAACTTAAACTTTTGAAAAAAGTAAGTTATTTCAATTTAGATAAATTGTGACTTCCAAAATTCATATTAAGGTATTCCATGCATACATGAACAGTGGCCAAGAACTCAAATTCAGAGACCAGCGGCCCTCAGTTGTACGACGTCAAACATTCAAGTGTATTTTATTATCAAATTTTAGCCAATAATGATAAGAAAAACTCATGAAAAATCTTAAACTATGTTCTATAATGATATGAAAAACTCATGAAAAATCTTAAACTATGTTCTTTGGACAACTTTACAACTTATCTTAAAATCTTACAAATTGTAGACTCCGGACAAATTTACGCTAGGGCCACTATCTCGGTTATTTTCAGGAAAATTTCGTCAATACTTCTGGCTTTTGTCCTTCAAGTTCTTTTTTTATTTTTTGTGGTCCCACAAACAATTAAAATTTCTACAATTGTCCTAACTTTCTTGAATCTTTTCAATCTAATCCCTCAGGAGCATTCTCTATCGATTGCATTAAAACCCTTTTAAATGGAGAATACAAATTTGAATCTCGTGAAAGAAGAAGTACTTTGATCTCATGTTTGTACTTTATTTCAAGGAATTTTATTGATTTCCCCAATAATATTTTTAGCGGGAGTTTCTTGATTGATTTTTTTTTTCTTAGTTGATTTGGTTTAGTCATCATCAAAAGGGGGAAAAGTTGTTGATTCTAATTTAATTTTGATGTCATAACTTATTCAAAAGCGTTATTGATTTTGTAATTATATTTATTGTATTTAAGTATTTTTTTTGGATAAGTGCATTAGAAGTCCTAAAACTTTCAAAAAGTGCAATTAAGTCCTAAAATTTATTACGAAAGTTCAATAAAGTCCTAAAACTTTCAAAAGGTTCAATAAAATCCTACAACTTGTCTCGAAAGTGCAATCAAGTCCTAAAACTTTTTAAAAGTGCAATCAATGGAAGAACTTAGATTGAACTATTTTGATAAGTTTTAGGACTTGATTGCACTTTTGAAAGTTTTAGGACTTAATTGCACTTTGTGACAAGTTTTAGGACTTAATTGCACTTTTTGAAAGTTTTAGGACTTAATTGCATTTTCATAACAAATTTTAGGACTCCCAATGCACTTATTCCTATTTTTTAAAAAGGATTTCAAGAGGGGAAAAAGACTGGCTCAGCTCTAAAGGACATAATCGTTGTCCACAAAGTCTCAATTAGAGGTGGCAAATGGGTGGGTCGGGTCGGGTATGGGTGGGTCGAAAATGGGTCGACCCATATTCGACCCATTTAACCCGTTTTGACTCATATTCTTGTAGTGTAAATTTAATGACCCATACCCGACCCAACCCGTATATGACCCATACCCGACCCGACCCGTATTGCTAAAATCTATTTATTGTGAAAACATTTTTATGTAATACAAATTTTTAATGAAAAAATTTTATAATTCTTTTTAAAATATTTTTCAAAAATCAAATTTTTTATTTTTCAATACATTTTAAAATATTTTTATTTATTTTTTAAAATACAATTTTTAATTATTTTTATTTTTAAAAATATATATTTTTTATTTTTATTAATTATTTTTCTTTTTCTTTTTCTTTTCTCTTTTTTTTTCTTCTCCTTGGTGGTTGCCGGCCACAGCGAGATCGAGCTCACCGGCGTCGGGCGGGGCTCGATCTCGCCGATCCCGGCAAGGCCGAGCCTCCGCCTAACGCCGGCGAGCTCGAGCCGAGTTTTGAGCATTGCCAGTTGTCGGCGAGGCCGAGCCTAGCCGGATCTGGTGAGATTGAGCCTCGCCCGACATCGGCGAGCTCGAGCCTCGCCGGATCCGGCAAGGCTCGGCCTCACCCGTGTCGGTGAGGCTCGAGACTCGCCGGATCCGGCGAGGCTCGAGCTCGCCGACGCCGGCGAGGCTCGATCTCGCCAAATTGGTGAGGCCGAGGCCCCGCCCCACACCGATGAGCTCGAGCCTCGCCAAATTCGGCGAGGCACCGGCGAGGCGAGGCTCGTCGTCGGCCACCGGCGAGGAATGAAGAAAAATAAAGAAAAAGAAAAAGAAAAGAAAAAAATTAATTATAATTTCGATTTCTTATTAAAAAACATTTTTATAAATTAAAAAAAGGTCAAGGGTTTAAACTTTAAAATGGGTTTCCTTATAACTCATTTAGACTATTTCTTTTTGTGTTTTACATTCATTGACCTATTTTGACTCATATTTAACTTTCACTTGACCCATTTCCGACCCATATTTAAACTTTCACTTGACCCATATATAACTCATTTTACTAAAAATGGGTCATAATATGGGTTTTTGACCCATATTGCCACCTCTAGTCTCAATGACCGTGGCCATTTAAAATGTGTCTAATGGCTAGTTGAGCTTGTTTTTCTATAAATAAGGTTGCTCCTTACCTTAAGGTCGTAGGGAACACTACATACACTTGCTAAAAGCTCTTGTACGCAATTTGCAAGCTAAGCTCTTGAGAGATTAAACTTGTATGTGAAATATTCTGTAAAAGAATGGACTCTATTTGTAAAGGAGAGTTTGCTCCATTATAAACTAAGCCCTATACACGAAACTTCAAGTTCATTGGATTGTGCATGACTCTCAAACAATCCGGGTTGTGGATTAACCGCAAGATTTGGACCCGAACCACTATAAATTGGCTGGACCATTTCTCTATCATTGCTCTTTTACTCGTGTGCATGTCATGTACTTGGTCCATGTGTCTAACTCATATTTGTGCACAAATATTTCATATTGAGGTACATGTCCTATATATTTGGGGACAACGGAAACATGCCCGTCTCTAGAAAGCCCACAAATACAGGCCATTCTTGAATTCTCTTAAGAGTCTTTTATGTCTGGCATGAGCACCCATTGCCTCTTGGCCGCCGGGGGTTTGGGGGCACGATTGCTATTATATCGCCCTGTCCATACCTATCCCTAATGGTGGAGTTGAGATCACTGATCTCAATCCTAATGGATCCCATTACCATCCTTTTATTCAAGGAAGACAGTCTACTTTGACTAGTGAGGATAGGTTGAAGGGATGATTACACAAATAATCATTGAGCGCCATTGCGGGGTGAGGAAACACGATTGCTATTATCACCCTATCCATGCATATCCCTAATGGTGGAGTTGAGATCATTGATCTCCACCCCGCCGGATCCCATTACCATCCTTGTATCCAAGGAAGACAATCTACATTGACTAGTGATGATAGGTTGAAGGAATGATTACACAAATAATCATCAGACTTTGGCTAAATGTGCAATATGATCCCCAAACTTTTAATTTGCCCAATGCAGTCCAATGCAATCAAGTCCCTAAACTATATGAAAATATCAAATATTATCTTTCCATTAATTTAAGTTCATTAATAACATTGAATATTGTCATGTAGTTTAATGACTAAGTCGAATAAGTACAAAAAGTTCGAGACTCACATTAAACTAATTAAAAGTTTAAGAATTGTATTGCATATTTTGCAAAAGTTCAAATCCTATGTTGACCATATAAAATATTCAGAGACTTTATTTCATTTTGGCTAAAATGAAATAAAATCTCTGAATTTTTTTAGGGACTATTTATGTCATTTTTGTTATGATAAATCATGCCTAGCTAGTCGCTATTGTAGTGGGCTATGCCGAGAACGGACCGTAACAATTGGTTCAGCTCGGCCGCTTTTTGTAGTAGCTCGCCGAATAAGACGGCAAAATCAGTCTAGGCCGGCCCATGGGCTAGAAGCCTAGCACGTCAGGATGCGACAGCAATCGTTGCATTTCTCTTTTCCAAGACTAATGGAAATTTTGCCTCGTTTGTGACAAGGGTATAATTAAACTAGGTCAAATAAATATTCAAAACTTTCCTCCACTAATTGTTACATAAATAAATTGATATTTCAACCAATTTCCCATGCCCCTACCATATTCTCTCTCCTCTCCTCCTTCCATGATCCGCGAACTAGCATTTTTCACAAAAGCCTGACCACTGGACCATCATCACTTGATATCTATGGTAGCGAAATCTATATTCCCTTAATAATTTATATGCATGTACAAACTAAGAATGAATACAAAAATACTTAATTCTCATGTGGATCATATGACTATAAAAATATTAACTATACATTGTGTTTGACTCATACGTGTCATATAGATTATCTCATTATAAGCGGAAATTTCAATGTAACATTCCTCTGATGCATTTGAATAAAGAAGTTTTTATTAATGAATTACCCAATTGGAGTTGGCTTCTTGTGACACAAGAAGCTCATACTTAGTTAAGATACATACACATCACAACATGACCCAATAGTATTTGTGCCATCAGCCGGCCCATGACACAGTCGACGACATTATTAGGCTGGCCACACATGACCCAAGTGAGCGGCACCAAATTATTGGATCTAATGAAGAACATCATTCCTAGTACTACAAATTGAGGATTTTAATTTTCTCAAATTCAAAATCTCGCTTTTTCAAGGTGTAAAACTTTTTATATCTTTTACCTTTACCAAAAAAAAAAACTTTTTATATCTTTCTGTTTGCTTTTTGTGTGCGTGCGTGCGGTATACGCATGATAGTTCAATGATTTCATAGTTCTGGGCCTATCCATTTTGTGGGAAAAGGAGATGCCAATCACAATATCGATGTTTGCGATCAAGTGAATCCATCCGGAAAAGTGGGTGAGGCGATTCCAAGGATGGATGGGTCCGAGCGTAAGAAGTTACCACAGGAGCACCCAAAAAAAGATGGAAGGACCATGTTGACGGGACCATGTTGACGGGAATTGATTTACTCCACAAGTCAAATTGTCTCTTGCAAAGGTGGAACAGAACCTGTGCCTTCGTTTGGTGAAGTGTCGGTATCAGGCCGAAAGATATTTACCTAACCCGAGCACACGTGAGATCAAACGGCCGAGACAAATTTAGGCTGACAGGCAGATAAGTCATGCAAGTATCCTGGGGCTGGCCACCGAGTTGTGCCTGGCTGACACGAGAGGTAAGCATTGGTTAAAGGTCAAGACTAGACAAACCCAACTCAGCTAATCCCAATATTGTTCTTAGGCCAGTCCCTAGTCTTGGAGCCTCTAGCACCAACACCATGCAAATTGGTCTCTGATCTTGGGACTTTAAGGTTGATCTAACTTGAACCAACCTTGTATTTATGTACATTCTTTGTCCAATCCCTAGGCCCCTCCTCTTCTTTCTTCTGCTGAATAAAATAAAAACCCTACTGCCTCTCTTCGCTAAATCTCTCACTAATGAAAGTAGCTTAGTTGGTGGCATCGCTTGCCTTTCTCGACTTGCCTTATGAACGCAACTTACTCATGTCTCTTCCCTTACTCTAGGAACGTAGCTCAACTGGTGAATTCCCGTTTTGTGCTTGATTTGAGAGCTTCGAGTTCATGTGAGCTATCATTTTGTGTGAGGTATTTTTTTTTTTTTTTTTTTTTTTTAACTTTCGCTTCTCGGTTTGTGCTTAATTTGAGAGTTCAAGCTCATGTGATTTCCCAGCTTGTGCTAGGTATTTAAATTTCCCCTTTCGCTTCTTGGTATGTGCATGATTTGAAAGCCTTAAGCTCGTTAGAAAAATCTCTTGTAGTCCATTTGTTGATTATGCCCATGAGAAACCTTGCTTTTTGCGTTTTATGAACCTCGAATAGTCATCAGATGATATACTACTTGTGAGCTTTTCCTTGAAACAAATAGCAAATTTCTTTCCTTTAGTATTTGCATGTATTAAATCATGTCCTAACTTTGCTCTATTTGTCGTCCATCTAACTAAATAAATGTGGTTTTGGTTATTGCACGTCTTTAAAACCATTGTTAAGTATTAATTATGTTTGTAATTTGTTTTGTTTTTGGGTATTTAGAAGTTGAAGTGATCTTTTAAGAATGAACAAGATATGAAGTTGTATAATTTATGATTTATGTTATGTATTTTGAAACACTTATTATTTTCTTTTATAGGTAACATTTATATTTGCAATCCATAAATTGAAAATATGACTGAAGAAAAGGATTGGAATGTCGGTTTTGGGCCCAAGAAGTGGCAGGAGCGCCACCATCGATACTTGGTGCAATTTCTTAGTAAGTATATTCTCATATTTAATGAAACAAAATATGCCCTGAGTGGGGGCAAGCCTCCACTAAATTCCTAAAGATTAAGGAATAATAAATAGGACCAACAAATTTGAGAGATTTCATGATGCGGTACTATTATGAACATTAAAAAAAAAGTTATGCCATTAAAATAAAAATTGGGAAAATTATCCAATCAATTCTAAATATATTATACCAATACAAATTTAGTCTTAAATTTTCCGAATATGCCACTTTAATCCTGATTAATTTTCCTGGAAAATTGCTGACTTGACAGTATGGCACATATAATAACCATAGATGGCTAAACTTAATAGGAATGGGAGGAAATTAAGTGGTCGAGATTTTTATTGACCTTTTATTCAAATTAAAATTGGTTAGAGATTAATTTTTGAAAATAGTTGAAAACACCAAAAGCTATCTCTCCCTCAGTAACAGCGACAGGTCATGAGAATCTCTTTCCATGTTGTCGGGGCATCCTTGAACAGAATCTTAGTGATCTCTTTTAGCCTTGTCGTTGCTCGAGACTCGAATCTAAATCGTCATAGGAAAAAAACAAAAAGTGGATGGTCACTAAATCATGAAGCATTCACCCTTGTTATGTACATATGTGTAAAATAATTTTGTTATGTCTCTGACGTATTTGAATTTTACAATTTGAATTCTATTTTAACTTATAAACAACCTTATAAGAAAAAGTTCAAATCTTGAAATATTTTTCTCCTTCTACCTACTTGTGTCATCTCTTCATGCTGCGTCAATAAGCTATTTCCATTAATTAATACTTAAGATATTGTCAAATAAGTCAATTATGCAAAATACTTTCAATATCAACTTTTTGCATATACACGACGTGACAAGCGCGTGCCTTTTGGTAATGTGATGGAGGCAAGGATAGGCCAAAGCTAGATGTATTAGCCGACATATATATATATATATATATATATATATATATTGGTGAAAATAAAAATAGAGTTTTAATCAACTATACAAAAGGAGTCACGGCACCAGAAACTTACACTCAAAATGACAATGAGTCAAAGCGAGTGAAAAGGTGTTGAGACGGAAAAGGAAACAAGCAACAATTGTAGAGCAAGCAGCCCGCAATACTCAAAATAAGAGGAAGAGCAGCCAAAACAGTGGCTAACCAAGCTAACATAGCAAAAACAAAGAGGCCAGCTAGAGGGACCGAGTGGACGCAGCCAGATCAATCCCAAGCAGCCAACGAAAGCCCTATAAGCTTGAACAAAACGACCTCCCAATCCACCGGGTCAGGAACCGGCAAGTTACGGGAGAAGCTGAGACGCATTGGCAAGAGCTCCAGAAATCCAGCCAACCCCAAGGAAGATTGAACACTAGCGCTGGAATAGCACAAGAACGTCCATAGCAGCAAGGTGGCCAGCTTCAAGGAGGCGGAACGGAATCACCTGAAGAGAAAATGATCGAGTCAATGCCCCAGGCACACTGGAGTCTCCTGTTCCTTGCAGTATCCTCAACATTCCTAAAGGTCACCGCCTTGTCTTTGACCGCTTTAAAGAGCTGGTTCTTCAAGGCCGACATCTATTTTTCCAAATGATATGGCAAAGAGTTCCAAAGGAGAACTGAGTAATGCATTTATAGAATTCTTTACCCGATAGAAGAGTCATAGCCCAACGAAGATTATCCGCCTAGGACTCATTGTGCCACGGGAGATTGCACTTGGCAGACCAAAGGAAAGCAAGGCTGTGGTGACACAACAACCAAAAAACAAATGATCAATGGAATCTGGAGTAGCATTGCAGAAAGCACACAAGCCGCTATCAATTATGCCATATGACAATAACAAGGCTTGGGTGGGAAGCCTATATATATATATATTTTGGTGAAAGCAAGTGATATATTGGGAAAAGGTTAAACCGTACAACCACTCAGCTTCAAAAACTTACACTCAAGATGGACATGCCCATTATGAGTAGAAGGAAGCCGAGGAAAAAACCAAGAGACAACTGAGAACGGCCAAAAAGCGAAAAGTAGACCAACACCCAGAACGACCTAGAACAAGACGCCTAGCCAATCGGCCCACAATCAGCGAAAGAGAAGATACAGGGATCCAACTCTCATAAGCGCTAAATCCTCCTATTTCTGTAGGAGTCCTCAACTTCTTTGAAGGTGACAGCCTTATCTTTAACGACCTTGAGGAGATACCTCTTCATGGCTGGAAGAGAAAGCGGCTTCGGTGGGAAGTCTATATTAATACATGTATACTTTGAAAAAAAAAATGTTTTATTTGCATTGAATGTGGAACCTATTTATTCATAAGATTATCGATTAAAAAATGTGTTTTTCTTATCTTTTATTACAACATTTGCGAAAGAAACACTCTGAGACTTGGTTATGTGTTGGGGGGCAAATTTTAGTTGCAAAGTGTGATTGAAGGGCTTTGAGCATGTTATTGTTCTAGTTCTCATGTCATAATTGTTTCAAGTGGGATCATGATCTTGGAGTGCGTTAGCATTGACTTTTTGCATATACACAACAAGCATGTAACTTTCGCCAATGAGATGGAGGCAAGGACAAATACGTGTATACTTTCAAATTATACACGTATACTTTGAAAAAAAATGTTTTATTTGCATTGAATGTGGACCTATTCATAAAATTATTGATTAAAAAATATGTATTTTTTATATCTTTTATCGCAACATTTGCAAAAGAAACACTCGAGACTTGGTTATGTATTCAGGGTAAATTTTGGTTATTGTTCAAGTTCTCATGTCATAGTTGTTTTAAATAGGATCATGATCTTGGACTGTGTCAGCATTGACTTTTTGCATATACGTGACAAGCGTGTACCTTTTGAATGAGATGGAGGCAAGGACAACTAATACCTTCTCGGGATAAAGTTAGATGTATTAGTCGGTTCCCTATATTATTATTATTATCTTTTTTTTTTTTTTTATACTGAGGATCTACCCTAGCACACCTTATCGGTGTTCACGACTCCTGTCGGATACCAATCAGTGAAGACCAACGACTATACCTCGAGGGGGACGAACACGGGACCCTACCACTCATGGCTCCGTACTTAAGTCGCAATCAACTAGTTGGGGAATCGAAGCCAAGATCTCAACGTCGACTAAGCCTTAACCAACTGGGTAGCCTACGAGTAGGTGACTCCCTATCTATATATATTTTGGTGAAGCGTGACTCCCTATATTAATACATGTATACTTTGAAAAAAGTTGTTAATTCATAAAATTATTGATTAAAAAAATGTGTTTTTCATATCTTTTATCACAACATTTGCGAAAGAAACACTCAAGACTTGGTTATGTGTTCAAGGGTAAAATTTGATTGCAAAATGTGAGTGGAGGGCCTTGAGTATGTTATTGTTCGAGTTCTCATGTCATAATTGTTTTAAATAGGATCATGATCTTGGAGTGTGTCAGCATTGACTTTTACATTTTGCCTTTCACTTTTATTTATTAAGAGTTCGCAACTAAAGCACTTTGAATTGAATTTAATCTTACAAATCTAAAACTTTCATGATATATAAAAGTAGGTGTTGGAAAGCCTCATACGACACTTTGAAGTTGACAAAACCATATATATCTCTTAATATTTGAAAAATGCATATGTTATTTAATTTCAAGAAATGTTGATATAAATGATACTCCATCACCATTGATGGACTTTGAAGTACAAAATGAGAATACTAACTGAAGCTCAGTGCACTATCATAAAGGGTGAACAAGTTGAGGAGAAAGGGAAGTCCGTGAAGAATTGGAGGTACCTTGATGAGATGAACATCTTAATAAAGTGTCAATCACTAACGCACCAAGGATAACAAAATGGATAGCAGCTTGTAGTCAACTACAGGGAGGGGGGCGAAGCTTGGACAGACTTGCGAGAATATGATAGAAGTAACTCACTATATCATACGTGAGAAGAAATTCTTCACATGATTTATGTAATCTGAGTAAGAAGATCTATATATTTCTTTGAACTAATATCGCAGGTGAAAAAAAGGATTTATAACTAGAAGAAAAATATGAAGTAGAACCAAAATGATTAATATAAATTTTGAAGAGTGGAATATTGCCAGAATAGTTGATTTATTTTGGGGAAACATCACATCACTAGGAAGATTTGAATATATGGGCAATAGGATATCTGGTAATTGTGTCCATCATCTTCGACGGAAAATTAATTTTATTGAAGATTGTCTAATGGCTAGTTTGAGGATCAAAGACCATGGCTGCGTTTGGTGTTGGCTTTGGAAAGGGACTTTGGGCATCTAATGATCTTTGGGCCAATATTTGGGTGTTTTTTGTAAAATTTTTGAAACCCACCTTAAGTCAAAGTGGCCTTTGAAAGGCTAAAAGTCCAAGGTAGGTCCTAAGCTGCCTTGGGCTTTCAGCCTTTTCAAAAAGCAAAGGAAGTAAAAAAAATTTTTCCAACTTTATCCTCACTAATTTTTTGATTTTGCCCTTGTTTGCAACTATTCATCTTCTTCTCCCTAGGGTTGGCCGGCGTGTTTGTTGTGACTATGAGGGTCTGGCCATGGGTTAAAGAGAGGCCGGCAACCCAGGCAATCATCATCAGGGGGTCACACAACCTAGGCGAGTGTCGTCTAGGTTGCATGACCCTCACGAGGCCGATTGAGGTTGCCTGATCCAAACGATAGACGGCATTTGGCAGTCATGCAACACTGGCAAGGGGCTGCCTGGTGTCGAGCAGCCCAGTTGGCCCTCGTTGAGGTCGAGTGATCTTCGCGAGGGTTGCGCCGGCAAGGGCTTAGGTTTGTGTGACACACTTGGCCCTCGTAGGGGTTGGCTGAGAAGGGGTTGAGCGAGCACCACCTAGCTAGCTCTCGCTAGGGTCTAGCTGGCCCCAACCCACACAACCTAGTTAGCCTTCATTGGAGTTAAGTGACCTCCACGAGGGTCACACAAGCGAGGGCTGCCTAGGTTTGCGTGACCTAAGTGGCCCTCATCGGGGTCGGGCAACCTCCGTGAGAGGTTGCATGGGTCGCACGACCCTCGTCGGGGGTCGCTTGACCCCAATCGACCTTCACTCGTGGTCCCTAGGAGCAGACAATGATCACTGGCAATCCACTGGCGATATATCTGGATAATTGGCAGCCACTTGGCCTGTTAGGGCCAACTTTTTTCTTTTCTTTTCTTAATTGAAGTGCTTTGTATTAATATAATTTTCCCAAACACAATTTTTATTTAAAGGTATTTCACAATGGACTTTTAGATTACAATTGAACAAACACAATTAACATTTTAGAAAACTCATTTAACTTAAAGTCTTTTGTATTTTCTCAAAAACTTTCCCTAAAAGTCCAACTAAATGCACCCTATGTATAAGACTCAACATATATTGAAGGACATGGGATGATGAGTGTTGAAATGCACGTGTGAGTTGTGTTAGAAAAATCTCATATAGAAAAATTGGGATTACACAGAACGGTAAATATATCCTAGTTGGTCATACATTGGCTTAAGTTTTTAAGTAAAGATGAATCCAACTAAATATGTTGATAGGGTCGAACTTGGGGCTCCCTCTTTGCTCCCTGGAAGAAAGTATTGAGTTTCTGTTACATACTCCGAACAATTGATATTAGAGTCGATGGTTGATTGGTAGGCCCTTAATTTGTTCCGATGTTTGGTAAATATCACAAAGAAGAAATCTCATGATCGATGCTTGTTTTGGGTGGAAATTGCCATCACTATTGGTTTGAGAGAAGACATCATGAATTGTTGGTTTGGCCTAACAACGCAAGATAAAGACCATGGACAGTTAGTCCGACAACACAAGATAGAGATTATGGGTGACACAATCCCAAGTTAATAGTTGATGATGGTTGTTGTGCATTGTTTTGGGTGCATTCCAATAACTTGGAGGTTTAAGTTGAGATAATGCAAAACAAAAGTACCTTGATTAAAAGGAAGCAAATCTAATAAGCTCACACATGAAAAGTATATTGTTAAAATATGAGTGTGATTTGTGTTAAAGAAATCTCATATTAGAGAATTGATGTGATGTAGAGTGATTAATATATACTAAGTCGGCCCATAATCAATTGATTTAATTTTTGAATGAAAGTGAGTTAAACTAGATATGTCAAGGAGTTTAGACTTGGGCTTACTCTTGGCGATTACTTCGAAAAAAGTTATCAGATTTCTGCTGCTCGCTCCTAACAATGAGAAAGTTACAAACTTTGAAGCTTTGATATAGTCAATTTACTCTATGTTACAAGCGTAATTCTATTCACTCGTGTCCTACTTTGTCAAGAATTGTCATTACTCATTATAAATCTTGCTTCGAGAAGTGTATGAGTATGTGAGTAGTAGTAAGTTATTGATAATGTGGTCTATCAACTTTAGGTAGAAGTGGTATGTGCTAGGTTGTAACCATTCAATGGATTACTAATGACTGACCAAAAAAAAAAAAAAAAGATTACTAATGGATTCTAACCAATTGGTAACTATTAGTTTGAAATAGTGGACGTAAACTTGTTCACAAGTCAAATCATTATAAGCTATGTGTGCATCATCTTCTCTTTTTATACATATCTTGTCTTATATTGAATAGAAGCATCTTGCATTTGATATTCCTACATATATTAAATTAGTTCAGTTTACATCAAACTAACTTGTCTTACTCCGTAAAAATTGTTAATTTTTTATAAATCAATCTATTCAACCCATCTAGGTTGGATTGTTAGTTACAACAGTGGACATGTAAAACACAAGAGGTTTCACTTCATTTTCTTTAAAATTTAGATGATATTCTAATTTAGCAGGAATTTTTTTTTTTTAGTATTCGTAAACAAAGGTGTCAATTAGTTATTTAATACAAGACCTCTTCCACCGTGATGGTTGGTAAAGTAATCAGGGACTCGGCTTGCAAGCCAAGGTTCCAGTTTCTTTTCCTCGGTCTTCTTTAATGTCAGGAAATCTGGGACTAATCTGCGAAGGGGGGGCTTAGGCTTAGGTACATCATCTTAGTAGACTTCCGACATGCATCGCAGTGGAGACAAGAAGGACAGCCTCACGGCAGTGGACGGTGATGTACGGGCTAAATAAACGGCCACCAATCGAACATGTTCGTGCTCTTGAACCACAATTTGTCAATAGGAGACAGATACCCTTTTCACTATAAGAAAAATAATATTTGGAAAACTGTGTCGTCAAGTAGAATATTCTGGAAAACATTAAAAATTATTGCAAAAAACAACATGTAAAGTTAAGAAAAGAGTGTACATGATAGAGATTAGGATAAAGAAATAAATTGGTAAAATTCGCGAGTCATCTTGTCTCAAAGCCGTGGGTAAGGCTCTTCCCGAAAGTTTACAAGCGGGATGAAATGGAATGCACCGACGGGTCAATAATTTAATCCTACACTAACCCTTGGCCACGTGTAAAGATAGTGATTGAATGGGACAACTTTCTGCCAGTCAGCTCTAGGTGTCAAACCTAACGGTCTCGTCTCGGTGATCTATATGACAAGTCTACGGGAGACAGCTTCTCGATGATGAAAAGAATAGATGGAATGATGTTGTGACTGCAACATAACTTTCTAAAGACGACTTTATGTTTAAGTTTGACTCCTTGACGAATAACGCCATTAGTCCCAATGTCGTTTCATTTTGACAAAGTGGCAACGCCTTCAGGTCGTCCTACACTCGAAGACAGAAGTAAAAGGAAGGAGAAAAATTATAGTGATGATTTGATTTTTGTCACCATAGTAAAGAGGGGAGAAATCTTAATATCATTCTTCGTCTTTACAAAAGTAAAAATAAAAATAAAAATGAGAATAACATCATACACTTTACTTTACTAAATGCGAGTGGTGAGGAGGAGGAGATTTATAAAACGTGCCATGTTGTTGTATACATGTCGGTAACTGTATTGATTTGTATTGCCATCAGAATTTTACAAATTTTGTTTGATTAACCAAAACACTTCAAAAATAAGTAAAGTTGTGTTGATTTAAATTACTTGCGTTTGTGTCATGTCTTATTTGAATGTCTCTAAATGAAAATATTGATTCAGAAGACAATTGTTGTTAGATAAGAATATATCATGTTTTTACAAGAGTTGCACAACACATAAGAGCCGTCGACAAGTCCCAGTTTTTAAACCGAGCTTTGGTTTGTTTTCTTCGCTTTCTCCCTCCAATCAAATCAAGATTTTCTCCCTAATCAAATTGAGGATTCAAGTAGTATGGTTACGAAGGAGGCCCAATCCACATGAATAAAAGTAAATCAAAACCGCCAATTACGTGAATTTTACGTGGCTCCCATCAAAGATCAATGGCGATTGTACATTATTCATGAACCTAGGTCCATATAAATATTTGCGCTCATGAAGGCGCCGCTAGCATGTCTCTATAAGAATTGTCGACTTCTATGTGAGACACGGGACATATCCCAATGGAGAAGTCTTTTATATATAGTGGTTTATATACTAAGTAGCATTAACACGCGACACTACACGACACGACACGCTGACACGTCTTTTCTAAAAAAAACAGAGAATTCCAACACGTTGGGCCATGTTGTATATTAAATATATTTTTATATATACATAATAAATTATCATTTTTATGATTATTTCAATCAAATTAAATTGAATTAAATTCATAAATAAATAAATAAATAAAAAAGCCTAAAATAAATATACACAAAAAAATTAATCCTCCAATTATTAATATAATTCATTATTTCAATTTGACAAATTCAACTTTATTTCAATAATTCATAAAACTTGGAGAAAAATAAACGATCCATATTATGAACTCACATGTCAGATACATTGGAAGAGGAGGAAAAAAAAAAAACTTAAGGGTGAATTGCATATCACAAAAAGTGGGAATCAGAAGAGAAGAGAAGACTAGGTTTTTCTTCTTTCTCAATTTATTATTTTTATTATTGTATTTATTTTTTCACATATATATATTTTGACTTCTCATTCATTGAATTTTTAAAATTGACATCGATATTGGAATCACACGTCGAAACTTATATGTCGAATTCCAACTCGAGTATCGAGAGTGTTAAGAAAGTTGAACAGATGTCGGATTTTTCGACACGTATTGATCGAATGTCGAAGAGTGTCTAAGAGTGCCGAAGAGTATCAGATATGTGTCGAAGTTTTCAACAGGACACAAAAGTTTTTAGAAAGTATCGGTGCTTCATAGTTTATATATGAGTACATATACATATGCCGAGAGCCTATATTCATTTCATTTCATGCAACTGCATATACATCAGCGATGACGATTCCCCGCCCACCCCCAATCTTGCTCTTCAAGCAAATCTGAGCTTTCCCTTTCCTTATTTTTCAAAGAATTTTTCTCTAATATTTTTTCCCATAAAAGAGAGACGCCCACGTTATCGCCCAAAGAATTATTAAACCGAAAATAAAATAAATGAAAATTTTGACTGTGATTCAGCTGTCGTTGAACGGCACAGTAGCAAATTGTTGATCGGGCACTCGAACGATCGCACCTTCTATGTGACCTTCCTCGTTTCAAATGGCGTTGACCGGTGATTTTAAATAATGTCGCGAATTAGTGGGTCAAAAAAAAAATAAATAAAACACTAACAATCAATTATTGAAAAGTAATGCAACTCATTCAATTGACATATAAATGGTCATACATATAATGCTGACTTGGTTTTTCAGTAGTTTTAAGTTTTCGAGGGAAACGATCAGTCTAACATGATATCCAAGTATAAAATTATAAATAGGGGGATTTGAATATGGGTACTCATTTTTATCTCTCCTGTTGTCCTTGTATAGTTATGCTTGCTTTTCTATTCTCGATTTTCGTGTTATCATGATCACGTCCGCACTTGTATTGTCTAAACAAAATGGCCAATATGTAAAGGACATATGACTAATGATGCTCCATCTGCTTTAGCTTTCGTATAAGATACAAAGACTTAAATGTGAAGATGATAATGTTGGATGCACATGTGAATTGTGTGTACGAAAGAAGTCTCACGTGGAGTGCCTACAGCAAAGAGAAACAATTAATGATACTAGTGGACCCATAATTCAATAGTTTCAAGTTTTGAGTAAAAGCGCATCTAACTAAATTATCAATAGGCTTAAATCATAGGCCCCTCTACCTTATAAAGGTACGGAAAATCTATGGTACTTCTCTCAATAGTCCCGGCCGACTACCATTTTCCAACAAGGTCTCTCTAAGGCTGTGACCGTAGGTGAGCCATCATTGGTGGATTGGTAGAGGTGGATCTCACTTGGGTGGTGATGGCAGATCTCGCCGTTGATCCACTAGCTTTCGCTAGGGACTATGTGACCTTGGCGTCACCCTGTGGAGGTGGTGCAATCCCAATCGATTCACTCATTGAGATTGAGTGCCCCGGGTGAAATCTCATCTGGTCACTAACTACCCTAGGCAAGCCACAACTTACCAAAGGTCACTTGACTCCAACGTTTTCTAGGGTCGCACAACCTTAGCGTGGATGACCTTGGAGCATGTGGGTTTCACACTTCTCCTTTATGCATTAGTGAATATACACCTGTCATTTTTTGTTTCTTTTTCTTTTTATGTTTTTCTCAATTTAAAAAGCTGATTTTCAGCGAGTATTTCCCATATCCTCAAACCCTATTTTGCTTTCAAAAAAACTCGAAAAGAAAAGCATTCACAAAACTAGCTGTAAGCACAGAGTTATAGAACTAGTCTTTGACACTGCTTTCTCTGTGGTCTTACAAAGATGCGCGCACGCAAAAGGTCTATCCCTTTTTGGCCAGAGTACACTCGTAAGCTGAAAAAGTCAAAATTGATCAAACGGATTTTTCCAAAAAAAGAGGAAACCCATTTCGCCAAGAGGTTAGGTAGGGACAAAATCGTAAACAAATGATCTTCTCGAAAGAGGCAAGGCTGAAAAGTGAAAATGCTTTTGGTAATTAGCCCGAAATGGAAATGGATTTGCTGATTAGAGTGATAACGCAGATTCATTTCCGAGATTATCAATTAAATGTGATCTTATACTTGAATTACTCGCATAGATTTAGGTTTGCTCCCTGCCTGATTAAGAATTTGATGGAGTACTCGGGGACCGTGTCCAAAGTTTGTCTCTCGACGTTTGTCCTCAACATGAAAAATAAATCGTGTTTGTTGATATTAAGTCATTCTTTAGACACTTAAAATAGTAGAAATACGGAACTTCAACAAAAAAAAAAAAGGATTGTAATTCCACAGTATAATTACTATGCATCTAAGTGAATATCTTAAAATGCCATTTGTTTAATGAAAAAAGAATGATTTGGAAGATATTTTTCCTAAGAATAATCGCTTGTATGCTTAAAATAATTAGTTAATGGACATTTTTTTTAATAGTGACGATAATTTATGTCTAAACATTTTAATGAATTATGATATTTTTCATTCATTCATTTTTGTAATCAACAAAAACGATCACTATTAAAAATGTTTTTTAAATCATTCATTTTCGAACAAGCGAAGCCAAACACTAGCTAATATTTACTTAGCAAAACATATGACACCATCTAATATTCGCAATTTCGGCATTTTTTGTTCAAAACAACATTTGGGTAAAGATTAAAAATATGAGGGAAAAAAAGAGGTCGACGTGTGCACACAACTCTTCCAAATTTGTCGGCGAGTGTTATACCATTGCTGTACTCACCGAACTACTGCTTGTGGCAATTTAAGTTGAACCGTTGCATTGTTTGTTTTTCTTCTAGGACAACAACAAATAGAATCAGAGCATTGTTCCTTTTTCCTCTAGGACAACAATAACCATATACCCACCCACTTGGGTGGCGCGATTGGCTTTGGGCCTCCTCCCCCTCATGAAGGGGAGGGGTTCGAAACCCCAGCGCGTCGTAGGGTGACTTACCTGGTGGCACGTGTGTGATGGCTAGCACGTGTCGCCCCCAGTGGTTTACTCTCGGCATCCGGCCGTGCGGGGTTCCATGGGTCAAAAAAAAAAAAAAATACCATATAATTAGGAGATATGGGCTTTAGGACTACAAAACTTGAATCAAATACTGGGTGGTCTCCGTCTTTCTCACTCCAAAAATTAGCTTTAATGGTAAGGTTTTTTTTTACACTTATAAACCAACTACTAGCCTCTTCTACAATCAATATAGGATAATTTCAACAACCTCTCACACATTGAATTTAAGTTGGAGTAAGAACAACTCATAATTCTCCCGTATGACTATTGGATTGAGACTTTTTTGCAACCTCGATTTTGATAATAGTGTTGGGTGGTATGGGGTTTCTTTTGGCCCAAAAACTAACTTAAATGGTGAGATTCCCGTCACACTTAATAACCAATCACTAGCCTCTTCCATAACTGATGTAAGACAACCTCAACATTAAACTGGACCATTTATTTTGAAAGGGTCGAGAGTTCGAGAGATTGAATTGGATTTTGATTTGGAACGGAACAGAGGGTTGCTCTCCCTCACTTTTCAATTCCTTTTGGCTTCTTTCTGATTTTTGGATTCATTTTGCTGAGTCAAAGAAGAGGGGACCGAAACCGACCTCTCTCATCGTCATCTTCATTTAGCTCATCTCATTCTTGGTTAGAATTCATTTTGCTGATTTTTTGAATTCTTTTTTTCTTTTAAATCTTTATCCAGATTTTATTTTGGACAATACCCTGTTCTGATCACAGAAAAAATCAAATGCTGGCCGATTGGCCTGCTTTGGCCCTTAATTGAGATTTACTTGTAATATTTGACTCTTATTTAAAATAAAATCCACTTTAAACCCATTCTTAATTTGGATTTTCATTTAAAAGGATTAGTACCCCGAAAAACTTAAAACTGATATATATGATAATTTTACTAAAAATTATTTTTTATTACAAAATATCCCAAACCATTATAACTGTGATAAATTTATTCCACACTAATTTTTTGACAATAAAAAATCTTAAATCGATACATTTGTGATAATTTTTTCATTAGTTTTTATTAATTTGGATTAATATTATGAAAAATCATAAATTGGTACACTTGTGACAAATGAAGGGTAACTCGTTAAGTATCACATGTCATCTAGCGCAGTAATTTGATAATAAACTTTAATGAAAACTTTCGGAGGCCTAATTTGTCACATGATAAAAAGTTAATTTAAGATAAATTTATCACGTGTTTAGGGTTTTTCTGGTGGTAATCCTATTAATAAAAATCCCAAATTAGTATACACGCGACAAATTTATTTCAAATTAATTTTTTGATCACAAAAAACCCGAAAATCATATATTTATGATAAATTCACCCGCCATTAATATTCATTAAATTAAATAAACATCATAAAAAATCATAAACTAATACACTCATGACAAACAAAGGCAAAATCTCAAATTGATAAATTTGTCGACCATCACATTTGACGAAAATTTATGTAGAGCAAATTTGTCATAAATGAGTATTAATTCAAGATTTTCTCGTGATAACTCTGGTGAGAAAAATAAACACTTTTTCGTATTCTTATTTAAAAATTGGACGAACAAGCCAAAATCTGTCAGCCACCTACCCACCTCCCCAAAACTTACCACTTCCACCCCCTCTCTCTCTCTCTCTCTCTCCAGGTCCCCAACCAATTCCCATGAATTTATAATCATCATCATGAACAGGGTTCCAAAATCACCGGGCCACACGATTTTGTACTCCTCTCCCATAATGATAAATATAATAACAGCACCTTCCCCATCTTTTTCTCCTCCCCGTTTCGCCCATTTTGGAACCCCAACCCCCCGCCCCCCAACGCCCTCGGCCGGGTCAAAATTCGAGCCCTACGGATTTGTTCCTCTCGAACTTTTTGACGTTTCGACCCCCCCAAAAAAAAAAAAAAAAAAAAGAGAGAACTTTTTCGGCGTCAGCAGATACGTATCCCGCAGCATCCCCACCTCCACCTTAGAAAACCTCCATCTCTCTTTCTCTTGTTCCTTTGTCGTTGGCCTGAACAGCGGAGCTAGGGACAACGTCGTCGTTGTTCTCCTCCTCCTCCTCCGATTCCTTCCGCAGCCACGGTTCGCAGATATATACAGAGGGAGAGCGAGGGCGAGAGCGAGAGAAAGAGAGAGAGAGAGGAGGAATGAGTGAAGTGGAGATGCATTGAAAGCTCCTGCGCCGAGGACAGATTCTCCAACCAATCGCATTCCGCGCTGCAATTTGGCCGGGGGCAGGTTCGGATTCTCTCTGGCTCCCTCTTCTCCCTCTCTCTATTTCTTCCATCTCTCCATCGTCGAAGTCGTCGTTTTTTTTTTTTTTTTTTTTTTTTACCTTCCGGGTCTCCTGGGGAGCTCTCGTTCCGCGTTGATTGGGCTCGCGGGAACAACGCCAATCTCGTGAGCTCCGCTCTTTTCGCGTTTTTCCCACCTGTGTTATTGCGTTTCTTGTCGAGTCAACGCGTGAAGGCGTGGACTTTTTCTCTTCTTTTCTTGGGTTACCTCCGGGATGGGGGGCGGTGGGTTATCTCATGATGAGATCTTGTTCTGCGAAATGAGCTGTTGAACCGACCTGTTGGCTTTCTGTGAAGTTTGTGGCTTCTGGGTTTTCATCGAGACTGCTAGTTTTGGTGTTTTTCCTAGTCTTGGGCAATTGTTCCTTGTTCTTTTCAGCTTTTTCTGACATTTGTGTGTGTGAAAAAGAGAGAGAAAGCGAAGATTGGGTTGCTTTTTGAGTGGTTCTACTTTTTGCTCCCATTTTGCCAGTGTAAGTCGCTGCCTTAGCTTCAATGAATAAGTAAAACTCATACGCTTTTATGAGTTAAAGCTGGATTAATTTAGCTCTTCCCGTTTCTTACGGTCGCAGCTTCTCCAAGGAATTATGAAGTTTAATCCGTCGGTCAAGTGAAATTATATTATATATATTTTCATTTGCGAAAATGGGTTGTTGGCCATTTCTCTTCAAATTTCCACTTAAAAGCTGTTGGCTTTCTGTAAAAAATTTTCTTCCTGCGTTTTCGTCGTGCTGCTAGTTTCCTGTTCTTGTACGTGGCAATTGTTCCCTTGCCTGTATCTGGTCATTAGAGGTTGCACACGATCTTTTTTCAGCCTTTTTAACTTTTGGGCCGGAGATAAAAAGAGAGAGACAGAGAGAGAGAGAGCAAAGATCGGGCTGCTTTTTTGAGTGGTTTTACTTTTTCCTTCCAGGGTTCGGGGGTAATTTGCTGCTGTTGCTTCTAGTGAAAATCAAAAGCTTTTATATTTTTAAAGCTTCATCGATTTAGTTCTTTAATTTTGTTATAATCATTCTATAAATCATCATCATTGAATTTCTCCGAGGATTCCTGTTCGGTCAGTGAACTTTTTCGCTCTACTTATTCATTTCGTAGTATACTTTCCATAATTCCTCTTTCTGATTGCATTTTACTTGTCTGAAATGAATGGTATTTCATGGGGAGTGAAATTTTGTCCCATGAATGTTTTGGAATGTCTTTAATATCTTGATTGTTTTAGCCATTGTTACTGTTGATGATATAGCGGAGTGAAGCTGCTTGAACACATGTTTGTGAAGATGGGTTAATTTCTTGGGTGGATTTCCGGTAAAAGGGTCTCATACTAGTGAAAAGCGCCAAGTCCTTTTCATCTGTGCACAGTGCTTCAGTGTTTCATTCTCCTCCTTCCCTATCATTTAGTACCTTATATCTGTATAATTAGATATTTGATGCTTTTGCAGGAGTAGGCTCGCATTGGACAACTGTGGTAGACTCATTCCTCGCACTCGAAGCAATTTTTATCAGGATCGGAAAGTGAAGATTATGCTCTTGAGGTGAAGAATAGCAATAGAGGGAGCAACGATGGCTTTTGAGCCGATTGTTTGGTACTGTCAGCCAGTGGCTTATGGGGTGTGGGGGAGGGTTGTCCAAAATGCTTTTGGTGTGTATACTCCATGTGCAGTCGACTCTCTGGTGGTGACTGTTTCTTATGTGGTCCTTCTCGGCCTTTGCTTATATCGAGTATGGCGGACGAAGAAGGATTTCGAAGTGAAGAGGTTCTGCTTGAGGTCAAAGTTGTACAATTATCTTTTGGGGGTGTTGGCTCTCTACTGTACTGTGGAGCCATTATTCAGGTTGATCATGGGAATTTCAGTCTTCAACTTAGATGGACAGAAAGGCCTAGCCCCATTTGAGGTGCGTTTTTTCCTTCTGCTTTTGTTTTTGTTTGTATATTTCTTTTTTTTTTTCTCCTTCTATTTTCTCTTTTCCCTCTGATGGGCTTCTTATGATCTGTTATATTCACTTTCTGATGCTGCCACTGCTTTGGCATGCTATGGTGCAAGGTTATTTAATGAGTTGACTGATGGTCATTTGCCTTGGTTTGAATATGTGATAAAGGCATGGCATTTTGACAAGAAGTGTATCAATGGGCATTTAATAAGTTCTGGTACTGTTCTTATGATAGCATGGGAGAAAGTTTTAGGAGTTAGAATTTGATAAAATTAGGAGTAGGATTACACTTCTGAGATGCTCCTCATATCCTTGTATGCCCTCTGTCTTGTCTTCTGGAGTTGGCTATAGCGATTTCAAATTGGTTATTCTACTGGATAAACAACTTTTTATAGCTCTGTATCTTACTCTTGATGTTTTTCACTGTTCCTTGCCTTATGGCATGTTCTGCATCCTTAAGTATTATCATCATCAATTTTTATCACACGTTGCCTTTTTACTTTTAAGTTCCTTTTTATGAATTGCTAATGGGTTCTAATCGGAGTTGCATGTAGCAATAGGTCTATATGATGAATTTATGGTATTTTAAGGAAAGATGAAATGGTGCTTGTCAAGAAAAAGAGACAGAACTGTGTACCAGGATCTTCTTTAGCTAAAGTTGATTAGCCAGTACCCACATATATTCTTTCAAACTAGTTCTGAGTTTATTTATCCAGGTTAGTTGTTGGAACCTACATATTTTGCAGCTTCCTGCTTCTAGCTGCTGATATGTAGTCAATGAAACTGTTCTTCATATACTTTTGTAGATAATAAAAAACACCGAGTTATTATCAAAACGCGTATAGCTTACTTCATTTGGTAGACTTATCTTTTTATGCTTAACATTTAATGCTGATCCTTCTCCTCCAGATTTTCTCCCTAATGATTCAAGCGCATACTTGGGGCTCAATGCTGGTCATGATCGGTTTGGAAACTAAAGTTTATATCTATGAATTTCGCTGGTTTGTGAGGTTCGGAGTCATTTATGCCTTGATAGGGAATGCTGCAATGTTCAACCTTATTTTCTCTATGAAGGATTTCTACAACAGGTTCGAACTTTGCACTTCTTTTGATGATACAGTACTCGTTCTTTGTTTAAGTTACAGAGTCCATTCTTCTCCTTAAAGTATCAACTGTCCTCCCACACAACAGTCCATACATCTCATCCTTTTGGCGTCCATCAATGAATGGGCCGAAATTGTTAGTTTCAGTAGATTTCTAGCTGACGTGTCCCTTGGGACATGTACATGTTATCTTGTGAAGCCTTGCTAGCAAATTTATGACTTGAGTTCCATAATATGCTGTGAAAATATTACAGCTCTCCTAATCTATTACAGTACACTGAATCATGTGCTTTTTGTTGTTATGCAGTTCAATACTGTATTTGTACATCAGTGAGGTTGCTGTTCAGGTATGTTCTTCTGCGACTTCCCAATTGCTGTCACTTTCACCTTTTAAGTTTGATGCTGAAAATATTTTCTCTCTGACAAGAAAAGAAAATTCTTCACCATGAGGCATGGGGAGAGATCTACGTATAGTTAATGTATGATCTTAGATATGGCTTAAACTATATGGTTGGTGCCCAAAAATGTATTTATAGGTTTTTGGTTCTTTAGTGTTAGCCAATGATAACTTTGTTGCTAACGAAGGAAAAATTTTGTCATTGTGTTGTACAAGTGTAAGTGTAGTTCAGGTTTATAAGGGGCATGCTTACTAGTTTTTCAGCTTAAACTAATAGGGAGGGGACTTGTTTATGTTCTATAAGGTCACGCTTGCTCATAATCTCAGGAAAATGATGGAAGTATGCACTGATCATTTTATTATTAAAATCAGATGCTGATGTTCCCAAAGTTCATATAACTGAATTTCAGGTCATTAGGATGGCATGGCCAATTACTGTCTTCTGTATATGTCCGTGAAATGATGGAAAGAAAATACTAGTGTGGTACCTGTCTAAATCTCAATGCTTGACAAATGTCAATTATGGCTTATTATGTGGTATTGTTGTTTTGGCGTAGCTTCTGTTTGGGATAATGCTGGTGTTTTATATGCCCACTTTGGATCCTTATCCTGGCTATACCCCTGTGCGGACTGAATCAGCCCAAGAAGCTGAATATGAAGAACTTCCAGGGTCAGAACAGATATGTCCGGAGAGGAGTGTCAATATATTTTCAAGTAAGTATATATTCCCTAGCATACCTATCTTGTCAAGCTTGCGAATGTCATGTTGCATTTTGCTGCTAAAAGTAAGTTCCTCTTTGAAGGATAGGGAGCTAGATCTATAAGTTGTAAAGTGTGTGCCCACTTATTTAGGAGCTTTAGCCTTCATGCCTTCACATGAAGGCCTGGTGTCTGATTTAAATGCTTTAAGAATCTCCTTCATTCTAGGTTGGGATTGGTTGAAGAATAAAGCATAATTGATTATAATTGGAAAGGCAAATCAGGGGCCTAGAGAGATTAAAACACGAGTTTTATTGTTTTAATTTTTGTGTAGAGACTGAAACCACTACTAATTTATCTAAAAGCTTAAGTTGATGATAGAGGTGTGGTGCAATATTAAATGTCATATTTTCTGACAAAAAATCATATGCTTAGTAGGTTGTCCATGTTTGCAGTAATAAACCTATCATGCTCTGCTAAGGACTGCCTATGATTCCAACATTCTTAGGATACCTTGCATCAGCATTGATGTTGAAACCAACTGCCCTATCTGCATTTGCATTATCCCATGACACTATCATGTCCATGGTCCCTACACAACACTTCTTTCCTTGGAGCACCTCAAATACATTAGGGAATGCGGACAGCCCCCACATTGTGGCCCTGAGCTTAAGGGCGGGCATAATCTCCATTCCTGAATTTACCTAGAATGAGTTGTAGTTTAATCTGAATGGGTATTGACAAATTCTTCATGTGAGCATCATACTTTTTTTTTTTTCCTTTTTTTTTTTTTTTTTTTTGCTTTTTGGCAATGAAGAGCTATGTGGAGAACTGAAAGCCACATCAGGACAGATCGAGTTAAAACTCATTTATGGACTTTGTTGAAAGTTTTTAAAAGTATTCACAAATGCATTTCTTTATTTGATACTTTTGTGACAATAGAGCACTTATATGCTTAAGGAAAAAGTCAGTCATCTGGATATTGAAAGTTTTAGTACTTTTCTGAAATACCTGTTTTTTGATTGATGGTGACAAAACTCTTCAGTTCAGAAAATAGGTCAGTACACCCTCACATTAAAATAGGTTTGTAAGACAGGACCTAGGATGACCTTATTCTTCAGAATTTTGTTTTGACAGGAAAAGTTTCCAGTATGAAGTTTTCTCATGTATCTTCCCTAAAATGAGACAATGATCAAAGGAAAATGATGAAAACTTAATTCAAAGTTGATCTTCTTCCTTCACATTTCCCAACAGTGCCTATCCCAAGAGCACAGACAAAATAAGTTTTATTTGACTTTATTTTCTTTGGCTGTTATGAATATGGTAAAAATTCTTCAGTCTTAATAGCTAATCTTACATAGGAATTTACCCATGATTATGTTGCTTCTGAACGTGGTTTTCAATTGCTTTGCACTTCCTCTAAAACATATATTTCTTGACTATTTTTCCTCAAGATTAACTAATCTTACATAGGAATTTACCCATGATTATGTTGCTTCCGAACGTGGTTTTCAATTGCTTTGCACTTCCTCTAAAACATATATTTCTTGACAGCTTCAAATGGGGTACTGTTTTCACAGAGGAAGAAAAGATTATTATCATAAGAGCACATTGAAATTTGACAGCGTGGAAAGTATATTATATTTTCATAAACTGGTTGATAGGCAGTTATCCTCTTTGTACGTCCAAGTTGTTTCTGTTGTTCCCTTGTATGAAAAGTATGAACACTGGACAATGGGGGTCAGAAATCTCATTCTGCCTGCATTAATTAGTCCTTCAATACCTTATTACTTCTCCATATTAGTTGGGTCTATCTTTTTGTTTGCTTGCTTTCTAATACTTCAGAGAGATGTTATAGACTATGTATCTTCTTAAGAATATATTTGAGGACCTTCACATGTTTGAATACAATTCATTTTGCTTTCTTGTGTATTTCTAGGAATAACTTTTTCATGGATGGGCCCACTCATGAAGATGGGCTATCGAAAACCTCTAACTGAGAAGGACGTCTGGAAATTAGATATGTGGGATCGAACAGAAACACTGAACAGCAAGTATGAATACTATCGGTTTTAAATTGTGGCAATCTATATGATCTGTATGAGTCCCACTTAAAGTCTGCTAATTTTGTAGGTTCCAGATGTGTTGGGCCGAGGAGTCCCAGAGGTCCAAACCATGGCTTTTGAGAGCTTTGAATAGGAGTTTGGGGGGAAGGTAAGCTTAGAGGTTTTGTGTATATTCTTTGTCACTTTGTGAACTATCCACATTGGGTCCTTAAATGTTGACCCTGCCTAAATAAGTGATTTAATGATTTGGAAAAGAGGAAAAAACAAGTCCTATAAATCATATCACTTGGACTTTTAGACAAGAGAAACAAAGAATTACAGACCATTGCTTGAATTACTTAAAATGTAAACTGATGAAATTGAACAAATCTTTGTATCGCTCATGTTTTGGGTACTTTTCATAATTCCACAAAAAAGCTAGTTAACGTTGTAAACGTGGCCCTACATGGGAGAATCTGCTGACTCTTCTGAATTTTTTGCATTAGTACCACATATCTTTTTGACTTCATCTCTTGTACATTTCCTTTGAGTGCTAAATAAATAGTTTAGTTATGTGGTATATTTCCTCAATGGAGTAGTTCCCAAAAGCTGTTTGTCTGTGTGAATGCTATTGATTTAGTATGACAATGCATTTATGTGGATCAATTTTCAAGGACATGCATGTAATGGGACATGTTTTTGTTTATTAGATATTCAAATAGGAAAACCTAGACAGACTGTAAGTGTAGCCTGCTGAATTTGATGAAGGGCCGTTCTCCTAACCAATTTGGTTGGTTGGGCATTAGATATTTGTTTTCATCTATCAAAATTTGGAGGTTAGCCATAAACCATATAAAGTTTGCAGAGTTGTGTTGGTGTAGCATGTTGGTGAGAGCAATAACTCATTAGTGGAGATTGAGTTTGTTTGGCTATGGGTATCGAAATTTCTGTAAGTGCTGCATCTGTCCTTGGAAACATGACGTTGGATATGAATAGATGAAACGAGCTACTCGTCTTGATAGATAAAAGGATCAATAATCCTCTTGGAGCATCGGAATACTTATAATCCACCTTTTTAACAGGAGATTGGAGGGTTTCTTTGGCTAAGTCTATGAAAATTCATCTCTAACACTTAGTTTGGGAAGGAGGTAAAGAATAGGAGTAGAAATACAACCTAAAGAAAGATTTAGATCACCCTATTTGGAGAACTTTTGAGGAATGTGGGTATGGATTGATAATTCAGGGAGCAGATGTCCGTGGGCCCTGCTCGTGTTGTTCTTCACCAAATGATGTAGAAAACCTACGGAATTAATATTTGAGTGACTCAATATACCAAAATAGCCCCTTCTTTATCTTGAAAATAGATACAATAGATGACT
This sequence comes from Eucalyptus erythrocorys, assembly GCA_014182555.1. Classification (NCBI taxonomy): domain Eukaryota; kingdom Viridiplantae; phylum Streptophyta; class Magnoliopsida; order Myrtales; family Myrtaceae; genus Eucalyptus; species Eucalyptus erythrocorys. The sequence continues at coordinate 24,542,492 of CM024601.1, read as the reverse complement.
TGAAGGTCAAGAAATTACTTTTCTACTCATTTTGTATCTCTTTCCAATCATAATAAACTGTTAATTTAACCATTTCTTCACCTCTACTTGCCACCCTTGCCAAACAATGATAAGTAATAATTTCCCTTGCCTTCTCTTTCTCCACCTCATTTTTCTACACTTAACATTTACCCTCTAAAACTTTTTCCAAACAGTGTAATGCTTCCTTTGACAGATGTTAATCTAATGCGTCATTGCAAGAGTGTTGATCTTGATAGATGAGCTGAGTTATTGGTTTCTGGATCTCTCCTAGCTGCTTAAAAGAAGACTTCACCCTTTAATTTCCTTGAAGCATCAAATACTTACAAGGAAGTAAAATTTTGAGATACGTTTGTGTTCTGTTTCAGCTCTTTTGTAGGACTTAATTAGCAATTAGATGATAAAAATTGTGTATAAGTTGAAGGAGAACCTGATTATAGAGGTTACCAGTTATACTACTCTTTCCAGGAAAGCTGCATAAATGCATTGAGGTTTCTTGCATTAGGAAGAGATTTGGACTTGTGCCGGACAGAGTACCTTGTTCCTTTGGTCTGTAACATGGGAAAATATCTAACCATGGACAACATGAGAAAGAGTTCAATGGATCATGTTTTCGTTCATCCTTGGTTGGAGGAAACTTCATGCAATCATGGTTTCCTTTGATTGGTAGGTTGCAAGATGGACAGGGTTTTCATTTGATTTTAGTTAAGTTTGCATGTGGGTGATATCTATTACTTATAACCTACCAATCAAATGCATGGTTGGGAGAAATTTTGGATGGAGGAAAATATTGGCCTAGGTTAACAATATCTGTGGTTGGCCATGCTTTGTAGGGAAATCATATGTTTTGGTGCTTCTTCCAAAGGTAATATTAGCATCTTTAGTGCTGGCCGTGTGTGAATGAGCTGATAATCATTGTTCAACTTTTGGAAAAATAAAGCTGCTGATGACTTGCTTGAGACAGTTGCAGGGAATTTTTCCATTTGGGCAAATTCTGGTTTCTGTTTATCCTATTCATGTGGACTATATGTCACTAGATAAATAGCTTTATGTTTCAGTGGGTTGAATATACTTTTCAGAAAATCATTATATGAAGCTGTTAATTTTTTTATTGTTGCTGTCAGTCTTCTTAAGTGAGGAAATCACATATTTTTGGGTTTTCGTGATAGGGACATTGGGTCCTCCTGCATAGGTCTCCATACTTGGGTTTTTCCTTTTCTTACCAGTCGTGTCTACATGACAATGTTTCGAAACTGATCTAGTCCCAAGACACTTGAGATGCATACCACATGCATGACAACAGGAACAACTTTTTATGCCTTGAAGATGGGCTTGCTGTTCTTTCCTAACTTGATACATCAAAGAGTTTCAGTATCCTTCCCTTGGATTGGCTGCCTTTATGTGTAACCTCATGTCCTTTCTTTTTGGCCAATGAAAATTTGTTTCCATGGTCTATTTAAACAACGCATCAGTAAATTCTATGCTTAGACATCAATCACTTGGAGAACTCTAATTAGAATTCTTAGAGTGACATTGCAGGCTGAGAAATGTAAAGCTATTTAGCAAGGTCATAAATGGCCTCTCTGAGAATGGTTGTCTCTAAACTGACCTCTGTGGTTGACTTCTAGATGAAAGTTTGGTGTAAAAGTAATTATATAGATGTGTAAACATGCTGATGGTGGAACACAGTCAGACAACTGTTTTATCATATATAATTTATGTATACAAGTGAGATTATTCAGTATAAACAGCTAAAATATGCTGGGAGTGATACTGTTTTGAGCAAGATATGAGCAATATTTGGTGCTTTTGGCATTGAGGACTCATGAGATTATCAACTAGTAGCTACTGCATTTCCAGGTCTTATACAAATCAAGAAAAATTATTGTCTAACATGATTTACTCTGTATTGACATCGTGCTTTCAAAGTAGTAGAAGCTGTGAATTACAGGGCTGTGAATTACAGGGATTTGCAGCTTTTAAAGATCCAGGAGTCTGGCTATGCTGCTACCATGCCATAATCTATGCTCATGAATGCTTTCTTTTCTATATTTTATGTTTTTTTTTTTATTATTATTAAAGAGTGAAGAAAAGATCCTTCATTCTTCTGTGGCATCATTTTTGTAGTTATCTATTGTTGATTGCCTTTTTAGACTAGTAATTGGCTGGTGAATACTATTCTTATTGCATTTTTCTTCAATTTGTAGGTTTTGGTGGGGTGGATTCTGGAAGGTATAGAACTAACGCACTTGACATTATACTTATGTAGATTTAAATTTGCACTTGATAGGCTGGCTTTAATGGAACTCCAATTTACATGCATGATAATTGGTGCAAATAGAGTTGAAAATCTTTGTTGTACTTCATAATACGTCTCTACACTACTTCTTCTATTTTTGTTCAGGATGACTTTTATTTATTTATTTTTTTAACCTTCTTTAGATTTTGCAGCTCATGCACTTTTGACTTTTATTTTGACATGAAGTACTTGAAACCTTTCCAAAGTTACAAATGTTGACAAGTAAATTGGTGAATAAATTTTACATAAATTTAAAATATAGTATCATTTTATAATTTTAGCGAGAAAATCCACAAAATAAAATTGAATGCACCATCACAATCAAGGGTGCGTTTATTTCACAGAAATGAACATTTCGGAAAATATTTTTCTAAAAATGATTGCTTAAATAGCTCACATAAATGAATTACAAAAATATATTTTCATCATCAACCAAAAGGTTTAGGTTTTAGGTGTTGTTGATCATGAATATATTTTCTATTGACTAATTTTTCTAGATGATACAAACAATCATTGTTGCGACTATGTTACCATATATTTATTTTTCATGAAAAAGTCCCTGCTTTTTATTACAGAGTTACATTTTTGTCCTTGTAGTTGCTGCTGATCATGCTAAAAGCTAACTTTTGTTCTGAATTTTAAATTTTTTGCAGTTCTATGGATAGTCACTAAGTTGTTAGTACTTATATATCTCATCCATTGCTAACAATTTGTTATAATTTGTTGAATCATGTATAGATTGGGAATGATGTTTCGCAATTTGTGGGGCCACTCATCCTGAACAGCCTTCTACAGGTTAGTTTCAACCTTTGATGATTTTTCTCCAGCATTCCATTAAGATATCCTGAAGAGAGACCTCTGTGTGTGTGTGTGCGAACAGACACATGCAGACAAATTGACTGACATAGCGAAATGGCAATTTAGTATGTTATTACCCACAAGTTTTGTACTCTTGGGTCAAACAAGTTGGTGGTTGCTTCTTTTTGTGCCATTTCTTTTTAGGCCCTCTGATTGACTTTTCTTTTTTTAGTTTAGACTGGGTTTATATAGAATCTTAATGCAAGCCTATGACTTGTTTTTCCATCATATGCAGGTTATGTAGTGTTATGTTTTCTCCTGAAATTTCTCATTGTTTATTATCTGCAGTCTATGCAACGTGGGGATCCAGCTTGGATAGGTTACATATATGCCTTTCTAATATTTGTTGGTGTGGTATGACATTAATTCTTTCTTTCCCTTACCATCAAGCACCAATTTATTGTTTGTCTTATTAACTGCTTCAAATTTAGTTGATTTGCTTCTAGTAATTTTTTTTTAGTGTTGCATATGGTAATATTCCAATTTGCTATTGATAGTTTTCTCTTATGTTTATCTGAGATTAGTCATTATGCTATTGACATAATGAACCTCGAAATTTTATTTATATCCTTGAATCTAAGATTCTGATTTTGAATCCAGGTGGGGGGGGTGTTATGTGAAGCTCAGTACTTTCAAAATGTCATGCGTGTTGGTTACCGCCTGAGATCTACTTTGGTAAATTTACTTCCCTTTCTCCTAGCTGTTACTAAAGTAGGAACTGATATTCTTCTCATCCAAAATTTTTCTATTTTCACTCTGAAAATTTTCAATTAAGTTCTGTTTTTAGACATTCCCTTTGTTTCTTTTTTCTCCTCCTCCATTCACATTTGAAAGACAACTGCATAGACAGCAGCGCTCACATGAGGGAGTATGTACATAATGAAATGCATCTGTACTTACACATAGCTTCAGTTGAAATTTAAGAGTATGGTATCAGTGACTGTTAATTAAAATTTATCTTCCCTCTTAACGTGCAGCTTCTCATATGATCTGTTTCTCTCTAGAACATGGACTGATGATATCACAAGCGAATCCATATATATCAACAATCAAACTGCTCCTTGTGCTGACTAATTTTTTGAATTGTGGCCCTGTTTTGTGCCTGGCCTAATTTTCCTTTGTGGTATACTTGAGCTTCATCATAGTTTACCTGTATTGCTGACTTCACTGTTTGTAGATCGCTGCTGTCTTCCGCAAATCCCTGAGGCTAACTCATGAGGCTCGAAAAAAGTTTGCATCTGGAAAAATCACCAACTTGATGACAACTGATGCTGAAGCACTTCAGGCATGTGTCATATTCATTTATGAGTAAACATACTGCTCAACATGTAGCCAGTCACAGCTGAGTCCCATTTGAATTAGCAGTCCTATCTGGAAGTTGTAGTTGCTATTTCTTAAAGTTGTCCCTTTTCCAACAGCAAATATGTCAATCCCTCCATACTCTGTGGTCAGCTCCGTTTCGTATAATCATAGCAATGGTGCTTTTATACCAGCAACTTGGGGTTGCTTCACTGCTCGGTGCTCTCATGCTTGTTCTTTTATTCCCTATACAGGTATCCCAGTTTTTTACTCTGTTAATTTTATATTAAGTTCTGCTGGCATACTGGGTAATAACACTAATAGTGCAATAAAGGTTAATGTTGATTGTAAATCAAATCAGGTTTAATGATTGGAAATTGTGAAACCTGTCTCCTATTTCTCATATATCTTGTTATACTCTTAAACTGACATATTAAGGATGTTAGGCACAGGTGGTTTTAGTGTTTTTCTCTTTTAAAGTGATAAAGATAGCTAAACTATCTAGAATAAATAAATAACTCTCCATTGTTTTGGATGATATTTTGTTGAAAAAGTACCCTGGCATTTGAAGGAACTACAAGCAGATAAAGCATTGACCCTCGAATAAGTTTACTTTGTATGTAATGGTAGGTGATAATTCTAGTCATTGGACTAGGTAAAAAAGTCTTAGCTCTGATTTGTCATGTTTCCTCTGGTGTTATGAAAGGATGGTGCACAACATCTTAAGTGCACATAGCCACTTTATTTTGGATAAACTACATCGATAAAGTTAACATGTACTTGCGATATAGATTTCTTGAGCACTATGATAGGCAATTTGTTCTGTATGGTACGTAGTTCACTCTAGTTCTGGTTCGGAAGTCAGGCGGCTCAAATCAGGATGAATAATGCATGATTATAAGGTGAAGTTGCGAATTGCTTGGCTAGGATCATCATTTATACTCTATGAAGTGCACTGAGGCCAATTTTCCTTCTATATCTAAGCCATAATGTTTGCAAAGCGTAATGTAGGTGACTAAACCCTAGAAAAAGGGCTTACAACATATATCTGGCAATTTTTTTAAGAGTCCCCTCATATTTAAGCTAGACCTATTGTGGATAATGCAACATCAGGACTAATCACATTAATGGGAAAATTGGAGACCAGAGCACTATGACAAGAAAAATGTAGAATGACTGGCAGATGGAGTGCCAAGAGTTCTTGGCGTGTTATTTAGTACCATGTCGACCATCTGTTTTTCCTAAAGCTTAACCTGGTAGGAAATGGGTTCTTAGTCCGTATTTGAGATACGCTTCTTAAAAATTTGTTTGGTTTACACAGTTTGATGATTAAATAGAAGAGTGGGAATGATCACTTACCTAAACCTAATAGTGGGGATAAAGGTAGAAGCCCTGCAGCTTTTGCTGTGTGTGTAAGGAATACAAATGTTGCAAACAGATGTTTTAAATGAGGCAATTTTTTGTTAATGAATTTATCTTATCTGCTTGCACAGAAAGTGGACACTTCATTCACTCCTTTGTGAAAAAGAGAGGCTGCCTGTTCAACATTTCTGATTTGCTATCTTTAGAAGCACTGGAGTACATTGATGAAAATGTAGGGAGCTTTCTCTTCATTTGAGGAGGTGTTTTGGGATGCTACTGTCATGCTGAAAATGAGTTTGAGAGCAATTATGGGACAAATTTTTTTCTATATTTCTATTCTCCTTTTCCTTTAACATCTTTTATGTCTTGCATGCAATATTTGCAGATATGTCAAATAAAGTTTGGTCTAATAAACTAAAAATTAGAATATTATTCAGGTGATATCCTTGGTTTTAGTATATTCTTATTGATTCAATTTATTTTTTAAATAATTTTACTTGAGAATGTCAGTAATAAATGCACTTTATGGTTTTGCAACTTGTCAATTAGCCTTCACTGTCTCTTTGAATTTCTTCATCTAATAACTTCTTTTAATCTTACTTGAAACAGACTTTTGTCATAAGCAGAATGCAAAAATTGTCCAAGGAGGGGCTGCAACGAACAGACAAGAGAATTGGCCTCATGAATGAAATTTTGGCTGCAATGGACACTGTAAAGTATGATTTCATCTTTTAAACAGCTTTTTTTGATTTATCATGAAAATTAAGCATTTGACACTTTTTTTGGGCTCAATGTGCTTCAGATGTTATGCATGGGAGAGTAGTTTCCAAGCCAAAGTTCAAAGCGTTCGGACTGATGAACTATCATGGTTCCGAAAGGCTCAAACATTGGGAGCGGTATAGTGCTATAATCTATTTCTGTAATACCCATGCTATTTAATACTTGGAGTGTGGAGATTCTTGTCTATACTTTTAAAGAGGTTGACTACTACTGTTTCGTATCGTATAGCATGGTTTAGTTTATACTGTGTCATGTTTTTTGTCCAGGGACTAAAGCAACATTCTTGATGTCAGAACATGGTTTTTACTTCTCTTTCCACAAACTTGTTTTGATTTTACTGGAAGTGAAGGGAAAATGTGCTGTTATGCCAGACTTTACTCAGAGGACAGCTAATAGATTTTACCAGTTGTTACAAGGACAACAGACTATTGGAGCCTGAAAATAACGTGAGATAAATTATCTGGTCGCTCAAAAATGTGAGCAAAGACATTAAGCCTAAATGAAAACACAAATTAGGAAGGGGCTAACTTTGCTTGGCTTTCTTCTTGGTAATTAAAAAGCTGATGACATTTTTTTTCTAGGACTAGAAAACTAAGTGAATATCATGATTACTAAGAAGAGTTTCTTATATGGTGCCCAGCTCTGTTTTGAAATACTATGTGTCAGTGGTTTACTATTAGTAGAAACTTTGATGACCATAAGGTTGGCACTTTGAGTACTGATTTTCTGTCTTTTTCCACAGTTGAATAGTTTCATACTGAACAGCATTCCAGTTGTGGTGACTGTTATTTCTTTTGGAATGTTCACTTTACTTGGCGGAGATCTGACACCAGCAAGGGCATTTACATCTCTTTCTCTCTTTGCTGTTCTCCGGTTTCCACTGTTCATGCTCCCTAATATAATAACTCAGGTATTTCAAAGTTAGCTTTATCATTAAACTGCTCTAGTCTTTGCTGCTATTTTGTGGTGTGCACATGAAGTATTGATGTCTCTGATATAGGTTTTCTGACTTTTGAGTGCTTACAACCTGTGTAATATTAGAGTTGTCTTCTATCTTTTACATGTTCAGCTAAAAAAGGTTAAGAGAAACACGGGGAGTCGATTTGCGGGGTCGCGAAATCAGTCAATCCTGTTGATCCCAAACCGCCTAATTATACCTAAATCACTGGGGGCGGCGGGCGTTTGAGGCTGATAAAAGTAATATTAGACTTGTCTTCTATCTTTTACATGTTCAGCTAAAAAAGGTTAAGAGAAACACATACTCATTAATCGTGTCTTATAAAGAGGATGGCAGCTCGTATTTTCCTTCTTTTTTCAGGTCCCCTTCATTCAGTTTAAGGAGTTCTCTATGTTTGGAGTTTTAATTACTTGAATCATTCTTTAGAAAATCGCTGCTTGCTCAAATCTCTTGTTTATTGCTTGGATGTGTTTACTGTGATGCAATTCTGACTTATATGTGCTTTGAAGAGATGGAAAATTCTTCTTCGTCAACAGTGTCTGAAAATGGTTCATACATGATGATTTGACAAAATGTTGAGTTGGTTTTCTCATTCTGTCAGTAGAATTACCCTATTTGAAGAAAATATCATTGACAAATATATGAGTTCTATGGGTGATTTTTCTCCTTAATTGATCTTGTCCTAGTTTTCTCTAGAGTTTGGGTCGTTTCTAGTCAACTGTCTTTAGCTCAGAAAATTTTTTCATTCTGTCAGAAAATTGATGATGGATGTATATGCTTTCAAAGTGTTCAGAGTATATTTGGATTTTCTAGTAACAACAGAAGTTTCAATATGGCAATGGCAATGGCAATGGCAATGGCAATGGCAATGATTTGTGGTAATGGGTGTCGACACTAGCACTAGTTGATATCGATTTCATTTTTGTCCATGAACCCCTGCTTATAACTTGCGTGGCACACTACTGACTGAATATAAGTCTTCAATACAAGAGAATTTTGATGATAAGAAAGAGTAAAATGTAAGATTGTTGAGCTTCATTTCCATTTTTCCCCTTTTTATTGTTCTTGCAATTTATCTTTAATGTAGTTTGTACTTAATCTTTTATGTCGAGCACTTCATTGTTGTGGTGATATTGTCTTCTGTTAGGTGCAATACATGATTAACCAGCTCTTAATGTTTCCATAATTTTTTCAAGCTTCTGATGCTGTTTCACATGAGCAGACTGTAAATGCAAATGTGTCCTTGAAGCGACTGGAGGAGCTTCTTTTAGCTGAGGAAAGAATTCTTTTGCTTAATCCACCTCTTGATCCCGGACTACCAGCGATAACCATCAAGAATGGAAACTTTTCTTGGGATGCAAAGGTCTTGTTTTTAACTTGGAAGTTCATGAGTATGCATGCATAAGAGGACATGCATTGCTGTTATGACAATTGGTCCTTGCTGATGGCAGAACTGTGCGCATGCAAATGTTAGGGTACTATTGTACAAAGCACTCTGTGCTTTAAGCTTAGATATGCAGTTTTTTCACCCCATATTGATAAGCTGTTTCCTGGAGAAGGCAAACATATAGATAAATTGAAAACATTAATTATAGAAGAGGAGGAGGAGATATATTGAAAAAGAGCTTAGATCTGTCTTAATTATTAATTGCTTAACTAATACAATTGTAAACTCATTCATTTTATGGATATTCTTTTACATGCTCGCTCACAAGCATTTGTATCATGCTCCTTTAAATAAGCAAGAGATACCATTTTCCACTTGTCAATATGTACAGTGAAGATGTTTTTATAGCCAGAGGCAGTCTGTAGCAATCGGCAACTTCCCTTGCCATGTACTCTGTAGCCTATATTTAGTCCAAAAGGCAAAATACTCTTGCAAATGCAATTTTCTGTTTCTTTGCAATTGTGTAGATACACCTTTGAAGTGGATGATCTTGTATTTCAGGCAGAGAGGCCCACACTATCAGATATAAATTTGGATATTCCAGTAGGCAATTTGGTTGCGATTGTTGGTAGTACTGGAGAAGGAAAGACATCATTGATATCAGCAATGCTTGGGGAGCTTCCTGCAATTGGAGATGCAAATGTGGTTATTAGAGGACAAGTTGCTTATGTTCCTCAGGTTTCGTGGATTTTTAATGCAACTGTGAGTATTAAAGCTTTTCTAATTCATTCTCATGAATTTTTTTTTGCTCATATTACTGTCCTGTGAACATTCACTTTATTATCTGAACATAGTGAATCTTACCACTGGAGTGTGCTTCTTTGCACTCTAATTTTAATAACAATGCGGACCTCTTGGATTATTCACACCCAACTAAACCTTGTAAGCTCTTCCATTCCTCGAAAGCATTAAATTCAGCAGGGACATAAATGACCTCTTGCAGGTACGTGATAACATTTTATTTGGATCTCCTTTTGAATCAAGAAGATATGAGAAGGCAATAGATGTGACTGCATTGCGGCATGACCTTGACTTGCTACCTGTAAGTTTAGATCTGATAATTGTATCTTTAATGTAGTTCTTGTGGACTTGGATTGTGCTAGCAATCCCATGCTGTTCAATGCTCTTTGCCAAAATCTTCAGCATTCTGACATGAATAATTACCAGGGTGGTGATCTAACTGAGATAGGTGAAAGAGGGGTGAATATAAGTGGTGGACAAAAGCAGAGAGTTTCTATGGCACGGGCTGTGTACTCAAACTCAGATGTCTACATATTTGATGACCCACTAAGTGCTCTAGATGCACATGTTGCTCGACAGGTGCTTAATCCTTTTAAATAAGTTTGCTCTGCATTAATTGTTTCTAATTTTAATTTTTCCGATTTTATTTTCTGATCTTTTATCATGTCAAGATGGCTTGAACATATAAAGATAATTTTCCACCTACTGTTATCAGATCCTTTGTCTTGTAGTCTTTCAATTTCCTGAGATTCTTAAGATTGTTTTTACCTGTCTTTCTCCCTCTGAATTAGTAAAAGAACGTGGGCATATGTGATCTACCAAAATGCATCCTGGTTGCTTAACTTCTCTTTGCAACTTATTAATATATTCCATGATAATTATCCCCAGATGTACAGAAGTTTTGAAAATGAAAGAGTTCATGATTCAGAAGTAAAAGGTCCTCTCCATGTGTCGATGTTATTATATGAGTGCATGTGCAGACAGATACGGATGCATTGCAGCTTGGGTGCAGATTTTGTTTCCACTTCCCCTGGCTCCATATCCTAGCTCGTGATTTTAGCTTGTCCAGTAGATGCACCAGATGCAATGTAGTTTATTCTTGCTAAATCTCCATAGTTCTTCTCCAGGTATTTGATAAGTGCATCAAGGGAGAACTAAACAAGAAAACCAGAGTGCTTGTCACAAATCAGCTTCATTTTCTATCACAAGTAGATAGGATAATCCTGGTACATGACGGAAAGGTGGAAGAGGAAGGAACATTTGATGAGCTCTCTCGCAGTGGCAAGCGATTTCAGAAGTTGATGGAAAATGCGGGTAAAATGGAGGAATATGTGGAGGAGAAGGAAAATAGTGATTCGGTTGATAAGAAGAGTTCGTCAAAACCTGTTGCTAATGGGGTTGCTAATGATATACCCAACAACTCAAGCAACCCAAGCGAGAAGAAGGAAACCAAATCAGTGCTTATTAAGCAGGAAGAAAGGGAAACAGGTGTTATTAGTCTGAAAGTATTGGCCAGGTAATAATATGTTCTTTAGGTACTCCAGAATTAAAATGTAGCACAAATTTTTGAAAATGGCTTAATTAGAAGTAAAAGTATGCCCAACTGATTCTTCTAATATCCAAGGTCTTCAAAGTACCGGTCTATGAAGTATTTTTCCTCCAAAGTTAGCTACAGTTGCTGGAGGAACTTGATGATATTAGAAATCTTTGTAGTCTAGTTCACATCCTTTTAAATTTCTAGAAGCGTTTGATACAAAGAAATTTGGGGAAGATGCTTTATTATTCATGTCTTTCCAGCTATGTTTCTTGTTTGGTAGTAATGTGGTATAAAATTGAAAGAGCAGCAGACAGTTCCGTTAGTAGAAGCTCAAGCTTAATATTTTCTTACGCGCCTCTCAATTCTATGGAGGATGATAGAGCTTATTGTACTTTTATTTACATTTTTGTTCAGATGGGAGAGGTAGGCTGGGAATTAAGCTGGAGAGAGAGAGTTTGGGAATTGTAAATTAAGGAGAATTAACAGAGGGCAGAATATATGTACTTGACTTTTTCCTATCGAAAAGAAATGAAGCTAGAAATGTCTTTGGGATTGGATGTCTATGAGAAAATGTTTGGAAAAGAATTCTATGCCGATTTTATTAATTTTTTTTTTGGCATCGTAATTAATATTGCAAGTCTTCCTTCTCAGGTATAAAAATGCATTGGGAGGCATGTGGGTGGTTATGATCCTCTTTTCATGCTATATCCTTACTGAAGTTTTAAGAGTTTCAAGCAGCACATGGTTAAGTTATTGGACAGATCAAGGTTACCAAGAGAGTTACAACCCGGGCTTCTACAATCTGATATATGCACTTCTATCATTTGGTCAGGTATAACGCCAGATGGTTACATCGACTATTTTTGCGGTCTTTTCTTTTCTGCAGGAATTTATGTGCAAACACTACTTTCTCTAGTAATATGACCTAAAGAAAAACCGAAAAGGAGGAGGACTTTTTAAAAAAAAAATATAAATATTTTTGCTTTGTTTGCCTGCTGCTATTATGTAGTAGGCTGATAAGTGCACAGACTACATTGACAAGATCATTAGTTTATTGGAAAACCGAGAAAGTATCTCCTGAAATCTCTATACTAACCATCCATGGATTCATTTTCAGGTTTTAGTGGCTCTCACAAATTCATACTGGTTGATCATTTCAAGTCTGTATGCAGCAAAAAGATTGCATGATGCCATGCTTAATTCTATCCTAAGAGCTCCAATGGTTTTCTTTCACACGAATCCTCTTGGCCGTATCATTAATCGGTTTGCCAAGGATCTTGGAGACATTGATCGCTTTGTCGCACAATTTGTTAATATGTTTCTGGGTATGGTGTCGCAGCTTCTTTCTACATTTGCTTTGATAGGGATTGTGAGTACAATGTCCTTGTGGGCTATCATGCCTCTTCTGGTCTTGTTCTATGGAGCCTATTTGTACTATCAGGTAAGTCCATCCTTCCGTGTGTTTTCCCACTTTTGCTTGTGGAGTAATAGAAGCTGGTACTTTGTTGTTTAGTAATTTTCATAGTTTAGTTTATGTAATGTCTAATATTATTTGGCATGATAAATTGATTGTAGTCTGACAATTTCAAAATGTTAAAATGGATTATAGCGTTAAATGCAGAGAAACTCAAATCTATATTATTAAAAGTTCAGAAACTTATGTTATCAAGTGCCGTGACTCTTTTGCTTATGAAATTTATGACTGCTTCCTTTGATCTCATCTTTAGGTTTTGTTGGACATAAATATAATCACAATGAAGCCACAAAAGTTAAAAGATGGATCCAGTTCTTGGCCTTCCTCTTTAGGCACTTGTCAACTGCGAAAAAATGCAGATTTGTTGTTGCTTTTTTTTGTTTCATAGTGAAAACTGATAATGTCCGATACTTTCCCACTCTGGCGATTTATCATTCTCATGCAATTGCTACATTTGGATATTGTGATTCCTGACTTAACATTTCACTATGTTTATGTGAAAGTTGTAGCAAGCTACCTCAAGTATTAACTATTTGCGCTTAAAAAAAAAAAAATTATAGACGAGTAAGTTGAAGATTGGAAAATGTTGCTACCAATGACTTCACATATATTCAGCACTATAGTAATTTAAATTGCTTACATCATATTTCAAATCAAGATTTTTCACGGTAGAAGTACTTGGTAGCTATTTTTCAACTCTGAGTTCTTCCATGCCTTTGGTTGCAATGTCCGCTGAATTACTAGTCGGCATTCAGGTTGCTGCACGTTGATCCCAATTCTTCAGCCTTCTGCTACTGCTATGCACAGTAATTTTAGACCGATTTTTTTTTTTTTTTTACACTGAAAGTCATCTATTCTTTCCATGTAGAGCACAGCTCGTGAAGTGAAACGTTTAGATTCCATAACAAGGTCCCCTGTTTATGCACAATTTGGAGAAGCGCTGAATGGTCTATCAACTATCCGTGCATACAAAGCTTATGATCGCATGGCCGAAATAAATGGGAATTCTATGGATAACAACATTAGATTTACCCTTGTGAACATGAGTGGAAACCGTTGGCTAGGAATTCGTCTCGAATTTTTGGGTGGCCTTATGATATGGTTTACAGCGACATTTGCAGTCATGCAAAATGGAAGAGCAGAGAATCAGCAGGCATTTGCATCCACCATGGGTCTCCTTCTTAGTTATGCTTTAAACATTACAGGATTGTTGACTGGAGTTCTGAGGCTTGCAAGTCTTGCTGAAAATAGTCTAAATGCTGTTGAGAGGGTAGGCACATATATAGATTTGCCTTCAGAGGCTCCACCTATTGTTGAGAGCAACCGCCCTCCTCCGGGTTGGCCGTCATCTGGATCCATAAAGTTTGAGGATGTTGTCCTACGTTATCGTCCAGAACTTCCTCCAGTGCTGCATGGGCTATCTTTCACTGTTTTTCCAAGCGACAAGGTCGGAATAGTCGGAAGAACTGGTGCAGGGAAATCTAGCATGATTAATGCTTTGTTTAGGATTGTTGAGCTAGAAAGAGGAAGAATCTTGATTGATGATTATGACATTGGAAAGTTTGGGCTGATGGATCTACGCAAAGTTCTTGGTATAATACCACAGTCACCGGTGCTCTTTTCAGGTAAACCGTATGTAATATATCGTTAATTGATCTTAATATAATAAAGTTCACTTTACCAGGATGGCATGGCAATAGCCTTTCTTTGATAATTTGGGTAATTTTCCTTGTGACTAAATCTGTTCCCTTTTTGTCCAGGATCAGTGAGATTCAATCTTGATCCTTTCAGTGAACATAATGATGCTGACCTTTGGGAGGCTTTGGAGAGGGCACATCTGAAGGATGTCATTCGTAGAAACTCTTTAGGACTTGATGCAGAGGTACATATTTTGTTTCTTCCTATTTTCTATCGATTCAGGCTGTCACAACTGATCAACTAGCATAATAAAGCATGTGGAATTGGTTCCACTTAAGTGCACTTTCGTGTGGATAAAGTTACGTCATGTAGTAGATTTCCTTAAATTGGCTTTCCCTGAAGCGATATGATTGGGTTTTGGATCTCCTATTCACTTGAGAATTAAATCTGGTTTGACAAGAACACCACCAACAGCGGTTGACATTGATATTACCTGTGCATAGTGTACTTAGGATGAGTTCCATGCTCAGATTAGGTATGGATTTCTCTGCATTCATGACATGCGTTTTTTTTATGCTGTTACTTCTTCAACCCCGATGTTATCAACATGGATATTAAGAATTTGCTAGTAGTAATATATCACCATTTAGCTGCAAGGTAATTTACTTTGTCCCGCTTCTACATATCCATGTCCACTTCCTTTCTCACTCTGTTGCCTCAAACTTTCCATGATAAAATTCTTTGAATTACCAGCATGTCTGCTAAGTGCTAGCATTGTTTGACACACGAACTTAGAATGATTTATGTTTCGCATTCTAATGTAGGACGATGAGTTCCTCAACAAAGAAAAAATCTTTAGGATTCACACCCAAAGCTTCCCATGCATCACATCTAGGATTCCTTGTGCATCACCCCTAATAGAAGCATTGGATCATACAATCTCAAAGCAAATACTTGCTAAATTCTATAATATATCACCTCTGGTGACAAAGAAAGAGTTATAACAATTATAGACTCTCTAAAATTACCACTCCAAGTCAAAGTAGGAAATCTTTAATGCCCTATTAGAATTAAGTATTTGCATTCAATTGAAAACAAAGAAAGCCTTTATATGTGCACTAATTTTTGTGTAAGATATCTGATGCGTGATTTGGTCTTTTCAATTCTCAATGCAAGTTGATATGATCAGGCCTTTCCAATGCCTCTCATATGCATATAAGGAACATAAATTTATATCTTTTATTATCATATTATTAGAAGATTTTTTTTTGCAATCACCTCCATAATCATTTGGCAAAAGCATCGTTATAGACTCCAAAAGGATGTTCTCTCGATGATTTTAGCTTTGTGTGAAATTATGTCACATTACATCCAGAATAACTTAAAAGAATTTATGTTAGATCATGTTTTATCAGAACATTAACGCGGCATATTAAGTGGAATTAATAGCTTTTCTTTCCCCTTTTATCTCATCAACATAAAAAATGAGTAACATAGTAGAAGTGGGAGGGAATGGAGTTTGTGATGAAGTGAATCAACGAGCCCATTCTACCCACTTTTCCTATTATTTATAGATTTTGATTTTACTGATCAAGAGAAGTGTAACTTCACTTAGAAGCAACATTTTTATATTGTTTCCAGGTTTGGAAGCTGGAGAGAATTTCAGTGTTGGACAAAGGCAGCTTTTGAGTCTTGCTCGAGCGTTGTTGCGAAGATCAAAAATACTGGCTCTCGATGAAGCGACAGCAGCTGTTGATGTTAGAACAGATGCATTAATCCAGAAAACTATCAGGGAGGAGTTTAAATCATGTACAATGCTTATCATTGCTCATCGGCTAAATACGATAATCGACTGCGACCGCATCCTTCTTCTTGATTCTGGCCGGGTAATAACATCCTCTTTCCACCATGTGTGATTTCATATCATAGATGAGCTTGCTTAAGCTTGTGCTTAGTATTTAGGAGTAAATAAAACCTGCATCTAAGAGTCACCAGCACAAGCTTGTTTAAGCTGGACGATAGTTTTTTTTTCTATGTTGTCCCAGTTCATGCATTAATTTCTCTGGCTTGTGGTCTAGGTTTTGGAATATGATCCTCCGGAGGAATTGTTGTCTAGAGAAGGAAGTGCCTTCTCTAAGATGGTACAAAGTACTGGGGAAGCTAATGCTCAGTATTTACGCAAGTTAGTTGAGGAAAGCAGATCTGGCAGAGAAGAGAACAAGCGGTTGGATGGACAGAGGAGATGGCTTGCATCATCACGTTGGAACGATGCTGCTAAGTTTGCTTTGGCTGTCAGTCTCACTACTTCTCAAAACGATCTTCAAAAGTTGGAAATTGAGGATGAGAACAGCATTCTGAAGGCGACCAAGGATGCGGTCATAACTCTGCAGGGAGTTTTGGAAGGAAAGCATGATCAAACAATTGAGGAATCGCTAAATCAGTATCAAATCTCTAGTGAAGGCTGGTGGTCGGCTCTTTATCGAATGGTTGAAGGTAAAACTCGTCTCACTGTGTTGCTGTCAAAAGTAATTGTCATAATTCATGGGACAGAAAAAACTACACAGATCCAATATTGTTCATAGAAGAGATTTCAATTGCATCTGATCCAATTTGTTTAGATGTGATTAAATGGCTTGTGCTTTTACATTATCCTCCCATAAAGGAAAGCCTTAAACGCTTCTAACAACTTGAATATATTACTTTATGCTTTTTCTAGTTTGGTTATAGTGAATACTGTTTTAGATGCTTTTCTTTCTAATAATTTTACCTGAATTACTAACTACTTAAGTGAAGGCAGAGAAATGATGACTTCACGAATTTATACGTGGTTGCTTTCTTATGCTTATGTGGGGCCTGACAAACTTTCTTTTCTATGTTTCTGCAATTAGGTCTTGCCATGATGAGCAGGTTGTCGAGAAACAGACTTCACCGATCTGAATATGGTTTTGAAGACGGAAGGTTTGACTGGGACCAAGTTGAGATGTAGAGAACAGCATGCCTTGATACTAATATTTTTTAGCAGTGTTTATTTGTCAACAAAAGACTGGAATTATGAGATGGTTAGGGCATTAAAAAACGCCTGGACCCCTGTTTTTTGTACATTCAAATCGTTACTGTGGTCTAGGATTAACATAAATGCCAGTCTTCAATAATATGAAGATTGACAAATTGAAGAACTCAGAACTATAACTGTTTCAACAGAGCTTTCATCTAGATTGGAAAACATTTGTCTTCGAATTCGCTCACTTGGTGTTGGATGAAAAACAGCTGGATTTTCATAGTTGTTGCTTTGGTCTTATCATATTAAGGCGACAAAAGATATGATCTTGGATTCTTCTTTCTCCGATGTCGTAAGCCACCTTCATTTTCCTATTCCACCACTCCTCACTGTTACCACCATGACCATCATCTGGCCCCCCTCCTCTGCTCGATCTCCACCACCATTACCACAACCATCTAGCACTGTCGCCATCACTTTCCCAACAAGTTGCACTGGCAGCGACGACGGTGGAGAAGTTGGAGGAGCGGCGGTGGCAGTACTTGTGGTGAAGACAGTGGAGAAGGTAGTAGTTGCGGTGAATGATGTGAGACTGCATTTTGACGTTATTCTTTCTCTTCTTTGTTTGGACGGATGTTTCAATTTGATCTCAAAACTTTCTCCGGACAAATGTTTTGATAACCTTAAGGTACAACACTAGTGGTCCTTCAACTCCCGCCATTTTCGAAATTGGGTCCTTATTCTCGGGAAAATAATTGTTTTACTCAAGAGTGATCAATTTTGTTGTGTGATTTTAGTCTCTCTTTATTTTATGAAACCATTCTTAGATCACTTTTGGCTTGCCTGCGAGACATAATGAGGGGGAAAATGGGGATGGCACGTAAGGACGCAGGCAAGGAGTTGGCTTATTACCCTGGGTTGCTTTCACGAGAGAACGGTTAATGTCGCAACCCGACGTTGACAAGATAGGGGAAATGGTACAGTGTCTTCCTACTTGAAGGACACAGATTCAAACATAACCAACATTAAATTGTTATCGTATATATTTTTATTAATATATCCAATAAATGAAAATAGGGTTACCGATTGAAATTCGAAAATTTATCATAAGAAAATATATTTTTCTAAATTAATAAACTAAATCTCAACAAATACCATTTCAAATATACATTCGACTATCTCAACCCATACCCCAAGATTAAATTATAAAAAGTCCCCCGTCAATAGCGTTCTCATCCTACTTGCCACTAGTCGAAAAACTTGAAAAGCTTAATAAGTAATACAAATTTCTTCGAAACAAATTGAATATTCACTATGCATATTTATTAAGCAATATAAGAAACTCAATATTTCAAAATATAATCTTGGTATCAGATTAATATGAGTTATTTTATTTTAACAAAACTTTATACATATCGTAAATACTCTTTTTATCAATAATGTCAAATCAATATCCATGGTCAAATCCATTAATCAATCTCTATCAAATCACAATAATGATCTATTCTATTAATCAATCTATTACTTATCCAATCATGATCACAACATAATGTCCCGTGACAAGGCAAACAAAATTCTCCTCTCAGCAAGATCCCCATTAATTGTCATCCAATGCGTAACTAGTGTGATTCACAACGATAATGAACTTCACACCATCATCTTCGAATATCTCCAAAGTATCATCAACATAACACCTTTACAACAATTTTCTCCATGACCATAAGATTTGTTATCATTCGTTGACACTTGAAATCCAATATTTGCAATCATACTAAAATATAATACATCTTCTATAATGATCATAAACATTTCTTCACTTCGAACACGTACATAGCTTAAGATTATCACATCATTTACTTGAAGATTTATGCAAATTAACTCTTATCTATTTAATAAAAACTTTTAAATACTTTTCATGTCCTTATTTGTACTTTGAATTGATACATGAATAATTAACTTTTAATACAACCAAGAGAAGACATATAATGTCACTATCTTAAAATAATAAATGTGTACTTCTAATTGTATCACTAGAATAAAGATCAACTTCTTCAAATTTCAATCTCAACAATCTCCCAAGACAATTGGCCATTGTTCTCTTTATTGTGAGATTTTCAAAACAAGAACAATCTTTGAACCACAAATCTTAGCAAAGAATATCACCACTTAAAAGATCATCTTAAAATTGACTTCTTAGAAATTCCAAATCACCAAGATAGTAACGTATCTAGTTTAAGTACTTGCCTTGCATAATCATTTTAAAGAAAATTAAAACTGAAATTAACCAAGTCTACTTGCTCCAAAAAGCTCTTTAAAAAAAGATCACAACTTGCGCCTTAGAAGTTCACAAGCTACAATTGTGAAGATCACATATGTTACTATGACCTCTATATATCATATGTAAATCTTTATCTCACAATTCAAGCTTACAACTTCTAACATCAATTCTTATCATCCCAATTATTGCCATGTAACACATTAACATTTTCAATAAAAATTCGCATTTTCTAACCACAAAATTATGACATATCACAATTAGTTGTAACATAATTCTCAAAATCTCAACTATGTAGTTAAAGATCATAACAATGATCACAGCTCATTATTGAAGGACGGTGCTTTTATACTGAGAATCATAACTTAAACTTTATCATCTAAATCCACTTAGTTAAAACAATACTGGAACTCAACCATTTTCGTTGGGGAATATGAATCTTTGCTTCTTCAAATCAAAAAAGAGTTTCTTCCACATGCGAAGATAATAAGTCTCTATCTTGAAAGTATGGTATCAACAAATATAACTTTGCTCATAACAAAAGCAGTGTGCTGAAGTCATTTTGCCAAAAGTTGAAAATGGAAAGCACAAAGAGAGACAAATGAATGCACACTCTATAACTTCCGAACTAGAAAGCAATGAAGCAATCCAGCTAATAGCATCGCTTAGAACAACAATATTTAATTATGTCTTAACTCCACGCCCTCAACTAGCTAGAGAAATGCCAATACATATGAAAGAATCCTCATAATCCCCGCAAGCAGACGTTCGATCCAACAGATTAGGATGAGCTATGAGCACTTTATGACAATTCCGACATACTATCAACTCCTTTACATCTTTTGGCATACCACCTACTATCATGAATCAAACCTAAATATCCAATGCAACCTCAAAGGTGTATGAAGATGTTCCACTGACTCCTCGTGCTTGCACATACAACTCTTACCACTATGATACAATTAATTTAGATCTTTTCCGAAGTTAAAAATGTGTTTATTTATTTATTTAGGTCGAAAGTGTTTTTTTATTTTATTTTATTTAGATTAGCAAATTTGGTAGGACTTCATTCTAGTATTAGCATCAAATAATTGGAATCCTACATCCACAAAAGTTAAAACATAATTTTCTGGTCATGCTGATAAAATTCAATATTGACCATCCACAATAAGACTTCACATGTCTCCTAATGCCCATATCTTCATGTTCAATTCCACAAAGATAAACAATAATAATTTTCAATTGATGTCGCCAACCATTCATTATATTCTATATTGAAATTTCCATGGCTTATTACATCAACTAATAGACATATCTTAAGCAGTGCAATTAATATAAGACTAAGGATCTACCATATGCTTTGTGAGTTTTCATATTCAAACTTCTATCATAATGATCCTTGTGTCTTCTTGTCGAAGCTGTGCCTCGAGAATTTTGAAGCGCATATCTCATACTGGAGATTATGACTCACTTGATTATTCTTATAAAGCGAACAAGAGTCTCTGAGTCAGAACCCATGATTACCTGGACTAAAATGAGATGTGCATCTTAGTGACTAACAAAACACTTACTTGTTATAAACTAACACACAACCTTATGTCTCATAAAATCAACATCCAAAAAGATTTTTTTTTTTTTAATAAAAAAACAAGTTTTGATACCAACGAATGTCATACGCTAACTCTTATGAGAATAGGGGGAACGAGGCTGCTATCCTCTTACTTGAAGGACGTGGCCTCGAATGTAACCAATAATAACCTATTATCAAATATATATTTCTTTCCATATTCTGATATATAATTATTTGGTTACAGGATCAAGGTTCTAGAATCCATTACAAGAAAGTAATTCCCAAACTAAGAAACTAAAAGTTAATACTTGCTATTCTGGAGATTTATCCAACTATGTCAACCCATATGCAAGATTCAACTATCAAAAGTTCCTTCTTGATATCATTCTCATCCTACTTGCCATTGGAGGGAAAACTTGAAAAGATTTCAGGTGAATGGATAAACAACCGCGTCTCAGTAAGTAATAACAAATCCCTTCTAAGCATATTGAACATCTTACCATGCATATTTATAAAGCAATACCATAAACTCAATAATTTAAACCCTAATAACGATGTGCGTACCAAATCAAATATGAGTTATTTCCATTTCAACAGAACTTTGTACGTATAAGTGTTGGAAACACGTAGTAAAAGCCTGATATCTTCACTTGGGGAGATCGGCAAAAGGGAGCCTAAACCCGAGCCTGTCAATATATCCAGTTGGGTCCATCTTCACTCAAAAGCTTAAACCAATGAGTTATGAGTCTATGGGGAGCATTGAAAGCTTTTTCCTTAGTGAAATCTCTTTCTACGGGGAATTCAAAAAGTTTTTTTGTATGACAATTAGAGAGTCAAACATTAGATTAACTAATCTTAATCTAAAAGTGGTATTTTAAAAAAAAGGTATATTAACTGATATATACCACACCAATTCCCCGATATAGATTTTCTTTAACATAACTCACTCGCACATGCATCATAACATTCTTCTTTTCACTTGTGAACTCAATGTTAGGTTTGCTCCTTCTTAATTTGATCCTTCTAACCCAATTTCATCCTTAGCCCGATGTTACACCACAACACCCACATGCCCAAAAACTGTAACCATTGACTTTTGATACCATTGTTGTGGAAAGTAAGCAATCGAACAATAAAATAAACAAAACAAGATAATAAATTGGACACCAGATTTATATGGTTTAGTGGTAGTGACCTACGTTCACAGGAGAGCGGCAACAAATTTCAATGCACTTTCGCTTATTTGCAAGTTAACAGATGTCACATCAAATAGACATTGTTAATGCATAGGGCTTCTCGTACATATTCGACATGGTTTTTATCAAACCCACATTGGTTTTCTCTTTCACAATGTTAAACATGATGTTATAAGCCAATGTCGGCGAAATAACACCCATAACATGTTTATTCAGCACTTCCCAATTAGCTTACTCCATTGTCTCTGGCTTCTCTCCAAATAGAGGCAAGTACAGTTTCATCTGATAGAGATAATCATCAATCTGCATCTTATAGAAACCAAAATCATTCCTATCAAATTTGTTGATTCTCACTTTTCCTTCTTCAGTCTCCAACTTAACCAAGTTTGGCTATGATACCATTTCTTAGGAGCATGCAACAAAAGCTTGATACCTTCATCTAGGAAGATCGCCAAGAGGAAGTCCAAGCCCGAGCCCGTCAATATATCCAGTTGGACCCACTTTTACTCAAAAGCTTATGCCAATGAGTTATAGGCCAATTAGGATGTCTACTCCACACCATATCAAGTCTCTAATGTGGAATTTCTTTCATATAACTCACTTACACGTGTATCTTAATGATAAGAATTATTTATTTTATCAACAATATTTAATCACACATCAATAATCAAATCTATTGATCAATCTTTATCAAATCCCACGTCAATGGTCTATTTTATCAATCATTATGTTGCTCATTATCCAACCATGGTCATAATATAATGCCTACTGATAATGCCATCAACATTCTCGTTTGGCAATATCCCAACCTATATGCATACCTAAAAATCCCTTACCGGGTTCACAACAAGAATGAGTATCAAATCATCATCATCCAATAATCTACAAAACCAAATAGATTACCTATTATAACTCAATTTAATAGTTAGAATGTCGTTTGTAAAACATTTGCCAATTTATTTCAAAATTCATTTTGTAAACGAGATTCATAAAGCAATACCTATAGCCTTTTGCAATTTCTTCTACAATACTTTTCATAAAAGATTTCTCAAATCATTCACAAATACTAGAATGTAGTAAAACCGCAATCCAAATTTTATGCAACAAAAATGTTATTTCATAATTCATAATATATTAAATCCCTATCACTTTCAATACTTGAATTTTCCAAATTGATATAAGAAGGAATAAGTGCATTGGAAATCCTAAAATTTGTCATGAAAATGTAATTAAGTTCTAAAATTAAAAAAAAAAATACAATTAAGTCCTAAAACTTATCATAAAGTGCAATTAAGTCTTAAAACTTGTCAAATTTGTTTAATCAAAGTCCTTCCATTAATTATATTTTTTTGAAAATTTTAGGACTCAGTTACACTTTCGAAACAAGCTTTTAAACTTGATTGGTACCTTTTGAAAATTTGAAGATTTGATTGAATTATCGTGACAAGTTTTAGGACTTAATTGCACCGTTTGAAAGTTTTAGAACTTAATTACATTTTTATGACAAGTTTTATGAAATCTAATGCACTTATCCTACATAAGAAATAAGCACCACTCATTTGGGATATCCTAAAACCAAACAACAAAGATTATTGGAACCGATGAACTTGCAATCTTATCAAATAAGTGAGAAACAATATAAAAATTAAGCAAAATGCTACTTCAACTATAAGTTGACTAAACTAAGCTTAATCACTAACAAACGACTCCGACGCAAAATACAAGCTGAAAGCAGATATTTATTGTAGTTTGTTATGCGTAGCTTGTGTGCAAAACTTAAAATTCGTTCCGATCAAACTATAACTCAAAATTGATTTTTGTCAAACCCAATGAGTCTATCTTAACTATCATTTTCATAGCTCAGCAACTCGTAAATTGAATCAGACAATTAAAAATTCATGTAACACTGAATTTATGACTTAACTCCAAATATTACTTTGATTTTATGAACAAAGGGTTCAAATCATTACCAAGTGCTACAAATGAAGTAGGCTTGACTGGACAATGTCTCCAAAGAGCCTATGTGCAAAACTCTCTCTCTTTCATTTTCTTTTATTTTTTCTTCCTTTTGTAATATATGAGCTTTGGAGGAAAAAAAAAAAAAAAAAAAAAAAGAGGAAAAGAAGAGGGTTTGAAAAGTCAACAAAAGAAGCTCAAGGAGAATAGTGGAAACTTTGGCTATCTTTAAAGAGAAGAGAGGAAGGGATCAGGCAGAAACGAAACAAGGGAAAGAAAGAAATAGGGGAGAGAAGAGAAAGAAGAGAAAAGAAAATGGGAAAATGGAAAAAATTTTGCCATGCTCGCGATTCGAACGTCTCATCAAGCCGACTCAAGTTTGTTTTACAATCCAGTAAGTGATTGAAGTCTTTAATCATCTATTCGAATGAATCATCACAATTAGGGTCGAAATTCAGATTTCTTGGATCTTTGTGTGATGAAGTCGGATTTTTGAGTTGTTGAGCTGCATATTTTTGTAGAAATGATATTGTAGGGTATTGTGAAGCTATATCATTTTATAGATTGTGATTTGAGTTTACGGTTTATTCGGAACGAAATTTTCAAGTTGGGGGCGCGTTTTGGATTTGTAGCAAACAGTAGCTTTGGGCCCAATTTTTAGCCATTTTTAGAGATGTTTTGGGGTGGTTGAGTTGGGATTGTTGTAGTACATTAAGAGGGCTTTCTAAGGACTATAAGATGGCTTGAAACGGAATTTTATGGAGAGAGTTATAGCGTGACGAAATTTAGCGCGCGGACTGCACCTAGTGAACAACAATAGGTTGCCGCTAGAGGTGGGCTTTTCGTGGCGTGTAGGTGTTGCTTTATCGACAAATAAAACTTGGATAGTCGAGTCATTTATTAAAATATCATTTTACTAGGTGTTTTAATAATATTTTTCGATTATTTGTTAGGAATTCGAGTGTGTCGACTCGAGTTACCACCATAATTGATTTTTGACTTTTTCTAGATAAGTGACACTATATTTTCTTTGTATTTTAAACTCATGTTTTGAAATTTAAAAAAAAAAATCATGGATTGTTTATTTTATGAGTTGATAAAAAGTATCTTTTGTTGTATAAAATAGGATTAAGCTATTACTATCATTTTATTGTTTGAAAGAGAGAGTTATATTTTGAATTCGATTTGAATGGTTGTCTGAAAATGGTTTGTGAAGTTCTTTTAGAAAGAATCTTGAAACATTTGTGGTTTTTGAATAACGTTTTGATATTTATATATCAAATGCTTGAATTGTGATATGACTCTCATTTTGATGTTGAATTATTGGATTTTGTAATTGATGGTTGATGCTCAATGTCTCTATGAACCCTGAAAGGTGTATAGATATGCGCATACTAATCTAGGATATCATTGTGGATTGAGCCACCGGCTAATAATAGGTGGGGACTTTGCCAATGGGAGAATTTTGATCGTCTTGTCACGGGCGTTACGCATGACCATGGCTAGATATTTGAGTATGAGTTGATCAATGGAGTAGGCTATTGACATGTGATTTGAGTTTGGTCGATGGAATTATGGTTTGATGAGATTAATCAATAGGATAAACCATTGATACATGTTTTATAAGATTGACCAAGGGACTAGACATTTGTATCTTTAGTATTTAAGTTATGATTATATATTATGTTAAAGTGAGTTATGGTTGTATTTTAAATGTGTATAGTGATTTCTCGATCCGTTTGGAAGAAATGTGTTACTCACCATGGTAACTCACTCCTTTCATCTACTTGTTTTTCAGGTTCTTCAGCAAGCGAGCATCTATTTTGAGGAGGACTTTTTGTGATGGGGACTTTTTAATATGAGTTATATATAGTTGATAAGTTTGTAAGTTAGTTTTTTTAGTGGAGGTGTATATATTAGTTTTATATTGTAACCAAATGTCATTAGTGGAGGTGTATATATTAGTTGTATATTGTAACCAAATGTCATTTTTATCAATATCTATACGTGTGTGTGGATGTATATATATTGATATCAGACTGAATTTTTTGTTATATTAAGGCTGCGTCCTTTGGTGACAGGACGGTTGTGTCATGTCTTTATTCTTGTTAATTGGAGTGTGACACATTTCTTTTCCATTTTCATTGATTCTTCTTTTCCTCTTATTGATCATGTCCTCCTTTTATTTTTTCTTCTTCTTTTCATTTTTTAAAAGCCACCTACCCCTTTTCACCTCCTCAACAAAGGTCTCTCTGTTTTTTTTTTTTTTTTTTTAATAACACCAATTATTACAAGTGAGGACTAGGAGTATATCACGTTGAGGCACTAAAGTCGACGATTTTTCATAGAATGGTGTTAGTTAAAAATTTGTCATCACCTAGACAACATAGAGTAGGAACTAGATTGATAATTTTGAAAGTCACGCCATAGTTTTGTACCTGATTGATAGACGATTACAACCAAGAAAAGACCTAGAACTCCATTTATGAGTTCACTAAAACGCGGGACCACTGGTGGTAAACAACCTCAAATTTCAAGAGTAGGGATAGGCGTGCAAGGAACCATGTAAACAAATTGCAGCAAAGTAAACTGACTGGAAATGAAAAAAATAAATTGACTGAAAGCAAAATAAGAAAATATTGTAATTTGGGCGTTCGTGCGTGTGCCTTCTCCTCTTCAAATATTATTTTTTACTGAATAGATTTGCTTTAAAGGATGTGAGATATATTTAAATCAACTGAATTTCATGAAGACCTAAAATCGAATGAAATTTCAGATGCATGTTTCAAGTTAGTAAAAAATATTGAACTTCTTTTTCTGATAAAATATTGTTATCGAACTTTTTATAGTTAGAGAATATTGAATAAAAATTTTCAACATAACCTATCCTTCTAATTACATTTGTATTATTCACATGTTGAAATATCTCATACTTAGAAAAATGCATCTTATTTATCTAACAAGATGTACTTCTCCTTCTAACTTATTTATGATTACCTAGACAAATTGTATGGCTATATATATACACACACACATACACCAAACTGTCAATTTTAAAATTAATTAGAGATAAAAGTTGAAAAAGCTTAGCTCTCGAAAGGATAAAGATGGAAATTTTTGAAAATATCTTGCCTCTTTAATTTTTTTTTTCTTTTCAAGTTTAAAACAATGAGAGAGAAAAGTTGAAAGAGATAAATATGGGAGAATATATTTGAGATGCTTACTTTTTAACCAATTTGTACTTTCAAATTCAAATTCAATCAAAGAAAAAAGTCTGGAGATAATAAATCAATAAACCAAAGTTTATTGGTTGAGCATGAGACATGTGACAGAACCATGCCCTATGCTCTTGCCACGTGATGATCATAGAAGTAAAGCGAAATGTCATCAGGCTATTTTATTCAAAGAGATAAGTATTAAGAGAATATATTTGGAATACTCTTTCTTCATTTGTTTTGTTCTTTGAAATTCAACTCAATAAGAAGATAAAAATATTGAAGATAATAATTTATAAAACAATGTTTATCGGGTGGTATGGCATAGAAACAAAGTGATTTGCCGGATGGCGATCACACGGGAGCAAATATTTTCCTGGCTTTAACCAATTTTTGCCAGAGATCTTATACCCCACATGATATGTCAACTTTGAAACTACTAGAACACAAGGGAAAGCTGGCGATTTTTAAGGGGAATTCTGAGGATGATGATGAAGGCATTGAATTCTCGAGTTAATTCAACAGGTATTTTTCGTAAGAAAAACATTATAGAACCTCCCTCCTACTGGGGGACTAACTTTGGAACGTGCAAGGCAATAGGAGAGGAGTGCCAGGAAACCATGGAGGTGGTACTTCGATACCCATCTCTTCACTGGATCCAAAAAATGACAACTTGAACTACCAATGACTCAAAAATTTGTGACATAGATGTTGAAATGGTTTTATAAAATAATTTGTGGAACAACGCTTCATGACCATAGTTTGCAATGCCTTTAATGAATTACTTGTGAATTGAGTTATGGATAGTATTGTTGGATTGGAAGACTAATCAAAGTAAATGCAAGCTTCGATAATATTAAAGGGATTTTCAGTAGGTGAGTGCCTCTAAACAAGTGAAATCACGAAATAACAAGTTTTACATGTAACCAATAGCTTTTACACAACATCTAGTACCTTTACATAGAAAACTAATTTAAAGTACTTCGTGAAATCAATTATCTCCCCGTATGGTTAGTAATTTTTAATCTCATTCAAAAGTCATTTCAACTTTCAAATCTTCCTTTCCCAAATTTATAGGAATGTATATATAATTTAGACAATCGGACGGACGGACGGACGATGTCACAGTATCCCAGTCCAAAGGAAGTCAAGATAAGAACAGGAAAACCTACGGAAAGATTTTTGATCACCTCGTTTGGGAAGCTTTGAAGCATGTGGGTGGGGAATGAGAAATCAGGGAAAATTCCTCTGAGAGTCCCACTCATTCATTTTGTTCTTCAACCAAATGATGGATAAAACCCACGGAATGGGAGTTGAGCAACTTGGTTTGACAATCATTATGAAAATGGATGCCACGCATGGCTTGAAGATCCATAATTTGCAGAGCGAAAGGCCAGAAAGTTGGTTTTTCCGAAGAACGAATAACTTAAAAAAAATTCTTGACTTTAATATTTATGTAAATATTTCGATTGTGAACAAAAAAAACTTGTTCAGGATAGATTTTATTGATGGTGAAAATAATTTGCTATTTAACTTAGGAAAGCATTTTCTGAATTTTGATTCCGATTATTTTACAAAAATTGAAAATTATTAAAAAGATATTTTCCGGGAAAAACGATTCATTTTCTTTTCTTTTCTTTTTCTTTGAAAACCACTCCGCGTGAAGTGAACGCGTCTTCCTTCCTTATATAACAAGAAGGCCAGGCCAGCAGCAAACTTAAACGACAAAAAGCTCTCGTCGATTTCAGTTCTTCTTTTCTTCTTCTTCTTCTTCGATCGCCGCCGATCTTCGTACTTCCGATTCGAGGGCCCGATCGTCGGTTCGTTGCTTTTCTCCGTTTTCCCTCGGGTTCGCTTCGCTTCGCTTCTCTTTCCGACGCGCTCTCTCCGTATCAGTTTTCTAGCGAAGTAGCGACGAGGAAGAAGTGTTCCCCGGTTAGGGTTTTCCCTCTTCTTTGGACGATGACGATGACGATCTCCCGCTCACCGCCGGAGGGTTTTCCAGGACGTGGGTGCCCGCCGCTGACGACGGCGAGGGCCGTCGGGCTGGCCGCGGCGTTTGGTAGTCGTTCGCGGCGATTGTTAGGGTTTCTTAATCCCGAAGGAATCGGGGGTTTAGCTCCGCCTTGAAGGATCGGGGGCATGTTCCCTTGATTTGAGGGGAAATTAGGTTTGATTACTGGAATTTATCTTGAAAGGTCTCGGACGATGCGACGTGGTTGTCGAGATCTACTGTCTCTACTTCGTTTTCTAGAATTTTATTCGCTTCTGCTTCTGGGTGAATTTGATTTGGTTGGAACCGCAAGAGATGGGAATCATGATGGATGGAGATGTTTATCCATTCTCTTATAGGTCGATTGTTCGTATTGTTGGTGATAAGAGGAATTTAAACGCTTGGGATTGCTGACTACAGCGGACCTTGGCTTTTCTTCTGCAAAGGGATCTTCTTGCAAGAGCGAGTTCTGATACTTTGAGTTAACTTTGGATAGGTCATTTGGTTCAGCAATTAATAGCATGGATATTGAGACAGCAAGGAGTGCTGTGGGTTGGCCACAAAAATCGGCTGCTGACTATAATCAGCTTCGAACAGCACCAACAAGCCGCAAAATTTGCACTTACTGGTTAGAAGGGAGGTGCAACCGGAATCCCTATAGGTTTTCGCATGATGCATCTCTTCGGCGCAATGTTTACCATCGAGCTGCAAAGCAATCAAGTCATATGGCTGAGGATTGCCCTGGGAGGAAGGGCCCTGAATCTAGTCCAGTGAATTCGGCGAGTTCAACTTCTGGAGAGAGGAGTGAATCGTCGACGTATAAAAACCCTCCAAAGCCCCCAGATAAACTATGCCATCACTGGATATTTGGCAACTGTGTTAAAGGAGATGCATGTCCTTTCTTGTATTCATGGTTTCATGGTGTTGATTTTGCTATGTTGGCAAAGCTTGAGGGCCAAGGTACCATCTAGAGATTAGTTTTTGCCTTCTGTGTTCTTCAGACTATAGCTCGAGAAAATTTAGTCGCATCGCCTGTCTGGCATAAAAATAGGTCTGGACTCACCTGATGCTTTCTATGACAGGGTGTTTCTAGGATAGCACTTCCTTCTGGGTCTACTAAGCTCTACTCTGGAAGCAAAGACAGAACGGCTAGAATCTTGGGTGTTTGTTGGCCTGCTTAATACTGTTAAGGTGAGCGGTTGGCTGGGTCTATTTTGTCCTTCGTTATTTTTTTCTTTCTATGGGGGAATTCTTGAATTGGTGAACTGTTGAACTCCAATTCATTGCTTCTCTTGTATTTCTTGTAGGCATATAATATCCAGAATGGTGCTAGCTACAATATGAGTGGACCAGTTGGACAGGTCCATGCTCTGGAAGTTGCTAATGACATGCTTTTTGCTGGAGCCCAGGTAATTTATTATTAGAAAGAATTTAATCAATTTAGATGATTCATCTGCCGTAATATTGTCTAGTCCATTTCTTTAGAATCTCGTTCCTCTGTGAATTAGCAACAGATGCTGAGTGTGAGGGTGGATTTTTGGTTCAGACCTGAAATTCTTGTCTTTTTTTTCTGAGGGTGCCTTTTTTCTGAGGGTGCGGCACGCTCCACATGCCGTCCTCCTAACGCCTCCACCCGCCATCCTTCCTCTTCCTCCTCCTCTTGTAGAGGGGCTGGGGATGTTGTTTCATCGGGGAGTGGGCGTCGGAGGGGGAGACGGTGGGTGCTGTGCTTGGATTATTGGAAGGACGGAATTCGACATTTTTGGGCACTTGGATTATTGGAAGGAACGGAATTCGATATTTTTTGGGCACTAGAGGAGACTGCGTAGGAGTCGGAAGCTTTTGAAGGTGCGAGCTCGTTCACTGCGACGAACTTCTGTTGCTGGTCGGCTGGGAAGTGTGGGGTGAAGATGCAGTTGTCCACGCATTTTTTTCTGAGGGTGCGGCACGCTCCACACGCTATCCTCCTAACGCCTCCACCCGCCATCCTTCCTCTTCCTCCTCCTCTTCTTTTTCTTCTCTAATTTGAGTGAGTGAGTTAGAGGGGCCAAGAGGTCTGAATTTGTAGAGGGGCCGGGGATGTTTCATTGGGGGAGTGGGCGACGGAGTGGGAGACGGTGGGTGCTGACCTTTGCTTGCTTGGATTGTTGGAAGGAACGGAATTCGACATTTTTTGGGCACCAGAGGAGACTGCATAGGAGTCGGAAGCTTTTGAAGGTTATGCATACCATGTTAAACTCTTTCAAAAAGGAAAAACAAGGTTTCCATTCGACAAGCAAAAGGCATTTCAATTACTAATCGAGAATCATATACAAGTCCAGCCGTTGCTGTCAAAAAAATCAATGTCTATACAAAAAAGACAGCCCAAAATTGGTATTGCGGGCCAGACAGTAAGTAGGTACAGCCGTCCCGTTTCTTGCTCTCAATCACAATCCCGTTTCGCAAGGAAGACAATGTCATCTATGCTACAATGCAACTGGGATTGTGATTGAGAGCAAGAAACGGGGACGGGATTGTGATTGAGAGCAAGAAACGGGAACGGCTGTACCTACTTACTGTCTGGCTCGCAATACCAGTTTTGGGCTGTCTTACAGCAACGACTGGACTTGTATATGATTCCCGATTAGTAATTGAAATGGCTTTTACTTGTCGAATGGAAACCTTGTTTTTCCTTTTTGAGAGAGTTTAACATGGTATGCATAAGCTTCAAAAGCTTCTGACTCCTACGCGAGTCTCCGCTGGTGCCCAAAAAGCAGCACCCACCGTCTCCCCCTCCAACGCTCACTCCCCCAATGAAACAACATTCCCCTCGGGCCCTCTACAAATTCAGACCTCTTGGCTCCTCTACACTCACTGAAATTAGAGAAGAAGAGGAGGAGGAAGAGGAGGAGGAGGAGGAGGAGGAGGAAGAGGAAGGATGACGGGTGGAGGCGTTAGGAGGACGGCGTGTGGAGCATGCCGGACCCTTAGAAAAAAATGCGTGCACAACTGCATCTTTGCCCCACACTTCCCAGCCGACCAGCAGTAGAAGTTCGTCGCAGTGAACGAGCTCTTCGGTGCCCACTATATCCAGATAACGATAGAGGTTCACCCCTTTTTTCCACTCCACTCAAAACTCCCTAACTTTTACTATAAGATAGTCATGCACTAGTTCTCCGAGCACGTCTAACAGAACATCAAATTTTGTAGCCACAAGCTTAACTCGAATAACTTAAGCCATGGATTGTCACGCATTACCATTTCCATGCAATTATTGACACAATTAGTGAGAAACTTTCCAGAATCTACTAGTGAACCAGCAAGCAGCTGCAGTGGAGAGCATGGTCTATGAAGCCAACGCCCGAAGGATGGACCCGATCCATGGATGCTACGGGGAGATAACGGCCCTCAAAGAGCTAATCTGTGTGCTTTGGGAACGACATATGGCTCTCAGGAGAGAATTCCAGATGCTGACCCAGACGCAGCTCAACTATCGAAATGAGGAGGCCGAGGTGGAGCAAATCAGAATCATGCTGTCAGGCCGAGGTGGAGCAAATCAGAGTCATGCTGTCTAACTGCAGCCTAAGCGGGGCCAGCCCGAGCAACAGCGGGTCGCTTCGCTAGCGTCTCCATGGCTTCCCAACGCAAATCAATGCAATATAATTTACGTCTTTACCAATATCTGGTAGCTGCTGGGGCGTTACGGTCAACACCTGGTGTGAAAACAAGAAAAGCTGCAAGTAAAGAGACAGTGGAATATGGCGGTTGTCAAAGAAAGTAGCATATCCCTGCGTGAGGAGGGAAAATAAAATAGTTGAGCGTGTGCTAGTAATTAGCAAGTTCGTTTTTAGTCTTTTGAGTGTTGTGAGAGATTATATATTATAATAATTGTGTGAGATAATATTTTGAGTGTTATATTTGCAGTGCAGTGCAGTGTGATATAAAAAGTACGTCTTTAATTATTTGTTATAATTTCTCTCGTCTCCTCTTATTCCACCTCATTTTTCTCCACCCTCTAAAGCTTTTTAACAAGCAAAAAAAAAAAAATGTTGTAAATTCTCTCTAATACTTTCAAATTGAATAAAAATTTTCTGATATTTATCGGGTTTTTTTTCCCTAATTCGGCTAAAATCTTCGAGAAATTTATCTTTGTACCATATTTAATGTTTTCTTTTTATTTATAATTCTCTGCTTTCCAAGTATAAAATAAAGAAAATCCGGGTTGGTAATTTCCAATTTTTCCACCTCGCGTGACGTGATCGCGCTTTGGCTTCCTCATATAAGAAGAAGGCCAGACGGCGAACTTTTTTTTTTCTCTTATTCAAGGAACAACCAAAAGCTCTTCTTCTTCTTCTTCTCGATCGTCGCCGATCTTCGTTCTTCCTATTCGAGGGGCCGATCGTCGGTTCGTCGCTTCACCGTCTTCCCTCAGGTTCGCTTCGCTTCTCTTTCTGACGCGCTCTCTCTGTATCAGTTTCTAGCGAAGCAGCGACGAGGAAGAAGTTCCTCGGTTAGCGTTTCCGTCTTCTTTTGACTATGACGATCTCCCGCTCGCCGTCGGAGGGTTTTCCAGGAAGTGGGTGCCTGCCGCTGATGATGGTGAGGGCCGTCAAGCCCGCAGCGTTCGATAATCGTTCGCAGCGATTGTTAGGGTTTTTAATCCCGAAGGAATCGGGGGTTTGGTTTTGTTCCGCCTTGAAGGATCGGGGGCATGTTACCTTGATTTGAGGGGAAATTAGGTTTGATTACTGGAATATATCTTGGAAGGGCTCGGACGATGCGACGTGTTTGTCGAGATCTATTGTCTCTACTTCGTTTTCTAGAATTTTAATCGCTTCTGCTTCCGGGTGAATTTGATTTGGTTGGAACCAAAAGAGATGGGAATCATGATCGATGGAGATGTTTATCCATTCTCTTATAGGTCGATTGTTCGTAATTTTGGTGATAAGAGGAATTTAAACGCTTGGGATTGCTGACTACAGCGGACCTTGGCTTTTCTTCTGCAAAGGGATATTCTTGCAAGAGCGAGTGCTGATACTTTGAGTTAACTTTGGATAGGTCATTCAGTTCAGCAATTTATAGCATGGATATTGACACAGCAAGGAGTGCTGTGGGTTGGCCACAAAAATCAGCTGCTCACTACCGCAGAGTTTGCATTTACTGGTTAGAAGGGAGGTGCAACCGAAATCCTTGTAGGTTTTCGCACGATGCGTCTCTTCGGCACAATGTTTACCATCGAGCCACAAAGCAGTCAAGTCATATGGTCATATGGCTGAGGATTTCCCTGGGAGGAAGGGCCCTGAATGTAGTCCAGTGAATTCGGCAAGTTCAACTTCCGAAGAGAGGAGAAACCTTCCAAAGCCCCAAGATAAACTATGCCATCACTGGATATTTGGCAACTGTGTTAAAGGAGATGCATGTCCTTTCTTGCATTCATGGTTTCACGGTGTTGATTTTGCTATGTTGGCAAAGCTTGAGGGCCATAAAAAGGTACCATTTAGAGATTAGTTTTTGCCTTCTGTGTTCTCCAGACTATAGCTTGAGAAAATTTAGTTACATCGCCTGTCTAGTATAAAAATAAGTCTGGACTCACCTGATGCGTTTTATGACAGGGTGTTTCTAGGATAGCACTTCCTTCTGGATCTACTAAGTTCTACTCTGGAAGCAAAGACGGAACGGCTAGAATCTGGGACTATCACACTGGTCAATGTGATCAAGTGATCAACGTTGGAGGAGAAGTTGGGTGTTTTACTTGTGAAGGTCCTTGGGTGTTTGTTGGCCTGCCCAATACTGTTAAGGTGAGCGGTTGGCTGGGTCTACTTTGTCCTTCGTTATTTTTTTCCTTTTACGGGGTACTTCTTGAATTGGGGAACTGCTGAACTCTAATTCATTGCTTCTCTTGTATTTCTTGTAGGCATATAATATCCAGAATGGTGCTAGCTACAATATCAGTGGACCAGTTGGACAGGTCCATGCCCTGGAAGTTGCTAATGACGTGCTTTTTGCTGGAGGCCAGGTAATTTATTATTATAAAGAATTTAATCAATTTAGATGATTCATCTGCCGTAATATTGTCTAGTCCGTTTCTTTGGAATCTCGTTCCTCTGTGAATTAGCAACATAAGTGATATAAAAGTTGATGCTGAGTGTGAGGGTGGATTTTTGGTTCAGACCTGAAATTCTTGTCTTTTTTTGGGTGCGGCACGCTCCACATGCCGTCCTCCTAACGCCTCCACCCGCCATCCTTCCTCTTCCTCCTCCTCCTCCTTTTTTTTTTTTTCTAATTTGAATGAGTGTAGAGGGGCTAAGAGGTCTGAATTTGTAGAGGGGCTGGGGGATGTTGTTTCATTGGGGAGTGGGCGTCGGAGGGGGAGACAGTGGGTGCTGACCTTTACTTGCTTGGATTATTGGAAGGACGGAATTCGACATTTTTTGGGCACTTGGATTATTGGAAGGAACGGAATTTGATATTTTTTGGGCACTAGAGGAGACTTCGTAGGAGTCGGAAGCTTTTGAAGGTTATGCATACCATGTTAAACTCTCTCAAAAAGGAAAATCAAGATTTCCATTCGACAAGCAAAAGGCATTTCAATTACTAATTAGGAATAATATACAAGTCCTGCCGTTGCTGTTAAAAAAATCAATGTCTATACAAAAAAGACAGCCCAAAATTGGTATTGCGGGCCAGACAGTAAGTAGGTACAGTTGTCCCGTTTCTTGCTCTCAATCACAATCCCGTTTCGCAAGGAAGAAAATGTCATCTATGCTACAATGCAACTGGGATTGTGATTGAGAGTAGGAAACGGGGATGGCTGTACCTACTTACTGTCTGGCTCGCAATACCAGTTTTGGGTTGTCTTTTTAAGTATAGACATTGATTTTTTTGACAGTAACGGCAAGCAAGCAAAGGTCAGCACCCACCGTCTCCCCCTCCAACGCCCACTCCCCCAATGAAACAACATTCCCCTCGGGCCCTCTACAAATTCAGACCTCTTGGCCCCTCTACAAAGCAGTCAAGTCATATGGTCATATGGCTGAGGATTTCCTTGGGAGGAAGGGCCCTGAATGTAGTCCAGTGAATTCGGCAAGTTCAACTTCCGGAGAGAGGAGAAACCTTCCAAAGCCCCAAGATAAACTATGCCATCACTGGATATTTGGCAACTGTGTTAAAGGAGATGCATGTCCTTTCTTGCATTCATGGTTTCACGGTGTTGATTTTGCTATGTTGGCAAAGCTTGAGGGCCATAAAAAGGTACCATTTAGAGATTAGTTTTTGCCTTCTGTGTTCTCCAGACTATAGCTCGAGAAAATTTAGTCGCATCGCCTGTCTGGCATAAAAATAGGTCTGGACTCACCTGATGCGTTTTATGACAGGGTGTTTCTGGGATAGCACTTCCTTCTGGATCTACTAAGCTCTACTCTGGAAGCAAAGACGGAACGGCTAGAATCTGGGACTGTCACACTGGTCAATGTGATCAAGTGATCAACCTTGGAGGAGAAGTTGGGTGTTTTACTTGTGAAGGTCCTTGGGTGTTTGTTGGCCTGCCCAATACTGTTAAGGTGAGCGGTTAGCTGGGTCTACTTTGTCCTTCGTTATTTTTTTCTTTTTCCGGGTTACTTCTTGAATTGGGGAACTGCTGAACTCTAATTCATTGCTTCTCTTGTATTTCTTGTAGGCATATAATATCCAGAATGGTGCTAGCTACAATTTCAATGGACCAGTTGGACAGGTCCATGCTCTGGAAGTTGCTAATGACATGCTTTTTGCTGGAGGCCAGGTAATTTATTATTATAAAGAATTTAATCAATTTAGATGATTCATCCGCCGTAATATTGTCTAGTCCGTTTCTTTGGAATCTCGTTCCTCTGTGAATTAGCAACACAAGTGATATTAAAGTTGATGCTGAGTGTGAGGGTGGATTTTTGGTTCAGACCTGAAATTCTTGTCGTCATCTTCTTTATGTGGGGCCCACCTGAGTCAACATTCATCTGATCATTGACTGCCTCATTTGTTGATCCTTGTGATGAATTGCATTGGTTTTCGATGATTATGCTGAACAAACTTTCCTTCTAAGATGGCACTATCTTGGTGTGGAAAGGAGGTAGTGAGGCTGATCATTTTCAAATGGCTGCGCCTCTCAGGGGTCACACAAAGGGCGTGGTATCATTAACTGTTGGGCGCGACCGGTTGTATTTAGGTTCCATTGACCGGACCATAAGGGTAAGCTGGCTTTTCTTAGATGCCGCGCCCCCTGATTTAATCTAGTTGTGTACTAGGAAGGCATGACTTGGCCGTTGGAGTTTATGTTATCTTTTGCATCACCTCTATCGGTTGCTACATCCTCTCTGGATCTTTCTGCCGCGCCCTGCTGTAATATCGTCTTGACCCCTCACGTCTTTCTTGTTTTCTTCTCCGCAGGTGTGGGACTTGCACACTCTGGAGTGTGTTCAGGAACTTGTTGGACACACTGATGTGGTGATGTCACTTCTTTGCCGAGACCAGTACCTGATATCCTGTTCATTGGATGCGACAATTAAGGTCTGGGGGATTGCCACTGAAGGAGGCAGCTTGGAAGTTGGCTATACACATCATGAGGGCCATGTATGTTGCTTGCTTTTTTTCCTTTTTTTTTTTCACTCGTGTGTATTCAGGTATTTTGTGGTTGATGATGGTACTGTAGGAAAAAGTTTAGATTATATAGGGTGAAATCGGGTATTCTTTTAATGTCCTCATACGTGTGAAGTCCATGATCGCAAAGACACGCCTTATTGCTTTCAGTTTTATTTCTGCAGTTAAAATTAACTATATGAATAATGTGGACTGAAGCTTTGTAATAGAGCCATACTATCAAGTACCTTCCATGTGCTTTTGTCAGTTTCTTACTGTGCTTCTAGTCTCATGGAAGTGATGTAGTATCATTTGTTGATGTTGCGAGTATCATTTTGTCCTACACAGGGTATTCTTGCACTGTTTGGGACGATTGATGCACATGGTGAGCCAGTCCTTCTCTATGCATGCCTTGACAACACCGTTCGGTTGTTCGAGCTCCCATCGTAATTCCAAATAATTTCTCTAATTGGTTTGACATCCCGTCTCTCAGTGAGACTGTTCTCTTCTTTTGCTTGGCTGACTTTGTGCATCGTACACCAGGTTCACTGAAAGGGGCAAGATATTCTCAAGACGAGAAGTTAGGACTCTTCAAACGGCTCTCGGAGGCTTATTCTTCACGGGAGACGCTGCGGGGACACTGACCGTTTGGAACTGGTTGGATCCTCCAAAGAGCCAAAAAGAGCAGCTTCCTCAACCGATGGAGTCATGCCAAGTAGAAGACAGAATCAAGCTATTGACATTGGAGTTCAAATTTCGCAAGGAAGACAATGTCATCTATGCTACGATGCAATTGGGATTGTGATTGAGAGCAAGAAACGGGGACGGCTATACCTACTTACTGTCTGGCCCGCAATACCAGTTTTGAGCTGTCTTTTTAGTATATACATTGATTTTTTTGACAGCAACGGCTAGACTTGTATATGATTCCCGATTAGTAATTGAAATGCCTTTTGCTTGTCGAATGAAAACCTTTCCTTTTTGAGAGAGTTTATAGTGGAATTCTGATTATCTTTTTCTCTGAATGCTTATTTACGTCTTATTCTATGATAAGATGCTGAAGTATGAATTAGTATAGGACTGTGGTCAGATTCCACAGCTGGAAGTGCATAAAGTTCTGCCCCAGGAAACAAGAATTGCCATTCCATAGTGCACACCACTGGGTCCAATTTTTCCTTAACTAGCTCTCCCTCCTCTCTATTGTTCATCCACGTATACTTACAGCCATTGCTTTCTAACTCGGTAAAAGCACAAACATTGAGGGCAGCTCTAAATGGCATCATTCTAGACTGGTTAGCAGGTCGTTTCCCCATCTTTTCCCAAGGATAAAGAATCTCATTAAAATCTCCAGCACATATCCAAGGTAAAGTGTTAGTAGAATATATCTCTCGGAGCTCATCCCACTCAAGTTGACGCTGTTGATAGTTAGTAGGAGCATGAATAAAAGTGATACGTATAGTTTTGCCTCCCTGCCCAATGCTAGCACTCATATCGAATAGGTGTGGTGTGGATCGAAGTACTTGTAAATAAACCAAATCATTCCAAAACACCACTAATCCTCCAGCAAAACCAACTGGGTTTAGAATATGTGAATTTTTGAACTTTAAACAACTCTGAATATGATGAAGCCTTACTTTATAGGGTTCTTGGTTTCCATTAAGAAAAGTACAACGGGCTTTTCTTTGGCTGTCATGGCCTTGAGAGCTTGAACTGTTAGGGGATTGCCCAAATCCTGACAATTCCAGCATATCATCTTCATTTGTCTATTGGTGGCTGTTTGGGGCCAACCACCAAAGCCCAAACTCCTGCTTCATCTACTGTAAATATAGGAGTATCCATAAGATTTGAGTCATCATGGTCCTTTATGATCAAGCCTCTGTTTTTTTGGTAAAACCCAATTTTTGTGTCGATCTGGTATTCTTCATCTTTTTTTGTTACATGTATATCCATAGGCATAGTTTGAATTCCTTTCAATTTTGATTCTACAGGTATGAGTGGTGAATGGAGAGAGGGTTGGTGCACAATAGTTTGTT
This sequence comes from Eucalyptus erythrocorys, assembly GCA_014182555.1. Taxonomy (NCBI): domain Eukaryota; kingdom Viridiplantae; phylum Streptophyta; class Magnoliopsida; order Myrtales; family Myrtaceae; genus Eucalyptus; species Eucalyptus erythrocorys. The sequence continues at coordinate 24,502,259 of CM024601.1, read as the reverse complement.
GATGGTGTTGCTGATCAGGTTCTACTTCTGGTTCACTGGATCTGTTGATTGCACTAGGTCTATTTGCTGCCGTAATAGTAGGTGGTGGGGGCAATAAGAGGACAGTGGGAATTTGTGAAGGCGGAGTTTTAGGTACAGCTTCTTCGGTTTGTTCTGACATGTCTTGTGGGTCATAAAATATGTGCCAATATGGACTGTTTTCCTTGATTTCTGCACGGAGCCACTGACCATATGCCATCTTCTCTCTACCCTCATGGTTTGCCTCATCATATGGGATGTCCCTACAGTACACCGCATAGTGCCCAAGTTTTCCACAGGAGTAGCAAAAGTGCGATAGGCGTTTGTAGCGGAAATCTAGCCAAAGAGGTTTGCCATCTATCCATATCAGCTTCCCCGTTTTAAGAGGTTCTTGTAAATTTACTTCTACCCTTACTCGACCTGCTCTTGACGATACGCCTTCCTTTGAGTCCACCTTTACTTCTATTACCCGACCCATATGCTACACTGCCCTGCTAATCATACGTACAGAACACCATTCTAAAGGTAAGCCAAACACCTATACCCAAAAGGCACAAGTAGAGAAGTTGTAACAATGTAATGGTGTGTTCAGGATCCCTGGTTTGAATATAACTGAATGGCTCGAGAATAGCCAAGGGCCTCCTTTAAGAATTCTCTATTTGTCGGCCTGAGATTGAAATTTTGCGACATATATACCTGTCTCATGCTGTGAAATATCCACTAGTTCAGACCGCCAGGCTCTTTTAAGTGTGCTTTGGAAGGCTTGAAAGTTAATTGAAGGATTGGAAAGGATTTTGCCAATGAGAGTTAACCTGCATTCCTCCAATGTTTTAGGTGAAGGTTCATCATCCCAGTCTTCGGTTATCTGTTCGGTGGTGAGGCGACCCAATCTAGTGTAGAGAGCTGCCAGACGCGAGGAATCGGCATGGTCTTCTGAAGCCATCCAAAGTGGAGAAAAGAGGAAGTAAAAGATACTTGCTAACAACAAGAAAACTAGACAGAGTGCTAAATTACCCAAATCAGCAATTGATGAAGCAAATTAGGCCAAGATGACGAAATACGATGACCGTCGACCCTTGACTAACTACGTTCCCACATTCTCGTAGCAGATAGAGAGCAATCGAAGGCATGCAGAACTAACCAGGGAGAATCGTTGGAAGGATGAAGGGTCCGGCGTGACATCGGAGGCCGATGAAGTGAAAGGCGAAGAGAAAGCGACCAAAATTCAAGCAGATGGGGAAGTGAAGGTGGAAGAAATGGGGGATGAAACCAAGAATTTAGGGTTAGAAAAAGCTACCAGAAGGTAGAAAGGACTCTACATAGCGAGAGAGAGATATCATAAATTCTATGTTGAATTCATCAAAACGTCCTTCCAGAATAAAGTACTGCAATAATACTAGTGAACATATATTGATAATGTACTTTTACATGTATTATTGCGTATGTATTAGTATCATTTGGGGTTATAGCCCATTGAGGATAGAACAAATCAAACAAAAAATTTATAAACTGGACACAAGCGGCTTGAAAGTTTAAACTAAACTATTTGCTGAAACGCGTGTATTAGAAAAAAAAAATTAGAAAACAAGATCTTAATTATAGCTTCTTCTTCACGAATTTTAATTTTTAATTTTTTTCAGTTCAGAGTATGTAGATTTCCTTCGCTCACAAGTTTGTATATTATCAATGTAATATTCTTACTTTGGCTAAACACACGTGTCCAGAAAATTTATTTATCCCATCAATTAAGCATTTTGGTGAATAAATTGACCTTTTATTTAGAAACAATAGAAGTATAATTAATCCTTGATAAAGTAATCTCAAAAAAAAAAATTCTTGAAATCGTTAAAACAAATGTGTATGCAATTTCAAAATAAAAATGAATACATAAAAAATTAAATCATTTTTGCAAACCAGCCTTTGAAAGATCTAGGTAAACGACATTAACTAAAGATAGAGGCTTTTTCTCTCTTTTTGGTGTCAAATTTGAGCTTGATGATCTTGAATAATTATGTTCAACATTTTTTATTGATCTTACTTCTACAGCGGCAAGAGCACCACGTAAGATACCAGTTGTCCGTGTGTTTTACAGTGACAAGTGCCATTCCTTTACCTCCTCATTTTCTATATAACCAATTTACATTTTTTTTTTTTAAAAAAGAAAGAAAGAAAGAAAGATCCATAGTCATTGCTTAATGTCTCTATACCCTTAACCATTTCAATAGAACAATTACCAGTTCTTCTTTATAGGCTAGGAATGAACCAAATCTAGCAAAACATTTTAATATGTATCATCATGGTTATCTTCAAAGGAATGCATGCACGTTAAGTCATTCAAGTGCGTCTTTTATTACCTAGAGACTCCATCTTTGCATATTCTGTTGTACCATGGATTTCAAGCCTCATTGCATGAGGGCATCTTTAAAGGCAGGACATATTAACTTTTTAATGTGTATTATCTTGATCATCTTCAAAGGAATGCCACTGCAATCCCAAATTTAATAGCATGCATTAATAGTAAAGTTGAACTTCTTTTATCATGGTCATATCTATGTCAGTTGCTTTTTTTGTCCTACCATTTGTTAAGCACAAAAGAATCTTTTATATCTGCATCGTCGAATTCACATTGCATCGACGTAGCCATCACTATCTCTAGCGGTATGGGCTATTATTGCATTCATCAATTGAAAAAAAAAAAAAAAAAAAAAAAAAAAAAAAAAAAAGCATTACACGAGACAGTCAAGCTTTCAGTCAAATTGCTAAGGGAAGTCCGACTAAGAAACCACTTTATACACTCCTATTTTTTTTTCTCAAGAAAAATGGCCAATTAAAGTGCCAAATTTGACTTCAAGTTAGCTCGAGGAGTTTGCAAAGTTCAAATGACTAAATAATGCACGAACAAATGAGTGAAGTTGAACATGAACTGCAAATAGGAACGACTGTAATATGGACTCGTTTGGTTCAACTTTGGGGGAATGCCTTTAGCCAAATGCAAATATCTTTAGGGTAAAGGGGTTTTCGGGAATGTTCGGGCATTTGGCAAATTACGCATTGAAAAGTGACTTGTGTAAAAATACCGTTTGGCAAAACTTATTACAAATGGGCTTTTGCTTTTAATTTTTTTCTTTTAAAAATTCTGAAAATCAAATCCGACGGCCGGCGGTGCCGGACGGCCAGATCTGGCCGTCGGACCGCCGGATCTGGCCGTCGGACCGCCGGGTCCGACGGCCGATCCGGTGGCCTAAGGTCGCGTGGACCTCGGGCGGTGTCTCCTGGTTTTGCGTGAACCAGGTGACGCCGCCTAAGGTCGCAAACCAAGCGATGCCGCCTGAGGTTCGCACGACCTTAGGTGGCGACGCACGTGCGTCCCACGTGTGTCGCACGTGCAAGCGTTAGTACTGCGCGCATGCATCGCACACGCCTTGGGCCCGAATCGGCACGTGCATTGCACGTTCCGATGATGCCCGGTCATTCCAGCCGCGCATGGCGGAGGGAAGTCGGCGTCCGGCGAGGTTGCGCAAACCTCAGGCGGCGTCGCCTGGTTCGCACGCCGCCCGAGGTCTGCGTTGCCCGGGTCACGCGTCGCCGCCGAGGCCGCACGAACCTCGGGCGGCGTCGCCTGGGTCGCGTCGCCTGGGTTGTGCGTCACGCCACCCCTAGACGGTGGTCACTAGTGACGCGCGACCCTCAGGCGGCGGCTGCCAGAGAAGCTCGGTGGCCAGGAAGAAGAAGAAGAAGACGATGGGGGAAGAGAGAACGACGGGGAAGAGAGATGAACAATGGCGAAGAGAGATGAACATTAGACGTGGCATTTCCCAAATGCTGAATGCTGAATACTCCCCCTCCCCAGCTTTGAGCATTGAGCATTCAGAATGCTCATACTTGGGCAAAGGAGCTTTCAAAAATATTGTCAAACACCAAAATTTTCCCCCAAGGGGCTTTGGGGGCCCAAAGCCTCTTGAGAATGCTCAACCAAACGGCCCCTATGTATAGAAGGTAAAAAGTTTACAAATACATTTGGGAAAGGTTTCATAGTCAAAGATGAACACTAGAATTGCAAAACCTAATCTGACTTGATTTTCAAATTCGAAGTTCTAATCTAAATCATCTTGTTGCGAATGATCATCCCATCTCCATATCTTTAGTATTAAATTCGGATGCATTGCTGCCATTTAACTCTTGTTGTCTCTTTAAATTGACTAGTAAACAAAGAATGTAAACAAGGTTTGTAGAGGTTTCCCTCTAACAAACCATGACCAGCAGTCTCACCATGACAAGAAATGGAACAACTTTTATTCTCAAACTTAAACGAATAACTATAAGCGTCAAGTTTAGAAACGAAATTAAGTTTCTAGTAATATAACATAAATTGTATCAACTAAATCCAAATTGAAACCACCCTCCAAAACCAAACAGAGAGTGCTAACAGCTTCAACTGGAACCTTCTCTCCATTTCCCATGATAATGTTACAGTCCCCTTTATTTAGATTCTTCCTTGAAAGAAATCCCCGCAATGAATTAGTTATGTGTTAAGTCGTACCATTATCAATCCATCATGTATTTGAAGGAGCATCAACAATATAGGACTCATAACAAGCATGACTTAATAAAGTATTGCATTTCTTCTCCAACCATTGTCGAAATTTTGAGTATTCTTTCCTCACATGTCCTTTAGTTCTACAAAAATAACATTTAGGACCACCCGATCCTTTCCAACCAGAAGGACCTGCCTTGTCAAATCTCAACCTTCTGTTGAGATCTAAGATATGGATTCTATATGTCTAATTGGATGTCAAAAATATACTGTCCATAATAATTCTACTAAATTGGCCATATATCAAATATTACATAATAGACCAAATAAGCCACATTAATGTGTTGTTCCTCGTCAAGTCCAACAAAAAATAGTTGTGGAATATGATGTCCTAATTTTGATTGTGCTTAGAAAAATAGCTGGTGCTAATCCTTTTTATTCGGCTTTGAATGACAGGTTGGCAACAAATGTGTCTCTCCAAATTGTATAGGAGATGCACACTCTGGTCAATTTTTAAGTCACCCCCATTCTTCAGTTACCCTCCTTATTTCACATAATCACTTGAACTCCTTACATCGCCTCCTCTGATGACACAGTTTATGTTGCATAATTTATTCTAATAATTGTTAGGACGCACTTCTTACTAAATAAGCATAAATAACCTAATATGCAAGAAAGTTTCATTATTTTGTTTGGTTAAGGAGCTACCTGTTTGTGTTGGCCAACTGCCTGGCTCTATTCAGATCAACATCAAGACAACATTTTTTAGCTCACGTCATGATCTCTAAAATATCTTACACGTGCCTATCAAGTAAGATTCTAGGATCAAGGTCGGATATGCTTCGGTATGACTAGTGGTTGCATGCCGAAATTAGTTTCGTTTGAACGGTCATCTTTAATTGAAAGGGGAAATGTGCACTATTATCAGTCTATTTTTCTATTTGGCATGTGAATGCGTAAACCATATGAAATAGAAATGTCTCATTTTGGCGACCATCCTAGGGTTGTGTTCCCCTTTGCTTTGCCAAGAGCCTAGCGGTGGCGAAAGGTACTTGAATAGCAAGTGTCGTCTTGCATAAAGTAGTATGAAGTGCAATTATGCGTCTCGGTGTTTAAACATCTTTTATCTGAGTTTGGGATACCTGGAGTGCCATAACTTGGCACGGGAGGACACTTAAGTGCCATAACTTCAAAATGGTACACTTAAGTGCCACTCCGGCGAAAATCCGGCCAAACGGCTGACGTCGCAATTTTCCGGCGATGGAGGTATAAAACAGCGTCGTTTTGCACGATGACGTGGCGAAAAAATGCAAAAACGACGCCGTTTCGTGTCTAACGTGTAAAAATAATAAAAAATTAATTAAATTAAAACTTAATTTTAATTAAAATATTCTAAAGATTAAAAAAAAAAAAAGGGCGAAGGGGGCGAGCGGTTGAGGGCCGAGCTCTCGCCGCTGCCGCCTCCCCGCCGTCACCGGAAGGGCCGGCGACGGAGGGGGAGGGCAGCCGGGGGTCGCCGGCCCCGGCCGACCGGCAGCGAGGGCCGCGAGCCCTCGCCGGATCGCGGCGAGGCCCGCGAGCCTCGCCCGGATCCGGGGCAAGGGTCGCGGCCCTCGCCCGGATCCGGCGAGCGCCGCAGCCCTCACCGCCTCCCCCGCCGTCGCCGGCCCTTCCCGGCGACGGTGGGGAGGCGGCAGCGGCGAGGGCTCAGGCCTCAGCCGCCCGCCGCCTTTGGCCTCCTCATTTTTTTTAAATTTTTTAATTTTTAGAATATTTTAATTAAAATTAAGTTTTAATTTAATTAAATTAATTTTTTTATTATGCAGACGACGTCGTTTCGGTGAATTAGAGCTGTCTCAGCTCTCCGGCGAGCCATGCAAGCAATAAAAAATAATAAAATAGTGCCACGTAGGATTTTCGACAAGGGTTGCCGGAGGTGGCACTTAAGTGTCCCACTAAAAAAAAAGTGGCACTTAAGTGTACCATTTTGAAGTTATGGCACTTAAGTATCCTCTCGTGTCAAGTTATGGCACTCTAGGTGTTCTTTCCTCTCTTTTATCTTCTTGTGAACAGGTTATGAATGAACGCTTATAATGAATAATAGCGTCCATTTGGCCCTCTTTCTGAATACTACTGGGTCTCACGTCACTTCTGAACAAGTCACTGGTTGATCATGATTGTCTTTTGTTCATCTACCCATTTTTTTGGACGCTATTGGATCTTACATCACTCTTGAACAATTCAATTTCCTTGTGCCATATATAGTTTGCGCATGTATGACTCTTATGTCACTCTTGAACAATTCAATTTCCTTGTCCCATTTATAGTTTGCGCATGTATGATGTGAATCTACCATTTCTTTCCACTGGGTAAATTTCCTTGTGCCATATAGTCTTTTTTAGCTATTGCATTGGTTTGCACCCTTCCCCAGTTCCTCTCCGATCATAGCAAAAGCGAGGTTCCCCAGTTTCAACACTGCCTCGGTTTCTGAAGGTGGAACTACTTTATAAATTCTTTCTTTTCCGTCTTCGATTATGTTCGGTTTAATGCTATATATTGATTAAGTGAAGTCATATCCCATGGTAGACCATTAATTGCCTTCCTCATCTAGGAGGAAGTGCAGAATGGGTGGACAAAGGACCTTGTGCATGTTAAAAGAAAATTCCAAGACTCGCACATTAGGTAAACGCTGTCTTGGTGGGGAGCAGTATCATTCAATCTCAAAGTGAATCGTGGTTTGGTAACGCATCAGAATTGGCATAATAACTCTTTCACGCAAGTTAAGTGGAATTTCTTTTTTTTTCTACTAGATCTTCAAGGCCTAGATCTCACATCATCCTCATGCGAGCTTTGAAATTACTAGAACACGGGTTCGCTACGGATTTTTAAGGCGTTGAATTCTCGAGTTAATGATGATGAATGCGTGCTTTTCATTTGAACTTCTAGCATCTAAAACGGCTCATGTAGTGTTCCTGGATGCTTTTATTCAATCATTCTACAGGCTTTTGAGCAAGAAAAACATTATAGAATCTCCCTCCTACCCGTGGACTAAATTTAGAATATATAAGGCAATAGGAGACGAGTGCCAAGGAAACTATGGAAGTGGTACCTCGATACCCGTCTCTTCCTTGGATCTGAAAAATGACAATTTGAACTTCCAATGACTCATAAATATGCAACATAGATGCATCAAATGGTTTTGCAAAATAGGTCGTGGAACGACGGCTTCATGACCTTAGTTTGCAATGCGGTCAATGAATAATTTGTGAGTGATAGATAGACATTGATGTTGGCTCGGAAGACCGGTCATAATAAATGTGGGCTCAACAATATTGAAGGGTTTTTCAGTAGACGAGTGTGTCAAAACAAGTTAAATCACAAAATAACAAATTTTATTTATAACGGATACCTTTACATAGAAAACTAAGTTAAACTATTTCACCAAATCAATAATCTCTCATTATGGTTAGTAACTCTTGGTCTCATTCAAAAGTTGCTTCAACTTTCAAATTTCACCACCCAAATTCCATGGAGATGCAAATATAATTAACACAATCAGACCGATTGACAATGTAACAATATCCCAATCCAAAAGTAAGTCAAGGCAAGGAAAAAAAAACAAAGAAAGATGTTGGATCACCTTGTGTGGGATTGAGAAATCAGGGAAAAATATCTCTTGAAGCCCCACTCATTCATTTTGTTCTTTAATCAAATGATGGAGAAAAATTACGGAATTGGATCTGTGGAACTCGGTTTACCCATCTTTTCGAAAATGGACGCAACGCATGACTTGAAGGTCTGTAATTCTCAACGTGAGAAAGTTGGTTTCACAAAAAATCAATAATTTCAAGGAAAAATTTCTCCAACTTTAATCTTTACGTTGTTTAGAATTTTGAGTTAATGGGAAATATTTAATTATCAAACAAAATGCTTGGCATAGGTTTTATCGATAGTGAAAATAATTTTCATAAACTTATGTTTCTAAGCGGTGAGAACAATCGAAATTAGGAATGCCTTTTAGGATTGTTGATTTTCCGCAATTCCTATTATTTTACGAAAAACGAACACTAATCATAATTATCTTTCAAGGAAGTTTCCTATGTTGAGTTCAATTTTTTTTTTTTTAATAGAAGGATCTATTATTTATTCATTTTCCTTAATGATCTAAATGTCAAAAAAATAAAACAATCGGACCATTTATACTTTCAAACTCTACTCTAAAATCTATCGGTCTCACTACTCTACAACAAAAAGAGTCAAAAAAATGATTAATTTAATTCATCCGTATTTATATTGATTTTGGTATCTTATTGAGAGGTTTGCTTAAAGCTGGATATTTCTCATCATCATGCAATTTCGCTTTTTCCGAAAAATGAATAACTTAAAAAAATTCTTGACTTTAATATTTATGTAAATATTTCGATTGTGAACAAAAAAAAAAAATTGTTCAGGATAGATTTTATTGAGGGAAAATCCCAAATAAGGATTTAAAGTGCCTTCATTTTTTCAAAAGAGGACCTGAAGTGAAGTCTGTCTCAAATAAGGACCCAAAGTGGTCATTTAGTCTCAAAAAAGGACCTCACTCGCCGACCTATGAATCCAATTCATATTCCGATGGCTTGACCAAGGGTATTTTTGTCCATTTATTTTAAAAAATTTCGGTTGTCTTTTTTTTTTTTTTTTTTCCTTTTTGGGTCAATGGTTGCACTGTTCATCATCTTCTTCATCCCATGTTCGTCTTCTTTTCAAGACCATCGAACTTGGGAAGGACTGGCAAGCGTCGGCCGTTAGTGAGGGCCGATGAGGGCTGGACACCCATCGTTAGCAGTGGGCGTGAGCCGCCAAGCTCTCGCCAAATCTGGCGAAGGTGGCCTTGGCAGCGACAGGGACCAACGCGTAGTTCTCAATTCCGCTAAGCAATGGGGCACCAACAACACGCACCAGCTTCACATTCAAAACAGTACTGCTCAAATTCTTCACGTTGTAATGCCAATCGAAAGCTACGAATCGCTCGAACTCCTTATAGATATTGATCCCGGTCGCGTTCGCTCCATTCACCAGGACATCAAACATCCTCTGGCCCACCTTGTTCACTGGTGGATCGATATCCGCGAAGTGGAACCACAGCAGGTAATCCAGCTTGGCGTCCACCTCCAATTCATACTCTAGGGCCCCGTTTGACCGGCTGTCACCGCGGTCTGGTACAATTTCATGGGGAAATAATTGGGATGTTGATTGGTCCCCATGATGCTGCTTGCGGTCGAGATGGCGTCGATGATTTTACGCGTGGCGACAGTCCGAGCATTGTAATCCGACTGCTGGGACTAGCTGAAGTAGTCGACGTCGTCACTGAAACCCGACCCCCACTGACCGGCGCCATAGTCCAGTCTCCTATAGTTAACCAGGATGAAATCGCTGCCCACGCAGATAAGACTGTGGATCGACCTAGACAAGCGACAAGGATCCAACCATGGGGGAGTCGATGGAAATGCTGCAGAAGCAGACATCGGCCTCACCATCGCGAATGAAGGCGAAGAGGTCGGAGTAGGCGTCGACGGCACCGGCGAGGTTAGGGGAGGGCTAGGGGGAGCGCTAGCTGAAGACGAGGGTGCCCTCGACGAAGGCGTCAAAGCTCAGGGGGTGGGACTTGCCGTCGTAGTTGTCGTAAACGGTGAAGGTGCTGAGGTAGAAATGGCTGGAGGGGAGGTTGAGGAGGACGTAGCAGTTCTTCTTGCCAAAGGAGAGGGGGAAGTAGCGGAGCGTCTTCTCCTGGGGCTGGTGGAAGTGGAGGGGCTCCGAGACGACGGCGGCAACGCCGCTGGTGAAGTAGCAGTCAGGGAGCCACATGGTGTTGAAGGAGTTGACAGCGGGGGCGTGGCTGCCGCAGTCGAAGTGCTATGAGACGTTGCCGTATGGATGCGAAGCGGAAGCAGCGAGGAGAGGGAGGAGGAGGAGGAAGAAGAGAGAGAACATACTGGCTCCCTCTTCGCTGCTTCCTTTCTCTCTCTAACTCTCTCTCCTTCTCTCTCTATGACTGGCTTTGCTTGGGGATTGCAAGAGAGATGAACAGTGCAACCACTCACCCAAAAAATAATAAATAAGACAACCGAAATTTTTTAAAAGAAATGGACAAAAATACCCTTGATCAAGCCATCGGAATATGAATTGAAAATGCATCTGTTCACCGGCCAACGAGTGAGGTCCTTCTTTGAAACTAAATGACCACTTTAGATCCTTATTTGAGATAGACTTCACTCCAAGTCCTCTTTTGAGAAAAACAAAGCACTTTGGGTCCTTATTTGGGATTTTCCCTTTTATTGATGGTGAAAATAATTTGTTATTTAACTTTTTTTTTTTGTCAGTCCTACTCTATACCTAATTTGTTATTTAACTTAGCAAAGCATTTTCTGAATCGTTATTAAAAGGGAAAAATCCACCAAAAACCCTCAACTTTGCTAGTTGTGACAAATTTACCCCGAACTTTCTTTTGTGACACCAAAAATCCCAAACTTTAGCCCGCGTGACACATCTACCCTCGTTAGGGTTCCGTCGAAATACACCGTTAAAAATCCTATCGGCCGCCGACGTGGACGACGGAATAAAAACGGCGCTCATGTGGCACCCGTTTAAGAAATAAAACGGCGTCGTTCATTTTACGTGTAATGTGCGCCCCTCTCTGTAACGTGTGCCCCTCTCTCTCAAAAAGCTAAAGGAATAAAAAAGTGATCGTGTGCCCCTCTCTCTCGAAGCTTTTCGTTGAAAACTCCATCATCGGTGTTCGAGAGTTCTCGAAGCTCGACTCTCTTACATCTCCATGAATGAGCCCTTTACCTATGCTCGTATCTCTCTCACTTGCGATGCTTGAAACTTCCATTGCTCCACTTTGTCCCCCCTCTTCCTCTCTCGTTGAATTGAAGATCACGTGTGCCCAAAATTCTAGGGTTTATTCGTGCTATCTCTCTCTGGAAAATTTCATTTGCCATCTCGATTCGTTTCTCCACGTTCTCTGGTGGTCGATGTTCCCTCTCCATCTCTCTGAAGCTTCGTTCATTGGTCGGCTCATGGCTCCAGAGACTCGCTCGATTTGGGACTCGCTCGAAGAACCTTGATTTTAACTCGGTAATTCTCTAAATTTGAGTAATCATAGCTTGTGGTTTTTTTCATACCTCGTTTGTCTAATAAATTTGACGGGAAAAATGATTAAAAAAAAAAAAAAAGAGTTGAAGAGCACGTGTGCCCCAAATTCTAGGGTTTATTCATGCTATCTCTCTCTAGAAAATTTCATTTGCTATCTTGATTCATTTCTCCATGTTCTCTCGATGGTCGATGTTCCCTCTCCATCTCTCTGAAGCTTCGTTAATTGGTCGGCTCATCTCTCCATACGAGACTCGCTCGATTTGGGACTCGCTCGAAGAACCTGATTTTAGCTCGGTAATTCTCGAATTCGAGTAATCATAGCTTTTAGAGTGCTTGTAGTTTTTTTCATACCTTGTTTGGCTCATAAAGGAGTTTTTCCTTCCCATTGAGCTGCTGCCTAATTGCACATACTTTCTCTCCAAAGTTGCTGAATGCATGAGCAATCGGCGCTTATTAATGGATTATTTCTCATGAATAAGCGGCGTTTATTAGTGTTTGCTTTTACTGAGCAAGAAGTTCCCTTGAAGAATGAAAGAACCTTCTAATCTATTAAAATATCTAAAATTAACAAATTGCAATTAACTTTTCGTAGAGCTTGTGAAACATTGATAATTGTCTTCCTGCAATTGCTGAATGTATTAACAAATGACGTCTACCGATGTATTGCTTTTCTAGCTTTTGGGAGGACTTGCCATATGATTTTCTAAAATATGTTTTCTCTTGCAAAGTATGGGAAGCGCTCTCGAGCATGGGAAGGAAGTTTTTGCTGGTTCTCTTTTAATCTCTCGATCCTCTTGCGAGATTCCTCCTAGGGGAAGGACACGGCAAGCGAGATAGGAAAGTGCGGTGCTATGAACCTGCTACTATGAAATATCTGGGATATTTCCCAGCACTCACGACAGCTGAGGTTGGTGCCTGTTAACGCAATCTTTCGGATTCGTACATGGCAAAAAGTGCAAAAGTTTTGTCTTGTGGCTATGGCTTTAGTTTTCTCATCGATACCTCGTTGTAGTTTTTGTTCTACTAAATTTTGAGAATCATACTCCCCGTTAGCCTCGTTTGACACCTTTATGTAAATGCTTTGGTTTTGTCGTCTCTCCTTGAGCAGAGGAGGCCTTTATCCTTCTTTTAATTTGTTTATGAAAGAATTAAACTAAGACCGATGGTATTGGTGCTGCAATTAATAATCCTTAACCTGTTAAATTCAAGTGATATCATAGCTTCTACAGGCCTTTCCATTTGCTGCTATGGCGGGAAGTAAGTGATTGGCTCATCTCTCCAAGATATATTTCTGTTAAGTGAACATATGTGGATTATGTACTCCTACTTTTGGAGTAATCTATCATCCACTATTGCCAATTTTTCAGTCAGGCAGTCTAACTGATGAATTATCAGAAAACTTTGTGATATGTTAGCTTTTTCTATGTCCGCATGCCATGCTTTGTAACAGATATGCTCACATACTCATCGTCCCGATATTACATTTTCAATCGTTGTGTATATATATTCCCTGTGTGGAGGAGCGCGTTGCCCAAGCAAGGAAGGCGCAGAAAATATGGGCAAAAAGTAGCTTTAAGCAAAGACGTGTTGGGTCGAAGAGCTGAAGAGCTTGTGGTAAATTGAAGAGTTGTTTGCCTTTGATAATGTCGTCGTGTTGGGTCTTAAGCATGTTTGCTTACAAAAACTAAAACGTCAAGTTCATATTTCTTTTGAACATGATGTACTTGTTAAAGCGTGTAACCTTATCTTTGCAGGGAAATGTAGGAGTTTTTTCGACTTTAGTCTCTTGCATACAAAGAGATGAAGCGTCGTATAGGGGGAATGACGAATAGAGTTGATATTGAAATAGTGGATGACTTTGAGGCTGAGATTTGGGGTGGAACAGGGGGTGCTAGCCGGGTGGAGATAATGAGGCTAGAGTTGAATTAAGCGATAAAGTTGGAACCGATTGGTGTTTACGCCCGAGGCGAGGCTTGATTATGTTTGTGCTAGCCAAAGTGGAGATAGTGAGAGTGATGATGGCTTTTATTTTGAGAGTGATGATAGTGAGAGTGATGATACCGAGATTGATTTATTAAGCTGGATGTGTGATGAACACATTATATCTAGAGATGAGGAAGGGATACATGAGGTGGGGATGGTGAGGGAGGTGACATTTGCTATTGATGATAGACAAGAAGACATGAATGAGGATGAAAATGATGAGGACATTGAAGGGCATGAAAATCTCAGTCCTCTTGACTCTAGAGATGAGGAAGTATGTGACCAAATGAGACCTTTGACAATTAGATATGACCCTAGCTGCAATCATAGAGAATTGCAATTTCAAGTAGGCATGAGATTTGAGTCTCATACTCAATTTAAGAGGGCAAAGTGCAGAAATATGCAATCACAAATGGTTACAATATTAGTTGGAAGAAATATGGAGTTGGGTCTCGATTGGTTTAGAGGGCAGGATTGAATGGTGAGGATAATCCCCATGGCTTCCTCGATTCGGCCTTCCCTCTCCTCCTTCCGCCTCTCCGCCACTTCCCGGTTGGGCCCCTCCCCCTCCCCTCGCCACGCCCCCTCTCGGAGGCTCGCTTTCTCTCACCTCGGCAGCGGTACGTTCTGTCTCTGGCTCTGTTCTTTTTTTTTTTTTTTCTCTTTTTTTAGCCCTATTCCTATTTGGGTCCGGGTCTTTTGCCTGCGATGTCCGATTGGTTTTTATAGCTTTCCGGGCGATTGGGCGGTCCGCCTAGGCTTATGTGATTGTGGGTATGGGTTAGATTCCTTGTGTAATCCTCTCGGCGGGTGTGTGTTTGATAAATACTCGGTTTTGCTGGCTAAAAAACGTGGGTTTTGACTCGCGGTCCGAATGAGTGTTCTCTTGTGTAGTGGCAGAACTAAAGTGATTTATTTAACAGCTTTGGCACATCTCCCCGCTTTCGAAACTAATGAAAATGGTCGTAGTAGTGTGGTTTTAGTTCCACTATGATAATCCTCAATTTTATCAAGATCGTGACATCTTTGAAGTTAAATGACCATATCAGTTCAAAGAACAAATACATGGTTCTGATCTTTTGTAGATTCGTTGCCAACTTATAAAGCATGTGCTGCAGATAATCTGATTGATTGCAATTCTCATAGATCCTCAGGTAGATCAATGATCCACAATCACATCTATTCGACACGACACATCTATTCGAATGGCTATGTTGAAGTTGCTTAAGCCAAACCCTGAGTTGGCTGATCTCATATGCAGTAAATGCTCCCGGTTGAGTAATTGGTATGGAGTAATACCAGAGCTTTTTCCTAACGCCAAGTATATTTATGGGATCATGACTGGGTCAATGGAGCCGTATGTAAAGAAACTGAGGCACTATGCCGGGGATCTGCCTTTATTAAGTGCAGATTATGGATCGTCTGAAGGATGGATTGGAGCTAATGTAAATCCTAAGTTGCCGCCGGAGTTGGCCTCTTTTGCTGTTCTTCCTAATATTGGCTACTTTGAATTTATCCCTCTCAGGGCGATGACTGATATCTCAGGGAAAGACAATGAATCATCAACTTTGCTTTGTGTCGATCCAAAGCCAGTGGGTCTCACCGAAGTCAAGGTTGGTGAGGAGTATGAAATTATGTCTAAATGAGGACAAGTTCTCTTCATTGTCATATCTTGCAGTATCACACGCGCGTGGCTGAAATTTCGACTTCTGGACCACGCATGAGGTGTTCCACCATATTTCTTGTCGGCTGTTTAACTATTAAAAAAAGTGCAAAACCTTTTTCTGTTTCGAGAGGGAAACAAATGCTAACCCGTTGAGTGTTCCGGTGTATGGAGGAAGATCTTTATGGCCAACTTAGGGTGGTTAAAACCCGTGTGCTAATAGGAGTGAAACATACCATTTGTTCTTGTGCTTAATTAGACGGAACCAGCAACCATGATCTATAAACTTTAGCTCTTTTGATTAGTGGAATAAGAATATGAAATTCGAACATTGAGGTCAGCCTTATTTCTTTATCTGAAGCCATTGAGACGAATTGGTGCCATATCTAAGTGGTCCATTGTATACTGTTACAAGATGGACGGCCTGTCCTTGTAGAGGATCCACGTGTATTCGTCGCATGTTTGGTGTGTTCTGTGGGATTCTCGTGGCACCACCTCGGACATTCCTAGGTCCTTTTACTGTTTCTATCCCAAAGTTTATTTCAGAAGAGAAAATCCAATGGTCCTTCCAATTCATGTGTCAATATCGGCACTATTCGTGGGTGTTCTTTTAATTGGTGGCTTGGGGGTTGTCTCGTTTCTCCGTGCTTGGCCGGCTCATCTTGTTTTATATGTCACAAACAAAGCCCCGCACCTATCTTAGCTTTTGTTTTTATTGCAAGTCCATTTTCATTCATTGATATTAGGAATTAAAAAAAAAAAAAAATCCTTTTAGGTTGGATTTCGATGTTTAGTGAAATGTTTCCCTCGTGCGGAGACTTCTTGAACCTTACATTATCTTTGCTTTGCGATTGTTCACTGGACGATAGGTCACCTGTAAGTGGTGACTTGAGTGGAAGACTCTTTTCCGGTGCAAAGAGAAGAGCATATGCCGGCTTCCATTAAGGACGGACGAGACTTTTGCAGCACTTAGATAAGAGTCAGTGGACTAGTTTGCCTTGAATATCCCTAGATTCCTTACTTTGTTGATGTTTCATCTGCAAGTGGTTTCCATATAGATCAATTTTCTTTTCTTTTCTGCTGGGGGTGCGATTAGGGAGGGGAGGGAGGAGCGCAGTTGTTGAGGTTCCTTAACCCGATTTATTAAAACTTGCGGATGGATCAAACTCATGGGAACAAAAAAGTTATAGATAGGAACTTCCTATTACAATTGTTTTATGGCCATTAAATAAAGAAACGTCTCTCTTTCTTCCTACTATTCTTCCCTTTTAGTTCGCCGATGAGGTTGCTTGAATACATCCTTGTCATTTTTTTCCGCTTCTCGGGCTTGAAACCGCAGAAACCAGCCGCATTTCGAGCTGGTTGACTCTACATTATCGAATTCCATGAAGTAGAGGCAAAACGCATGATTGCCATAGCACTTTTGTGCACTCAAGCATCACAGCGCCGAGACCACCAATGTCCCGTGTGGTGGCAATGCTCTCCGAAGATATTGAAGTGCCGACCGTGTCCATGAGGCCGGGCTACTTGATCGATTGGAGATTCAATGATATTACTAGCTTCTTGATCAAGTTGGCCCCGAAGATTGTAACATCTTGAATATTCTTTTTGTTATGTGCAAAATCTTCTTTAGCACACTAATGTACAATTGATTTTCATTTTTATTGTCATGACCCGATTGAACTTTGAACTTTGAAACTCATCCATATAATTAAGATTGCTCAAACTAAGTGACTCTCTTGTAGTTGCTACATATCATTCTTGTCATATCTCAACGTTTCTCCTATTATGGCATCAGGTAGTTTCTTGGCTTTAGTCTCCTGCACAAAAAGATAATGACGCTAAAGCAAGTCCCTTGCTCTACATATTCTCATTTCCTTCACACACTTTATCGTTAATCCTGAAGAGAAGTGAAAGTGATAGAAGAAATGAGGGAAAGTGGAAGTCTCAACTGGAAAGCAAAATAAATAATCTAATCACGTAAGCATATCCACGATTGTATAGTGATTCATAATTAGTGTTTAGATTGGATTACAACAAAAAATGAACTCTTGCAGTTCAACCAAAAGGAATTTGGATTACGGTCAAAAGGCTTGCACTCTTTGTTTTCATTTACAACCAAACAAGCACAAGCAGCCGAGATTCTATGTTAGTGTTGAATTCGGATTACAACAAAAAGGAACAAGCAACAACTTCTTGGCTATGAACAATTGGATGGAATTCACATCAACTTCAACGTGTTGCATTACTTATAGATTCTTGAGTTCCACATGGTCCAAAAGCCTCTGTTGAGACATGGTCGATCTGACTTGCAGATTCTTGTGTTCTTGAATCTCCTTGTTTGGTAGATGTCCTTTTCACTGTGGTTGGTCCTGGATGTTTTCTTGGTCTCCCCCTTTTACCCTGCATAGAAAAGCATGAGTAAGTTACAATAAGTATTGTCATGAGACCATATTAGTATCGAAGGCTTGATTTGTGACCATATAAGTTTTCTTGGTCTTCCTTTTTTTCTCTTACCGGAGGTTTGATTTTTGTTGTTGCTAGAGGCTTCGGACATGTTCTCTTGTTGTGTCCCAAGTCTTGACAATTTGAGCATGAGATGATTGCCCCGACTTTTGCCAATTTTTTCGAATTAGTATGTGGATTAACCATGGCCTTCCCTTTCTTGTCCTTTTCTCGACATTCTCACCTTGCTTATTGCATTGTTTCTTGGGTCTCCCGAAGCTTTCGAATGGCGGAGGCAATATTGGCTCTTCGGTAGATAGTGGCCACATTTTCTTCCCATTCAATGTCGGTAATGGAAATTGGTAGCATCTTTCGTAAGCATCCTTTTTGAAACAATCATCAACATACCGATTAATCTCGTACTTCATATAATTAATGCATGAGATAGCATGGCTACAAGGTATTCCCGAGATATCCCATTGCCTACAAGCACATGTCCTCCCCTCAAGTCTACTTCAAACCGATCATCATTGACTTCAACTTCAAATTTTTCCCCAATGCATGGTTTGGTAACACAATACCTAGTCTTCATCTTTGCTTCCTCGACCTTTGCCCTAATTCGTGGACATAATTCATCTTGGGAACCCATCATCAATTGGCTTTTCTCATACATTCTCACCATCAAAGCTGTTCTTATTGCCTCTAACATATCAACAATTGGCATCTCTCTTTGCTTGCAAATGTAGGCATTGAAAGTTTCACTCAAATTGTTCTCAATGGCATCACATTTTCGCCCAGCCTTTATGAATGCCCTGCAGAAATGCTCTGGACCTTGCCTCATGAAATCTTCATAGGCATCAACAGACTCCCTCTTCATTCCTTCAATTGCTATATTGAATTCAACCTCGTATGTGGCATATGCAGCTCTCCAAAAGTAATTTGAAATGTTTCTCCCTTGTACAATTTTTTCCAGTTTGCATAAATGTGCCTTGAACAATTCCTATGTTCTCGCACAAGGAGCCAATGAAGAAACTGCATTGATAAGACCCCGCAAAAGATAATTGAAATGCATTAATAAAGCCTTGCAAGACATAATTCAATGACTATTATAAAGGAATTAATGAAATTCGAGGCTCCTACCTTTTGTTGATCACTTATGAATGTCCAATCATCACCTCTACCTACTTGGAGGTCTCAAATAGAAACTTGAGGAACCAAGTCCAACTGTCTTGTGTTTCCGCTTCGACAACAGCCCATGCGACGGAAACATATGATTATTTCCATCTCTTCCAATAGCACAAAGTAGCATTTGCTTTACTACGGTTTTAATAAAACAACCATCTAGTCCAATTACTTTCCTACAACCTTCTAGACAACCTTTTTCAGCCCTTGAAGCCCACATAAAATCTCTTGAACATGTTTTGTGGCTGTCTAAGTAAAAGATGAAATGTCTTTGTTCTTCTTTGGATTGCTCCAATTGAGCTTTATAAGATGCCAATAACTTATATTGCTCAACAAATGAACCCCGAATAGTCTTAAGAGCTCTATTAATTGCTCTATAACAGGTTCTTCTCGTTGAGCATGAGTCCCCACATCTCCATTGCATCCGCCTGCAATTGTGCTGCGGTATATTTCAAATTAGCTCGATCTTAGGCAAGAACTCTTCAGCAAGCCATATGTAAGATGCACTTCTATTTCTCATGCTTCTAGGGCAAGTATGTTGTTCTCCAATAGTCTTGACAACAAATGTTTTCTCTTTATTGAGCCAACTACCATAAAGGGACCATTTACATCCGGTCACACACTTCGCATGCATCTTTTTAAATTCACTTTTCTTCCAACTAATATTGTAACCATTTGTGATTGCATATTTCTGCACTGCCCTCTTAAATTGAGTATGAGACTCAAATCTCATGCCTACTTGAAATTGCAATTCTCTATGATTGCAGCTAGGGTCATATCTAATTGTCAAAGGTCTCATTTGGTCACATACTTCCTCATCTCTAGAGTCAAGAGGACTGAGATTTTCATGCCCTTCAATGTCCTCATCATTTTCATCCTCATTCATGTCTTCTTGTCTATCATCAATAGCAAATGTCACCTCCCTCACCATCCCCACCTCATGTATCCCTTCCTCATCTCTAGATATAATGTGTTCATCACACATCCAGCTTAATAAATCAATCTCAAAAGTATCATCACTCTCACTATCATCACTCTCAAAATAAAAGCCATCATCACTCTCACTATCTCCACTCGGCTAGCACAAACATAATCAAGCCTCGCCTCGGGCGTAAACACCAATTCGGTTCCAACTTTATCGCTTAATTCAACTCTAGCCTCATTATCTCCACCCCGGCTAGCACCCCTGTTCCACCCCAAATCTCAGCCTCAAAGTCATCCACTATTTCAATATCAACTCTATTCGTCATTCCCCCTATACGACGCTTCATCTCTTTGTATGCAAGAGACTAAAGTCGAAAACTCCTACATTTCCCCGCAAAGATAAGGTTACTCGCTTTAACAAGTACATCATGTTCAAAAGAAATATGAACTTGACGTTTTAGTTTTTGTAAGCAAACATGCTTAAGACCCAACACGACGACATTATCAAAGGCAAACAACTCTTCAATTTACCACAAGCTCTTCAGCTCTTCGACCCAACACGTCTTTGCTTAAAGCTTTTTTTGCCCATATTTTCTGCGCCTTCCTTGCTTGGGCAACGCGCTCCTCCACACTGGGAATATATATACACAACAGTTGAAAATGTAATATCGGGACGAGATGAGTATGTGAGCATATATCGTTACAAAGCATGGCATGCGGACATAGAAAAAGCTAACATATCACAAAGTTTTCTGATAATTCATCAGTTAGACTGCCTGACTGAAAAATTGGCAACAGTGGATGATAGATTACTCCAAAAGTAGGAGTACATAATCCACATATGTTCACTTAACAGAAATATATCTTGGAGAGATGAGCCAATCACTTACTTCCCGCCATAGCAGCAAATGGAAAGGCCTGTAGAAGCTATGATATCACTTGAATTTAACGGGTTAAGGATTATTAATTGCAGCACCAATACCATCGGTCTTAGTTTAATTCTTTCATAAACAAATTAAAAGAAGGATAAAGGCCTCCTCTCGCTCAAGGAGAGACGACAAAACCAAAGCATTTACATAAAGGTGTCAAACAGCTAACAGGGAGTATGATTCGTCAAAATTTAGTAGAACAAAAACTACAACGAGGTATCGATGAGAAAACTAAAGCCATAGCCACAAGACAAAACTTTTGCACTGCCATGTACGAATCCGAAAGATTGCGTTAACAGGCACCAACCTCACTGTCGTGAGTGCTGGGAAATATCCCGAGATATTTCATAGTAGCGGAGTTCATAGCACCGCACTTTCCTATCTCGCTTTTTTGTGTCCTTCCCCTAGGAGGAATGCAAGAGGATCGAGATTAAAAGAGAACCAGCAAAAACTTCCTTCCCATGCTCGAGAGCGCTTCCCATACTTTGCAAGAGAAAACATATTTTAGAAAATCATATGGCAAGTCCTCCCAAAAGCTAGAAAAGCAATACATCGGTAGACGTCATTTGTTAATACATTCAGCAATTGCGGGAAGACAATTATCAATGTTTCACAAGCTCTACGAAAAGTTAATTGCAATTTGTTAATTTTAGATATTTTAATAGATTAGAAGGTTCTTTCATTCTTCAAGGGAACTTCTTGCTCAAGAAAAGCAAACACTAATAAACGCCGTTATTCATGAGAAATAATCCATTAATAAGCGCCGTTGCTCATGCATTCAGCATTCTTTGGAGAGAAAGTATGTGCAATTAGGCAGCAGCTCAATGGGAAGGAAAAACTCCTTTATGAGCCAAACAAGGTATGAAAAAAACTACAAGCACTCTAAAAGCTATGATTACTCGATTCGTAGAATTACCGAGCTAAAATCGGGTTCTTCGAGCGAGTCCCAAATCGAGCGAGTCTCGTATGGAGAGATGAGCCGACCAATTAACGAAGCTTCGAGAGAGATGGAGAGGGAACATCGACCATCGAGAACATGGAGAAATGAATCAAGATGGCAAATGAAATTTTCTAGAGAGAGATAGCATGAATAAACCCTAGAATTTGGGGCACACGTGCTCTTCAACTCTTTTTTTTTTTTTTTTTTAATCATTTTTCCCGTCAAATTTATTAGACAAACGAGGTATGAAAAAAACCACAAGCTATGATTACTCAAATTTAGAGAATTACCGAGTTAAAATCAAGGTTCTTCGAGCGAGTCCCAAATCGAGCGAGTCTCCGGAGCCATGAGCCGACCAATGAACGAAGCTTCGAGAGATGGAGAGGGAACATCGACCACCGAGAACGTGGAGAAACGAATCGAGATGGCAAATGAAATTTTCCAGAGAGAGATAGCACGAATAAACCCTAGAATTTTGGGCACACGTGATCTTCAATTCAACGAGAGAGGAAGAGGGGGGGACAGTGGAGCAATGGAAGTTTCAAGCATCGCAAGTGAGAGAGATACAGAGCATAGGTAAAGGGCTCATTCATGGAGATGTAAGAGAGTCGAGCTTCAGAGAACTCTCGAACACTGATGATGGAGTTTTCAACGAAAAGCTTCTGAGAGAGAGGGGCACACGATCACTTTTTTATTCCTTTAGCTTTTTGAGAGAGAGGGGCACACGTTACGAGAGGGGCGCACATTACACGTAAACGAACGACGCCGTTTTATTTCTTAAACGGGTGCCACATGAGCGCCGTTTTTATTCCGTCGTCCACGTCAGCGGCCAGATAGGATTTTTAACGGTGTATTTCGACGGAACCCTAACGAGGGTAGATGTGTCACGCGGGCTTAAGTTTGGGATTTTTGGTGTCACAAAAGAAAGTTCGGGGTAAATTTGTCACAACTAGCAAAGTTGAGGGTTTTTGGTGGATTTTTCCCTTATTAAAAAGATATTTTCCGGGAAAAACGATTCATTTTCTTTTTTTCTTTTTTCTCTGAAAACCACCCCGCGTGAAGTGAACGCATCTTCCTTCCTTATATAACAAGAAGGCCAGGCCAGCAGCAAACTTAAACAACAAAAAGCTCTCGTCGATTTCGGTTCTTCTTCTTCTTCTTCTTCGATCGCCGCCGATCCTCGTACTTCCGATTCGAGGGCCCGATCGTCGGTTCGTTGTTTTTCTCCGTGTTCCCTCAGGTTCGCTTCGCTTCTCTTTCCGACGCGCTCTCTCCGTATCAGTTTCTAGCGAAGTAGCGACGAGGAAGAAGTGTTCCCCGGTTAGGGTTTCCGTCTTCTTTGGACGATGACGATGACGATCTCCCGCTCGCCGCCGGAGGGTTTTCCAGGAAGTGGGTGCCCGCCGCTGACGACGGCGAGGGCCGTCGGGCTTGCCGCGGCGTTTGGTAGTCGTTCGCGGCGATTGTTAGGGTTTCTTAATCCCGAAGGAATCGGGGGTTTTGTTCCGCCTTGAAGGATCGGGGGCATGTTCCCTTGATTCGAGGGGAAATTAGGTTTGATTACTGGAATTTATCTTGAAAGGTCTCGGACGATGCGACGTGGTTGTCGAGATCTACTGTCTCTACTTCGTTTTCTAGAATTTTAATCGCTTCTGCTTCCGGGTGAATTTGATTTGGTTGGAACCGAAAGAGATGGGAATCATGATCGATGGAGATGTTTATCCATTCTCTTATAGGTCGATTGTTCGTATTGTTGGTGATAAGAGGAATTTAAACGCTTGGGATTGCTGACTACAGCGGACCTTGGCTTTTCTTCTGCAAAGGGATCTTCTTGCAAGAGCGAGTCCTGATACTTTGAGTTAACTTTGGATAGGTCATTCAGTTCAGCAATTAATAGCATGGACATTGAGACAGCAAGGAGTGCTGTGGGTTGGCCACAAAATTCAGCTGCTCACTGCCGCAGAGTTTGCACTTACTGGTTAGAAGGGAGGTGCAACCGGAATCCCTGTGGGTTTTTGCACGATGCGTCTCTTCGGCGCAATGTTTACCATCGAGCTGCAAAGCAGTCAAGTCATATGGCTGAGGATTGCCCTGGGAGGAAGGGCCCTGCATGTAGTCCAGTGAATTTGGCAAGTTCAACTTCGGGAGAGAGGAGAAACCCTCCAAAGCCCCAAGATAAACTATGCCATCACTGGATATTGGGCAACTGTGTTAAAGGAGATGCATGTCCTTTCTTGCATTCATGGTTTCACGGTGTTGATTTTGCTATGTTGGCAAAGCTTGAGGGCCATAAAAGGTACCATTTAGAGATTAGTTTTTGCCTTCTGTGTTCTCCAGACTATAGCTCGAGAAAATTTAGTCGCATCGCCTGTCTGGCATAAAAATAGGTCTGGACTCACCTGATGCGTTTTATGACAGGGTGTTTCTGGGATAGCACTTCCTTCTGGATCTACTAAGCTCTACTCTGGAAGCAAAGACGGAACGGCTAGAATCTGGGACTGTCACACTGGTCAATGTGATCAAGTGATCAACCTTGGAGGAGAAGTTGGGTGTTTTACTTGTGAAGGTCCTTGGGTGTTTGTTGGCCTGCCCAATACTGTTAAGGTGAGCGGTTGGCTGGGTCTACTTTGTCCTTCGTTATTTTTTTTCTTTTTACGGGGTACTTCTTGAATTGGGGAACTGCTGAACTCTAATTCATTGCTTCTCTTTTATTTCTTGTAGGCATATAATATCCAGAATGGTGCTAGCTACAATATCAGTGGACCAGTTGGACAGGTCCATACCCTGGAAGTTGCTAATGACATGCTTTTTGCTGGAGGCCAGGTAATTTATCATTATAAAGAATCTAATCAATTTAGCTGATTCATCTGGCGTAATATTGTCTAGTCCGTTTCTTTGGAATCTCGTTCCTCTGTGAATTAGCAACAGAAGTGATTTAAAAGTTGATGCTGAGTGTGAGGGTGGATTTTTGGTTCAGACCTGAAATTCTTGTCTTCTTCTTCTCTATGTGGGGCCCACCTGAGTCAGCATTCTTCTGATCACTGACTGCCTCATTTGTTGATCCTTGTGATGAATTGCATTGGCTTTCGATGATTATGCTGAACAAACTTTCCTTCTAGGATGGCACTATCTTGGTGTGGAAAGGAGGTAGTGAGGCTGATCCTTTTCAGATGGCTGCGCCTCTCAGGGGTCACACAAAGGGCGTGGTATCATTAACTGTTGGGCGCGACCGGTTGTATTCTGGTTCCATTGACCGGACCATAAGGGTAAGCTGGCTTATCTTAGATGTCGCGCCCCCTGATTTAATCTAGTTGTGTGTACTAGGAAGGCATGACTTGGCCGTTGGAGTTTATGTTTTCTTTTGCATCACCTCTATGGTTGCTACATCCTCTGTGTATCTTTCTGCTGCGCCCCACTGTAATATCGTCTTGACCCCTCACGTCTTTCTTGTTTTCTTCTCTACAGGTGTGGGACTTGCGCACTCTGGAGTGTGTTCAGGAACTTGTTGGACACACTGATGTGGTGATGTCACTTCTTTGCTGGGACCAGTACATGATATCCTGTTCATTGGATGCGACAATTAAGGTCTGGGGGGTTGCCACTGAAGGAGGCAGCTTGGAAGTTGGCTATACACATCATGAGGACCATGTATGTTGCTTGCTATTTTCTTTTTCATTTCTTTTTTTGGGCACTCGTGTGGGTTAGGTTATTTTGTGGTTGATGACGGTACTATAGGAAAAAATGTAGATTATAAAGGGTGAAGTTGTGTTTTCTTTTATTGTCTTCATACGTGTGAAGTGCATGGACCTGTTTTACAATCTAAAGATCGCAAAGATTCCCCTTATTGCTTTTCGCTTTTATTTCCGCAGTTAAAATCGACTATATGAATAATGTCGACTAGACTGAAGCTTTGTAATATAGCCATACTGTCAAGTACCCATGTGCTTTTGCTTTATGCGGGGAAGACATGAATTTTCATCTTACACCTGTTGGTGTTTTGTACCCATGTGCTTTTGCTTTATGCGGGGCAGACATGAATTTTCATCTTACACCTGTTGGTGTTTTGTCAGTTTCTTACGGTGCTCTTAGTCTCATGGAAGTGATGTAGTATCATTTGCTGATGTTACAAGTATCATTCTGTCTTTGCACAGGGTATTCTTGCACTGTCAGGGACAATTGATGCACATGGTAAGCCGGTACTTCTCTGTGCATGCCTCGACAACATCGTTCGGTTGTACGAGCTCCCATCGTAAGTCCAAATAATTTCTCTAATTGGTTTGACATCCTGTCTCTCAGTGAGACTCTTCTCTTCTGCTTGGCTGACTCTGCTCATCGTACACCAGGTTCGCCGAAAGGGGCAAGATATTCTCAAGACGAGAAGTTAGGACTCTTCAAACGGCTCCCGGAGGCCTATTCTTCACGGGAGATGCTGCGGGGGCATTGACCGTTTGGAACTGGTTGGATTCTCCAAAGAGCCATAAAGAGGAGGTTCCCCAAGCGATGGAGTCATGCTAAGTAGAAGACAGAATCAAGCTATTGACATTGGAGTTCAAATTTTGCGAGGAAGACAAAATGCTTTTTTTTTACAGCAACGGCTGAATTTGTATATGATTCCTCATTAGTAATTGAAATGTTTTTTGCTTGTCGAATTCTGATTATCGTTTTCTCTGTACGTTTGTTCAAATCTTATTACTGAAAAAGCGAAATTAAATAGAAGCGGTAAAAATAAATGATGAATGAACTTTACTTCAGAATTGTTGCATTTGCTTCTCACTCTGATGAGAATAAATTCACATCGCGCGGGTAGACTTCCGTATGGATAAAAGTTGTTCGATGAGAAACTGATAAATGAACTTCATAAGCTTGCGACGCTCCATGTACCCTTGAACGTGGAGTAAAAACTCATTCATTACACACTACAATTCAAGTGAATAAATCTTATAAATTAAAACTGATACGCGGGATTTCATTAAAGCTTATGAAACTAATAAGAAGCTCCCTCTTCAAAGGCATCAATCTATTGAACAATTATGAGTGTATCGGCTCAGCAAAGGGATTTCAAAGGTATGCAGAAATGTGAAAATTTGTAGAATTTACATTAGGAAAAGGGTTAATATCCTAACAAATCTCAAACTGATAAACATGTAACAAATTTATCCAAAATTAATCTTTTAACCACCAAAAAATCCAAATTGGTACATCTTTGACAAATTTACCCTAAACTAGTATACTTTTAACAAATTTACCTTCTGTTGGTTTCCATTAAATTTTACTATCAAATTACTAATTTAAATGACATGTGACAGCTGATTGATATGTCAATTTGGGATTATATTCTCTGTTTGTTACAATTATACAGTTTTGTGATTTTTTGTGATACTAATCTAATTTAACAGAGGGTATGTCACAAATGTACCGGTTTTTGGTTTTTTGGGTTAAATAAATTAGTATGAAGTAAATTTATCACAAATGTACCGATTTAAGGCGTTTTATGATCAGTCATGGTAATTTTACCACAGGAATACTAATTTGGGGTTCTTTGTGAAAAAATTAGTTTGAGGTAAATTTGTCACAAATGTACCATTTTAGAGCTTTTCATGGTATTAACTCTTAGGAAAATTACTAGTTAACATATATTGATAATGTACCTTTACATGTATTATCCCAGTATCATTTGGGGCTATAGCCTATTGAGGATAGAACAAGTCAAACAAAAAATTTATAAATTGGACACAAGCGGCTTGAAAGTTTAAATTAAACTATTTGCTGAAACGCATGTATTAGAAAAGAAAAATAAAAAAACAAGATCTTAATTATAGCTTCTTCTCCACGAATTTTTAATTTCTGTCAGTTCAAAGTATGTAGATTTACTTCGTATTGTTTAAAGGTCATTCTCGTTCAATCCTTTGAATTCCTAAATTAAAACTCGAGATTATCTCTTTTAGTCCAGCAGGCATGAGATTTTAGATAGCTCACAAGTTTGGATATTATCAATGTAATATTCTTACTTTGGCTAAACACATGTTTCCAGAAAATTTATTAAATCCCATCAATTAAGCATTTTGGTGAATAAATTGACCTCTTATTTAGAAACAATAAAAGTATAAGGGCGTATGATAACGATTCTATTCTAGGGAACAATTTTTTATGAGAAATGATTTTTTCTATTTCTGTTCTCGAGAATAATTTCTTAGCAAAAGAACACGTTTGGTAACTTCCTAAAATTTCTATTCTCGAGATAAATATACGTTTGGTAAGATTCTTAGATTTTTTTATTTCTTTTAATTTTTTTAATTCTTTTATTATTTTTTTTCCTTTTTCTTTTTCCTTTTTCTTTTTCTCTTTGGCCGGTCGCCCACCGCCACCATGGCCGGCAACCACCGGGCGACATTCGACGAGCTCGCGGAGCCTTGCCAAGCCAAGTCAAGGCCCGGCGAGCTCACCAAAGGCCAGCTTGGCCTCAGCGAGGCTCGACCTCGCCCTGGCCTAGCGAGGCCCAACCTCGCGCAGCTTGGGGAGGTTGAACCTCGCCGTGGCCACGCGAGGCTCAGCCTCGCCTTGGCTAGGCGAGGTCGACCTTGCCCAAATCTAGCAAGGCCAAGCTCACCCAACCACCAGAGAAGCTCGACCTCGCCGAGCCACCACCAGGCGACACCGTCCTGGAGGTGGCCCGACGAGGCTTGGACTGATGAGCCTCACCGTGGCTCAACGTCTGCAGAGGCTAGTGACACTCAAACAACCGGCCAAAAGGAAGAAGAAGAAGAAGAAGAAGAAAAAAGAAGAGAGAGAAAAATAGATTCTAGAAATTGTTCTCGGGAACAAAAAGTTACTGTTTCTATTTTTTGTTTCTACTTCAAATTTACTCATGAGAACAAAAATTTTACCAAACAGGTTTCTATTTTTTTTTTCGTTTCCCAAAACAAAAAAAAAAGTTTGTTTTAGGAAATAGAAACAAATTTTACCAAGCATGCCCTAATTAATCCTTCACAAAGTAGTCTCAAAAAGAAAATTTTTGAAATCATTAAAACAGATGCCAATGCAATCTCAAAATGAATATGAATGCATAAAAGAATCGTTTTTGCAAGCTAGCCCTTGAAAGATCTAGATAAATGACTGGCTAAAATTGAAGGCTTTCTCACTCTTTTTGGTGTCAAATTTGAGCTTGATGGTTTTGAATGATTTCGTTCGACATTTCTGACTAACTTCCTACAATGGCAAGAACACTAAAGTATGAGACCAGTTGTCAGTGTGTTTTACAATGACAGGTGCCATTTCTTTAACTCCTCGTACTCTATATATCCAATTTAGTAGAAAAGATCCATAATCGTTGCTTAATGTCGCTGTACTCTTTACCATTTCAATAAATCAATCATCATTTCTAATCTATAGGCTAGGAAATTTAACCAACTCAAGCAAAACGTTTTATTATGTATTATCATGGTCATCTTTGAAGGAATGCACACAGGTTAAGTCATTACGGTGCATCCATTATTACCAAAAGACTTGATCTTCGCAAATGCTTCTGTACCATGGATTCCAAGCCTCATTGCATAAAGGAATGTGACCGCAATCCCAAAGAATCTTTTATATTTGCATTGTCAAAGTCGCATTCCATCCACATAACTGACACTATCTAAAGCGATATAAGCAATTATCCAATTCATCAATTAAAAAACAAAAAATCATTTCAAGAGATAGTCAAGCTTTCAGTCAAATAGGTAAGGGAAGTCTGAGTAAGCAGCTACTTTATACACTCTCGTTTTTTCTTAAGAAAAATGGCCGATTAAAGTGCCAAATTTGACATCAAATTAGCTCGAGGAGTTTGCAAAGTTTCAATTACTAAATAAAGCACAAACAAATGACGAAAACAACAAGCAAATTATATGAACTTTTATTGAATTAGAAGGAATGGCTTATATCCTTGGAGGCTATGTTTACTCAATGTGGGAATTTGAACATGAGCTGCAAATAGGGGTGACCGTAATATGTATAGAAGGTTTTATAAATACAACTGG
The DNA here is from genome assembly GCA_014182555.1 of Eucalyptus erythrocorys. Taxonomy (NCBI): domain Eukaryota; kingdom Viridiplantae; phylum Streptophyta; class Magnoliopsida; order Myrtales; family Myrtaceae; genus Eucalyptus; species Eucalyptus erythrocorys. The sequence goes on along the minus strand of CM024601.1, from coordinate 24,472,489 downwards.
AAAGCTTTTATAATCAAAGAAGAGCACTGGAATTGCAAAATTTTGTCTAACTCGAATTTCAAATTCAAAGTTAGACAAAATCTAATCTAAATCATTTTGGTACAAATGATCATCCCATCTCCACATCTTCAGTATCAAAATCTGATGTATTGCTATCACTTAATTCTTATTGTATCTTTAAATAGACCATTTCATCATGTGTTCCATCCCCACAAGCATTTCTAGTTGTCTCAAATTTTACATTACAATAAGGATGATTTGTAAGTACTCTTGATTCTTTGGTTACAGTCATCCCTCGATCGATGGATCCTCCTTAACTCGATTTTCAATTTGTGTGCACACTTCAAGTCAATCGATCTTCATCACATGTTATGTCCATCACTTTTAACTTTACCCATTGGAAACTCATAACCGAAGAGCTCATAATGACTCATCATGTGTTATGTCCTTCACTTTTAACTTTACCCATTGGAAACTCATAACCGAAGAGCTCATAATTTATTCCATTGATGGCTTTGCAGGGAAAATATATTGTCATGCCATTCATGATCAAAATGAACTTATTAGGCATGCCATCGATCAGATCTTATGGGTTAACTATATTGTCATGGCATGATTCAAGCCATTTTTTTATTTAAGTCGGAGCTTGGTGTCAACATACGTCTCCTTTTTTTTTACCCAATGCTGGCTGAGTACTGGGTGAAGTGCAATGGCTTTTTCTATTTAGGTAAAGACAAATTTAAGCCCCCAGATTCTCTGCTTTTGAATTTGATTGCTTAAACCTTTGACGAAGTTCCGTCTCTCTTTGTCACGAGCTTTAATCGGTGGTTGAAAGAACAGGTAGTTTCCCACCTAATGCGATGGCGTGAGGAACACGCATCATCAGGTACAAATATTTCAGAGATAAAACAAATATTATATTTTTTCACTTATTCATTATTATAAGTAATAGCGATCATTTTTATGAAAATATATTTTAAATCGTTAATTTTTTGTGACACTTGCCCTCCATAAAGACATGATTCTCCTACTAATCTCTTTCTCAGCGGTTGACCTGCCTAAGGTGGCCTTTTTCGCCATAAGAAGAAACAAACACGTCTTTTTTCTTGATCTGGTGGGCGTTGATTACAGGAATTCTGCAATCTTCGCACCTAGAATAACACCCACAAGGCATCAAAATCAAGCTAAGATCAAACCCAAAATTAAGAAAGAATTTCACAGTATTTCTATGCAAATGCAATGACACCTTATCAAGGTTACTTAATGTTGAAACAATTTATACACACGGCCTGAGGCATCCATGAAATCACGCGGGCAAAACCTGCGGCTCATTCTCACGACTGTCTACCTGCTCGCCGGGGTTATTCAGAGCCTCGAATACCTTAGTGCAAGCAACCGAGAATTCCATCAATGCCTTAAAAACGCGAGGCAGGCCGTTCTTGAGGTGGTTCAGGGCCATGGCCTTGGTGACCTCGACCGAGTTTGCACACTTGGCATTCTCATCGTCCACCCGTTTCTTCAAGGCCTCGATCTTCGCACGCTTCAGTGATATAGGATGATTAGGACCCAACTCCATAGTCGGGTTATCTGCGGAAATGCCTCGCTCAAGCTTCTTCTCCATTTCATCCAGTGAAGACGACTCTTTTTGCAACTTCTTTTCAAGCTTCTCGGCTTTCCTCTGCAGGTCTAGTTCCTCAGCCTGTTGCGAACGGATAGAGCGGACACCCAATAGAAGGCTCTTGATGGCATCTGAAGCCGCCTGTAAACGATAAATCAGATAGAATAAAGCGGCCAGTGAGAAAAATATTTCAGACGATGATAGCTGGGATCATCTGGATTACAAGTCAATGGGCACTTCTCGAAACTAGCTCATCAAACAAAATTTATGATAGACCGCTTAAAAGCTGAACATATTCCAAGTTCTGACAACAAAGAATCGTGGCCATTTCCATATGGTACAATCAGTATCAAAGTTGACCATACATGTGATAAGCAACAAGAAATAAAGAAGAGATGGAAGTAAGGAACGATGCTCTGAAACAAAGTACATAATTAACAGATGTCGTACTGTACAAGAAAAGAATAACAGACCAGGTCCTCACATCGCTGTGCAAGAGATGATAATGCAAGTTCTACCAGCAACTGCAACTATGACTAGGTAATAACTAAATAAAAGATACTAACTATGACCATGCCTTTGCCCGTTTCAAGCTTGGTTTTACTATAGTCATAGCCAGTATTAACCATCCAAGTATCTATTTACACATTTAGACAGCACATTTTAACACACTTGGCAAAGAAAACACTAAAGCAACATGAAAAGAGCTATCAAGTAATTGTATCAATAATCAATATACAGTTTCCAATTGGCCAAGTGGTGGGGTAGCTCATTCTTATTCATAAGCATTTCAATGCATGCATCAGATCCTTAGTCATTGGCATAAGGGGGTTAATAGGTTAACGGCACTACCTTATCAGGTACTCTTTCAAGGTGAATCTGCCAATCCTCACAAAGTGTACAAAGCACGGAAGAGAAATTACTCTGGAGTTGATCATCCGCAAGGCAATCCGTTAATTTTAACCACCTTTGGAGAGTGCTGACATAACCTTTTTGAGATGTAACGAGCTTGCAGAAGCTGTCGTACCATGATTCCACCTCAGACTCGAGCTGTACTGCGGCCTGGCGATGGAAGTCTGAAGAAAGCTCTGTTACTTGATTAACTGAAATATGATTTAATTGGAGTGCTATATGGTTTTGAAGTTTATGGCATCTACACATTGTTCCCCACATGTGCAGCAGCCTGTAAAATCCAAACAGGATGGAGGCAGAAAAGTAGCAATGCCAATGTTAGATTCATATTAGAAACAGCAACAAAAAAGCAAACAACAAGTCACCATTGTGGCAACTTATACCATAATTAGAGAAACAATTGGACATACGTAAGTTTACTTATTTATTTCATCACACAACGTGAAATATTAAGTACACTTGACTGTTCATCTTCCTAGTTGCTTCTTCTCTTACTTAATCCCACATCACATCATCAATAATTTGCACTGTCAACAGAGTGTAAAATTACACAGGAGTCTGATTCGCAAGGTACCTCCCAGTGTCCAAAAGTAAATACTTCAAGTGATAAGAATTTTATTTTTTGGCAACACATCATGCCATAACTATTTTAACTTTTGAGATCTCATTATTGATTTCGATATGAAAAGGGAACTCGTGTAAAATCAGTGCTTAACAACTTTTACCCGGAAGTTAATGCAACCAACTGAGGGTGAAGCTCCTCATCTATTAGAGTCATTATTACAGCACAAGTTCTACTAATGGATTGCTGCAGGATAATTAGGTCAGACTCCAGACCCTCCACAGTTAATCTGGTTTTGTCCCTCTTGGCCCACTCGTGGTTTTCATCTTCTTGCCTTTGCAGTAACAAGAGTTTTCTCTCGTACTCTAGCTTTGTGTTTTCTTCCTCCTGCAGAACATATGATGGACAGAGAAGCATTGAAGCGGGAACATGGAAAAAACTAGAAAGTAGCTAGTACTATGACAATCAATCATTTGCCATTGTAAATCATAACACATACATTTGGGAGAAAAGTTATTTGCAGTCCTAGTGCACTCGATGCAAAGTTAATCATGTCAAGACCGTGTTAATAAGGTAAGCACAAACAGAAGCATGTATCTGTCAACACTTAATCTCAACTATGCCAATGCTTTATCAACATTTACATTCAGGACTACTTTAAAATTAATTTTGCAATGACAAAATCTTTTAAGCAAAATCATGAGTCTTGTAGTGTAACGGTATATTTCCCTAGAAAACCATGCATATCGACTTATACTGCATTCAGCTAAAGAGATCAATATTTTGAAGTTCAAGTATCAACATCCAAACTTACACCAAGATCACATGCTCATACACTACACTTGTGCTTGAACTTCATGAATAACAACATTAATATCATGATGAATAACAACTTTCTCCTTCTATAACTGCCACACTCCCAATTTAGCCCGTGACTCCTATATCACAGCATTCTGTCAAATTGACAGAGGATCACTCACGAGCATAATCAACTTATCCAGATTAAACTTTGATAATTGGCTCATCTACATAATTGCTACTTCTTGACCTAACAGTGTGCAGGGTTATTAGGTTACATATATAGCAAGGAGAAGATTTTGAATTCATGGTTTAACATGGGAGAGTACATTCTAATCCCACATGCTCAGGCCACTGGATGTTAGAACCCAAGATCAAATATTTCATAACCATGCTTTAACTAAGGTGGGACTTTCTAAGAAATAAATAAGCATGACCAAACGAAAAAGTTAAGCATGCATATAGAGCAATGGCCGTGGCTAGGATATCGATTCACCTATATTCCAGAAAATTTGCAATGTAAAATTAAATTATAGAATTGTTCCATTATTATTTCTAGGTGTTGGTAATTCTGATATGATTAATACAATCCTGACTTCTCACTGTTGATCCTGATTCTAATCATCCTAGTCTGATTATCATTTCCCACTAACTAGATGGGGCCTAAATTTCAATTTCGGAGATTTATAACTTAGGAGAAAATGCTTGACTTCAATGAGTCAAGATGACTCATTTCTAAGTAACACTCTTACTAGAGACAGGAAAAGAAACTGGATAGGGATACTAATGTGAAGCTTGAGAGTGGCAACCGACACCAGTCGTAACTGCACAGAGACATATCTCCCATATGCAATAAGGCCATAATTATCTTGAAAATGAACACAGCCGTTTACTTTTCAAGCTAAGTTTTAATTGTACACTATCTAGTATACATCTGAATGGCTAGAATCACATATAGAACGTCTTCTCAATAAAATTGGAGTGCAATCATGGACAAAGTCGTACCTTTAAGTGTTTATAAAGGTTATGCTCTGCAGTGAACAGCTTGTCAAGAGCGATCCGATGAGCACCCTGCATGCAGGGTTCACTAGGACCAGGATACTCAGCAACATCTCTTGTAAGCTGAAGTGACTTAGATGACCAGCTCCATGAAAGAGCACTCACAACCTTAGCAGAATTGCTTCTCTTCCCTGCACAAAGTTGAGTTACATTTAAGCACCTACAGGAAAATTAAGCAAATGGTACATGATGGTAGAGCAAGCAATTGACTTGGAAAGTGATGGAGGCAGAGCCGAACTGCTTAAATTGTACTGGACACAGTAACTTCAGATCTAGTTGAAAAAGATTAATCCAAAGCAATCCAGCTGATCAAAGGAAATTAGGGTCGAAATATGAGACTCAAGTTTTTAGTTTCCATTATAGCAACATAGACAAAAGCATGAGCTTCCTATTTTAAAGTGTACATGCTCTGGTCAACCAAAAACACTAGAATATATATTAGGGAACCAATTATAATTGTGCATCGCATGACTAGAAACACTCTGAAAGATACAAATCCAAGACAAATCAAAGCCAAAAGGAGTAATAGAGGAAAACTCTCTACAGATAACTGCAAAAAGAAAATGAACTAAATGTGACTATACCCAAGTCAATCACATCAAAGTCCACGAGTTGTTCTCTCTATGTTATGGCCTCAAGATTCAGAGGAATGACCTTCATTTCTGAGAGTTTAACACCAAAACGACAATAAAAATACAAATCCTTTTGCATGCTGAATCAGATTTGAGCAAGAATAGGCCTTACACTAAAGCTCTACAATCACATCAAAATGACTATTGAACTGCAAGGGGGCAAAAGGCAGAATCCAGTAAGAACGATATCAAATAAAAAGAAATAGCATCCTAATATGGCACTTACTCTTGTGTTCTTTTGTTTTCTTGGGTGGGAAACTATCCCATGAATTGAAGTCCACAAGAATAGCTATATCCCTGCCAAGAGCTGATGCTTCCAGAAAATGCTCATCCAAGTTCTTCACAATACCCTCCAAGGACTTCCTGCTCTTCCAAACTTCCATGGTCATATCAGCACTTTCATTAGTGTCCCCGCTCATCTGTGATGAAGTATCATCGTCCGACTCCACAGCTTGTTCCTTCTCAGGCAACAGATCTACCGTCCCCCTTTTAAGAGTTTCCTCTACCCCATCTTCTCCCTCAAACTCCGCTTTACTCTCCACCCAATTCTCCTCATGGAGAAGGCCAGGGATAGGTGGAGGAGGCGGTTTGCAAATAAAATCCTCATCAATCTCTATACTTTCTTGTGTGCTAGTAACCTCTCCCTTACTTTTATTGTGCCTCCTATTATCCGGACTGAAAACCGGCGGAGGTGGAGGTGACGGAGGCAAAGGGGGAGGAGGAGAAGGTGGCGATGCCAGGCTGTACAAAGTGTTCTCGATCTCCAACGACTCCGACTCGGTGAACTGCCGGAGTGTTGCTCCAGTGTTCTTCAGCGCTCTTAAGTAAGCCAACAGGGCATCAGCAAAGTCCTCCCTAAACACTAGCAACTGCTTCATCAGCCTCTTTCTCTCCTTGCACGCCCGAACCCTCTCTTCTTCATCAATTCTCGAAGCGACGCAACCCATTACGAATAAGCCAATATTGCAATTCTACTTGGGGTTCACCTACATTCACCAATTCAAGGACTTGAAGCACGCCAGGAGAAAGCTACTGCCCTGAGCAGACCGTATCCCATAAATTTCGCTCAGCCGATGCTGATTTCAAGAACCAAGACCCAGTTCCCACAACCCAGGATGCTATTCGCATAGATCACGATTCTCTCACCAGATTCCGCTTCCTTCTAAGTAACAAGCGCCACATCAAACAGAACAAGACCAGATAAACAAGAACAGCCTATATTCGAATTCCATTCTCGAACACGGAAAGTACACCCCAAACCAACTAAAGGACCTTCCCAGAGAATATCCCAAATTCTCATGACTCAGGAAGTCGTACGCATTATCGAAAGAATTTCCCAACAAGCTGCACCTTCAAGATCGCTTGAATTCCCACTCAGCCACGACCCATCTACAGCTCAAAACGTGACTCACCCGAGATCCAGAAATCCTCTCCGAAACGATGCAAATAGAAACAAAGACAAAAGGACAAAAACGAAAAAAAAAAAAAAAAAAAAAACTGTCCTCCGTCCACCTCCTCCTCTTTGCTCACCAAAAGGGAACACAGAGAGCAGCAGCAACAACGACAGAGCACTCCAAGAAAAACCCAGGAAAAAAAAAGGGGAAAGAAAAAAAAGCAAGAAACGATATCCAGCTGCAGAGTGCACCAGTCCAGACCGTACTCTCCCTCTCTCCACCAGACTCTCTTTGCGCAGAGCAGACGCTCTGACACGGTACTATTTAATGCAAACTAATCGAACAACAAACCCAATAAAAATAAAATAAAGGGAAAGAAGAACCAGGTGCGGACAAGAAGAAGCGTAGGTCAGAGTCTGACCTGGAAAACGTCCTCCGACGAGGACTGCTGCGGTTCCTTCCTCGCTCTGCCTGCCTCCTCTTTCTTTCCCTCCCTTTACCAAAAAGAACCGTCAGATGGGTTCTCCCTCAGCATTTCCCCGTTACGTGGGCGTGCT